>CP139508.1:159028591-159661624 GCA_021014915.2 Artemisia tridentata subsp. tridentata
TTCTCGTCTATCTACATACATCTATTTTTTTCTACTTATTGATCTCGTCACTAACATTCTATCTTGTAGCTTTTCAACTCAATTTTATCACTTGACGTCCTCATCAAGGGGGAGCAACCGTCAAGGGGGAGTTTGTGCATTTTGGGATTCAATCCCGCCATACTTTCTCTTCGACACTCTTTTTGTTTCGACAAAAAGGGGAGAAGAGAGTAAAAATTTTAAAATCAATTCCAAAACCTTTTCAAGAACTTGAAACATCTAATCTTTAAATTTTTACTCATCATAATATTATGTTTTGTCATCAACAAAAAGGGGGAGATTGTTAATACAAATAAATCGTAAAAACGTTTATTAATATTTATCGATCTCTTTAAGTTTTGTCGATAACAAACGTAACATTATGTAAAAGTATAAATCTAAACACTACATGTTCTTACATTTACAAATTACCATTTACATGCTATAATTAAAGAATATGTCTTGTAAGAAATAAAATGCATGAAATGAGTTAGATAATCCGTAACCCATAACCCATGGTGCTTGACTCATAACCCATGACCCATTGCATGACATCATGCATGACTTAAATAATGGGTAAAACCCATGACCCATTGTAACACCCCTAAATTACCGCAGTGAAACAGTAGAGTCAAGGGAGTATTACTTCATAATATAGATCAATGTATAGAAAACGACCTCTAAATGAGATATTTTAAAATGTTACCATTCAAATTATTTAAATATGAGTTAAACATGAAATCCAAAGTATAAAGTTACATAGATGTTTCGAATGGTAAAAGGTAAAGATATGAGTCTCCAAGTATGCAATTGACTCTAGAATCCATGCATCCACTATCGCCTTATAAACCTGAGATAAACATGCTAAAAAGTGTCAACCAACGGTTGGTGAGTTCATAGAGCTTAGTTTGACTGTAAAGAATTTGAATAAAGATTTCACAGCAAAGGCCTTGTAAATTCACTCAGTCCCAAGCCCCGCCCATACAAGACTTGCAACCTGTGTGTTTACAATCCACTGCTAACATAGTAGGAATAGTACAAGTACAGATGTGTATAGAAATACGTATCAACGTATGAGTAGGACAAATACAGTACAGATGTGTATAGAAATACGTATCATGTATGAATAGGACAGATACAATACAGATTTTTATAGAAATACGTATCATATGATGAATAGGATAGATGTGTATATAAATACGTATCAATGTCATATGTATTTTGATAAACGCGTAAAGTAATTTAAACATGTTAACAATGCATAATGTATAAGAGAACAGATATGTATATAAATACGAATCATGTCATCAGTATTTTGAATACTTGAAAAAGTAAATAAGTATAGTTTGAGCATATATCTCCCCCAAAGAGTCGTTAAACAATTTAATGATAGAAATGGTGGGGCTATGACTCACCTTAGCTGTAAGGTCAAGTATTGTGATGTTATGTCAATAGTATCACGAGAACGGCTCCAACACATGACCTGAATAATAGTGAAGTCTGAGATTTCGATGGTTTAAGATTTACAGGATGTAAATAATGATCGTGAACGGATATCGGATAACGAATCGGTTCGTGATGAAAATGATTTGATATGCTTAAAATGCTTAAAGTTCAAAAATAATATTATACATAATATTATCATGTTTTTATGTTTATTGATTCAATAATAACGTCTCTTCAAAAGTTGGTGGATGATAAGTTATGCTTGTTCGTTAAGAGTTACATTTTATAAATATAAACGTGACGTTACTTATAATAATCGTAAGAATTGAAAAATGGATTTTAGGAATACAAATGTATAAATCACTTTATGAATTTGTATATAGAATCTAGTTATTGTTTGGTCCTTGTAGTTTTATGAAATTTACACATTTAACCCTAACGGTGAAATATTTGCACCGTTAGTCCTTCGTCAGAAATTAATTACATTTTATGTCCAAAAGGGTCAAGTATGACATTTTATGACTTATAGTTATTGTTTTGACCTTTTCTACCCATAATTTACAAAAATGACAGTTTATAACTTAATTTTCCGATAGTTACACTTTTTACCCCTAATAGTAAATATGCCTTGCAAATTTAGTCCAAAAATCACAAAAATAGTGGAAAAAGTTTTCCGAGAGTTTTAGTAATTAATAAAGCTTATTTGAGTTTACAGAAACTGCTTATTCTGAAAAAGTGCTTATGTTTACATTATTAGGCCTTAATTCGAATTAACCAAAGCCCATTAAGAGATTTAGATCCGAGGACATTCAAAAGAGTTTGGGCCTGAATTTGGGCTATTTTTATAGTCCTAAAAATGTATTCCAATTGCTTATTTGACAGCTTATACGCATGTGTTTATTGGGCTTTTAATAAGCCCAATCGATATTTATTTCATATGAAAACTGTTTCGAGTAGCTATCGGTTGGTCGTTTAAAAAGACATTAAATGAGCTATTTAGAAGAACTTATTGCTACTGCTTATTTGATGAGTATATGGAGAATTAGTATGAGTAACAAAATTATATGTTGTGTACATGTTAGGGATTTTGTTGAACCATTTCTAGTCGATAAAATGAATAAATACGAAATTGAAATATGACATATATGTGGTAGATGAATTATGCGATATGACAGATGATTAAAATGAGGTTCAAAAAGTAATAAAACGAATAAGTAAGTGTCAAGTAAATGTAAAACTCGTTATTCTAGCCATCCATGAACGAGTTCAAGCATAAACATTCGGTCTCTAAGTCCTATTCGACGTGAAATCACCACCATTTTTGTGTGGTAAGGTCACTCGACCCATATCTATTTCATACATATGCTTTTAAACATTTCATGCATTGTCCTATATATTACTCGAACGTATTTACTTGTTATTGTTTTATACGAGTTATTTTTATTTATTCTTACGTATTATACATTGACCTCCTTCATGGATGGCTAGAATAACGAGTTTTACATTTACTTGACACTTACTTATTCGTTTTATTACTTTTCGAACCTCATTTTAATCATCTGTCATATCGCATTGATGAAGCGAAAAGTGTACCGCTTTTAAGGGGTCATTTAAGCCTTAAATCGTATTTATTTGATCAAATATTGCCCTAAATCGTTCCTTTTGTCATTTTAGGTACTTTTGAGGAGAAATCTGGAAAAGGAGGCATTTTGGACGTTTTTGGAGCATAAAAGTGAAGAAAACGACAAAGTCTCAAAAATCGGCTAAAAGTTACCTTTGACGGCGTCACAATTTACTCTAGACGGCGTCATGCCTTGGCAAGAAAAAGTGGACGTGAAATTTACTCATGATAAGCCAGTGAAAATACCATGTGAATTCTGACGGCGTCATGCTTTAACTTGATCAAGGGCGTCACGGCTTAAATCAAAGAGGGACGGCGTCACGTTTAAGGTTCGACGGCGTCAAGCCTTGATAAGCCAGAATGGATTTTGGAAGAGCTAAAGAGGGACGGCGTCAAGAAGGTCATCCGGGAACCCTAGAAGCGGCGAGGTGACGGCGTCACACTCCATAACGTGACGCCGTCAGATCCAAAAATCTATATATAGTTTTCTAATTTTTTGTCATTAGAGAGAGCTTAGTGTGTGGAATTTTGGGAGAAAACCCTAAGACGAATTCAGCTTCTTTTTCAAGGCTTTTTGCCTTGAGATCTTCCATGTTACATTGAAGATAAGTTATCAATTAATCATTCAATATGTCTATGTGTTGTTTGATTTTATCTTATTCTTGTCTTTTGATTAACATGTTAGGCTAAATTTATCTTGTGTTTGCTTAGATCTAATGAAACCTAGCTATTGATTATTGGTTGTTAGTGTGTTATTAGTTGTATTGGATGATTGTTTATCTATGTTAGGCTTAAGAAAACTGGCTAACTTCCTATTCGGTAACTTGCTTGAACGTCTTAAGAAACATGAACCAAATGCGTACTAAAGGTTTTTATGGTTGTATTTAATGCACAAGCGAATTCTAGTGATCCCATGTTAGGAGCTTCCTAGCCGGCTCGACATAGGAGTGAAGTAGGAGCTTGTAGAGTTGGGGAAGTAAGTACGCCACCCCACGAATGGTATTAAGGAATACACCCGTCATCCACGCGACTAATACACACTAATTAACCGGTAAAAGATAGTTAGGGAGTAAGGATATCTAAGTAAACACATTTCTCTACACATAAGTTTCTCACCACATTTTCATTTTTGTTATTTTATTTTATTTGCATCCGTAGTAATTTTGGGTTAGTTGACTAGCAACTAATTCCGCCCACTCTTTCAAAACCGAGATTTTACTTGCTTTCATAAAAATATAAAAACATAAAAAGAATCTTCCTCAACCCTTAGACCTAATTAGAGTAGTCTTTCACACCTAACGAACACTATTCCCTGTGGAGAACGATCAATCCCCCGTACTTACCATTACACTATACTACATCGGTCAGGTACACTGCCTGGTGGGGTTGTAAGCCTCTTGAGATCCCTCGAGAGGTAAAACCTGTTGTAAGGTTGCAAAACCCACGCATCACGCATAATTCATTAACCACCTCTATCATGTACATTTAGTAGTTAGGACCCTTTTAATGAAATTAATAAAATGATGTTCCTTTGTTTTGTTATTTCAGTGTCCTTATTTACTTTCTAGTACATTCAGTGTGAGCAGAAGTCATTAGCTCACTCATTACTGATCAAAAACACTTAAGCATAATTTATATCCAAATAGGGGGAGATTGTTGGGTCCTTCAGTACCCAAGAGTCGTTAAAACAGGATTTGAATACAAATTAAGCTAAGTGTTAATTAAACTGAAAACATTCTAAGTCACTGAGTGAACAGTCACTCAGTGAGTTACCTTCAAGATGCTCAGGACGAGTCTAAGAAAAAAGACTCACCATACAGGGAGGCGGATCTCCCTGAAGTGTTACTTGAGACGAAGAAGAAGGTAATGGGATCAGTAAGCGTTAGACAAGAGCTCACTGAACCCCAAGTCTCCTCAACAACAATAACTGAAGACTGAAGACTGAAGACTGAAGGCAAATGACTGAAGAACCTGAAGCCTGAATAAAAGGCGGGATAAAGCGGGAAGGTTTTGAGAAGATAAGAACAAGTCTTATCGGGCTCAGACAAACCATCCCTCAAGTGGCTAAAAGTCGAAGAAGTGTCAGGACTGACACTCGAAGACTTTTTGGTGCAATCCTATTGGTTCTTGGAAATGACAACTACTGTTGTAGTTGTCAGACACGCTTCCTATTTGTTTATGTAGTTTTAATCTTCAGTACTCTTAACATGTTTTCCTATAAATAGCAAACAGATGGAGAAAAGTGGGTTAGGTATTTTGTGCAATTAAAGCTTAGACTTTCACAATACCCCTTTTCTCCTACAAAGAGTAACGTATCCCTGAGATAGCTCAGTGGGTCAAATTGTTACCACTTAAAGCATTGCTTAAGTTTAGATAGGAGACACTATACCTTGTCTATTTAATCCCAAGTGTTTGTTCCGCAAAACACTTGGTTAATAGATTCTTTGATTCATTTCTAATAAGAATTTAAATGTTGAAAATACTTTGTGTTTTTATATTTACGTTTCATTAACTATTAGAATTAATCAATACATTGTATTAGTCATAAACACAAATAGATTAACTTTATAGTTAACTCTAAGCGTGTTACGGGAACAACATGTGGTATCAGAGCTCCTGGTTTATAAAATCTTTCAAAAATAACCAAGAGTGCTCAAGGTTTTTAAAACCAAGATCCTACTATGGCTGATATTAATGTGCCCCAGCTAGTCGACAAAAAGGGTGGAAGCTTTTCAGCTGTTGCACCCAGACTTGAAGCTGGAAAATTTAGCAAGTGGAAAAAGTGAATGCTTTGCTACTTGACTGGTATGGAACCATACTACATCACTTGTGTCAAAGATGGTCCCTATGTCCCAAAGACTGCTGAAGGGCTAAACAAGCCTGAGGCTCAATGGATCATTGATGAGAGGAGGGTGGTCAATCAAGACCAACGCCTGAAAAGCATCATTATATCTTGTCTTCCTGACGATATAATGGAATCAGTCATCAACTGTTCAACAGCCAAGCAAACTTGGGATGACTTGGTCAATAGCTTTGAGGGTCCCTCAGATACCAAGGAAAACAGGGTCATGGACCTGAAACTTGAGTATAATAATTTCAGGGCAAAAGACTCTGAAAGTCTCTCTCAGACTTATACCAGATACAAGACTTTGATAAACGAACTATCAAATGATGGTGTAGTGTTGTCTAAGCATGAGACAAATGTTGGCTTTGTCAACAGTCTCCCTGAGAAGTGGCTTAACTTCTCACAAGGCCTGAGGAATGCTAATCACATTCAGACTCTTATCTATGGGAAGTTTGTCTATGAAGATAACTTAATCTCAAGGAGATACCCTGACTCAAAAGCTCTTGAGTCCAAAAAGGCCTTGACCTCCACACCCATATCAACTGCTTTTTATACTAATGGTGTTGTGCAGGACTTTCAAGAGGATTCTGAGGATGAAATTGATGAAAGGACTAGTGATGAGTACCTAAAAGATTTAAACTTGGAATTCCAAGAAAGGGCACTCCATGCTAGTTCAAAACGTTTCATCAAAAGAAACCAGTCCAACTTTTCAAAAGGAAAAGCAAATGAAACCACTGAATGTTTTAATTGTGGTAAAAATGGTCATTTTGCTAGGGACTTTTATTCTAAAACCATCTCAGAACCCTCTTACAAATTTTCAGGAAACAGTTCCTCATAAACTAGCAAGTTTCAACCTAGAATGTTTCAGTCGACCCAACAATTTCAAAACAAGGGTAAAAAAGACTTTGAAGCAAAATATAGGAAAACTAAGGCTAAACTTGCACTTCTTGAAACTAATCCCTCTATGTCTCAGGCTGCTCAAACATCCAAATATGTTCAGACAAAGAACAAGGTTTTAGTAGCTGAAGCTTATGATTGGGATGAAGAAGAGGTCTCCTCAGATGAAGAAATTAGAGTGAGTGCACTGATGGCACTCTCTGAAGGTGATCAGGTGGTTGTTGGGAAAAGCCATGCAAGGAATGGAGAGTGGGTAAACATCACCATGAAGAAGGTAAACACTTTACTTTCTATGGATGATGATTCTGATTGGCAGTCTTACATGAATTATATTTGTGTAGATCTTAAATTTGTTGAGGAACAAAGGCTTAACCTATTTTCAAAATATAACAACATAGTGTCAGAATTAAATAAATGTAGAGATGAATTGTTTGTACTGAAGCAAGCCAAATTAGAAACAATTACTCTACAAATTCAGAACACTGAAATTTTGAAACAAAACCAAGCCCTACAAACTGAACTTAACAAAGAAAAGGCTGTCATCCAAGGCTGGACAAAAAAGAACCCCAAGGTCTTTAATACTGTGGGTTTAATCCCTAGGAAAACAATAAGAATTGACCATCTCATGGTTAACCCCAATGTGAGTCCCAGTGAATTGACCTTTGTTCCAGCTGGCATATCATTTGAGCAAGAAATGCTTCCCAAGTCAAATTACTGGATTTTCAGGGACAACCCAGTCAGTAAGTTACCAAACTTTGAGACTGGAAAGATCTTGCTTCCTGAAAGTCCGGCCTTGAAAAATATGCTTGGACTCTCTGACCAACTCAGTAGTACTGAGTTAGTAAGTGAGACTGAATTAGATTCATATCCACCACTCCCTCCACTGAATACCCTTCAGGGTGCTGCACCAAACTTAGGCCTCCCACCAATGGTCTACTCCCAACACTCTCCAAAGGAGCGGTCAGGAATGGGAAAAACAATCATGAAAAGACCAACCCTTGAAGTCTCAGTAAATACTGATGACTCATCAACTTCAGTCCCTTCTGAAGTAATAACCCAAAGCCCTGACTCAAAATTTGATTAGTTGGCTGAAATGGTCAGGAAGCTGGGTGAGAAGATTGCATCTTCTGAGAAACATTCTCAATCCAAGAAGAAGGAACAAAAACCAGCTTCCTCAAGCACCAAACCCAAACCCTCAAAACCCCTGAAAAGATGTGAGCTGTGTAACTATACCAATCATTTCACTGATGATTGCTATAGAATCCTTTACTGCATGATTTGCAAAAAGGATGATCACAGGACCTCTGATCACAAAACACACTCAGTCACATCAAAGATGTTAGGCCTTAAAGCTCAGTCTTTAAACTACCCTTCTGATTCTAAACAGAAACAGAAACAAAAGGCCAAGCCTTTTGCACCTTGCCCGTACTGTGGGTTCAATGACCACCATCCTAAGGATTGTCAAATTGACAATTGTTGTGAAAATAGTGGAGGTCCCACTCATGACACCTCAGGACGTGATAAGGTCATTCAGGCCAGAAGAGGTATGACAAAGTCAGCCTCTCAGTCTACTGAGTCTACATCTACAATCAAATGCATAATTTGTGGTAGCTCAGTCCACTCCACCACTGACCATAAATCAATTGTAAATGTTAAAAAGACCTCTAAAGCTAAGCCCTCCAAGAAGTGGAGTCCTAGAAAGAACTAACCCAGTTTACTATTTGTGCAGAAACATGCCAGGGATCCTGTTTGGCATCTAGATAGTGGATGTTCAAGGAGCATGACTGGTGTGAAGGAGTATCTGCACAAGTATGTTGATGAATCAGGACCCAAAGTGATATTTGCTAATAACTCATCATGTCTCACTGAAGGTTATGGTTCAGTAAACTGCAATGGTATAGTCTTTACTAGGATAGCTTATGTAAATGGTCTTAAATACAATTTGATCAGTGTCAGTCAACTATGTGATGCTAAATACATAGTTCAGTTTGATGATAAACAAGGAATCATCTTCAATGCTAATAAGGAAGTTGTCCTTGTTGCACCAAGAAGACATGATGTTTATGTGTTGGACATGTCCAGTCTAACTCAGAATGGAACTTGTCTCTTTACCAAGGCCACTGATACTCTCAACTGGCTTTGGCATAAGAGACTCTCCCACCTGAACTTCAAAAACATAAACAACCTTGTGAAAAAAAACAAGGTCCTTGGCTTACCATCTCTTGTGTTTTCAAAGGATAAACCATGCTCAGCTTGTGAAAAAGGTAAATGATGAAGCGAAAAGTGTACCGCTTTTAGGGGGTCATTTAAGCCCTAAATCGTATTTATTTGATCAAATATTGCCCTAAATCGTTCCTTTTGTCATTTTAGGTACTTTGGAGAAGAAATCTGGAAAAGGAAGCATTTTGGACGTTTTTGGAGCATAAAAGTGAAGAAAACGACAAAGCCTCCAAAGCTGCTAGAAAAGTACACGTGACGGCGTCAAGGATTGCTCCTGACGGCGTCACGGCTTGGCAAAAGAGGTGGATATGACAAATACACGTGACGCGCCAGAAAGTTTTACAAAGGAAGTCTGACGGCGTCACCCTTTAAGGTGATCAAGGCCGTCACGGTTTAAGTTAAAGAGAGACGGCGTCAAGCACAATTGTGACGGCGTCAACCCTTGACGCGCCAGAGTGGATTTTTGAGGATTAAAGAGGGACGGCGTCAGGAAGACCATCCGGGAACCCTAGCCGCGGCGAGGTGACGGCGTCACCTCCTACAACGTGACGCCGTCAGCCCCTAAATTCTATATATAGTTTTGCAATTTTTAGTCATTAGTGTGCAACTTTGTGAGGAGAAACCCTAAGACGAATTTTCTGCCATTTTTAAGGGTTTTATACCCTTGGATCTCCCATGTTTAATTGAAGATAAGTAATCAATTAATCATTCAATATGTCTATGTGTTGTTTGATTATATCTTGTTCTTGTCTTTTGATTAACATGTTAGGCTAGATTTATCTTGTGTTTGCTTAGATCTAATGAACCCTAACTATTGATTATTGGTTGTTGGTGTGTTATTAATTGTATTGGATGATTGTTTATCGATGTTAGGCTTAAGAAAACTGGCTAACCTCCTATACGGTAACTTGCTTGAACGTCTTAAGAAACATGAACCAATGCGTACTAAGGTTTTTATGGTTGTATTTAATGCATGAGCGAATTCTAGTGATCCCATGTTAGGAGCTTCTTAGCCGGCTCGACATAGGAGTGAAGTAGGAGCTTGTAGAGTTGGGGAAATACGTACTGTCACACCCCCAAAATCGGGTCCAGCGGAAGCTTACGTGTCGCTGGGGTGCAACTCAATTGGTATCATAACACAAGTGTAAAGAACGGTTTTCACATCAATCATTTAGAATATATTTGAGAAGTCAAAAGTGTTAAATTTACATTATGAAAAGTGGTGCGGAAGTTGGCCCATAAAATAAGTTAAGCGGTCCCAAATGTTTTATCAGAGTCTTCTATGACCATGCCATGCCCTGCCAAAAGCCTCCAGTAGCGTGCTATTGCTTAGTTCCTGAAAATACATGCTAAAGTGTCAACACGAGGTTGGTGAGTTCATAGAGTTTGTTTAACAAGTAAAGTATTTGAAATAAGATTTTCCCAGCAAAGGCATTGTAAATCCACTCAGTTGCAAATCCAGCCCATAACAAAACTTGCAACCTGTGTGTTTACAACCCACTGCTAAAATATAGCTTGAGTAAGACCTATGTGTATACGAGGTGCGTTCTATAACACTAGAAGACCTTATGCTGCTCACTAGGAGACTTATGTTGCTCACAAGGAGACTTATGTTCGGCTACCCCAAGTGATAGATACTTAGGTCCGTGATATGTTCTGTACGGCTACCCCAAGTGTTAGATACTTAGGTCCATGATATGTACTGTACGGCTACCCCAAGTGTTAGATACTTAGGTCCATGATATGTACTATACGGCTACCCCAAGTGTTAGATACTTAGGTCCATGATATGTACTGTACGGCTACCCCAAGTGATAGATACTTAGGTCCGCGAGTTGCTTTCAAGAATAACGCAAATAAGTTAACACAATCATGTATGTAAGCAAGCAGTTTAAGCATGTATCTCCCCCAAAAGTTCAAAACGTATAAAGTAGGGGCTATGAAACTCACCTGATGCGATAGCAACAATGATAATAATGGATAAGATGAAATGAGGCTCGATCTCTAACCGCGACCTATTATGAATGATATGATCTAGCGTAAGCAATGATACAATGCTACACATGCAAATACGTATGTTAACGATACCACTCATTATTTTTGAAAATAACGTTTTCTGTCGAAAAATATATTTTTGACATCTCGGCAAGTCATATACTATATTTCGCGTAAAAATGTTGGAATGATACTCCACGATCCTCATTTGATGTTTTATCGCCAAATAAAATAGTTTCGTCGCAAAATCTCACTTTTACAACTTGTGAAAATATGACCAAACGGCCTCGCAAAACTAGTCATAAAATATTGTACGTTAAGAGTTAGTAATAGAACTTGACATTTTTGAAATCCTTGTAACATAATCTCAATGTCGTCTCATTTGACTTTTGATCATACACGCCTCGATCATATAGAAAATTGGCCATGAACTTAGTGACTTGCTAGTTTTACACTTAGAAAATATATGTGTTGTAATGCTGTCAAAATAAGTATAGTTCGTCGGCTTTTCAAAAATTCATATCTCGGTCGTTATAAGTCCGTTTTCAACGTTTTTTATATCCACGCGTTCGTCATAACATGAACTAACATATTTTCAGTAGCTCGGCCCTCCTAGATCACGTCTAACGCCTCATTTTGTCCGTCGAATGTCGTCCAACAGCAAGTAGTATTTTCAGAAAATAGTTTTTGTGTTGTCTAACTTTAAAAATTCGTATCTCCTTCGTTATAACTCGGTTTTTATCCATTCTTTCGGCCATAGTTTCGTCTTGGAATGTATTTTCTAAATCTTTGGTCCAAAGTTACACCCTAGCCCCTGAGTTTCCCACGTTTTGCAAATAGGGACAGCAACTTTCTAATAGTGTCTAAAAATGAATTTTCTAGTTTATAACTTGTTCAAGTCCACTCCAATCAATTTCAAAACAACCCTTAATCTACCATACACCTTCTTAGGGTGTCATGGGTCCTAAACATCGCTGAAAATAATGGGCTTCGCGAGGATGTTAATAAAACGTACAGATCTAGTGTTTTTGGTGAAAAATAATTTAAAGTGGTATATGTAACATATGTTTTGCATGACTAGCTACCAAAATAACTTGATAATACATCAATACATGAATAGAATGGAAGTATGAAATGATCAAAAATGTTCTTGAGCTTACTTGAATTGTTGAAGAGTTTTGGATGTAAAATGATTAGAACCTTGGGATTTTTATTTCAAAATCCTAACAAGGAACACTATGGACACTAGATTAACACTTGAGCTTGAAAAATTTGTGGTTCTTGCTTGCTATCTCCTTTTGGCCGTGGGTTTTGATAGAGAGGGAGAGAGTGTTTGTGATTTTCTAGTGAAAATGAAGCTAGTTTAGGCTTTATATAGTCCAAGGGCATTTTGGTAATTTGAATGGAAGGGTATAATGGTAATTTCACTATATTTTCGAAATATCTAGATATTTTTGAGAAAATATCTAGATATTTTAGGTTGGATATTTATCTTTGACATACGGAGTGGGTTTTGGTCCCGCTAATTGCTAACTGTAAGTCGTAAAGTCACAAAACTTAAAACCGGGTATCCTAAAATTCCTAAATTCATGAAAATGTCACGGAAGGTGGAAAACATATATTTCTCTTGTTGGTAAAGTTGTTTGAACATATCGGGATGCCTAAATGATGTTTAAACCTTAAGGTAAATCTCGGACACGGTTTCCTGATTCTTGCAGAAATTATCCGACGAGTGCCAAAATCTCGGGTTATCATTAAAATAGTTTAACTTACGAGAATATGAAATAAAAATTTTGGAATGAATAGTGCCAGTGAATAGTAAAAATGAATAGTAACTCGTGAATAGTAAATTGTCGAGGTTCGGAAAAATGGCCTGGAATTACGAGTTGTGACACGTACGCCACCCCACGATTGGTATTAAGGAATACACCCGTCATTCACGCAATTAATACACACTAATCAACCGGTAAAAGATAGTTAGGGAGTAAGGAAATCTAAGTAAACACATTTCTCTCTATATAAGTTCCACAACCTTTTTATTTTCTGTTATTTTATTTTATTTGCAATTGTAGTTATTTGGGTTTGTTGACTAGCAACTAATTCTGCCCACTCCTTCAAACCCGAGATTTTACTTGCTTTCATAAAAATATAAAAATACAAAAAGAATCTTCCCTCACCCTTAGACCTATTAGAGTAGTTTTTCAATCCTAATGACACTATTCCCCTAGAGAACGATCAATCCCCCGGTACTTGCCACTACACTATACTACATCGGTCAGGTACACTGCCTGGTGGGGATTGCAAGCCTCTTGAGATCCCTCGAGAGGTAAAACCTGTTGTAAGGTCGCAAAACCACGCATCAAGTTTTTGGCGCCGCTGCCGGGGAATAGTTATTGTTTAGGTTGAATTTTTATTTTATTAGGTCTACTCACTAGATTCCTTTCTAGTGAGATTTTTATTTTATTTTTCTAGGTTTTCTTTAGTCTATCTTATTTCTTTGTACTTTTGTTTGTGACACCTTCCACCTACCTCATGAGTAATAGTGATCGCTTGATCCCTGTTATTCGTATTTTCCGCCGTGCAAACTTCCAACTACCTGTTCCCGCTCCCATCGTAGAAAACAACAACCTTTCACCCGACCACCACTTTGGTAACAATTCTGAGATGGAGGAGTCTGACCATGAGAATGACTATGCAGTTAGTCCATTTTACGACTCAGACTCTGATGAGGATGCTGGTAATGGAGAAGTAGTTAACGAGGGATGGAGAAAAGAGAAAATTGATCCCTTTAAGTATGTTGACCCTAGGACTAAGATCGAAAAGGATAGCCTCTTTAACATGCAATTTCCATGTAAGATTGGTTATCATAGTTTTCATGCTTATCTTAACTCATCTTTGCCTATAAACATTATCTCTCGCGCTAATTATAATAAAATCATGGTAGATGAGCTAGAATATCAAGGAGATAACATTGTTGCTAGGATTAAGCCACTACACGTATTCGTAGGAAGTTTTGTGTATTTGGTGGATTTTATGGTTATGGAGAACTTAGGAGAATTTATTGATAACAAATTAACCCAAGTCATTTTTGGAGAACCCTTCAAAAGGTTGACCAACCTTGATGAAAAACTTGTTGATGGGTTAATTACATTCTCGGATGGGGATGAAGATTTTGTTTACCAAATGCCCCGATCACATCCTAGGTTTAAGAACTTCTCCATTGAATCTTGCAATAGACTTGTGCCTATTGACTTGTTAAGTGAGAATGATAAGAGGAAGGGGCTCAAATATCCACATGAGAAAAATAAGAGATATTATCATGGATGTCTGGAGCTGAATGATGAATACAAGAAAGATGAGGCAACAATTAGATGGCTCACACTCGGATACGTGAGCATAAGCGACACTAGATAAGCCTGACTTTGAGTCTAGCTACAAGACTCGTTAATAAAGAAAAGCGCTTCTTGGGAGGCAACCCAAGCTTTATTTGCTTTGTGTGTTTATTTATTTGTTTGTTTGATTTTATTTGCTTCCGTATGTATGTTTAATTTTTATTATTATTGATTCATGTTCAAAACTAAATTGTGAAAATGCTTTATCTTGTTTTTAACTTCGTCTTAACTACATATAAAGGTATTTTGCAAAAGATAAGTGTAAGGGAAATCCAAATCGGTTTATTAGAACAAATGAACATGAATCATAACAATATTAAATTAACATACATATTAGTAATTGTTTGAGTCAAATGCTTGTATCGAGTCATAATGATGTTTTGCAGGAATTCCAGGAAGTAAGGTATAGGTTTTTCCAGAAATTTTCCGGAAACTTAACATGAGAATTATGTCAGAACATTTCTGACGGCGTCAGGCCTTACAACCTGACGGCGTCAGGTTTTAATTTTCTGAAATTTTTGAAAGTTTTGTTTTTCTACCGGAATCATAAAAAGTTTTTATTAAATCTCTAACTTATAAACTCCAGGAATCTGCAAAATAATCATTCCACAAGCATTATATCCTTATATAGATTTATCCCGCCGATGTTATGCAGGTTTTCGTGTTTGTTTTCTCAGGTTTAACAGGTTATTTTGGACAAGGAGATGTATGTGGAATCAAGCTTTTGGCGCTGCTTTAATCTTGAAGCTTCAACATTAACTTGGAAGAAGATCTAACCATGTTACCTCTTTATCCACCGAACGAATCAGGGGAGTATTTGATTTCATTCTTTTACCTTATTTACTTTTACATCTTGTTATTTGAACATTGGGGACAATGTTCATCTTAAGTGTAAGGGGGGGTAAAGTACGATACCTTAGAGAATGCTATTACGCTTGATTTTTCTTTTGTTTAATGGTAGATGTGTAATAAAACTGAGAGAAATACCTGTTAAGGCAATTTTAGTGCCAAATTTAAAATTTTTTACAACATATAGGAGTGAAACTTTGATCTTAATGAGCGTCTCATGGATAGGAGTTATATGACTAGCACAAAAACCGTACCACAAAAGAATTTTCCACCCCCAAATATGTGAGGTTCGCCCCTAGAATTGGTAGGAAAAGCATTTATGCTATGATGTGTGTACCGGTAGCACTTAGATTCTAGAACTTGCGTTAGGACCATTCCGAGGCCACAAGTGAGACTACATTCGTGTAGTTAGATTTACTACATGATAAGAGGCATTAGGATTAACCCATTGTTTTACACCTGTGTTTTTGTTATAATTACATTGGCTACATTGATCAAGTAATTCTCCCACACCCTTTGCGTTGTACTCATTTTTAGTACACGATACCCCTAGTACACCCCTCAGAGCCTATCTTTTCGTTTCTAACTTTAAGCATTTTACTTAAAGTAAGAATTTGTTACACCCCACTTAAATGTACACCCAAATCGCCTTAGCCTACCTTGTATGCGCTCATTTTTAGTGCATTATTGTGACAACATTTGTTTAAACCCCAAGTTAATTATCTAATTGATTACATGGTTGCTAAGTCGAGTCATATCCTTGTACATATTGTTTTGGGATGATTGGGACTCATGGGTAAAGTACTAGTGTATTGGAGTAATGGGGAAGAACAACATTATTACCCCCATATGTGCTAAATATTTTAAAAGTACTCCAAGTGTTTTGATTATCTTAATTCGAGTCATTAGAATAGTTAATTGTAAAGTTATGTAAAAGTTCAAGTGTAAGGGGAGAACCGAGGCCCCTATGATGTATTATTTTGGATGGTAGGGCAAGAGTGTATGTCAAAAAAAAAAAAAAAAAAAAAAAAAAAAAAAAAAAAAAAAAAAAGTAGAAAAAGTAGAAAAAACATACAGACTACCATCCCGTTTCATTTTATGTTTATTTTATCTTTTTGTTATTTTCTTTCATTAGCTTAAGTCGAGTCTAGTCTTGGCTTAGCAACGCCATATTGTACATGTAATTAATCAAGATCTTTAACTCGCCACCAGTAAAATATCTTTTATCCAACAAAACCGTGTTTATCATATCCCTACACCTAACGTTATAACCCGTTTAAAAGCCCTCTTTGATAGTTTATCTTAGGTGCTTACGCCTAGTGGAGGAGGTTTTTGACCCTTTCCCAAGCCTATGGTAATCTATTTGCTATGACAGGTAGTGAGAGATATTATCCATTTTCATTTATGAGATATACTTTTATGACACCTGAGAGATGTGAGTATCTAAACACTACTTGTGAGGTGCTAGTGTGTAATCTCCGTGCTTATTATGATTAAAGTGGAACGACTATTTGTTGTAATTACTTTTATATTAGCGTTAAATGACACCTAACTTGTATTTTGATTAGAATAAAAGCGCATTTGCTTGAGGACAAGCAAATCTCAAGTGTAAGGGTATTTGATGAAGCGAAAAGTGTACCACTTTTAGGGGGTCATTTAAGCCCTAAATCGTATTTATTTGATCAAATATTACCCTAAATCGTTCCTTTTGTCATTTTAGGTACTTTGGAGAAGAAATCTGGAAAAGGAAGCATTTTGGACGTTTTTGGAGCATAAAAGTGAAGAAAACGACAAAGCCTCCAAAGCTGCTGGAAAAGTACACGTGACGGCTTCAAGGATTGCTCCTGACGGCGTCACGGCTTGGCAAAAGAGGTGGATATGACAAATACACGTGACGCGCCAGAAAGTTTTACAAAGGAAGTCTGACGGCGTCACCCTTTAAGGTGATCAAGGTCGTCACGGTTTAAGTTAAAGAGAGACGGCGTCAAGCACAATTGTGACGGCGTCAACCCTTGACGCGCCAGAGTGGATTTTAGAGGATTAAAGAGGGACGGCGTCAGGAAGACCATCCGGGAACCCTAGCCGCGGCGAGGTGACGGCGTCACCTCCTACAACGTGACGCCGTCAGCCCCTAAATTCTATATATAGTTTTGCAATTTTTAGTCATTAGTGTGCAACTTTGTGAGGAGAAACCCTAAGACGAATTTTCTGCCATTTTTAAGGGTTTTATACCCTTGGATCTCCCATGTTTAATTGAAGATAAGTAATCAATTAATCATTCAATATGTCTATGTGTTGTTTGATTATATCTTGTTCTTGTCTTTTGATTAACATGTTAGGCTAGATTTATCTTGTGTTTGCTTAGATCTAATGAAACCTAACTATTGATTATTGGTTGTTGGTGTGTTATTAATTGTATTGGATGATTGTTTATCGATGTTAGGCTTAAGAAAACTGGCTAACCTCCTATACGGTAACTTGCTTGAACGTCTTAAGAAACATGAACCAATGCGTACTAAGGTTTTTATGGTTGTATTTAATGCATGAGCGAATTCTAGTGATCCCATGTTAGGAGCTTCTTAGCCGGCTCGACATAGGAGTGAAGTAGGAGCTTGTAGAGTTGGGGAAGTACGTACGCCACCCCACGATTGGTATTAAGGAATACACCCGTCATCCACGCAATTAATACACACTAATCAACCGGTAAAAGATAGTTAGGGATTAAGGAAATCTAAGTAAACACATTTCTCTCCATATAAGTTCCACAACCTTTTTATTTTCTGTTATTTTATTTTATTTGCAATTGTAGTTATTTGGGTTAGTTGACTAGCAACTAATTCCGCCCACTCCTTCAAACCCGAGATTTTACTTGCTTTCATAAAAATATAAAAATACAAAAAGAATCTTCCCTCACCCTTAGACCTATTAGAGTAGTTTTTCAATCCTAACGACACTATTCCCCTAGAGAACGATCAATCCCCCGGTACTTGCCACTACACTATACTACATCGGTCAGGTACACTGCCTGGTGGGGATTGCAAGCCTCTTGAGATCCCTCAAGAGGTAAAACCTGTTGTAAGGTCCCAAAACCACGCATCAGTAAACATCACAGAGCATCCTTTAAAACCAAAACCAACTTTTCCATCTGGAACTGCCTACATCTTCTCCATATGGATCTATTCTGACCAATCAGTCCTAGATCCATTAACCATGAGAAGTATACTCTGGTCGTTGTGGATGAGTAGGGTATACTTCCTGATCAAAAAGAGTCAGGCAGCTGAAACAATTATGTCCTTTGTCAGGAATATTGAAAATCAAAATGACATCAAAGTCAAACAGATTAGAACTGACAATGGAACAGAGTTAAAAAATTATGAACTTGAAAGTTTCTGTGATGAGAAAGGAATTTCTCAAAAAATTTCCTCACCTTACTCACCTGAACAAAATGGTGTGGCTGAAAGGAAGAATAGAACCCTCATTGAAGCAGCCAGGACAATGCTAAATGGATCAGTCCTTTCCAAACACTTCTGGACTGAAGCAGTAAAGACTGCCTGTTACACACAAAACAAATCCATCATTGTTAAGAGACATAGCAAAACTCCTTATGAGTTATTCAAGGGAAGGATCCCTGACATCAGCTACTTTCATGTCTTTGGGTGTCCTGTGTTTATTCATAATCACAAGGATCACTTAGGAAAATTTGATGCCAAAGCTGATGATGGATACTTCCTTGGATACTCCCTTATCTCAAAGGCCTTCAGGGTGTTCAACACTAGGAGACAGCATACTGAGGAAACATTTCATGTTACCTTTGATGAGAGCAATGATGCAATCAGTGTCTCTAACAACTCAGTGGAAGAGATAGGTATTGATGAATCATCAAGATACCCTCCTGATGAACATCATTCTGAAAATGGTCCTTCCACTCAGTACCAAGCAAATGCTGACATCTTCTATTACATCATTCCCCAAAACTTTCCTTACCCAACCATCACTGAGTTTGTTGAAGCACAAAGAAGTACTGATGAAATCATTCAGTCTGAACAAAGTACTCAGGAACCAAACAATCACAGTGATGAGTCAACCCACTCAGACACTCATGATGCTGAAGATCATCATGTGTCTGATCCTGATCCTACCCATCAGGCCTCAAGTTCTAATCAGTATCCTAGACCTCAGGACAGTTGGACTAGGTCTCAGGATCTAAAACTTGTCAATATAATTGGCGAGCCTACTGAAGGCATGCTCACAAGAAGCATGGCTGCACAACTGAGAGCAGCTTTAGCCAATGAATGCCTATTTGTGGACTTCATCTCCACAATTGAACCCAAAAGTGTCAAGGAAGCACTTAATCACCCAAGTTGGGTTCAGGCCATGCATGATGAACTGGAACAATTTGACAGAAACAAGGTAATGACCTTGGTCAAGTGTCCTGAAGATGTTTCAGTCATTGGCATGAAATGGGTATTCAAAAACAAATCTGATGAAAATGGCATAGTCATTAAAAACAAAGCCAGACTTGTAGCCAAAGGCTATAATTAACAAGAAGGCATTGACTATGAAGAAACATTTGCACCAGTAGCAAGGATGGAAGCCATCAGGATCTTCCTTGCTTTTGCTACATACATGAACTTCATGGTGTACCAAATGGATGTTAAAAGTGCATTCTTAAATGGTTCACTGAAAAAAGAAGTTTATGTTCAGCAACCTCCTGGATTTGAAAGCCATGAGTTTCCTGACTATGTCTGCAAGCTTAACAAAACCCTTTATGGACTGAAACAAGCTCCCAGGGCATGGTATGAAACTCTTTCAGCCTTCCTGATCCAAAATAAATTTGTCAGAGGCAAGATAGACAACACACTGTTTATCTACAAGATAAATAATGATGTCATACTTGTACAAGTGTATGTTGATGACATCATCTTTGGCTCAACAGGTTATAAACTTTGCAAACAGTTTGAAAAACTTATGGCAAAGAAATTTGAAATGAGCATGATGGGAGAACTGACCTACTTCCTTGGTCTGCAAATCAAGCAGACTGATATAGGAACCTCTATCAGTCAAGAGAAGTATGTCAGAAGCCTACTGAAGAAGTATGAGTTCAGTGACTGTGCCTCAGTCAAGACTCCCATGGTACCCCAAAACAACCTTGGTCCTGATCTTACTAGAAAACCAGTGAATCAAACTCTTTTTAGAGGAATGATAGGATCACTGATGTATCTACTTGCATCAAGGCCCGATATCCAATTCTTAGTCTGTTTGTGTGCCAGATATCAATCTGACCCAAGAGAATCTCATATCATTGCTATGAAAAGGATATTCAGGTACCTGAAAGGTACTCCAAACCTTGGATTATACTATCCAAAATGCTCAGGCCTTGATCTTAAAGGATACTCAGACTCTGACTATGCTAGATGCAACATGGACAAAAAAAGCACCTCAGGCTCCTACCAAATTCTTGGTGGAAAACTAGTCTGTTGGAGTGCTAAGAAGCAACAGTCTAGTTGCCATGTCCTCAGCTGAAGCTGAATATGTTGCAGCAGCAAGTTGTTGTGCAAATTTACTCTGGATGAAAAGTCAACTCAGTGACTATGGAATTCAGTACAAGATGGTTCCCATCTTTTGTGATAACACAAGTGCAATTGCCATCTCAAACAACCTTGTTCTTCATCAGAGAACAAAACACATTGATATTAGATATCATTTCATCAGGGACCATGTCATAAATGGTGACATAGAATTACACTTCATTCCTACTGAATATCAGCTAGCTGATATATTCACCAAGCCATTGGATGAACCAACTTTCACGAGACTGAAAGCTGAACTAGGAATGTTGGATATTGAGAATCAGTCCACTGATTGATTCCATTCAAATAAGTGTAAATTCTGAAAACAAAGGTCCCTGACTCAATGTGTTCTTCAGTGAAATGAATCACTGAACCTCAAGAACTAAACTCAAGTTCCTGAAATCTTGAACTTCAGGAACTAAACCCAAGTTCCTGAACCTTAGGTCCTTAGGAATCAAACCCAAGTTCCTGAACCCTTGAACCATCAGGACTAAACCCAAGTCCTGAATAAACAGGTTCACTGAATGAAAAGTCATTCAGGGCCCTCAGATGAAATTCAATGCTAACTTAAATGCTCTATGTATCTAGTTAGTAAATGTCCGAGGTTGATAACTGAATTCTTATTTAATATAAGAATATTTGTTCTTTTTCCTTTCTGGCATGCACCTCATGGGCCACCACATTCCCACTTGGCATTTAATGCCTCTCCAATCACATAACAGATATGTGACGACTCAGCTCTGCAAGTTATACTTTTTGCAGACGGCTCAACTGTTTGCCTAGACAGTTGCGCCAAACAGGGATAGTGGGGTGGTTAGGCATTAAATGCGGATCTCAAACGTTTTTATTCAAAATGTTTTTCAAAATAATATCTTTTGAGAAAATAACCGCTTAAATGCCTAAAATACCCTCCACTTCACTTCCCTATAAATACCCCACAAACAAGATACACACACACGTTTTTTAGAAATCTTAAGCAAAATTTTACCCTTTTCTTTCAAAACTAAAAATTTTGTATGTGTATTCTTAGCTATTAGAAACCCAGACCTTTTGTTGATTACCCAGACTTTCCCAACAAAATGGCTTCTTCTATGGCTATTACATACGCCCCAAGTGTGGAATTCACAATGGAGGGCGTAGACTTAACTAAGAACAATGTGGTAGGCAATTTTGCCTATCCTCAAAAGTTTTGGGCGTACAAGAATGTAGTTAAGTATCTACAAAACTGCTTTCTTGCTACGGCATTTACAAAGACCCCCTCAGTCATATATCATGACTACTTGAGAGAATTTTGGTGTACGGCAGTGGCAACAAGCCCTGATGACACCAGGACTCAATCATAACATTCACAGTGATGAATGGGAGAAGGACCCTCTCCCTTGATTACAAAACCTTTATCAAAGCCACTGGCCTTGATTTCGCTGTGAATTTTGAGCCCAACCCTACTGACCAAGAAGTTAAAGCATAGTTGCTTTTTATAGGGCCACAAGACCCCAGACAACCTAAGGTGGCCCCAGGTTCATTATTGGCTAAGGCACCAATAATTAAAACTTGGTTTCCCCCAGCCTGGAGGATCCTGATGACTTTTGTCATTCAGGTCCTGGGAGGCAACAAATCCTCCACGGAACAGTTGAACTCATCACAACAATTGATGGTGTTCAGTCTCCTGGAGGGTAGAAAAATAGATATCAGAGGAATAATCTTCCGAGACCTCGTGTCCAAGCTCTCAGGAAAGTCTAGGGAAAGACACATGTCCTATCCTAGATTCATTTCTTGCGTGCTTCAGGACCTACTTCGCACTGATTATATGAGGCATGACGCTTAAGGTTCTAAACCTGACGTCCTACACAAGGCTAATTATACTAGTGGCGTTACTGAGGTACAACCAATCGCCCTGACCAACTACATGCTGGTAGTCATTCAGGGTGACAATGCTGTCTCACCCATTCCTTCTCCTGAAAAGCATGAGAAGTAGAAAAAGAAGGCAGGGACCAAGAAGGTGGTTAAACCCAAATCACTCGCCCTTAGATCTTCTACCTTAGAACCCTCAGAAGGGGAAACAATGGCCAAGACCTCAGAGACACCCATCATTGAGACCCTCTTGACCCTAAAACAAACGCCAATGGAGGTCACTAAAAAATCATCCTCAGTGTCCTCGGGCAAACCTCAGTTTCCTCATGGCTCTACTGACATACACAAGTTGGTAGGGTCAGGAACCTTTAACCTCTCACATCCCGATGAAGACACTGACAAATCACAATCAGCGCCTGAGGGAGAAAAGGGTCCTGAATCCTCGGTTGGGCAGCACTACTCAATTGGGAAGGGGACCCACACCTAATCACATCCCGATGAAGGGAACTGATAAATCACAATCAGTGCCTGAGGGATTCAAGGATCCTGAATCCTCAAAAGGGCAGTTCAACCCTGATGGGAAGGGGGTCCATCAACAATCACAAACTGTGCCTCATGATAGTGCTGGAGAACACTCGTCAGTACTTGAAGGCACAAAAGGGGACAAAGACTCAGAGGGATTTAAACCACCCGCTGATACGGAACCCACCACCCAATCCAGTCTCTCGGGAACTGACCCTAAACACCAAGCTAAGCAAACCCACTCAGTTATTATGGAAGGGCCAGGACCTAGCCAAAACCCGTTGCAGATTTAGTCGATGGCGGATCTTCAGGCTGTTCTTATGTCTGATGAAGAGCTCAGTATAGAGAGTGAGGAAGAAGTTTATGAGGCAGATGATGATATGGAGACTGATGCTCAACCCACTGAACAATCGCATCAGTCCTCTCCACATGGTGAAGAATCTGAGTCTCAGGCTGATCATTCTTCAAACTCTGAATCATCCTGCCCTCCAGAACTCAGGAAGTATGACAACATTCTTCCTCTCACTGAAAGACAATTGGTCAAGTTCCTGCAAAAGGCCAACAATGCTCTCTTTACTGGGCTAACTAAAGAAACTTTTTACCAACACTGTGAAGCTGCTGTTCATTATGTCAACCTGAAGGAATCAGTGGAATCCTATCATGATGATGTTAATGAGCACAAGTCATCTATCTCCTTCTCCCTGACAAATCTTGATGAGAATCTTAAACTGTTCAACCAAGCTCTCACCAACATATACAAGAGCGTTGCAACTATTCAAAAGTCAGTTAAAGATGACCCTGAGCTTAACAAGAAAATTATTCAGGCTTCTGAGGACTACCATCACCAGTCTACTCAGTTGACTGAGCTGATAAACATGCTAAAATCCTCCAATCTTCAGGGACTCAGCTCTATAGTGGACTCCATCAAGTCTTCCCTGGGTCTTATGGAGTCACACTTGGCATCTTGGGCTACATCTTATTCTTCCTTGGCTTGGAATCTTGGGCCAAGGATGACAGCAATAGAAGCTTCTCAGGCTTCTCTTGAGGCTAAGGTCTCAACTCTTCAGCAGGACACCTCAGACATCAAATCGATGATGACTGAGATTTATCAAGCCTTCAAAGGTCAGGCTGCTCCCTCAACTTCAGTGAGCACTCCAACTCTTGCTCTCACCATGACTCAAGCAACAGTTGAGGGGGAGAAGGTCACTGAAGAACAACCTGAACAACCTCCTTCTCACACTGAGGGGGAGATTCCTGAGACAACCCCATCTTCATCTCACCAAGACAAAGGCAAAGGCATTCTCACAACCACTGAGCCTGAGCCTACAATCTTGGTGCCTGCTTCCTCTGAAAGAAGGCCAGACCCTAATGAGCCAGTCGGGGTCCTTTATGAAATAAATGGAGTAATGTATCACCTCACTGAGGCCCAAATTATGGCTCATTTGGAAAAGGAAGAAGGGTTGAAGAAAGCTGCTGAAGATGAAAGGCAAAACAAGTCTGCCATCATTCAGGTTGTCAGAGAAGAGGCTGAGAAGATTGGTCTTGAGCCAAAAGAACTTGCTGGAAGAAAGGGTGGTGAGAGCTTTGTGAAAGCTCAGGATGCTGAAATGTCGGCTCTCAGGAAGAAAAGAGAAGAAAGGCTGGAAAGGACTGAGGAAATAAGACAAAAGAGAATTGAGAAGTACCAATGGGTCATGACAAGCAGACTGAGACCTGAACCCATTACTGATGTAAAGATTCATCAGAACACCAAGCCTGCTGTCATTACTGTTTTCAGAGGTCCTGATAAGAGGAACTTTGAAATTCATGAGCCCTTTAGGTTCGCTGACTTTGGGATCACTGAATTGGATGAACTGGGTCCAATCATATTTAAGAAGTCAAATGTTGCTATCAGGGAACTAATGAAGTCCCTGAAAGTTAGATATAAAAAGCTGAATGCAACACCTGAGGAACTTGGTATTCCTTCACTTCTCCCTGCTCCAGCCAGTCAGCGTGCCCCCTCTCAAACCTCTAGAAGAAAGAGGAATATAATCGGATCTGAGCCTGAGATCAGAGTCCCTGGCCTTGAATGCAACAGAGCCCTCCCTGAAGGAGTTACAATCGTGAACAACAAGGTCATAGAACAACCTGAGAGAGGGACATTCTTCACTGATGAGTTTGGAGATCCAGCCTTCCAAAGATGGAGTGATATTGATCAGGCAGGTATTAAAGCCATGCTTGGTTTTCTCATGATGGCCTCACCAATCCAGAGTCCTGAAAATGTGAGGTTCTGCCAAGACCTGAGAACCAAGATTCAACTTCATCCTGATCAACATGAGCTGGAATCCAAGAGACCCAAGCTTGAAGCCCTTGGATACAAACTGGACTGAGAATCTGCAATACCTCTATCATGTACATTTGCTAGTTAGGACCCTTGTAATGAAATTAATAAAATGATGTTCCTTTGTTTTGTTATTTCAGTGTCCTTATTTACTTTCTAGTACATTCAGTATGAGCAGAAGTCATTAGCTCACTCATTACTGATCAAAAACACTTAAGCATAATTTATATCCAAATAGGGGGAGATTGTTGGGTCCTTCAGTACCCAAGAGTCGTTAAAACAGGATTTGAATACAAATTAAGCTAAGTGTTAATTAAACCGAAAACATTCTAAGTCACTGAGTGAACAGTCACTCAGTGAGTTACCTTCAAAATGATCAGGACGAGTCTAAGAAGAAAGACTCGCCACACAGGGAGGCGGATCTCCTTGAAGTGTTACTTGAGACGAAGAAGAAGGTAATGGGATCAGTAAGCGTTAGACAAGAGCTCACTGAACCCAAAGTCTCCTCAACAATAATAACTGAAGACTGAAGGCAAATGACTGAAGAACCTGAAGCCTGAATAAAAGGTGGGATAAAGCGGGAAGGTTTTGAGAAGATAAGAACAAGTCTTATCGGGGTCAGACAAACCATCCCTCAAGTGGCTAAAAGTCGAAGAAGTGTCAGGACTGACACTCGAAGACTTTTTGGCGCAATCCTATTGGTTCTTAGAAATGACAACTACTGTTGTAGTTGTCAGACACGCTTCCTATTTGTTTATGTAGTTTTAATCTTCATTACTCTTAACATGTTTGCCTATAAATAACAAACAGATGGAGAAAAGTGGGTTAGGTATTTTGTGCAATTAAAGCTTAGACTTTCACAATACCCCTTTTCTCCTACAAAGAGTAACGTATCCCTGAGATAGCTTAGTGGGTCGAATTGTTACCACTTAAAGCATTCCTTAAGTTTAGATAGGAGACACCATACCTTGTCTATTCAATCCCAAGTGTTTGTTCCGCAAAACACTTGGGTAATAGATTCTTTGATTCATTTCTAATAAGAATTTAAACGTTGAAAATACTTTGTGTTTTTATATTTACGTTTCATTAACTGTTAGAATTAATCAGTACATTGTATTAGTCATAAACACAAATTGATTAAATTTATAGTTAACTCTAAGCGTGTTATGGGAACAACACTTCTAAATAGCTCATTTAATGTCTTTTTAAACGACCAAGTGATAACTACTCGAAACAGTTTTCAAATGAAATAAATATCGATTGGGATTATTAAAAGCCCAATTAGCACATGCGTATAAACTGTCAAATAAGCAATTGGAATACATTTTTAGGACTATAAAAATAGCCCAAATTCAGGCCCAAACTCTTTTGAATGTCCTCGGATCTAAATCTCTTAATGGGCTTTGGTTAATTCGAATTAAGGCCCAATAATGTAAAAATAAGCACTTTTTCGGAATAAGCAGTTTCTGTAAACTCAAATAAGCTTTATTAATTACTAAAACTCTCGGAAAACTTTTGTCACTATTTTTGTGATTTTTGGACTAAATTTGCATAGCATATTTACTATTAGGGGTAAAAAGTGTAACTTTCAGAAAATTGAGTTCTAAACTGTCATTTCTGTATATTATGGGTAGAAAAGGTCAAAACAATAACTATAAGTCTTAAAATGTTATACTTGACCCTTTTGGACATAAAATGTAATTAATTTCTGACGAAGGACTAACGGTGCAAATATTTCACCGTTAGGGTTAAATGTGTAAATTTCATAAAACTAGAAGGACCAAATAGTTACTAGATTCTATATACAAATTCATAAAGTGATTTATACATTTGTATTCCTAAAATCCATTTTTCAATTCTTACGATTATTATAAGTAACGTCATGTTCATATTTATAAAACGTAACTCTTAACGAACAAACATAACTTATCATCCACCAACTTTTGAAGAGACGTTATTATTGAATCAATAAACATAAAAACATGATAATATTATGTATAATATTATTTTTGAACTTTAAGCATTTTAAGCATATCAAATCATTTTCATCACGAACCGATTCGTTATCCGATATCCGTTCACGATCATTATTCACATCCTGTAAATCTTAAACCATTGAAATCTCAGACTTCACTATTATTCAGGTCGTGTGTTGGAGCCATTCTCGTGATACTATTGACATAACATCACAATACTTGACCTTACAGCTAAGGTGAGTCATAGCCCCACCGTTTCTATCATTAAATTGTTTAACAACTCTTTGGGGGAGATACATGCTCAAACTATACTTATTTACTTTTTCAACTACTCAAAATACTTATGACATGATTCATATTTATATAGATACCTGTTCTCTTATACATTATGCATTGTTAACATGTTTAAATTACTTTACGCGTTTATCAAAATACATATGACATTGATACGTATTTATATACACATCTGTCCTATTCATCATATGATACGTATTTCTATACACATTTGTACTGTATCTGTCCTATTCATACATGATACGTATTTCTATACATATTTGTACTGTATTTGTCCTACTCATACATTGATACGTATTTCTATACACATCTGTACTTGTACTATTCATACTATGTTAGCAGTGGATTGTAAACACACAGGTTACAAGTCTTTTATGGGCGGGGCTTGGGACTGAACGAATTTACAAGGCCTTTGCTGTGAAATCTTTATTCAAATGCTTTACAGTCAAACTAAGCTCTATGAACTCACCAACCGTTGGTTGACACTTTTTAGCATGTTTATCTCAGGTTTATAAGGCGATAGTGGATGCATGGATTCTAGAGTCAATTGCATACTTGGAGACTCATATCTTTATCTTTTACCATTCGAAACATCTATGTAACTTTATACTTTGGATTTCATGTTTAACTCTGATTTAAATCATTCGAATGGTGATGAACTCAAATAAGTACATTTTATTATCATCATTTATCCTATTTATTTGACTTGTTTTATTATATTATATATGAGAATTGATACGTTAATGTTTACTTTTGTAATTCTCAGGTAAAAACAAGTATTATGTGAAACTTGGCGATTTTGGACTAATTATGGAGCAAAACAAGCAAGATGTTAAGAGTCTACTGAAATGTACAAGATCAAGATTATTCTGCTCCAGATACGCCGCAACATACTTCGTACATACGGCGCATCACTATCAAAATTTCACAAGTGACAATCCAAGACAGCTAACGACATCACGCGCGCACCAAGTCTTTGGGGCCGCTGCCGTGGATATAAAAGAATTAGAGCAATAAACACGAACACATCAAGTTTTTGGCGCCGCTGCCGGGGAGTGAATTGTTATTATCTGTTAATTTGATTAGTATTGTAATTAGGTTTTTCTTATTTTTAGATTCTAACCACTAACCCCGTTGTGTATTAGTTAAATTGCATTCATTGTATTATTTGCATATTTTCTGTTTTGTGTGTTTTTATTTTCTTTAATTTTTGTTTCTTTTTGTTTGATTTTATTTTTGTTTTTCTTTTTATTTTTTTCTGCATTCTGCTATCGTTGTACTGTGCTGATACAAACGATACGGCGCATCTGTTTTCACAGATACGGCGTATTGCGTTTAATTTTTATAAAATACAACGCGTTTAATAAATTCGAATACGACGCATCTTTCCCCAAGATACGGCATATTCTGTTTTTAATAAGAAATTTTTCTAAACCCTCACGCCATACGACGCATCTGTTTTAACGGATACGGCGTATTGTCGATTTAAATTAAAAACAATTTTCGAATTATTAAACAGATACGACGCATCGATTTTCATCGATACGGCGCATCTTCTGAATCAAAAATCTTGTATTTTGAAACGTAACGAAAATACGGCGCATTAACTTTTGTTAATACGACGATTTTAATTTTAATAAATATAATCGATTTTTGATAATTCAAAATTGATATGGCGCAATCTAATTCTAAGCGGCGTATCTATTTTCTGAATAAAAGTCTGATTAAATTTTAACGTAATAAGATACGGCGTATCCAACTTTCTGGATACGGCGCATCATCTGCAGATATCAGCAACTTTTATTTTTCTTATTCCCGAACGGAAAATATTCTAACCTTTACACTAGGAAGTTTTTACTTTGAAATCTACCTATTTTTAATTTTCAGGAAGAATGTTCGATATTTTCCCCAACTGGTTCGGAAGACCCCAAAGAAACCCTACCATGGAAGAGTTTGCACTACTAATCGCTCAAGCAAATGAAAAAGAACATCATGAAGCAAGAAACTTTATTAATGAATTCAAAGGCAGTCATGAGCTGTTACTAAAGGAACAAAACAACATGATTAATGGATTGGCAATTGAAGTGCACCAATTGTCAACGGTGCTTAACAAGATTATTTTGGTAAAACATGATTTGAAAGGGATTACAACTAGAGGCGGAAAGTCAACCTTTCAAATCGGCGAGACACCCGAGGATAACAGTACAAACAAGATTTCCCCTGAATCTTTATCATCTGAGCAAGTGCAACCGAAAGAAACTAATCCAGAACCTGTGATTAGAGAAGAACCTTCTATTGAACTTAAACGATCAACACTACCTTTTCTACATAGAGTAAGGAAGGAGAAAGAAAATGCCTATCAAAGGAAGTTCCTAGAAAATCTCAAGCAGCTGCAGCTAAGCATACCATTTATGGAAGCCCAAGTGCAAATGCCAAAATATGCTAAATATCTGAAGAGCTTACTTACAAACAAGTCCAAACTTGAAGAGGCTAGCACTGTAACAATGGGGGAAAGAAGCTCAGCATCATTGCTCAACAAACTTCCATCTAAGGAAAAAGATCCAGGGAGTTTCACTATTCCTTTTCAAATTAAAAATTTACATATTGGAAATGCTTTAGCCGACCTAGGAGCTAGTATAAGTCTTATGCCCTCTTCTATGTATGAAAAATTAGGCTTGGGTGAACCAAAACCTACTAGGATGTGCTTAGAGCTAGCTGATAGGTCCATACAATACCCATTAGGAGTAGCTGAAAATATATTAATAAAAGTTGATAAATTTGAATTACCTATTGACTTTGTTATCCTCGATATGCCCGAAAATTCTTGAACTCCTATAATATTAGGAGGACCATTTTTAGCTACTACTAGGGCCATGATTGATGTTTTTAATAAAAAGATAACTCTTACCATAGGAAAAGATGAGGTTGAATTTAATATGGAACAATCTATGAGTGAAACTAATTCTGAAGACGATGAATGCTATAATATCGATGTTTCTGATGACACGATTAATCAATTTACTCAGAAATTGTTAAAAGGTAATTTGCTTGATTCTTTTCTGCTTAAAAATTTAGAAAACACAATTGGTATAGAAGATCAAGTTGATGAAAATACTACTAATAATTATTTCGCTGTTGATTCCGCTGTTTGTAACGCCATACGGCGCATCGGAAATATCGATGCGGCGCATTTATCTGATGACAGCAACGAAATAATAAAAGAACAAGTTTATTCCGCTAGTGCTAATGAAATTGATGATGTTAAACCTGTGCTTAAGGATCTCCCTTCTACTTTGGAATATGCCTATTTAAATGGGAACACTAATTCGCCCGTTATTATTGCATCTGACTTAACGCCAAAAGAAAAAGAATCCCTCTTGCAGGTACTATATAAACGAAGAGGAGCACTAGCATGGAGTATGTCTGATATTAAGGGAATTAGCCCGTCATTCTGTACACATAAAATCCTCATGGAAGATGAATTCAAACCAACTATCCAACCCCAAAGGCGTTTGAATCCAAAAGTCCAGGACGTGGTGAAAAATGAAATTGTAAAATTACTTGACTCCGGACTTATCTACCCAATTTTCGACAGCTCGTGGGTCAGTCCTATCCACGTTGTACCAAAAAAAGGAGGAATGACGGTAGTACTCAATGACGACAATGAGCTAATTCCTTCAAGAACTGTTACTGGATGGAGAGTTTGCATCTACTACCGCAAACTCAATGATGCTACACGAAAAGATCACTTCCCTCTTCCATTTATTGATCAAATGTTAGAAAGACTATCAGGACATGATTATTATTGTTTTTTAGATGTTTTTTCAGGGTTCTTCCAAATACCCATTGCCCCCGAGGATCAAGAGAAGACGACTTTCACCTGCCCTTATGGAACCTTCGCCTATAGGAGAATGCCGTTCGGACTATGCAACGCCCCTGCTACTTTTCAACGTTGTATGACGGCTATCTTCCATGATATGGTAGAAGACTTTATGGAAGTCTTCATGGACGACTTCTCGGTGTTCGGTAACTCATTTAGTGATTGTCTCTTTAAACTTGATAAAATGCTTGCTAGGTGTGAAGAAACTAACCTTGTTCTTAATTGGGAAAAATGTCATTTTATGGTTAGAGAGGGAATTGTGTTAGGACATAAGATTTCTAGGAAAGGTATAGAAGTCGACAAAGCTAAAATTGATGTAATTGCCAAACTGCCTTACCTAACTAATGTAAAAGGTGTTAGAAGTTTTTTAGGGCATGCTGGATTTTAGCGTAGGTTCATAAAGGATTTTTCAATGATATCTAGGCCTATGACCCAATTATTGCTAAAAGATGCGAAGTTTGATTTTTCTGAAGATTGCAAAAAGGCATTTAATATACTTAAAGAAAAACTAACTACTGCACCTATTATAATTTCGCCGGATTGGAATCTACCTTTTGAACTAATGTGTGATGCTAGTGATTATGCTGTTGGAGCTGTACTTGGCCAGAAGATAGAAAAGAAATTCAAGCCAATTTATTACGCTAGCAAAACATTAAATAATGCCCAAAACATTACACCACCACGGAAAAAGAACTTTTAGCAGTAGTTTTTGCGTTCGATAAATTTAGGTCATATCTTATATTGTCAAAAACTATGGTTTACACTGACCATTCTGCTTTGAAGTATTTGTTCAATAAACAGGATGCCAAGCCAAGGCTTATTAGGTGAGTTTTATTGCTCCAAGGATTCGATATTGAAATTAAAGATAAAAAGGGTGCCGAGAATCTAGCTGCTGACCACTTATCTAGACTTGAAAACCCTGATATGGAGGTGCTTGATGAAAGGGAAATCGCTGATGACTTTCCTGATGAACACCTTATGATGGTAAGAATTAAGAGCAATAATAATAGACCATGGTATGCCGACTATATAAACTTTATTGTTGCAAATGAAATTCCAAAAGGGCTAACATCCGACGAGAAAAGAAGGTTTCTAAATCGCGCTAGTGAGTATATTTGGGATGAACCTTACGCCTTTAAATTATGCCCTGACAATATTATACGAAGATGCGTAGATGGTGATGACATCCCAGCAATATTAGCACATTGCCATTCAGGGCCGACGGGGGGACATCATGGTGCAGTTATTACAAGAAGAAAAATCCTTGATGCAGGATTCTATTGGCCCACTATGTTGGATGATGCAAAAGATTATATAAAAGGATGTGATGCGTGTCAACGATCCGGAAATATAACATCAAGAAACGAAATGCCGCAAAACTATATCCATGTATGTGAAGTTTTCGACATATGGGGATTGGACTTCATGGGACCGTTTCCTGAATCTAAAAGTAATAAGTATATTTTGGTTGCTGTTGATTACGTATCAAAATGGGTCGAAGCGCAAGCGTCACCAACAAACGACAGCAAGGTAGTGCTTAAATTTTTGCGAAGTTTAATTTGTTCGCTAGGTTTGGAGTTCCTAAAGCATTGATTAGTGATAGGGGAACACACTTTTGTAATCACCATCTAGGAAGAGCTTTGGAACAATATGGAGTGTATCATAGGGTTTCCACCGCATACCATCCTCAATCCAATGGGCAAACTGAAGTAACCAATAGGGCTATAAAACGGATTTTAGAAAAAAACGACTGGATATAATCCGAAAGGGTGGTCTGACAAGTTAAATGATGCTTTATGGGCATTTCGTACAGCTTATAAGACACCGACGGGATGCACTCCATTTCGTCTCGTATACGGAAAAGCATGCCACCTACCGGTCGAAATAGAACAAAGTGCATATTGGGCTTTGACGAAATGTAACATGGATATGGAAGCTGCGACGAAGAACCGTTTCATGGAACTTAATGAACTCTACGAACTAAGAGATGAGGCCTACAGAAATACTAAGATCTACAAAGAAAGAACTAAAAGATGGCATGACTCGAGGTTACATGGGGATAAAACGTTTACTATTGGAGAGAAAGTGCTGCTGTTTAATTCTAGATTAAAAATGTATCCAGGTAAACTTAAATCAAGATGGACGGGTCCGTTCGTTGTCAAGAAAGTGTATCCATACGGGACTATTGAAATATGCGATAAAAATGGTTATATATTCAAGGTAAACGGGCAACGAGTAAAGAAATACTTTGATAATAAAATTGAGGATACTGAGAACGAGGTGGTGGAGTTTGAACCCGAAGTATTGGAATAAGGAGCTGAACGTGAGTCTAACTTGAAGACTCTGGAATAAAGACAAGTGCTGACCGGGAGACAACCCGGAGAAATTTTTACTTTTCTGTTCTGTGTCGAGTCTGTCAGACCTGCAGAAGATACGGCGCATCTCCATCCTAAGATGCGACGCATCGCCTGCAATGGTCATATCTTATTTAATTTTCTGCATTTTTATTTTTAACTTTAAAACTTTCTGTCAGTTTATTTAATGCGGCGCATCCCTGGTTAAGGATGCGACGCATCTTTTATTCTGATTCGTATTTATTCCAGGCTCGATACGGCGTATCTTCTTCCATAAGATACGGCGTATCGACTGACCTGATGATTTTCATTTTAATTTTTTATGTTTTATTTTTACTAACTACTAATGTATTATGCAAGTTTGAACCCTCTTAATTCAGGTGTGTTAAAGTCTTAATGGTATTATAGATTCCTGCATTCTTGTGGATACATCTCTGAAGCTTTAACGTTCTCATCCACAAGAAAGTTGATTTTTGCTCTTATACGAATAAAGGAGGATCATACCGAGCAAATCTCAGGGGAGTTTTTCTGTTCTAATTCTTTTATTTTCTAGTTTTTAACCTTTGTAACAAACAACGAGGACATTGTTTAACTTAAGTGGGGGGATTGGAGAATTAGAACACTTGTCCTAAACTTTTTCATAATATGCTTAAAATGTGCCTAATATATCAAAATTTAAAATTTTTTAGCATGTTTTGTTTAAAGTCTAAATTACATAGCTGCACACATAACATTATTTCTAAACATTGTGAACTTATCAAAATTCACAAATCTATGAGTGTGCCGGTGACTTGTAAACTTTAGAACTTGGCTTGTATACTATTCGAGACCACCATAATGAGTATTATCTATATAATTGGAATGACTTGTCTAAATTGGTAAATTTCTAGGATTAAACCTAAATAGCCTTTATATGTTATGTGATATTAACTAACTACATTGGTTAGTTAACCCCCTTATAAACCCTTTTGTTACTCTCACTTTTAGAGTAAGATACCCCTAGAAAAACAATCAGAGCCATTCCTTTCGTTTCTTACACCTTTGTTATAATGTTTCGTTACACCCTTACACCTTAGCCTACCCTGTAGATTAAAATCCGTGGTTAATTGCTTTAGGCAAAGTGTGTTTCCTTACATTACCTGTGTTCGCGTGCGTAATTCATTATCTTTGGTTGAGTCAGGAAATTGCACAATGCAATTGGTATGAAAGTAAATATTGTATATCTTTGAGTTTATTTTTCGTGTGTTTACTACTTTCGCTATTACAGTTATTTCTGAAAGTATGAAGAGTATGAAAAAAAAATTATCCGAAAAAATAGTGATAGAAAAGTTGTGAAATTTTACACATATGTTGATGTCAAAGAAAAAAAAAATCGAAAAAATAGAAAAGAAAAAGAAAAAGGAAAAGTTGGATGTTTGTTTTAACCAACTTTTGTAAAGTTTTGTATTAAGTGGTCGATATCACCACTAGTTGTTATATATTATATTTATGGATTGAATGGGAGTTGGCCGTTATGGGAACGCCAACTAAGGTTATTCTTTGATTGAGATCTTGTTGAGTATAATTCGTGTCTACCTAAAGCGTGTGTTTCAAGTGTTAAAGCGTGAGTTATTCAATGATATGAGTCTTATTCATGGGATGGTTGGGAAAGTAATTTACCACACTTAGGATTTTAATTTATCTGTTTTGTTTATTTTTCATTTTACACCAATTTGTATCCCAAATATTATCCATACCCTATATCATTCTTTATCCAAACCTTTGATTTATTGAGATTAGGGATTTGAGCAATCTTAAGTATCGTAGTCGTGGATTCGGCTATGTATTTATGATTTTGTCGCCCTTTTTGATATAATATTATTGGTGAAGATTACTTGGTCCTATCTTTAGCCTATTCGAGTTAAGGATTTGAGCAATTGCAAGTATCGTGGTCGTGGATTCGATCATGTATTTGTGATTTTGTCGCCTTTTCTAGAATATGAGATCGATAGAGATTAAGAAGGATGATTAACCCTTAACCAACAAACCTTTTTACCGCTTTAGACTTGTTATTCCTTAGCTTTAGTGGGGGAGATGCGTATACTTGCCAAGCTTATGATAAAATATTCGTCACGACTGGACAGTTAAACGATTAGATTTGCTTTTATCGAAATATTTTATTTTATTTCTAATTCGTTAAGTGTTTGGTTGTGCAATTATGACAAAAACGAATACATGCTTAAATATAAAAATAAATCCTAATATCTTTTAGGATACATTTTCATAAAATTCATTCTAAGGTTTACTTGGGGACAAGTAAAGTTCAAGTGGAGGGATATTTGATGAACTCAAATAAGTACATTTTATTATCATCATTTATCCTATTTATTTGACTTGTTTTATTATATTATATATGAGAATTGATACGTTAATGTTTACTTTTGTAATTCTCAGGTAAAAACAAGTATTATGTGAAACTTGGCGATTTTGGACTAATTATGGAGCAAAACAAGCAAGATGTTAAGAGTCTACTGAAATGTACAAGATCAAGATTATTCTGCTCTAGATACGCCGCAACATACTTCGTACATACGGCGTATCACTATCAAGATTTCACAAGTGACAATCCAAGACAGCAAAGGACATGCGCCGCATAGAGAAATGGAGTTACGCCGCATCTTAAGGCGGTGTACGAATATTCCTGAATATATTAATCTTGGACCCCACGCGAAGTTAAGTCAATGCGCCGCATCTAACCCTCAGACAGAAACTATAAATACCCCAAGGCCAGACGGATTTCGGGACACCTAGTACGAGACTTAGCTAAACTCAGAAGAGAAAGACAGCCGAATTCAGACGTATTAGCAGCACAAGACACACCCTAAACGAAGATACAAGAGCTGTAAGAAGGTCCTGCATGTATTCAATTCATTAAGTAGTTTTGTTTTATTGTATTAGTACACTTTAATTCATCAGGATTGATGGGCCGATTCCATGTGACTACGGAAAACCATGGGCACCCCTTAAAATTGCTTTCCCATTAATTAAAGTTTATATGTTGATGTCTTTGGTGACTTTTATTAGTGCATTGATAACCTCTGTGTCTAGCTGAGCATTGCTTGGGTCGCCATGCCCCTTCCTCGCCTATTTATTCTATCGTTTCTAGGATAGTGGGATAGACATAAGTGATCATTAAGGGTTTTACTCGCCGATAAGATTAGAGCCAACGAGAAAGGGTTAATTACATACACTTCATATAAAACTAACAATAAAACAAGTGACAAGCTACTTAATTATCAGGACAGGTCTTCTTATTGTCTCGAGTATCTATCTGTGTACGTGTGTGCTAATCGCTGATTCGTGCTCATTAGTTTAGTTTATATTTAATCATAACCAAACCGTGCCAGTCTCTCAGGCTGAACCCCCTTGCGTTAGACTAGGTTGTACAGCTAACTTAAGATATTAAAATACTGATTAGAATAACTAGATAATACGTTCCATTCTTAGTGATCGACACTCTACTTACCATTATATTCATACTGACCGGGTACATTGCTCGTTAAAGTGCGTGTTTTATTGATAAGTCGGCTAAATATAAATTTAAAACTTGAGTAGGCATTAATACTGCTAAAACTACTACGACATCACGCGCGCACCAAGTCTTTGGGGCCGCTGCCGTGGATATAAAAGAATTAGAGCAATAAACACGAACACATCAAATGGTAACATTTTAAAAGGTCTCATTTAGAGGTCGTTTTCTATACCTTGATCTATATTATGAAGTAATACTCCCTTGACTCTACTGTTCCGCTGCGATAATTTGGGGGTGTTACAGATTGGTATCAGAGACTTGGTTATAGAGAACTAGGTTGCATTTAAGGTGCCTAGACTATAACTACTACATACATTGAGACTCTCATCCCTATCGCCTTACATACGTAGAACTTTTCCCATTTATGTGCGCTCTGTTGAATGTTATAGTATCTGCGCCGATAGGGGAATCTCAGCATTTAGTCGAGTCATCAAAGGTGTGGAGCTCAGTGATAACTGGCTATTTAACTTAATCTTGTGACAGTTCTTGTTTGATGAGACATGGGATTAAGTTAAATAAAGGTTATCACTTAGCCGCAGAGAAATTTGATGATTTTGCTAGAAAATGGGATTTCTCTTGAGGATACTTTTAGGTAAAAATCTCAGAATATGGTCGAGACATCAAAAGAGTGGAGCTCAGTGATAACTTGCTATTTAACTTAATCTTGTGACAGTTCTTGTTTGATGAGACATAGGATTAAGTTAAATAAAGGTTATCACTTAGCTGCAGAAATTTGATGAATTCTCTCGAGGATTTTTGAGAGATAATCACCCTACTCTTTCGCCATTTAAGAAACGTCGAGATATGTGTGCTTGGTGATATGTACACGTGTGAAAGGAGGCAAGTATAATTATGGTGGCCAACATAATTATAAGTGCATCACGACTCACGTGGACATATGTAACCGTGCGTATGTTAATCGACATTGACCCCTTTAGGATAACAGCTAGTAACGGGGTTTTTTTTGTGAGAACATTAAGTATAGATTGGATAGTCAACGGATTTTCCCTCATCTCTGATGTTCGCTAAATGTCCTTCCATGCAGAGACAATGGCATCAAGGAGATCAGCTCGTAACGATAACTGTGGAAGGACTAGTGAAAGTGGAGGACGAGGAGGTTGCCGCGGCATTAGTAACAACGACAACAACGATGGTGGAAATCCTGATTTTGCCGCCATCATCGCTCAACAACTTCAAAACTTACTACCTACTATTATCACCCAAGTTGGCAATCATATCAACAACTCGGGAAGCCACGGAAGTAGAAATAACGACACCAATGGAGTAGGTGGGAATGATGCTAACAACCACACAACGGGATGCATGTATAAGGAATTTACGGCATGCAAGCCAATAGAGTTCAATGGTAAAGGAGGTGCATTGGAGTATACCCGCTGGATTGAAAAGATGAAGTCAGTAATCGACATCAGTAGCTGTGGAATGCATCAGAAAGTAAAGTATTCGGCATGCTCGCTGTCAGGAAAGGCGTTAACATGGTGGAACACGCAGATTCAAGCTAGAGGCAGAGAAGCAGCCGTAGGTATGACATGGAACGACTTCAAGGCACTATTGAAGGAGGAATACTGTCCGGATAACGAAATGCAGAAACTGGAAGGTGAACTCTGGCATCACACTATGATAGGGGCTGGTCATGCAGCCTACACAGATCAATTTCATGAGTTAGCATAACTAGTTCCTCATCTGGTTACCCCTGAATCAAAGAGGATCGAAAGGTACATCTATGGTCTTGTTCCCAAAATTCATGGAACTGTGAGAGCAACCACGCCAGTTACAATTCAGAGTGTAATATTGAGAGCAAGGACTCTAACAGACGAAATGATTAGGACTGGAATTTTAAAGAATAGTGACAAAAGGAAGGGGACAAATGAGTCAGACAAGCAGATGGTCCCCATGACTGACAACAAGAAGACAAGAACATTTATGGCCACTGGTACTGGTAAGAGGGGATACACAGGTCCACTTCCTAAGTGTGCTAAATGCGCTTATCATCACCTGGGGTCTACACCCTGCCGTGGTTGTACAAACTGCAATCAGTCAAATCATTTTACGAATCAGTGTAAAGCACCAGGAAATGCAGGAAACATGAGGAATAATCAAAGGACATGCTATGAATATAACAGCTCGAACCACTTCAAGAATACGTGTCCTAGGTTGAATAGAGCACCTGGACAAAGATAAGGAAATCTAGCTCTAGCAATTTAAGGAAATAACCCAACCCTTGGAGTCCATATTAGTCCACCTCATGGTAGAGCATACTATTTGGGTCCTTTGAGTGCCACTAACAAATAATGGGTACGTTTTCCCTAGACAAGTAGCATCCTATCATAGATACGTAAGTTTAAGCATGAATACTTTAAACTTTAAACATCGACTATCCGTTAACATCTTTCAAAAGATAACGCAGACTGAATCTCGGGACGAGATTCAAAAATAAGGGGTAGGTACTGTAACAACTCGTAAAATTCCCTAGTCATTAGTATATGTTAATCTAGTATTAACACATCATTACTGTTCACCTAACCATTTTTACGAGCAAATTTGAAATTTTTGCTTATTTCATTTTTATAATTCAAACATTGTTACATTATTCACGATACGTTGGAACGAGCTCACACACACGTCACGAAAATCCAAAACATAATAAATAACCAAATGGACCCTTAATTAAAATTTGGCCTATTACTATTCATGGCCCAACATAATTCAAGCCCATTTTCATTTTTTTTTTCTTTTATCCAAATTCGACTCAACACGTGTATACTTGGCACCTTTTATTTCCAAATTCGACCAACAACCTATATCAAGTTTTACATGTCTCGAATCCTTATACTCCCAAGAATCAAGATGGATAAATCTCGAGGCCTAATTCGAGCGTTTGATTTGTTTGCGAGACCCAAAGCTAGCCTCACTTGAACACATAAAAAACTCACCCAATTATAATCAAGGGTCCGTTTAGTTATTTATTGTGTTTTGGATTTTTGTGACGCGTGTGTGAGCTCGTTCCAACGTATTGTGTATAATGTAACAATGTTTGAATTATAAAAATGAAATAAACAAAAATTTCAAATTTGCTCGTAAAAATGGTTAGGTGAACAGTAATGATGTGTTAATACTAGATTAACGTATACTAATGACTAGGGAATTTTACGAGTTGTTACACCCATGACCCATGACCCAAGATGTCTTTGACATTATTCATGACATCACTTGACCCATAACCCAAAACCCGGAATTGTAAACCAAAATCCGAACTGGTACTACCAGATAGCCGGATCCCTTGGATTACACTGGCCAGATCCCTTTGGGAAGGGATCCGCCGGATCCGGGTGAACGGTGCTCAGAATTGCCTATAAATAGTGAGCCATTTCTCTCTTGTTTCTCACCCCACTTAGATATATCTTCTCTCTATATTCTAAGTTCTCTAACCTCAGATCTAAAGATCATTCTTGTAGCTCTCTTTCTCTTGTGTTCTCTAGGTTCTTATTACAAGACGAGATCACGCTTTCTTACATACGAGCCATCCTTCTTCTCAAGTTGCTCAAACTTCTCATCACCTCAAGACCACTGAGTTGTTTCTTGTTGTTGATACTTCTTCTTGTATTCATAAAGTTGTTGTGTTAGTTGTATTGTTGTGTTGGTTTGGACCGCCGTGCTAAGGACTCGGTATTTAACTTTGTACCAGAAAAAGTGTAAGCGACGTTGTGAATGTTTCTCCACCGGTTGAAGGAGCTTGTTGACATAGTGTTTACGAACTCTCGAGTAGGTGACTCGGGGAGTAGAGTAGGGCAAGGAAGGTGTCCTTGTAGCCGAACCACTATAAACAATTGTGTCACACTTCTATCCTTCATCTCTTTACTTTCACGTATTTATTTCATTACTAGTATCTTGCATTATCCATATCTCAACATCCAAAGGTTTCACATAATATCAATCTAAAAGTTTTGATAAACTAAATTTAAATCAGTAAAAACTATTCAACCCCCCTTCTAGTTTTCTACACACACCGTCCAATTTTTCACACTCTAATACAAGGACTTACACCAAGTCCTAATCTACACTAACACATCTAATCTCGACTCACACACAAGTCGGATACACTAATATACAATATACACAAATGATAGAGTTTGGAGGAAGAAGAGAATCGTAACAAAAGTTACGTGTGTGTGATGACTAATCTATAACACTTCGTTTCTTGATGAATACGAGCGTTCTTCTCTTGCAATTTGATGTAGAGGATAGCGGGATCACTTATAAACACATATCAATACGTTATAGTGATCAAATAAGAAGAGGGAAAGAACATAATGTTTTTATGCCTAGAGGATCAGTTTTTCTGCAGGGAATAGTGCAGTATTTATAGGCGCCAGGAGGAGCGGGGATGGTCCTTTAAACCTTGGACGGTCCCGTATATATAAGGGACCGTCGCAATGTTTACGGGACCGTCCCGACATACGCTCCTATTTTTGTCCTGGTGTGGTAAAAATTTATCTAATTTTAGGCGGGAAAACTAGCTATTAGAGAATTTCAAATTCAAATATATTTTCTTATTAAAACATTTCTTTAAAATTACAAAAATACTTTTGTAAAAATGTTTTGTCACATAAAAAGGTGAGGTTTTAAGAAAAATATTTTCTTTGATCTCTTAACTAAATTGGTATAGTGTTTGTTCATACCTTGAGTGATGTTGTAGTCAAGACGTTGTCGAAACGAGTTTTCTCGATCAAAAACTTATTAAACGTAGTTTTACGTAATGTGTTATTATATTTTGTGATTATCAAAACGTATAGAGACCAAATAATGGAAATGACATTTTTGACATTATTTGTATTAACAATCCCCCCTTTTTTGATGATTACAAAATATAAACTCATTTTAGGTAAAATTATGTGTTAGTAAGTTTTTAATGAGTTTTCGTTTACTTCTCCCCCTTTTTGTAGAATCAAAAAGGCTTCGTCGATGTGTAGAGAGAAAAGAAATCGACGGTGCTAAGGCTCTCCCTTGATTAGTGCTCCCCCTAGATGAGGGCACCGGGGAATCGATCTATGGTGTTGTGCTACAAAAACAAGTTAGAGTACAATGCACATATACATATTTATATGGGAATTAGAGGGGATGAGAAAAGAATTATATTAGAAGTGTAGAGGATTAGAAATAGAGATTGGATAAGAGGAAGGTGAAATCAGATAGATCAGACAGGAAGCAAATAATTCAGATTATTCAGAGAAGAGAAACTAGATGTTAAGCCTGACTGGGGACAGTCCCGTATATACACTGACTGTCCCATATATATTGGGGACCGTCCTTGTATAGAGGACCGTCGCCAGTGGGACTTGTTATGGGCAGAGTACTGTGATTACATCATTGGTCATTTTAAAGTTGGTTAATATCACACATTGTAAAGATAACCATGACGAGTATCACAACATAAAGGCATAGATTTCATAAATCATAATAAGAAACCATACGTTCATTAATAAGAAAAGCATACATAGCATAGATGGAGACATACATCAAATACCACAATCTAGACATTAAAACTACAAGCTATTTCTAGAACAACCTAAGTTCCTAGAGCAAGCTTGGCCCAAAATATAATCATTGATTATTTTTAACTAAACATGTAGATATGTTTAGTTAGAAGGTGGTGGAGGAGATGGTGGAGGAGTGGGTGGCATGGTAGCAAGTGGAGTTGGTTGCACATTAGGTTGAGAGAGAAGGTACTCAACATGGGCAAACATGTGATGAAGATCTTCTCTAAGGGATGAGATGAGGTTGAAGTTGTGGAAGCAACATGCATAATCTATTGTATGATGGTTAACAAAGTGGTACGGAAGAGTGATGAGGCGAAAAGTGTACCGCTTTTAAGGGGTCATTTAAGCCCGAAATCGTATTTATTTGATCAAATATTGCCCTAAATCGTTCCTTTTGTCATTTTAGGTACTTTTGAGGAGAAATCTGGAAAAGGAGGCATTTTGGACGTTTTTGGAGCATTAAAGTGAAGAATACGACAAAGTCTCAAAATCGGCTGAAATTTACCCTTGACGGCGTCACAATTAACATGGGACGGCGTCATGCCTTGGCAAGAAAAGTTGGATGTGAAATTTACTCATGACGGGCCAGTGAGTTAGCATGAGAATTCTGACGGCGTCACGCTTTAACTAAATCAAGGGCGTCACGGCTTAAATCATAAGGGGACGGCGTCACGTTCATGATCCGACGGCGTCAAGCCTTGATAGGCCAGAATGGATTTTTGAAGAGCTAAAGAGGGACGGCGTCAAGAAGGTCACCCGGGAACCCTAAAAGCGGCGAGGTGACGGCGTCACAATCCATAAGGTGACGCCGTCAGATCCAAAAATCTATATATAGTTTTCTAATCTTTTGTCATTAAAGGGAGCTTAGTGTGTGGAATTTTGGGATAAAACCCTAAGACGATTTTAGCTACTTTTTCAGGGCTTTTTGCCTTGAGATCTTCCATGTTTCATTGAAAGATAAGTTATCAATTAATCATTCAATATGTCTATGTGTTGTTTGATTCTATCTTATGCTTGTCTTTTGTTTAACATGTTAGGCTAATTTTATCTTGTGTTTGCTTAGATCTAATGAAACTTAGCTATTGATTATTGGTTGTTAGTGTGTTGTTAGTTGTATTGGATGATTGTTTATCTATGTTAGGCTTAAGAAAACTGGCTAACTTCCTATTCGGTAACTTGCTTGAACGTCTTAAGAAACATGAACCAAATGCGTACTAAAGGTTTTTATGGTTGTATTTAATGCACAAGCGAATTCTAGTGATCCCATGTTAGGAGCTTCCTAGCCGGCTCGACATAGGAGTGAAGTAGGAGCTTGTAGAGTTGGGGAAGTAAGTACGCCACCCCACGAATGGTATTAAGGAATACACCCGTCATCCACGCAACTAATACACACTAATTAACCGGTAAAAGATAGTTAGGGAGTAAGGAAATCTAAGTAAACACATTTCTCTACACATAAGTTTCTCACCACTTTTCATTTTTGTTATTTTATTTTATTTGCATTCGTAGTCATTTGGGTTAGTTGACTAGCAACTAATTCCGCCCACTCCTTCAAACCCGAGATTTTACTTGCTTTCATAAAATTATAAAAACATAAAAAGAATCTTCCTCAACCCTTAGACCTAATTAGAGTAGCCTTTCATACCTAACGAACACTATTCCCTGTGGAGAACGATCAATCCCCCGTACTTACCACTACACTATACTACATCGGTCAGGTACACTGCCTGGTGGGGTTGTAAGCCTCTTGAGATCCCTCGAGAGGTAAAACCTGTTGTAAGGTTACAAAACCACGCAATCAAGTTTTTGGCGCCGCTGCCGGGGAATAGTTATTGTTTAGGTTTGAATTTTTATTTTATTAGGTCTACTCGCTAGATTCCTTTCTAGTGAGATTTTTATTTTCTTTTTCTAGGATTTTCTTTAGTCTATCTTTTTCTTTGTGTCTTTGTTCGTAAAAGAAATTTCCATTGACTCTTCCGTTCACCATTATGGAGTACGCGAATCCACTATACCACCAACCACAAAGGCCATTCTACCCTATTGACATCTCGAATTTCAAACAATATCGAGATGAACCCATATATGATGCATGGACTCGTTTTAGAAATTTACTCCGAAAATTCCCTCATCATAGTTTCGCTTTAGCATCCCTAACCCGAACCTTTTACTATCGTGTTGGCCAATATGACCAAATGCGCATTGAGGATTTTGCCAATGGGGACTTTAGGGAATTAAGTGCTGAAGAAGCATGGGATGCCATAGAAGATTGTGCCCAATATTATTATAGGGTAGACAACCCAACAAACGTTAGTACAAGTCAATTGAATATAAATTTTCTGGATCATGAAACAAGTTTGTTTGGGGATGAATACATTAGTGTTGAGATACCTAAGTGGTTGTCATGTAATGCCATAGTACAAAACGAACACATAGGTGACCTTGATGTGATGAAGGATCTAGCCGAGCATGATCACATTGATCAAAAAGACCTAGGTTTTATGATCGATGACGATGAATCTCAAGAAACACATGATGAATCTTTTGGGCAATTTGAATATAGCAGTCAGAATATTGAGGATGATCCTTATGATTCGGATATAGAAGTTGAGATGCCTAGAGAAGCACTTGAGATACTAGGGAAAATGTTAGGTTTAAATTCTACCAAAACCTATGATGAGGATATAGGTGATCTTGACACAAGGAATGATGAGGTAAGTAACATAAGCCCACCAAGTACCCCACAAGTCCTACCATCAATTGAGGCACACACACCGCCCGTGACTTACCCGGAAGAAGTTGGGGAGACTATAGGAACCCCAATAGAGGTAGAGCCCTTGGACCAAACACAACTAGAAGAAATAGGTTTGAATGCTTTTAGTGATCACAACCTTTCTTTTAGTCCTATGGAAGTTCCTAGTTTTGATGAGCCGGAGCCTCAACCAAAACCGTTACCTAATCTTCCATCCTTGGATGAAAATTTAGGAATTGAATTAGGTCCCGATCCACCCATCAAAACATATAGTCCGGGTAGTCTTAAGATTAAGGTAGTAGACTCTGAGCCTTGTAGTGAGGAAGACAACATAGGAGTGAACCATAACCTTTCATACTTACATCACCCATTCATGATTGATCACAAGAAACACTATGGGTTTAAACCGGGTTTATTAGGTCAAGATGGATTCCCAACTAGGAATCTCTCGAAGTTGATAGAAGATGATCCCTTTTTAGGAGGAAACTCAAAATCACCCATTGACCAAAGTGAACTAGGCAAGGTTATGATGAAAGGAGCACACCCCTTTGAGTATATAATTCATCCACCACTCTTTCCTCACGTGGCATATTCACACCCTAAGGGTGTGTATCGCTACTTTCACCCACACTTAATCCTAAGTGTAGGGAAAACCTCCCCTATTTCCGTTAAATAAGGGTAGAGTCAGGCTCGTGACTCGAACAAAAACAAGCGCTCTTGGGAGGCAGCCCATGTTTTATTTGCTTTGTGTGTTTATTTATTTGTTTGTTTGATTTTATTTGTTTCCGTATGTGTGTTTAATTTTTATTCTTATTGATTCATGTTCAAAACTAAATTGTGAAAATGCTTTATTTTGTTTTTAACTTCGTCTTAACTACATATAAAGGTATTTTGCAAAAGATAAGTGTAAGGGAAATCTAAATCGGTTTATTAGAACACAAATGAACATGAATCGTAATAATAATAAATTAGCATACATATTCGTATTTGTTTGAGTCAAATGCTTGTATCGAGTCATAGTGATGTTTTGCAGGATTTCCAGGAAGTAAGGTAAAGGTTTTTCCAGAAATTTTCCGGAAACTAAAAATGAAAATTTTTGTCAGGTCATTTCTGACGGCGTCAGGGGTTATAACCTGACGGCGTCAGATTTAATTTCCAGAAATTTTTGAAAGTTTCGTTTTCATAAAAAGTTTTTATTAAAATCTCCAACTTATAATCTCCAGGAATCTGCAAAATTATCATTCCACAAGCATTATATCCTTATATATAGGTTTTATCCCGCCGATGTTATGCAGGTTTTCGTGTTTGTTTTCTCAGGTTTAACAGGTTATTTTGGACAAGGAAATGTTTATGGAATCAAGCTTATGGCGATGTATTAGTCATGGAGCTTCAACATTCTCTTTGGAGGAAGATTTAACCGTGTGATTTCACTATCCAACGAGCGAATCAGGGGAGTATTTGATTTCATTCTTTTACTTTATGCTTTTACATCTTGTTATTTGAACATTGGGGACAATGTTCATCTTAAGTGTAAGGGGAGGGTAAAAGTACGATTTTAGAGAATACAATTGCGCTTGATTTTTGTTTGTTTAATAATAGATGTGTAATAAAACTGAGAGAAATACTTGATTAAGGCAATTTTAGTGCCAAATTTAAAATTTTTTACAACATATAGGAGTGAAACTTTGATCTTAATGAGCGTCTCACGGATAGGAGTTATATGACTAGCACAAAAACCGTACCACTAAAAAATTTTCCACCCCAAATATGTGAGGTTCGCCCCTAGAATTGGTAGGAAAAGCATTTATGCTATGATGTGTGTACCGGTAGCACTTAGATTCTAGAACTTGCGTTAGGACCATTCCAAGGCCACAAGTGAGGACTACATTCGTGTAGTTAGATTTACTACATGATAAGAGGCATTAGGATAAACCCATTGTTTTACACCTGTGTTTTTGTTATAATTACATTGGCTACATTGGTCAAGTAATTCTCCCATACCCTTTGCGTTGTACTCATTTTTAGTACACGATACCCCTAGTACACCCCTCAGAGCCTATCTTTTCGTTTCGACCTTTAAGCATTCTACTTAAAGGAAGAATTTGTTACACCCCACTAAAATGTACACCCAAATCGCCTTAGCCTACCTTGTATGCACTCATCTTTAGTGCATTATTGTTACAACATTTGTTTAAACCCAAGTTAATTATCTAATTGATTACATGGTTGCTAAGTCGAGTCATATCCTTGTACATATTATTTTGGGACGATTGGGACTCATGGGTAAAGTACTAGTGTAATGGAGTAATGGGGAAGAACATCATTTATTACCCCCATATGTGCTAAATGTTTTAAAAGTACTCCAAGTGTTTTAATTATCTTAATTCGAGTCATTAGATTAGTATTTGTAAAGTTATGTAAAAATTCAAGTGTAAGGGGAATGCAACGCCCCTATGATGTATTATTTTGGATGGTAGGGTAAAAGTGTATGCAAAAAAAAAAAAAAAAAAAAAAAAAAAAAAAAAAAAAAAAAAAAGAATCAAGAAAAACACAAAAAAATGAGAAAAAATAGAAAAAAATAGAAAAAACATACGGACTACCATCCCGTTTCATTTTATGTTTATCTTTATGTTTTTGTTATTTTGTTATTTTGTTTCTAGCTTAAAATTGAGTCTAGTCTTGGCTTAGCAACATTGTATAGTACATGTAATTGATCAAGATCTTTAACTAGCCACCAGTAAAATATCCTTTATCCAACAAAACCGTGTTTTCCTTTTCCCTACACCTAACATTATAACCCATTTAAAAGCCCTCTTTGATAGTTTATCTTAGGTGCTTACGCCTAGTGGAGGAGGTTTTCGATCCTTTCCCAAGCCTATGGTAATCTATTTGCTATGACAGGTAGTGAGAGATATTTTCCGTTTTCATTTATGAGATTTATTTTGATGACACTTGAGAGATGTGAGTATCTAAACACTGCTTGTGAGGTGCTAGTTTGTAATCTCCGTGCTTATTATGATTGAAGTGGAACGATTATTTGTTGTAATTACTTTTATGTTTGCATTAAATGACCCCTAACTTGTATTTTGATTAGAATAAAAGCGCATTTGCTTGAGGACAAGCAAATCTCAAGTGTAAGGGTATTTGATGAGGCGAAAAGTGTACCGCTTTTAAGGGGTCATTTAAGCCCGAAATCGTATTTATTTGATCAAATATTGCCCTAAATCGTTCCTTTTGTCATTTTAGGTACTTTTGAGGAGAAATCTGGAAAAGGAGGCATTTTGGACGTTTTTGGAGCATTAAAGTGAAGAATACGACAAAGTCTCAAAATCGGCTGAAATTTACCCTTGACGGCGTCACAATTAACATGGGACGGCGTCATGCCTTGGCAAGAAAAGTTGGATGTGAAATTTACTCATGACGGGCCAGTGAGTTAGCATGAGAATTCTGACGGCGTCACGCTTTAACTAAATCAAGGGCGTCACGGCTTAAATCATAAGGGGACGGCGTCACGTTCATGATCCGACGGCGTCAAGCCTTGATAGGCCAGAATGGATTTTTGAAGAGCTAAAGAGGGACGGCGTCAAGAAGGTCACCGGGAACCCTAAAAGCGGCGAGGTGACGGCGTCACAATCCATAAGGTGACGCCGTCAGATCCAAAAATCTATATATAGTTTTCTAATCTTTTGTCATTAAAGGGAGCTTAGTGTGTGGAATTTTGGGATAAAACCCTAAGACGATTTTAGCTACTTTTTCAGGGCTTTTTGCCTTGAGATCTTCCATGTTTCATTGAAAGATAAGTTATCAATTAATCATTCAATATGTCTATGTGTTGTTTGATTCTATCTTATGCTTGTCTTTTGTTTAACATGTTAGGCTAATTTTATCTTGTGTTTGCTTAGATCTAATGAAACTTAGCTATTGATTATTGGTTGTTAGTGTGTTGTTAGTTGTATTGGATGATTGTTTATCTATGTTAGGCTTAAGAAAACTGGCTAACTTCCTATTCGGTAACTTGCTTGAACGTCTTAAGAAACATGAACCAAATGCGTACTAAAGGTTTTTATGGTTGTATTTAATGCACAAGCGAATTCTAGTGATCCCATGTTAGGAGCTTCCTAGCCGGCTCGACATAGGAGTGAAGTAGGAGCTTGTAGAGTTGGGGAAGTAAGTACGCCACCCCACGAATGGTATTAAGGAATACACCCGTCATCCACGCAACTAATACACACTAATTAACCGGTAAAAGATAGTTAGGGAGTAAGGAAATCTAAGTAAACACATTTCTCTACACATAAGTTTCTCACCACTTTTCATTTTTGTTATTTTATTTTATTTGCATTCGTAGTCATTTGGGTTAGTTGACTAGCAACTAATTCCGCCCACTCCTTCAAACCCGAGATTTTACTTGCTTTCATAAAATTATAAAAACATAAAAAGAATCTTCCTCAACCCTTAGACCTAATTAGAGTAGCCTTTCATACCTAACGAACACTATTCCCTGTGGAGAACGATCAATCCCCCGTACTTACCACTACACTATACTACATCAGTCAGGTACACTGCCTGGTGGGGTTGTAAGCCTCTTGAGATCCCTCGAGAGGTAAAACCTGTTGTAAGGTTACAAAACCACGCAATCAAAGAGGATAACCCATGATTGGTGGTGGAGTAGAAGGAGTATAGTCCAAAGGCCTATTTGGTGATTGAGATGATGAGGTGTTTAAGACAGGAGAGTTTGAGAGGGTAAGCAAGGGTGACAAGTTTCTTATGAATGGTGAAAATAGAGATGAGCTAGGCCTTGTAGAGGATGAGGATGTGCCTTTGGTTAAGGGTGTTTTGAGTGGCGCACTAGGAGCAAGAGGAGAATTGGGTTTGGCTTTTGGTGATGGAGTTGTGTCTTCTTGAGTGAGATCAATGAAGTTAGTTTTAGGTGGTATGATGGTGATTTTAGGCCTTTTGTTTGAGAGAAACAATGAGTTTGAGGAAGAACCCATTGTGGAGGATGAAGAAGATGAAGTGGAGATGAAAGGTGATGATGAGGAAGAAGAGGATGAGGGTTTAAATAATCAAGGATGATTATAGTTTATGCAAAGCATGCATTAAGACTTTAATGGCACTAAAACTTGTTTAACTAAACCATGGAATGGTGGTGAAAGACATGAAATAGGTCAAGGTTTTAGGAAAGAAGAAACAGTCTAGAAATCTGTGACCTACATTGGACGGTCCCTTAAATAGGGGATAGTCCTTTATATATTGGGGACCGTCGCCTTATTTACGGGACCGTCACTAGTGGGTTCCCAGGTTTTCACCCAGTTTTTCATTTCTGCAATCTGTAACTAGAGTACTCTCTAACAACTAGATTTTTGCATAATCATACATAACTATACTTCAAGCAAAAACTAAGAGAAGATCATGCAATCAAGAAGCATTTAGTATGCTATAATCTAACCAAGTCTAAGCATAAAAGATAAATACCAAATAAATCACAATTCAATCAAGTCAAATAAGATGCATACATAATCATGTCATGATGGAAACTTTATAAGTTTAAATAAAATGCTAATGCTAAGGCATAAGGAACATCTTTCATTGAACAATCTTCAACATGTCTTTTTTCATTGACCTCAGTCTCCCCAGATCCTTTGCACTTGAGAGCTACTCATTTCATCTTTTAATATATCATCAATGGGTGTTCTTATAGGTTTGAGAAAGGATGATATATGTGACTCAGTCATAAGTTCCAAGACTCGATCGACAAGGTAATATTGATGACCTTGAAGGTATGGATACGAGTTCATGAAGTAGTTAAAGAGACGGGTTAGAAACATCCAATAGGGCATTGACTTTCTGTCATCGTCCTTGAGATGCATTATTCGCTTAGCGAAGAGATAAGAGAGATTGTATAGTTGTCTAGAGAGAATGCAGTAAAGCATGTGAGCAATACATGCCGGTAGATACGATCTTTAACTATACAAAGAGCATTTTCTCGCAGGATAACCGCCATGGGTTGAAGAAAGTGGCGGAGTTCACGAACACAAATTCTATTGGGATGAAGGACATCAGGTGAATTGCAAAGGGAGTTGATTAACTCGGTTTGAAAAGGGATGTAAGAGCGATATGGACCTTACTCTTCTCGATTTTCGAGAAGAGAGTCAAGATTAAGTTCTTCCGTATAGGCACATTGCCCATGATATGGAAGTCCAAGGATTTGAGCAAATTGATAAAGAGATAAGGAAAATTTATAGTGACCTACCCAAAACCAAAGAAATATGGAATTTTGTTGGTTACGTTTAATTTTGATCTCACGAAAGAATTCTAACAAAAAACGAGGACAAATATGTTCATTAATGGTGAGTAGACAATCAAAGCCTATATTTTGAAAGGCTCTGTCAATACGTTCCTGAGCTACAAATGAAGGATCGACAGTTCGACCTTTATGGATGTAACGAGACTCAAGGTCTCTAAAGCTTTGGACAAAGTCGACTGGTATGTAGGGTTCTAATGAGACTTTTGGGATATAAAGGTTGGTAAGATGAAGATCGAAATCATATATGTGTGTTGATCCCACTTGTTGAGTCCTGGTTGAACTTAGATCGAATTCCTTAAGCTTGGTTAAGGTTTAGTTATATTAGATAAATCTAATACAACTATAGTAGAAACTGTGTTTGAGTGTATTAAAGATTATGCTGAATCTAATCTTTAATATTAAGAAGAATTGCTTAATGAAACAGTAAACAATGAACAAACAAACAATCAAGCTCCAATATTATTAATGAATAATACGAATACTCTAACAGTATTAGGGTTACAAAACCTTGAAGCTATAAGAATTCTATGTTTTTGTGTATTTGTGCGTGTATAACTCTATGCCCTAGGACTTCCTTTTATACACCAAGGAGTCCTACACGGCTTATTACGTTAACCCTAAAGTCGAATTCTCTCTGGCGATTAACGATTCCCTAATATCCTTTATCGATCTGGAAAAACTTTAAACGCATCATCTACCTATTCATCAAGATTAATTAATTAATTGTGGACATCGTGGGTCGGTTCCTCTATTGATATCTTTGCTCCTCAATTTAATTTATTATTCTTTGTTGGGTCAGTGGGATATACTATAATAGTTTTTTCACTTTCTTGGGATTCTATTATTCGTTATAGTATTGGTTTGCATGTGCTACTGAATTCATTATATCCTTTTCTTTGCATGAAAACTGGTGTCTTTTAATTGATCGCTCGTGAAGTTTATTTATTATTTGAATCGATCCTTTATTCTTCTTGTACGATCAGTATGGTTGGGGGTTAGGCGCTTTGAACTTAATCGTTAAAAACCCAAACTTTCTAGTTAGGGTTTATCTATTGCAATTGTTTGTTCGTATGTTTGTTATCGCTGGTTGGCTGATTTTGGTTTGATTGCTGTGTGTTTTAGTCATGGGTTAAGAGAGATGGATAAACGGAATGATGGTGGGTCAGTTCATCAGAATATCTCGGGTACTGAGTACATTCATGATTTGTTTGGTGTAACACTTGGTAATCATGAAGACATTGACGAGTTCACTAAGGGGCTTGAAGAGGGTAAGTATCCGGTGTGGTCTACTTTGGAAAGGGAAGTTCGGCCAAGGGTAGAGGATATAGTACTACATTTGTGTGATGCTATTAAGGATGATGTTATTGCTCAACCATCGATCAATACATCGACTCATCAGTCTCCTAACCCTGAACCTGTATTTGAAGGTGTTAACATCTCCATTCCCCATAAAGTGGTTGAAAAGGTTAGTTCTCGTTTGGAACATACTCTATATGGCTATTTTATTGGAAAAAGGATGGCGTTTCCTGTTGTTGAATACTATGCTAGGAGTAACTGGGCGAAACATGGTCTTAAAAGGATCATGATGAATTCCAAAGGATTCTTTTTCTTTAAATTTGATTCATTGGTTGGTTTAGAAGCTGTTTTGGAAGAAGGTCCTTAGATGATACGCAAGTCTCCTATAATTCTCAAGAAATGGTTTATGGATACTTGTTTGCGTAAGGAAGAATTGACTAGCATACCGTTATGGGTTAAATTGCATGATGTCCCTCTTCAAGTCTTTGAAGAGGATGGTATTAGTTTGATTGCTTCTTTTATTGGTAAGCTTGTAATGCTTGATTCTTACACTAGCTCTATGTGTAAGGAGTCGTGGGGTAGAAGTAGTTTTGCTAGATGTCTTATTGAGGTTAAGTCTGAATCTGATCTTGTGGAGGCTGTGACTATTGGTTTCCCCTCTCTCACTGGAGAGGGTTTTAATAAAGAGACTATACGTGTTGAGTATGAATGGAGGCCCCCCAGGTGCAATTTATGCAAAATATTTGGTCATTCCCATGATCAATGTCCTAAACAGGTGGTGAGGCCTCCTACACAGGTGGTTAGTCCTTCTACTGTTTCTACTTCTCATGTTGCTACTCCTACTGTGGAGTTGGATACTGATGGTTTTCAAAAGGTGGGTAAAAAAAAAGAAGAAGGGTAAAGCCAAGGCTACTAATGGGAATCAATCTGTTGGTACTACGGTTAAACAGTTCAAATTTGTTCCTAAGGCAGCTACTAGTGAACCTAAGAAGGTAGCTCCTACTATGGGTAACGCATCTACATCGTCGTCTCAGTTGAAGTCTACTGGTAATGCTTCTAAGGAAGTTAATGTTACTACATCTAATCCATATGCTGCATTGGTGATGGACGATGAAGATCTTGTGGTAAATGTGTTTGAAGAATCAGCCAATCTTTTTGCTAATACTAGGGCAAGTTCATCTCGCACGTTTTCTGCTGGGTAGCTATTTTTCAGTTCTTTGTCTAGATGCATTTTTTGTTTCTAGTCTTGTAAGTGTTTTTGGCATGTCTTAAGCACTAGAGTTAGGTGGTTATCAAGCTTTTTAGCTTGAGGTTAATATGGTACTTCAGCCATATTCCATTTGTACTTAAACGTTTTTGGTTAATCTATTTACCAGGGTGCAGGATTACTCCCCTTTACCCAAAAAAAAGTCCTACATGGCTTACAAAACTTTCCTATGTATATCAAATCTTCTATAAACGAATATATCAAATCTTATCTATACATATCTAATACGTATCCTATAAGCAGCAGTAACCTTGAACAACACTAAATTACACTAGCTGTCTTAACTTTTGTACTGGCAGCAGTAACTTGCTTAGCAGTATTAACTTTGCACCAGTAGTCTTAACTTTGTACTAGCAGCATTAACACACTTAGCGTATATTCTTTGAAGTTCTTCAACAGTTGTAACTTGTACTAGCAGTCTTATCTTTTACACTAGCAGTTGTAAACACTTGGCACATTTTCATTGAAGTTCAAGAGCAGTTGTAACATCATTGAGCAGCAGTAACACAAACATGAGCAGCAGTATCCCAACAATCCTAACAATAAAGCTTTTAATCCCAACAATCCTCCCCTAAACTTGATATTCTTCTTCAAAATCATCAAGTTTCTTCATTCAAAGCTTAATACTCACCAGGAGGATGCTTCCAAACACTTCACTTCTTCTTAAGCAGTTTCTCCATTTTCTTAAGAAGCTGATAGGCCATTTCAGTAAAATAATCAACTTGAAGCTTCTTCTTCAACATCATATCAATTGTAGGGAATGTAAGGGGATATGTCTTTTCCACCAACATGTAGACCATCATAGACTGCATCATCAAGGAATGAACTCTACAAGAGTCATATAGCTTCCATTCCAAAACTTTACATCCATGATGTCTTCTCCATATTTCATCTTCTACATGTGGTTCAAACATTGTCTTCAGATCACCCCAAAATACATAATCATGATCTTCTGTTGGCCTTGTTGACCCATACTTAGCTTTGACCAATTTCCAGAGATCTTCCAAATATTCTCTGTCAAAACTCTTAAGCATCTGACCAAAGATAGTATACAATTGTGAATTTCCATCAGCACTTGTGATTTTCCAGTAGATTTTCTTGTTTTCTGTATATATCTTCTAGTCAACAATCTTTGGAGGCTTAGAAGCTAAAGGAATAGCATCAATTGTTGGTTCTTCATCATCAAGAATAATTACCATCAGTTGTTTAAGCTCTGCTATTTCTTTATCATCATCCACCTTTTGCTTCTTTGGGACCTCTTGCTCTAGCTCAGTCCCTGCTCTCTTTTCTTTTCCTTCCACCAACTCTGTGTCTTGATCAATAAATGTGTTTACCCTTTTGAATTCTCTGTCAAACATCACTTGGATAGAAATAAAGCTCTTGTTCTTCAAAGCATTGAGCTTGTACCCTTCCATGTTCTTGAGGTAAGTACACATGATCTTTCTTTGTTGAGCTTGAGTTGGTGGCTTATTCCTTTTCTCTTCTGCTCTCTTAGCTGCAGAGTATTTTCTCCTTTTCTCTAAGAATTCTACAAATAATTTTGCCTTTTCATCCTCAGACAACTCCTCTCTTTCTTCTGCTTACATTTGTTCAACCAATAGATGATCAGCATCTATCTTTGCCTATATGTCATCCCATGTGTTTATTAAGGCAATATTGGCTTCTTCTTCTTTTTGAGCTTTTTCTCTCGCAAGTCTTTTGTTAAGAATCGTTTAGACTCAACTAGGATATATAATAACAAAGATAAACAATATGCACATCGGAATAATCAAAACACTTTGTTATTAACAAGGTTTTACAAATACACACTACAATTCTATTCAATCACAATAGAACGTGTTACCTCACTATAACAAGGATCAATAATATTGATCTTGCAGTGTTGAACCGATCCCAAGTGGTGGAATTGGTGGTGTTTTTCTAACACATGACTAAAACACACATTAAAAACTCACGCCCTTAATCTCTTTATATAGAGAGATATTAGGGTTTACAAAGACTCCTAACTCTATTAGGAAACAAATCTTCCTAACTTTTATTCTTTATCTTTCAAGTCCTTGTAGTTTCATCTTGCTTCATTCTTCTTTTATTGTTTTGTATTTATCAACTCAATATAAAACCCAACAATCTTCCCCTAGTTGATAATTACAAAACATTAATCATCTAGATCTTCTATGAATGAAACAATCTTCCCCTTAAGCTCAACTCATTAACTTACATAACCTGTACCACCAAGGATCTTCAAGTTGCAAAACTTCAATGTACTTCTTCCCCTTTTTGTATTATCCACTAGGAGATGCTAAGTAGATGAAACTTTGATTTTGACAACCACTAACCAATATCACACTTCCAATTTCTCGAATTAACCCTCCATGAAGAACACCAAAATGCTTACTAAAAATGAACTCAAGACAATAGAAACTTAAACCAGTAGTAGTAATAACGATATAGCAGTTATAAAAACCTTCCTCTTAAATGGTGCATGTAAATGATTAAACACTCTAGAATATGCTTCCCCTGAAATCCATGTGTTAACCATTTCCTGAATCTCCAATTCTGTAGGCTTCTTGTAATGATTACTGTTGAAGAAAACTAAGTATAACGAACTGGATGATGAAGTAGAACAACTCAAACTTATGTCTTATGTCTTGTACTATCCACATGACTTTGAACTTATACCAAAAACCAAAAATATAAGTAGACCGCAACCTCTTGACAAAATCCTCATCTTCAATGAGACACTGAGCACTACAATGTAACTCCTTTAAGTGATAGCAAACCCCTATTGCTAGATTTTGACAAGTCTTTGTCACAACGTTGAAGCACGAAAAAGTTATCTTTAAATGTTTCAAGCCGTTTAAGATATGATAAGAACATGCATCCAAGAAATTCCACTTCAATCTTCAAATAAGTGATATATAATCATCTCCGTAATCAACTAATCCAAATAATCCAAATACGAGCCTTTTAATCATTTAAGAACATTTAAAACAAAAACCATTCTTCTATGTGTATCCAATCATCTCCATACCAAAACCAATTTCTTACTGTCTAATATCTGCTATAACTAGCAGTACTAAAAAAAAAACCACTTCTGCCCGATATCTGTAAAAGCTAACAGTTGAAACATTTTCTAGCAGTATTAACCATCCAAGAACCAGCAACACTAATGTCGATTAGCAGTATTAACATCTACTAGCAGCACTAATCAGAAGTAGCAGTATTAACCATGATGTCGACCAATAGCAGTATTAACTCAATAATGAGTAGCATCAAGTATCATCAAAGACAGTAGTAACGTAATAAGTAGCAGCACTAAGTTCGATACAACTGCTAGAATGACTACTAGCAGTACTAATGGATAGCTAGCAGTATTAACTTACGCGATAAATAGCAGTTGTAATACGTGAGAGCAGCAGTAACTTAGGGTTAGCAGTAGAAACTTTGAAAATTCACTTGCACAGTATCAATATCCATGCACACGACCAGTAATCAGTTAACAAACGTACCCTTACTCCCATATAGAGTAGCATTACAGCCTTACTTTCACACCAGTACAGCCTTACTTCAACTTCTGCTCTCAATAATAACGAACATCACTAACCTTGAGAAACAGAAACCCTAATCGATTATCCATGTTTCATCTCCAATAAATCTCAAACAGCAGCAACATAAAATCCTTGAACTTGACTGATCATTAATGCATCAGGCTTTAAAACCCTTTAACCCTAATCGACCTTTAAACAGGTTAGGGTTTTACGAAACCTTCAGTTGCTTCAATTGCTCCACATAATTTAGAAGATCAACTGTTAAGGATACTTTTTAAATACACCATAACATGAAGCTGCGTTTCCTTGATAACATGGCTAGGGTATGAAGTTTAAAGCATAATAATAACTCTAATCGACTTTCACTATGAATTAAACTGAATAAAACCAAATTCAGAAAGCTCGATATCACAGAAACCCTAAAAATTGACTTACTTCAATGTTTCTTCAGCAGACTTTTAGAAAATTTATATCTTTTGATTGGCAGCTCCGATTGAAAATCCCTCCATTGAGAATGTACCTTGATGTATAAAGAACCTTCAATAAAAATTTCGTTAAGATCCAACAGTTAACAAATAAGATATACCCTTTTTACTATAGCACTGTAGAAAACTACGAAAATAAACCAAAATCGATCTTTTCTTCGTTCTTCGACAAATAAAACCCTGTAGATCCTAGATCAAGAGCCCCCAGGCTTTGATACCAATTGTTAAGAATCGTTTAGACTCAACTAGGATATATAATAACAAAGATAAACAATATGCACAGCGGAATAATCAAAACTCTTTGTTATTAATACGGTTTTACAAATACACACTACAATTCTATTCAATCACAATAGAACGTGTTACCTAACTATAATAAGGATCAATAATATTGATCTTGCAGTGTTGAATCGATCTCAAGTGGTGGAATCGGTGGTGTTTTCCTAACACATGACTAAAACACACATTAAAAACTCACGCCCTTAATCTCTTTATATAGAGAGATATTAGGGTTTACAAAGACTCCTAACTTTATTAGGAATTTATTCTTTATCTTTCGAGTCATTGTAGTTTCATCTTGCTTCATTCTTCTTTTATTGTTTTTTATTTATCAACTCAATATAAAACCCAACATCTTTCTTCCTCATGAAACTCAGCTTGTAGTCTTTTGGCTTCTTCTTCATCAAGCTTGATTTGATCTTTCTTTGTCACAGGTTCTATTAATATCCCTTTGCCTTTGCCCTGTGATTGTGCAGCAGTTATTGTTGTTGTTGTTGTACTTGGCTCTTTGATAACAACCCCCTTCTCCTTGGGTCTTGTGCTTTTCAAAGATTCAAGAGCTTGAACCATAGTTAGATCATCATCATTAGTTGTAGTAGCAGCACTAACAGATGTTGCAGCACTAGCAATACTAATTTTTTCACTAGCAGCACTAACTTGAACAACATGAATAATTAACTTAGCAATATTAACCACATCAACAACTTCTTCAACAACATCTTTCCCTTCATCAAACATCTCCTCATCCATAACATCATTCCTCCCCTGTTTGGATGCATCATCACCCAAACTTTCTTCAGCAACAGAGGAATCTACCCTTCTTGTAGCACCAACCTTATATAACCTTTTGAGCCCATGAGATCTTGACCTCCTTCCCTTTTCTAGTATCCTGACCCTCTTCCTCAACCTTGTGTTTCAGATTGCTGAGAGGAAGTGGTCTTCTTCAAGTCAAGAACCTCTTTTTGTAAATTGGTACATAATTTCATCAATTTATTTAGTTTCATTCTATCCTCATCACTTCAAAGTGTGTTACCTCTTCCGAGTGGTGAATCATTGGATAGTTTAGATACATTCTCAAACCTAGTTTGAGCAATAGTATCCCCCATGGTTTCTTGGCACCTGGGACCATCACCTGAATTAGTTCCTTGGGAACTAGATTCATTAGATGTTGCCTTGGATTGGGTTTTACTTATGTTACCACTGACCTGATCTGCTTCTAAGCTAGAAGCAGTAGTGGCAGCCCTCACCAAACTGTCACCCCTCTCCTTATGGACAGCCTTATCTACAATAATATATGTGGGTGCACTAGACTGAGGTATCTCAGTGCTCTTTCTTTTAGGCTTCCTAGGGTTTTGGGTCTTTTTGGGTTGAAATGTGGATGGTTGTAAAATGGTGGGTGTGTGTTGGGAATCAGTAGGAATGACTAAACCTTCACCCATTTGTGGTTGGCTTTGTACCACCATTGTTGGAAACAAAGGTGTTACATTATAAGAAAAACCTTTACCTAACCTTCTCATATTTGCAAAAATCTATTTAGTGTGAGAGGGTGTAACATGTATTCTTTTATGATTTGGTTTTTCAGTAAATTGTTTGTCCATGAATACTTGTAAAAACCTTGGATACATTAAAATTTTACCAGACAAATTATCCAAGTTTCTAACCATACTATCAAAAATCAATTTGGAAAAATTAAACTTTTGGTTTGTAGCCAAGCAGATAATGGCAGATGCCATAGTGCTGCTAAACTCATTCCATACAGTAGTCTTAGGACTTAAACACTACAAAATAGTATGAATTAGGAATTTTCATTTATGGGAGAAGAATGCTTTATAAAAAGTTAATTTGTCAGAAGGTTTCTCATACCCCATCAATGCAAGATTTTCAAAAATGGTAGAATTTGGGAAACAATCAATACCTTCCTCATCTGTTAGTCGAAGACTTCTTCTAATAGGTGTTTCATTTGCTAGTCTTTCTTGTAGCATCATTCCCACCAAATCTCTTTTCTACAGCTTTCAGCAACAACTTAGCATCTTTTATGGAGTTAAACTTTAACTGATGTTCATTGGGAATGCCCATCATTAAAGTAATTCTTGCTTTCACCTCCTGTCTTCTCTGAGCCTTAACTTCAGCAGTTGAAATAGGCAATACTGTCACAACACCTTCCACTTCTTTTGTTTTTGGCAAAGTGTTACCATTCTCTATGACTTCCTATAGTGAATAGTCTATCATCTGGATGTATTGTTCAATTCTCATCCTCCATATCTCAAACTCACCAGGTTTAAGCATGGGAACCTTGGATGGAGCCACCATGTGTGCAGAATCTTGATCTATATCTTCTTAATTCTTCTAGATCACAACTTCTCTACAAGCTCTGATACCACTTGTTGATCCTACTTGTTGAGTACTGGTTGAACTTAGATCGAATTCCTTAAGCTTGTTTAAGGTTTAGTTATATTAGATAAATCCAACACAACTATAGTAGAAAATGTGTTTGAGTGTATTAAAGATTATGCGGAATCTAATCTTTAATATTAATAAGAATGACTTAATGAAACAGTAAACAATGAACAAACAAACAATCAAGATCCAATATTATTAATGAATTATACGAATACTCTAACAGTATTAGGGTTACAAAACCTTGAAGCTATAAGAATTCTATGTTTGTGTGTATTTGTACGTGTATAACTCTATGCCCTAGGACCTCCTTTTATACACCAAGGAGTCCTACACAGCTTACAATACTTTCCTAAGTATATCAAATCTTCTATAAAGATACGAATATATAAAATCTTATCTATACATATCCTATAAGCAGTAGTAACCTTGAACATCACTAAATTACACTAGCAGTCTTAACTTTTGCACTGGCAGCAGTAACTTCCTCAGCAGTCTTAAGTTTGCACCACCAGTCTTAACTTTGTACTAGCAGCATTAACACACATAGCGTATATTCTTTGAAGTTCTTCAGCAATTGTAACTTGTACTAGCAGTCTTATCTTTTACAGCAGCAGTTGTAAACACTTAGCACATTTTCATTGAAGTTCAAGAGCAGTTGTAACATCATTGAGCAACGGTAACACAAACATGAGCAGCAGTATCCCAACAATCCTAACAATAAAGCTTTTAATCCCAACAATGTGTGGCATATTTGTACCTACAAGACACACGAAAGATAGTATGGATTTAACATGATAAGCATCTTCCCGGTATGTATATATGTTAGAACCTTGATTTAAACCAAACATTTCTTAATTCAATTTTACTTGACAAACCAAATTTAGTAAAAATTCGAACCATGTTGATGCATGGTTGTGAAAATATTTTTGATATGTATTAACAATGTATGATTACGTTTTTGTTACGTTCATAAACATGATTAACTATATCAAATTGAATTTTGGATTATCACATGTTTTGACACTTTTCAAAATTCACTTAATTGGACAATTCCTACATCTAGGTGAGTGATATTGGTAGTACATTGTTAGGATTTAGTGTTAACTTCAATTGATTACAAGAAAAATCGAAAATCCCCAAATTCAATTCCATGTTCATACAAACCCTAATTTCGAATTAATGAAGAAATTGATGAAATGACTTACAATTGATGTTGTTAATAATGTTGTGGTTGATAATCTTGGACTATGAAAAGTTTTAGTGGAATAATCAAGGGTTTTGGTGTGATTGGTTTCTTTTCGTTGCTGCTTCTGCAAGAAAGGGTGTTTGTTTTTTATTTTCTGCAAATGTGAAGTAGAAACGAGGTAACAAAAAAAAACTGGTGATGGTCCCTTAAATGTGGAGGACCGTCACTGGGACCGTCAAGGTTTGAGGGCCCGTCTCCAGTCAGTGGTTTTTGAGAGATGAAATTTTGTGACTGGTTTTTAACTTGAGTTTTATGAAAAGTAACTTGTTGAGGACTCTTAGGATCGAGTATTTAGATGATATAGAGTACTAGACACGGAATAGAGGAAACGGAGGAGACACGATATGCACGAGTAGTGTAGAGGAATGGGTATTGAGGAGAATCGAGACAGAAGAAATAAAGGAGACTTGTTTTAAGTGAGGAGGTTGACGACACGCTGAATATAGAGTAGGAATAGAGACGAGACAGAAGAAATAGAAGAGATATAGATGAGACGAGAATCAAATACGAGACTTGCATCGGGTTATTCTAAAGTCAATCATGTCTATGCCGAATAGAGACAAGGAGAGGAATAGAATAGTAGTCGTAGACGAGAAATAGAGGAGAAAAGAGATGTCGAGGACGTTAAGAGTGTACGTCATCCATAGTGATTGATAGACGTGCCTTTTCGACGATTGCGTAGTCGACTATTGATAATGGTTGTAACACTATCACTATCTCCAAAAATTCATTAAGATCCTACGGAGGGTAAGCATTTAGGCACATAGTCTAATTTCCTAAATTTTATCTACCACCTATAGAATTAAAACACATAGGATTTTAGTCATGCAATTTACATGTTACTAGCAAGTACATAGCACGTAGGACTATTACGGTTTTGAGAAAGCGTACCTTTGCCAATAGCATTTCCTAAAGATGCCTTACCGTGAGAGATGTTATGAGTGAAGCAAGCTTTGAGTAGTGACGGATTATCCCATGTTTGACGAGAGCATCAATAGACATTCATATCTTCGAGTTGTTTCTCTCGTGCATCTAAGGAGATAACTTGCAAGAAAAACTTGGTACCCAATTTCTCATGGGTCCGAGATGGTTAGTGATAAACATCCTTTGCATTCACATGCATAAGATGAGGATGTTGTTAGCAAACAAAAATTCCCATAGATACATGTCAAGTTGAATTTTATTCTAAGATATAAAAGATTTTATTTGAAGATGTTTGAATTAAAATTCATTAGTGATAAACGAGATTTTTAGAAAAATATTTTTTCCAAATAGAAAACCTAGATTTGTCTAAGAGGTTTCACAAATTTAATTTGTTTTGACTTGCTCGTTGATGACTCACATGAATTAAAACCTAAGCCCGTTTTATCTCCGAATGCCTTTTAACTATTTAGTAAATCCTTAAGAGATTGAGAACTCTTTTCAAATTTAGCTAACTTATTAGTCATTTTCTTAAGCTTCTTAATTTCACTTTTATGATCTTGACACATTTTACATTCTAGATCAATTTCTATGCCACTTTCAAGTCTCGACATTTTATCTTCCAAAATAATTTCTTTTTCCAATTTACTTTCAAAAGATTTTCAAGATTCATTTTCCGAAAATGTTTTTAGATTCATGTTGCAAAGATGTTCAAAATCACTTTCTAATTTTGAAAATTCTAGAATGAATGTGTCATAGCAAAAATGTTCCATTTTGGAATGTACCTCACTTAAAGTTTCAACCATTCGACAGACTTCGTATTAAGGACAAGCGTTGTCTTCTTCATCAGTATCACTCCACGATTCTCCAATGAGTTCTCTTCGTAAATTACTCATGTGGTCCTTGATGGCATTACCTTCATTGAAAACATTTGAACTATTAGCACTTGTATTTAATCTATCTAAATTTCTACCTATTGATTCGTCTTCAGAAGTGGCAAATTTTTCATATATATGTTCAAGATCAATTTGGTTATCTTTGGCTTGACTATTTTTTTTGATGAAAGTTTAAAAGACTTTTTCAAATGTCATTTGCTGTTTGACACAATAAAATTATTTCATATTCAATTTTCGGCAAAGCTTTGTAAATCATTATTTTAGCTTCAGTATTTTTGTAAAATTTTCTTTTAAAATCATCACTTTGATTTTCAAAATTTATTTCCATTGGTTGAAAATCACCAATTGAAATGAAATGCCAAAGATCTTGATCTATTGATTTCACATAACTTTCAAATCTATATTCCATTCAATAAAGTTATTGTTTTCGAAAAATGGTGGTCCTTTCAAAGAATGCCCTTCTAGATATCTTTCAGACTCCATAGATCGATTCAAGTTTTAAAATACAATATATTTTAAAGCTCTTGAGTGACCCACTCTGATACCAATTGTAGAAACTAGAAGGGGAGGGGGGGGTTGAATAGTTTCACCGTTTACAATTACGTTTTAAGACTTTTAGATCATTTTTATTTCTTTTTGAAAAAAGTTTGATTAGTAGTTATGTGATATCTATCGAATGTATATGAACACAATAATAATGAGTAAAGAAAACAAAGTAAAGACTAGAGATAAAGGGAAAAAAAACCAAACCGAGACACGAAGATTTATAGTGGTTCGGTACGAAGCTCACTCTTCGCCCTACTCCACTCCTCGAGTATCACACTCGACAGTTCAAAATCACTATGTCAACACACTCCCTTCAGGCGGAGCAAACCGTACACCAACGCTTACACCAACGCTTACACCAATTTACGACACTAAGCGGAATGTCGAGTCCTAATCCTAGCTAGAACCAATCTACACATCGACACACGGCACTACACGGACATACACCTTGTCCACTTGGATTTACACACAATCCAAGTCTTCACACGGACGTACACACCGCTTAAGTCTTCACACGGATGTACACACCGCCCAAGTCTTCACACGGACGTACACACCGCCCAAGTCTTCACACGGACATATACACCGTCCAATTCTTCACACGGACGTACACACCGTCCAATTTTTCACACACTAATACAAGTCCTAATCTACACTAACACATCTAACCTCGACTCACACACACGTCGGATACACTAATATACAATATACACAAATGAGAGAGTTTGGAGGAAGAAGAGAATCGTAACACAAGTTACGTGTGTGTGATGACTAATCTATAACACTTCATTTCTTGACGAATACGAGCATTCTACTCTTTCACTTTGATGTAGAGGATAGCGGGATCACTTATAAACACATATCAATACGTTATAGTGATCAAAGAAGAAGAGGGAAAGAGCAGAATGTTTTTGTGCCAAGAGGATCAGTTTTTCTGCTGGTAATAGTGCAGTATTTATAGGCACCGGGAGGAGCGGAGACGGTCCTTTAAACCTTGGACAGTCCCGTATATATAAGGGACCGTCGCCATGTTTACGGGACTGTCCCGACATACGCTCCTATTTTTGTCCTGGTGTGGTGAAAATTTATCTAATTTTAGGCGGAAAAACTAGCTGTTAGAGAATTTGAAATTCAAATATATTTTATTATTAAAATATTTCTTTAAAATTACAAAAATACTTTTGTAAAAATGTTTTGTCACATAAAAATGTGAGGTTTTAAGAAAAATATTTTCTTTGATCACTTAACTAAATTGGTATAGTGTTTGTTGATACCTTAAGTGATGTTGTAGTCGAGACGTTATTGAAATGAGTTTTCTCGATAAAAAACTTATTAAACGTAGTTTTATGTAATGTGTTTTTATATTTTGTGATTATCAAAACGTATCGAGACCGAATAATGCAAATGACGTTTTTGACATTATTTGTATTAACAAAAGACGATACAATTATATTTCAAGAATTTCTTGCTCGCCATAAGCAAATTAGAGATAACGATGCACACTACGAACTTCGTAATGCCCTTATTTAACATCTATGGGTCGATGAGTTGAGATCAGTATAGATCTCATATTTGTCATATATCAAAAGAACCAATATTAGCTATTCATTTTTCATCTATATTAATAAAAAACCATTTTTCACCCTTTTTTTAAAACAATATATCTTGCAAATGATAAATCTTCAAGCTATTAAAAATACACCATCGCGACGAGAATTAAATTATCTATCTATAGATATGCTTTTGTCTATACTTTCGACGAACTTTTTTTTTTTTTTTAAATTTTCGCCCAGAAAAATCACATATGATTTGTAAAAATCACATGTGATTTTTACAAATCATATGTGATTTTTCGGGGCGGAAATTTTGAAAAAAGAAAGTTCGTCGAAAGTATATAATAATGCATATCTATAGAATGATAATTTAATTCTCGTCGCGATGATATGATTTTTTTCGCGTAACGATTAACGGTTTGCGAGATATTTAATTTTTAAAAAAATGGTGAAATTTTATATTTTTTGTTTTGATAAAAAAAAATGGTTATGATTGATTTATTACAAATATGAGATTTAAATTGAACTTTTGCCATGCGTCGATATGCTAATTTAGAAGATTAGATGTTGAATTGCTATGTAATATAATATTTGTTGTATGTCTTTTTAAATTTTAAGTTGTTTTTGTGATTTATTAAATGAATTGTAATTTTTTATTTTATTAAATTCAACAATATAAATAAATCATTGTTGTATATAAATTAAGTTATATAAGTTTTGGAGTATATGTTTTTGGAGTAGAGGGTTGGAGATGAAAATTTTTGGGTGAAAATTATTCTTAAAAAATGCCCTTTTTTTGCATATTTGGAGAATTGGAGATAAAGATACGGAGATGGTTGGATATAGTCTAACAACCATACAAATGACATTAGATTTATAATATAAAACATTTATACTTATATATATATATATATATATATATATATATATATATATATATATATATATATAATCCAAACACTCAACACATCACTATCACAGTTTTTATTAAACCCAAATTACTGACCATAAAAATATTTAGTAAACTTTTTTTAATATATCACAAAGTATTTGAATGGGACCATAAAATAAGAATATAGTAATTCCAATATTTCATTATATCATCAATCAAAAAACATAAACAACAACAATAAATAAAACATAAGTACAAACACTTCCCTTCTGTCTCTCTTCTCACGTTAATTTATCAGAAGAAACTTCTGATCTTGTTCCCTATTCTTGTATTTTTTTTTTTTTTTTCTTTTTTTTTCAAGATTATTATTTTCACATTTTCAATGCTAAATCCTTGAAGGGTATTATAGAGTTTTAATCTTTATACCATTAAAAGGCATAAAATTGCTCATTTTGATGCTTAAAACTGGTGATTTGTTATAAATTTCACATTTTTATTCAAAGGGTATAATAAGGTTTCAATCATTATGCTATGTTATTAATTTTCAAGATATTAATTTGATAGTTTTTAAGGGAATATTGGCTGTTTTGTTGAGTGGTTTTTGAATGGGGAATAAATTGGGTAGAAAAAGATGTGTGGTGGATGAGAAGTATACTAAGCCACAAGGTTTGTATCAACATAAAGATGTGGATCATAAGAAGCTTAGGAAATTAATACTTGATTCAAAGCTTGCTCCTTGTTATCCTGGTGGTGATGATTGTAGATGTGATCTTGAAGAATGCCCAATTTGTTTCTTGGTTTGTGTTTCTTTTTTCAACTTTTTTGGTTTAATGTATTTTGGTAGTGTGTTTTGAAAGTTATTATGTGGTTGTTGTGTTTTCGAGATAACCGGTTTTTTAGTGTTTTGGTAGTGGAACTAATTTAGTGGTCGTATGATCAGTTTAATGGGTGTTTGGGATTGCTTATTTGAACAAGTTATCTCCTTATTGCGCTTTTTTAGTTTAAAAGTAGATAAGCAGTTTTGAGTGTTTGGACGAAGAAAATTGGTTATGCTTATCAGCTTACTTTAGGGTGGAATTAGTTCTTTTCCACAAGTAATTTGAGATTGCTTACTTTTAAGATGAAATAAGCTGTTTGCGATAAGCTGATTACCTAAGCATAAGCTGTCTAAATAAGCAATCCCAAACATCCCTTTAGGAATAGCTGCAAGCCTGCAATAGGTCTGATTCAAAATATCTGATAATTTTGAGTATTTATGTGTTTACGTGTAAAGTCGTAGATAAACGAAATTTGCCAAATACTTGTGTAATTGTAACAACTTCAAACAACATAGACACGTCCAAACACTATCTCTTGTTTTGTTATATGTGATTATATGTTTTCTGATGATGTCATATCATATAATCAATGCCAAAATGGTACACCAATCACTGTGGTACAAGTTTTAATTTCTGTACTCTTGCATTTAAATATTTCAGTCGAGGATTTTACAAAAACTAAAATGTTGCAATTGACAATATGGGGGACGGTTGCTCTAAATTTGTATAGTATGTCGTTATATTATGTATTTCTGACTCTGATGCGCATATTCCTAATTCTTAAAATTCAGTACTATCCAAGTCTAAATCGTTCACGATGTTGCATGAAAGGCATTTGTACAGGTAAAGATCAAGCCACTGTGTAGTTTTTTTCATGCCGCTACCAAACAATCCGATCGTGTCATAATTTTTTTTTCTTTTGCTCCAGAGTGTTTTCTGCAGATGAAGACACCTAATTCAACGCTACCGTCACAGTATCCTTTTCTTTTAACCAAGAATATACCCTATGATCTGTGTTTCTATCTTTGTGTTCTCAACTTTGCTCCTTAACAATCTTAAGGTGCCCCTTTTGTAAAACCTTCAATTATGCCGTGGAGTATCGAGGGGTGAAGACGAAGGAGGAAAAGGGATTGGAACAAATTGTAAGCATTGAACGAGTGCATAATGCTTTATCAACTTTGTAACTTAGTTATATCATTGGATACTTGTTATGTGTTTTTCGTTGAAACATTTGATTACGTACAGGAAGAACAACGGGTTATAGATGCAAAAATAAGAATGAGACGGAAAGAAATTCAAGATGAAGAAGAAAGGATGCAAAGAAGGCAAGAGATGAGCTCTTCTAGTAGAATATTTGAACCAACTGAGATTGGATATGCATCAGGAACAGGTATGCCAGTGATAACATTAATAACGTTCTTTTAAATCTCTTCGTAAGTTCGGATTTTATTTACCCTTTCTTTGCTTTGCTTTTTTTTTTTTTTTTTTTTTTTTTTGTTTTCTATCACTGCCTATTTATTTGCTGTGCCTTTTTCTTGTAAGGCGAGGAAAGCATTTCTACCCAACAGCTTGGTGGTTCATCGGTTACAAATCCTTCAGGCTCTAGGCAGAACAGGTATTATTTCATCGAGTTTGGTGAAATAGAATTGAATTTGAACATAAAAGTTTAGCATGAGTTTGGGGGCACTTTATTTATTCCGAAATATATAGGCACTGGCACACCGAATGAAATCGATTAATATGATAATACGAAAGCTTGAATCGATTGTATCTTTCTAGTGTTTAAGTAACTAAAAAGCTATCTTGCAAGAACACAATAAGAACGCGATGAGAATGATTTAACACTGTTAATTCATACATGTCCATGGAACCAGCCTATAAATGCGACTATTTGGTTATTTCTATAAAGTCTATGATGGCTGTAACTCTTTTTCTCTGGGTTAGATCTGTGCTAGTCCTTTTGGGACATCAATCAAGTACTTTAAATGCCTGCCCAAAATAGCACTTGCTGTTTCTTGTTGTAGATGCCAGATACAATATGTATTATCAAAAACTGCATAACTTTACTAGACACCGGTTACTTACTGAAACTGTATGGCTATTAATGATGCATCGATAACACTCTTTGATAGTGACTTAGGTTAATATGTGAAGCCAAATCAAAACCATTAATGATTATAAATGAACACCAAGTGAACTAGCAAAAGTATAAAACATAAAACAATTTTTTTTTTTTTTTTTTGAAATAAGTAGTCATTCATAATGAATTTATGACTATTTAATTCGTAATATATGCATATGAAGTAGCTGAACAACAAGAAATGCAAAGATGAAATTTATTTTGATTGATCTATAGGAAATACTGGTATACAAAAACATGTCTATGTAAGATGATGGATCGTATTCTTGATGGATATAATCTATAGTATTGAATTTGTGTCTCTTGATTGTGAACATTTTATTATATATAAAATATATTCGTTAACTTAGACTAAACATTGTATATACGTGTGTCTTTCACCATGTCCTGGAGATTAAATAAAAATTTAGGACTATCGTTCATCTTTTCTGTTCTTTTATAATACTTCTCAATGTTTTATGTTAGCGAGAAGAACTCACAAAGTCACATAACTTGGCTTGCCATAATAATGTATACTTGATTAGAATTCATACAATTAATCAATTGTCACTTTTTACTTGAGAAACTATTTTGAAGCAAATAGTTCCCAAATGATCCTTTAAAATCTCACTAGTTTATTTTAATTCCTACATATTGTGTGCAATTGCTAAGTATTGTGTTGTAAATGCAGAGATGATGAATTTGATCTCGAGAACATAATGCTTATGGAAGCCATCTGGCTCTCGTTTCAGGTTATTCATATTTAATAACAACTTAGAGTTGATCAAATCCAAGTACTTTAATCAATATTTATTTTGCTTGTCATTGGTGATGATCAGGAGGATGCAAATCGCCAGCGACATCAAAATTATGGTGATGCTGCTCAATTAGCTAGATACGCAGCAGAACTCCACGTTTCAGCGGTCGTAGCCCCACAGGCTGAATCAACCTCATCCACGTCAGCTTCTGGTGGACTAGCATATACAATAGCAAGCCTCGCAGAACACCAAGTAGGGGTAGAATCGTCAACTAACAATAGGAGTATGCCAATGTACAACAGAAGCTATAATGATTCAACCACTGTAGATGAAATGAGTGTGGTTGCTGGAAATGTGGTTCCCGATAGTTATGAAGACCAGATGATGTTAGCGATGGCTGTTTCACTGTCTGAGGCTCGTGCTAGGACCACTTCACCCAAGATTACATGGCAGTGATGTAAAAGAGGTTGTTTGTTTATTACGCAAATGCAGTGATTCAACCACAGTAGATGAAATGAATGTGGTTGCTTGAAATGTGGTTCCCGATAGTTATGAAGACCAGATGATGTTAGCGATGGCTGTTTCACTGTCTGATGCTCGTGCTAGGACCACATCACCCGAGATTACTTGGCAGTGATGTAAAGAGGTTGTTTGTTTATTAAGCAAATGGAGTAGATGCAGAATATTACCCTTGTTGGGCTTTGATCAATTGATCATATATTTAGAAACTTTTAGCAGTTTATGTATAAAATTTAATTATCAGTCATTTCAAATCGTGTTTTACCGAATACATCTTATTCGCCATCTTAGGTTGTGTTTGTTTGTTTTTTTTTTCAAAAAAACCTCTTAATATCCTCTTAATCGGATTTAGTCATACGTGGTCAAAGGTTTGCACCAAAAAGTGTTTGTTTTTTCTGTCACTAAGAGATGGTAAGAGGCCGTTAAAATAAAGAATGTTTATTTCTGCTCATAAAGAGGCGGTAAGAGACCAAAAACTCTTATTGAATTAGATGTTTAGGGATGTCTTAAGTCTTAACATATCTCGTTGTCTCATAACTTTGTGTATATATAATTTTTTTTTTTTTTTTTTTTTTTTCTTGTTTCAACTTTTACATTCATATAGAAAGTCCTTTTAAAGAAAATATCGAATATTTTTGTTAAACAAAAAATGTACAAGATAATAATAGTTAATGGTGACAATTCGTATTGAAACGACTCATATCCCAAACACATATTGACGGGTTGAGAATGACAACCTAAACATGACCCCCTTATTAAACGAGTTACCCATGTAACCATTGCCATAACCGTGCATTACTCTGTCGATGTCAAGACATGTTTTGTGATGGTGAAAATTTTAAGTGAAAACAAACACTGTTATATGAGTCACATTCAGATTTTTCAGCATCTTATTCACATTAAAATAAAATCAGATTTAGACATTTCACCCACAAATTAAGATTTATGTTGGTCCAAAAAGTTTGAGCAAATGACGATACCAAACGTAAATTGAGAAAATCAACATATTTGACTCAAGACCATTAGTCTACTAACAACACCATTTGTATTTTTCAACATGTATAAATCTTTTATTAATGAATAAAGATTTACATTGGAATAGCTCTCGGTAAAATTATTCCTGTTGACCGACAACTGTAACACTCCTTTCGAAAAATTTAGAGGCAGCTAGCTTTGCTTAGAATTTCCTGGGAGAGGGGATTCTATCAACTATAGAGCTAAGTTCTACTTTATGTGTTTGTTTAGAATCCTACTTATCCCGTTTACAAAGTTTCGGTTAAATAGGCCAAGGAATACTGTGGATGTGGATGCACATGGGTATAGTGGTTAGCCTGCCTTGAAGTAGCTTAGCACGTTCCTAGTATACTAGGTGGGGCGTGCGTTTGGCTTTCCAATGCTGACAACTTTTGTACACAAGATCTTGCTTTTTTGTCCTTTGACAAGACCTTACGGTTATACAAGGTGTTTCTTCAGTTGGTCTTCGACTTCCCTGAAGCTTGGCAGTTGGTTGAGCTTTATACAACGCTCACTGATTTCTTATATCAGTGAGGTTATGTCCACTGATGATCATTAGTGAGGCGCCTATCACTCACAATTATCAGGGTGTAATCTCTGATAACCATCAGGGAGTAACACTTTCTGATAACCATCAGAGAGTAAGACCTTTGATTTCCATCAGAAGGTGACTTACTCTCTGATCCTTATTAGTGAGTGTTTTTCTCGCTGACTTATATCAGAGACTTACTAGATTAGGCTATTTTATGTTTAAATACATCGTCAGAGACCATTGGGTCAAAAATTAGACCCAACAATCACCCCCTATTTGAATATACAAATAGCCTAATCTAAATCAGTAGTAAGTGAGCATAACGGCTTCTTCTTACATACTGAGTTACAACAAGGAAAAATTAACAAGCACAGTCTTCTTCCTTATTGTTGCCGAACATGAAATAGACCCTTAGATCTTGAACTTCCGCCGTCAGAGATCCTGAGTCACTAGTGGTTCAGCTTCCTTATAGTAATAGGCTATTCTAAGTAAATCAGAGACTGTTTTCTCAGCTTTTCTTAGTCTACAGTCTCCTCCCGTTTAAATACATGAATAGTATAAATTAATTAGTTGTAAGTGAGCATAATCGCTTCATCTTACAACTAAAATGCAACAAAGAATAAGAATAACGACAATATGGCTCGATTCTTTGTTGCTGGTGTCTTCAAGTGAAGTTTCTAAAAGATCAGGGACTGTATTGTTTACTGAACACTCCTTGATGAACTTGATGCACATTCCCTGAAGAAATCTCCTCTTCCTCGGATACTCCCTTCTTCAATTTACTTCTGTTGCTCCAATTTGAATAATGTTGTATGCTCCTTTCTCTCTCTTGGTAGCTCCTAAGAGTAACCATAATCACACTTATAGCTTATGTGTCTTAATATACATACTTTTACAAGAACCATCTGTTCAGAAGTTTTCAAGATGAAAACATTAACTCAGGACGAGTTGTCCTAGTGAGTTTTATTTCTCGACAAGGATACTTGCAAGGAAGTTATACATTGAAGTGTGGTTGAAAGAGCTGGAAAAGAAGCGTTTGGAGCTTTTTCCTATACAAAAAGAGTGTGGAAGTACTAAATCGTGTAGTTAAGAAGTGAAGTGAAGGTATGGGGAGGACATATTTGGTTGGGACTTGTTGAGGATCGGGTTTGAATGTTATTTGCCAACATTCAAAACCCGCTTTGTATTATTAGCAGACATTCAAGAACGGATCTGGATTAGGAGAAACCCACCTGCTTTGATACCACTTGTTGGTCCAGAAAGTTTGAGCAAATAACGATACCAACGTACATTGAGAAAATCGACATATTTGACTCAAAACCATTAGTCTACTAACAACACCATTTGTACTTTTCAACACGTATAAATCTTTTATTAACGAATAAAGATTTACAGTGGAATAGCTCTCGGTAAAACTATTCCGGTTGAGCGACAAATGTAACATTCCATTCGGAAAATCTAGAGGCAGCTATCTTTGCCTAGAAGTTCCTGGGAGAGGGGTATCTATCAACTATAGAGCTAAGTTCTACTTTATGTGTTTGTTTAGAATCCGACTTATCCCGGTTACAAAGTTTCGTTTAAATAGGCCAAGGAATACTGTGGATGTGGATGGGTATAGTGGTTAGCCGACCTTGAAGTAGCTTAGCACGTGCCTAGTATACTAGGTGAAGCGTGTGTTTGGCTTTCCTATGCTGTCAACTTTTGTACCCAAGATCTTGCTTTTTCGTCCTTTGATAAGACCTTACGCTTATCTTCCCAACGAGTTTCCCCCTATTCATTAGATACTAAGTCCCTTATAGAGATAAGTCTTCAGGGTAACTGAGGCATTTGTCAGTCCTCAGTCCCACTGGTGTTGCTTGTAGCTCCTTGTACCTTGCTCTCTGACACCGCATCAGTCATACAAAGTGTTTCTTTAGTTGGTCTTCGAATTTCCTGAAGCTTGGCAATTGGTTGAGCTTTATACAACGCTCACTGATTTCTTATATCAATGAGGTTACATCCACTGATGATCACTAGTGAGGAACCTATCACTCACAATCATCAGGGTGTACTCTCTGATAACCATCAGGGAGTAACACTTTCTGATAACCATCAGAGAGTAAGACCTTTGATTTCCATCAGAAGGTGACTTACTCTCTGATCCTTATCAGTGAGTGTTGTTCTCGCTGACTTATATCAGAGACTTACTAGATTAGACTATTTTATGTTTAAATACATCGTCAGAGACCATTGGGTTGAAAATCAGACCCAACAATTTAGATGTGCAGATCAGATTTAGATTCAGAGCTTGTTAATAAACTAGCAACACCTTACTCCGCGATATGCCTACTTTGTTACAATCTAATGTTTTTTTTTTTTTTTTTTTTTTTTTTTTTTATTTTTTTTATTTTTAAAGTCATGTTTGGTTAAGTGATAACTTAATGGGGAGAACCTCAATCATATCACCTTTTATTTGAGTCATTTATTTTAATTAAGTTAAAAACAAACAACTTTTTGCATGACTTAATTAATTTAGCTTTTTTGTATTAAGAAAATTAAATGAAATACATACATCACTTTAGTTTCAAATAAAAAAAATGTGCACAATTTAATAATACTCAAAATGCATATATTTAAGGTTGGATCATATGTATAAATCAAGATGTCGTGTACTTAGGTTGATAACATTAAAGAGTCATCTACTTATGCTTTAAACTGTTGAAATTTTAATAGATGACAATCATAATTAAATAAACATAAACATCAAGTATACATGCGGAAGCGTATAGGATCATATAATATGTAAACTAATTAACCAAACATAAATAGTATGCGTACCTTATGATTCTAGCCAAACAAGAATCAATCTTCAATTGAATCACCAAGAACGCTAATTAGGGTTTATAATTGGATTAAAGAATTACCCCTTACCGTTTTGTAATTCAATCCAAGATTCAATCAATAAAAGTGATTGAATCACGTTCTTGTACACACGTACTATAACCGTATTAAAGTTATGCTAGTAATAAGAACACAAAACGTTTTGTTTGGAAAAACAAAACCAATCGAACCCTTTGAGGGGTGTACGATCGGCCAACAAAGGAAAAAAAGAAGAAAACAATTTTAGGGTTATTGTGTGTACAAAAGTTAATGAAACAATGACCCTTGTGTTTTTTTATATAGGATGCAAAACTTGGAAGACAAGTTGGATGAGGATTAGGAAATTAATCCCCATAACTGATCGGCCCTATTAATCCTTAAGGGATCCGGAACCTTCTTTCCTCTATTTTCATCTATAGTCCTTTCCTTTTCCATTTAACGGTCGTTAGTCAATTTCCATTAATTACTAACGGTCGTTATACGTTTTGTGCTATTTAATAATTAAATACAACATTTTATATTTAAGTATTAATCTTTAATTCTCATACGTAAAGTGTGTAATCCCGTGATCTCGAGTTCGATCCTAACATACGACTATTTTTTTATGTCCATAAACTGATAGCTCTCACTTGGACATATCTTAATAGTGTAATCACATCGGTTAGCGTTTAGCAACACGCCGATGCCTCTAGTACAATCTGGAGTAAGGTCTCCTGGAAAAAACCTTTTAATGATTCATCATTATTATTATCCTTTTGTTACTAATACCACGTTAAATAAAGATATGGATCTAAGTCATTCTTTATTTAACTATTCTGTTTCTCGTTGTTTGTGATTGAGCAAGATTACCAAATCTTTTGAACATATTCAAGGGAGATCTTGGGCGTGGCCACGCAAACATCTTGTCAACCCTACGAGGGGCCCAGTAGTATTAAACTTCAAAATAAATTTGAAGGAACAAATTCTATCTTGACTACAAGCATAACCCATGAATTTTGTAACAATTCCGAAGACAATCCTTATGACTACCAGTTACGTGTAGCGTTAAATTGTTCCACAGAATGCACTACGTTCATAACAGTTATTTGGTATCTCAAGTCTGAGGATAACTATTCATGATTTACTTAATAACAATATCCATAAAGTAACATCATGTAGTTTAGGATAAGTCATATATTCAATTCATTGAATATCATGTAAATTTGGCATGTCAGCGCATCAATATACTATCAAATATATTATACCAAAACTCAGATTTGTCTTAATTTAATGATATTCCCATATCATTAATTGACAACGGGCAATTTAGAATAACTAAATTATTCACGGATTAAACATGCAAATATAGTGTTGGGAATGCTCCTAACATGTAAATGGAACGACATTTACGGGATTACATTAGTTATCATGTAATCCACATACGCAGGTACTAAAAGCGTCAATATTGTAAAGTGGTGCGTATGTTGGACTATAATTACCCCTACATACTTCCATGGAGGGGTGAGACTTGTGTGTGTATTATTTTCCTTTCATCTTTCATTAATAATAAAACACTAGTTCTTCTTTCTCTCTCTACTCTCTCTCTAACTATGGCTTTGATGTATTTCCATCATACCCGACTTCCCGAATCACAATATCATCCAAAATATGATCCAACAATTGGTATCAGAGCCAGGTTGTTAGTTTTGGTTGATTTTGTGGTATTTTCTTATCAAAAACGTCATCTTTTTTAACTGTTTTTAACAAAACTTTCACTGATTCATCTTATTTAGTTATAACAGTTTTTATGGTATCAAAATGGTCTGAAAGTAACAACCTTTTATTACAGTTTCACATGTCATTTTTTTTTTTTTTTTTTTTTTTTTTGTCCTCCTGGTCCAAATAACAGTCTTTGTGTATAACTGATATATCTTTTTATGACTGTTTTGTTACATCTCGTGAGAATTTGTGGTCGGATTAAATGGTCAATAACATGGTCGGAAAAAGTGGTATATTACTCATCGGAATTTATGGTCTGAATAATCGTCGGAATTGATGGTCAAAAGGTCAAAACCCTCTTTTATCGGAATTGCTTGTAAAGCAATTCCGACAGACCCTAGTTCATCGAAATTGGACTAAACCGTCGGAATTGACCCATCGGAATTGATCCGTCGGAATTGACCCGTCGGAATTGGGCTCAATCATCGCAATTCGATAGGTCAACAAGTCAATGTTATCGGAATTGGTTTTTTATAACCACTTATCGGAATTGCAAATTGAAAAAAGAAAAAAGATGAAGGGATGAAGACCAACGACCATAAACCAAATACCCAACAGACTCTTAAGTTGACTTCAGTTTTCATAACCATCATCAGTCAATAATATCTAACATCTATAAAATCAGTCAACCAAAAGAGATGAAGAAGAAGACACGTTGTCAACAAGAGATTCGAACCACAGACTAACCTAAAACAGTCCAAACCACATCCATAACCAAAAAAATAAAAAAAAAAAAAAAAAAAATAAAATCCAACATCTATCCTAAGTTTCACTTCACTCCCCCAACACTCTCAATCAAGTTTCAGAATAGAAAAGTAAACATTTCTAAATTATCTCAGATTTATTTTCGTGTTCATTCAGATATAAATCAAAACCATTAAAGGTTCACACGAAATAAAAAATCATAATCGATCTACTCTTTTGAAGCATAGCTCCTTTTAATATCCGAACTAAAAAGAAAAGATGAATAAAAAACGTGTTATCATCTATTCTTGGCTCGTTTAAAGACCAAAAACAAAACGAAAACACACGAACAATACCTACCCGAGACCATTAAGATCTTGAAGCCAATCTTTACTTCCTTATCTTTTCGAAGCTTTGTGTGATTCGAATAGTTTATGTGCTGACGATTATAAAGGGTTTGTTTGGAATCGTGTGTTTCGTGTAGATTAAAGGAGAAATATGCTAGGTTTATTATTAATGAAAATAAACGTACCAAGTACTTAAATTCATTACAAATAATAAAAACTTAACATCCTTTATCCAAATACTAAATAGATCAATGCATGAAAATTTTAGTTGATGAATTATGTCTCAAGCTATGACAATCATACTTGTTGACAAGACATAAATCAACCAACTTTGATCTTTCAGAATTTTGAGAATACTTATTTCAAGAATTTCAACTGGTGAAGTTCTTGTATGTGTGCATTCAAATAATTTGATATTGCCACATAATACTTCATAAAGTGTGTGACATCCTCAAAAACCAATTTATAATAATTAAACTTTCAAACATTTTAAAGTTTAAAGTATTCTTATTTTTTAATGTATAATGCAACTATGCTCTTAGTTAAGCTTAACTAGTACACATGCCCATTAACAAGGATGAAATTCTACCATGACTAGTATTGAGTGTCATCTCAATTTTATTAGCATCATTGTATGCAAACAACAATATGCTCTTTAAAATTTCGTAAACTTTAATATCTACTGTGTAATGTTTGATGCCTTCCAAACTTTCAAGTTTGTTGGCTATGACAATTTTCACAACAATTGACAAATTGTTTATCTATAGAATCTGGAAGCTGTTCCAGGCTAAGGATGTAATTCTATATCCAAACATATTCCAATAGTTATCTAATAACTTTCAATTAGATATCAACATTGTCATAACATCTAATAACAATTCGTTTATGTAACATGATGTTCATGAAAAAATCTTCGAGTCATACTTCTATTTCATTCATGTTCTATCTTATTTAAAAGATATGTATCCATTTAGACATTCTAAATGATATATCATGTTCTGTTAGATTTATTTACCGCATATGTTTATAATAATAAACACACATTCCAAGGTTATATGTTTTATTTCCTAAAATCTTTCAAGTGAAGTTTCATTCCAAGTTAAGACTTAACATTTAACTTATATGAAATGTTACTTCCTATATGTTGTCCAACATATATGATTTAAGAAAGTAAATATAATACTCCCACTAGATTTTAGGAATACTTAGGAGTATCTTATTTTAAATTATAAATCAAAACTTGGATTCAATATTTAAACATAAGACTCATCTCCTAGATGCATGCATTTATCCATACTTGAATTCTTGTATTTTGTACACTTTCAAAGATTATATGAATTCATAAAACTCTTAATTGCTTACCGTCCTTGCTTAAGTAATTATACAAGAAAGAATTTTATAATCCATTTGTCAAATTTCATATTCATGAAAATAAGTATGACAATTACCATCTTTGTATATTTAATGTGCTTAAAAAAGAATATTCAGCCATAGTTAATTGCTTAAGTATGATTAATAATCTTGTCATAAGACATGCATTAAAATATGTGTACAATATTGTCCATATGATTTCTACACAAAGATTTAAACCACTAGGGTTACCTTATCTTTGAAGAAACTCATCTTCATTCTCTAGTCTAACTATTAAGAATTAAGATAAACTAATTTTCCAAAAATTGATTATCTTTATGGACAACATCTTTAACATTCATAGAATGAGTAATTTACCCAATTCAATATTTGGTAATGCATCATAATATAATCCTCATCATATTAATCAAATATCTGAGATATCCTTGCGGATCTATGAATGAGAATTCCATCATTTTGAGGTCTATCATTTACATGTTTAGCCTCATCATGATTTTCACTAGTGTGTTTTAGAAGATTATGTATCTTGTAATTTTATCTTTTCAAGATAAAAACTCCCACTTGCCTTTGTAATTTATAGACTATCTATAAATACTTAGCAAATAAAGCAACAATACAATGTTCTCTTTTTTGGACATTACAAATACATATTGACAGTTCCTGACATTTAGTTTGTTAATAACCTACTCATAAGTAGCTTAACACATTCAGAACTTCATTTTAAGACTTAATGTGATTCATCACATTCCATAACAAAATGGTGTCTTATTAATCTTCTAGATTGGAGTCTTATTGAGTATATCCAATCCATACGCAATTTTCTAACCTTGATAACTTTTGGAAGAAAAGAAGTCATAGTTATCTTTAATCAAACAATATAACAAGAGTTTGATTTTCCTAACTGAACATACCATAAACATTTGGTATTTCATTAGGATTAATATTGTAAGACAATCTTACAATATGTAAGATAAATATATTTCGTTTGGCTTATCTATTCACCAACTAAGTCAACTTAATGGTATAATAGAATTTTCAAGCCAATTGCATGCTATATAACATAAGTACTTTTTGACCAAGTCACTTCATATCCATGCCTCAACAAGAAGACATAAATTGTTATAAAGGGTACGTTTATAAAGGGTTTTTTTGGAATCGTGCGTTTCGTGTGGAAAACTTTTGATTAAAATATGCTTTTTGATTAAAATAATGATAGAACCGTTGAACACAACCTAACATTCCAAAAACTCTTTGACTTCTGTTCTAATACATCATCAGTCAACATTGAATGTAAACAACATAAAAAAAAACATTACTGATGCTATAAGTATTACGAGACCACAGCCAAACCAACAATAAAATCAGATCCGTACCCTAACTTGTAGACACAACCAACAACCCTCACGTTACTCCCCAACTCACAAGCCTACCATCTATCACAAACAAGCAACTAGAATTAAATAAAAAGATCTCAGTCTCATTCGTGGTGTATAAAAGCCCAACAATACACATCATAGATCTTAGCTTACATTGGAACAAAAATAAAAAGATACACAAGATCTCAGTTCGTTCACCTCTTGTAACAATCATTGAAATGATTTTTGTGAGTAAATTTAAACCATCATAGATCTTTATCGAAGTTTATACTTCTCTTAGATATCCGAATAACATCAAAAGAAAGATCAAAACCAAAGTTTCAACCTTTCTTACATTCAGTTAGAACAAAACGAAAAAGGAAAAAGAATATATTCAAGATCTCTATTTCATCTCTTTGTGAATTTCAAGACTAGTTCAAAAGAACAAATCTAAAAGAGATATTTCATCATTGATCCTTATAAGTAGCTAAACTTCTTGTTTCAATTTTCGAGCATTTTAAAAGAAAAGAACAAAAAACCAAACAGTTTCATTCTTTCCTTAGGTTCGGTTAACAACAAGCAAAACAAAACAACGAAAAACAAAATCACCTGCCTTCTATCTTGAAACAAAACCTTGAAGCCTTGATTTGTGTTTGTTTGGTTCGATTCATTATAGAAGGAATCAAGGTCACGACTTGTTTTGCTATTGAAAGAAAAAAGTAGAGGCGTGTATATTTGTGTGGTGAAGGCGTTTTTGTTGACTGCGTGATTTTAGGTGTGGCTGCGTTTTGTGTGTTTAGTGTGAGATTAGGGTTATTAAGATTTAGGGTTGTGTAGGATTAGTGTGTTTTATATATACCGAATATTAGGGTTTGCTTAGTTTAAGTGTTTGGGCTGCTCATTGGAACTAATTTGGACTTCAGTAATAGGCCATGAAATTTTGATTTATATTGGACTGAATTGCAACTCTAAACGAATGGAATGGGCTGTTACGATTTTTTGCTATACGGTTGGGCTGTTGGATAGTTAATCACAAGGGACGAATTTTTTGTTTAAATTGATATTGAGCTGCTAATTTAAAAGGGATGAAATTTTGGCTGGTGAAATTTATTGATATAATTTCGAACCACGGTTTTAATTGAGCTTCAAGAATCCGAGATTGAGTATTATTTTTTGGGTCGAAGTTTTGGGTTCGTGTGGATATAAATACTGTTCGTTATTGTGAAATCGTGAACAATTGCCAAAGATTTATTTGAAAAACACAATCTTACTTCTTTATCGTCTACAAGATCCATTTTTATTTCACACCGAAATTAAATGGAATCAAGTTCACAAGAGAGAAAGATGCCTCAAGTTGTTCAAAAAGCTATTCATTCGAAGGAAAATTGTTTATCACATTTTGAATCAGTTAAGCTTCAATGTATGGCCCTCTCAGAAGCAAGGTTACCATTATGGGGTAGATCGTTTCATCGAGCTTTTGAAACACTCTTCGGATCTGAAATGGACTTTACAACCTTCAAACGGAAACTGTAACACCCCAACCCAGCAAGGGTAGAAGTATCACATTAATGGCTTCATATCAGATCAAACAAAGCATACATTCAATAGTAATACAAAGATTCTCAAAGGTTACAAATGAAATATTGAATACACAAGGATACAAAGGAAACAAAAGCTAAATACTAAGTCTGCAAGTGCAATTCTTCTAATAACTTCTACTTCAAAATAACTATCAAGGTCTTCTAAGTCCAAAGGTCTCTTCACTCATACCCAGCTTCCAACTAAAACCTGCCGCACACGAAAAGAAAACGTGCGGCTGAGCTTAAAAAGCCCAGTGAACAGATATATAATAACGGAAATGAAGCAAACGAATATAACAAATGTACAAGATATGAATAAGGTACAAGAGTAAAGGTCTAGGACAGTCATCCACCACGAGCCCAAACAAATCATATATCATATCATAATCATATCATAGTCATATCATAATCATGTACAGGGGATGCCTCTCAAATAAGCCGATAATATGAGGGGTGTCCTCATGTACCAGTTGGAGTGATCAGCTCCCGAACTTTGTGAAGACTTGGATTGCACCCATCATCATTCACCACATATCATATCAAAACGAACTGTCCACGAACACGAACACGAACCTAGGATGCATCCATTCGCCCCCCGAACATATCATATTGGCCATAACAAATCATATAGTGTGCACATATCAAATCAAAATGGGGACGGTGTAACCAAATCACTAGGGCTACACGCTAGTCATGCCAGTGGTGCATCACAGACACGGCCATGTTACCTTCATGGCTAGGAAACGAACTTGGCTCGGGTATCAAACTGGGGTCAAGGTTAAAGGTTCATATCAAAGCAAAGGTTCATATGGTCATAATCATAGTCCAAATGTCAAGGTTCATATCACAGGGTTCATATCAAAGTTCATATGTCAAAGGTCCAAATGCCAAAGGTTCAAATTCCAAAGGTTCATATCATGGGTTCAAATCAGAAGTCAAAAGACCGAAGGCACCTTATTAAAAGGGCAGAATATCCGTACCTTATACCAACGCAAATCACAAATCCCAATGAATAAAGTGGAATGGACTCAGTTCCTTTCCTTCTTCACACCTAGAGGGGTAGACAAGTGTTACAACACTTTCCATTTTAGGTAACTTTCCATTTTAGGCAGGTTTCCATATTTAGTAAGTTTCCACTTTTAGAAAGTTTCCTTATTTAGAAGGTTCCCATACTTAGTAATATTTCCAACATCTCATTTAGGTTAAGTTATAATCAAATTATCCAAAGTTACATTTTCACCCTTGAAGATCTCATACTTTACACTTTTAGCCCTTTAGTTTTCCAAATTACACAATGTACCCTTAGTTTATTATGTTGTACGGTTAGGACCTCCAAAATACAAGATTTACAAAACAAGTCCCTAAAATTAATACTTTTATATATTTGGTTCCTTTATTTATAATCTTCATCTTTTACTTATTAGTAATTACACATCAACCCCTTTAGTTACCAAAATGACACAAAACACCTTAAATATGATTTACTACATGACTTACCCTCAAGTTTCATGATTTTACAATTTATAACCCTTAGTTTAGGAAAATAACACTTCACACCCTTTTTACATATCTTGACAGCCTTTAAGTATTATCTAGACCCGTTTTAAATAATTTATAAACCATATCAAACCTTCGAAATAAAATCTATAAAAATTCAAAGATGTTCCCCAGGGTTTTGAGTATTTTAGATAATTTTTCCAGATTTTATTAAGTGGTCTAGGTACAAAATAAAAATCCTTTTCCCCAACCTGTTCCAGAACCGGATCAATTAAAAACACCCGACCATTATCCATCTGCTTACCCAGTCTAGAAAATTTATAAAATTCTACAAAAATTCCAGTAATTAGCTAACATGTGTTATATTACCCAGTTCAAAGGACATGTTCTAAATCGTTATTTTTTTAAAATGAAAAATGAAAAACCCGACCTGTTTTCCCAGACCTCACAAATCCGATCAGACGCCTAAGTTTACAAAAATCGAAAAGATGCCTTCCAGGCCTCCAAAAATTACAAATTAAATTTTCCCAGGTAGCCACTTCATTGAACTTAGTTTTAGACTCAAAAACCATCCCAATACCCGTTCACATCATTTAGTTATAGCCGGTTAAAGTCGAGCAAAGTTTCAGATCAGAAACAGTCATCACAGAATCATATATATACTTAGGGTTTCTTCATCCCGTTCATTAATTCTTGACACCAAACGATTATAGGAGAGTCCAATACATATTTAGGTCAATTCTTAAATGTATTATCGTGTACATATCAACCCAAAACAACACAACACCACAGATCGATTCATAGGCTATTTTTAGTTTGTTATTTTATGTGGATTGTTTTATAATTTTATGTAACATGTTCTAGTTTATTATGAATATGGATTGACGAGGATTAAACAAGGTTCAAAACAAGAATCAACGAGAGAAGTAGAATTGAACAAGGATTTAGGAGTTACCCTTGAAGTGCTACAAAGAAGAATGAAGAACAAAAGGGCCGAATACCCACAGAAATCAGCCGAACACCTTAAATAAAACCTCACTTCGTGCAACCCTATACACCCTCGATCGAAGAACAATTGTGCCCGGAATATCACACGTCTGACCGCCACTTTGAAACCACAAAAACCACTCTTCTGCTGCTGTGATTTGTCGACAGAAAAGGAAGGAGAGAGACACCCTTCTGCTGCTGTGTTTTGTCGACAGAAAAAGGGAAGAGGAGACACCCTCCTGCTGCTGTGATTTGTCGACAGAAAAAGGGAGAGGAGAGGAGGCAGCCGAGATTTTTGGTGTAGAGTTTTGCTAGGGCTTGTCAAACTCCGGTTTGTATATTTTTGAAGAAGAGAAAAAAATAAGTGTGATATTAAAAAGGGGAGGTGCCGAGCAAAAGGGGAGGGGTTTGGGCTTGATTTACAGGATTACATGGTGGACCAAATCAATATTGATTTGATTGTAACTTTCCAAAGTCAACTTGTATTTAAAATTTTAAAATGGTTATATATATTTTGTACTCTTGTAATATTTGGCTAATGACATGATTCAAAGGGTCCAAGTAACTTATTTAATGTGTCCAATGTAGCGTCGTTTGCTTTTGTTTCATAATTTGTTAGTTTACCAAGCTTCGGGATCAATTTGGTGCATTAAGGACCTGTTATGTCAAAGTTTTAGATTGTAAGGGCATTTTGGTCTTTATACATGTTATAGAAATTTAGGGTTTTACAACTCTTCCCCTCTAACAGAAAAATTTCGTCCTCGAAATTTGCAAAGAAGTAGAAATGAAATGGAACTGAATTCAAATAGAGACCTACCAGATCAAATACAACTGAGGATAGTTAGTCCGTTTCGACTCTTCGGTCTCCCAGATAACCTCTCGTCCTGGGTGGTTCTTCCAAAGGATCTCTACGAACAGAATTACTTTGTTTCTCATAGCTCGAACTTGTCGATCAAATAGTCCTGGTTTCCTCAGAAGAACTTGTTGTTTCAGAATTCACATCAAAAGAGTAATATGCCAAACTTAATAGGTGATAATCGCATCTCATCAGGAGAGATACAAGGAAATTGTAGGTTTGACGGATATTCGTCGGTAGGATAGAGATAGACAATCAAATGAGATCGTCTTGGAATATAGCAACATGAGAGTAACATACGCGTTCAACTCTTCAGATTCTCAATAGCCTCAGCCTCAAAATAACCTTTCCAAGATATTCTCACAAATAAACAAATCTTGTTTCCTCAGAATTCTAAATCTCATATCTTAACTCATGTCAGATCAAATGAATAGATTCAACGAATGCAAAACGTATATATAGCAGAACGTAGGTGTACTCCTTCATAGAAGTAGATCGAATCCATATTGATGGAAACATACAGTTCGGTGACATCAACCGGTAGAAAGCTCTACAACGAAACTTAAGATCATTATCGGATGTACAAAGGTCAACATCGCGTGTCGAGTCTCCAAACGTATCAAATCGTATAATAGAGGAAACAGGTTGAACGTATCGGTAGAATGAACCTAAAATCTTACTATCACAGACAATCTCAAACAACTATCACATTTTCAAGGCTTCTAAGGTACTTCTCGAAATATCCTATGATCACAATGAGGGTACGTCATGTGACGTAGGTATTATCACGTTAGCTACTCGTCATAATACCAGCATCAGATGAGTATACCTTCATGATGGTCATACTTTATCTCAAGTCGTAATCAAAACCACCTATCTTATTCCTCCTAGTACTTCTATAGTCTCGAGGACAACCAAAATCGGATGCCATAGATAAGAGAGAAAACAAAACTATCCGTAACAGTATCAAATCCCAATTTGCCTTGCAAAAATGAGGTATGCCGTCACAAGCATCATATCTTCCACAACTCGCCCAAAAATCTCTCAAAACAAAGCCATCCTCGAATATATGTGACAAAAAGATCACGGAACTGAAATGCTTCTAGGGAACTTGAATCACAAGAGGATTTTATCACTATATAGCAAAACTTAAGAGGGTCAACGGAATTAGAGTTAATTGCCACGAACTTCGGCCTTCTTAAAACTTGTCTTTCCAAACATAACGGGTCCGTTTCAGAAATCCACTTCTTCAACACATCAAATCTCTTCGAGTCCGGTTAATCTATCTTCGTCCGCCCATCAACCCGGAAGTGAAATCCAAACATGGAAGTTTGTGTCTGGTTTGTCGAGTCTCCTGCAGTCCTTCTGGGAATGTGATGGAGGAATGTGAATCCCTAGCATGCTCTTCATCATTCCGTCTACTTCCGCTCTCAATTCATCTTAGTACAACCAAGATGAATAGGGAAGTGAGACTGTACGCCTCCATCAGCTTCGGTTCGCCATCTTGACTGGATTGTCTTCTTCTGCATTGCCAACTTTCTGCCTTCTAAGGAATGTCTTCACTCCTTGGGTAGCCGCCGTCGTTGTCAACTCCAAGCCATACAGTGAAGCAACTTTTCTGACATGTTTCTAGTTGTCATGCTGCATACGAAAATCTTCTGTGCTGCCAGGGGTATCTCCGAGTCTCTTCCTGATTTATCCCAAACTTGTTTCGTCTGAGTGTAAGGAAACTAACTTCTACTTCGGCTTTTCCCAAAACTCCATTCTCCGACCAGCTAAGCTGTTTCTCTTGGTTCACGAAATTTCCAAATGGTATCTTAAGTTGCAAACATCTTCTAGAATTCTTCTGAAAGGTTCCAAAAGTTCAGTTCTCCATCTTGTTGTCGGTCTAGACCACACGGTGATGGTTTTCAAAACTTGTGGGAATTAAAGAGGTATCCTTGATTAAGAACATTTTTGCTTCTACAAACATCCATCTTTCAGAATGTACAGATGATCGACGAATTTCCTAACAAAGTGCATAGATGATTTCATGTTCTTATTCGTCTTCGATCATACTATTAGGTCATACAATACCCATTTGCCCAAGTACTCACAAGAAAACATCATTTATCAAATTCGCAAAACAATCAGAGTATTAGCTAATACTATTAGCGTCAATAATCGTCATCGCAATCTTTTACGAATACTAAAGGCAATTCCGAGAATAAAATCAATTCATTAGAAGGCGATATCGCGCTCTGAAATTAAACAAGTACATAGTCGTCCAAGGTGGTGGAATATTGGCTCCTAACGGTATTACGGTTCAGCTTCTTCCTGGTCTTTGGTTGCTGTTCTTCCCGGTTGCTTAAATCAACATACATGGTTCCGGACACATCTGCAAGACACCTTCGCTTTGTGACTAGACACTCTCTCAGCATCAAGTCAAATCCTACTTCGCGCTCCAATGGAAAATTTCGTGGTTCGATTAAGAATCATATTTAGAAAATTTTAGGGTGTCAAGTAGTTCTCCAGGTAAGGTTCAGGTTTGGAAAAAAATTAGGTGCCACAAGTTCTCAAGGTATGGTTCATTCATTGATGTACGAAATGGGTTCTAGGAAAACTTCATAACCACGAAGTTAACACAAAGTCTCCAAAATAATGGTGATAGTAGAGGGTCTAAACAATTTGGTAGTTCTGGTAGGGAGTTCAAAATTGTTTCAAACGTCACAATGAGACATAGAAACGTAGTTGTAAATATTTGAATGATCACTCAACAAATTCCTTGTCAGAATAAAATTGAAGTCAACTATCCCAAGATAGACGGTCACCAATCAAATCTTTATCATTCGGAAGTAAGAGGAAAACATCCTTATGCTCGTGGTTACACACCACAAGACTTCTCATAGGGGTAGGGATGGGTGAAACGAAATCAATTTGTGTTGGTCGATTCATAGATGCTTATCAAAAGCAAAAGACAATTAACAAAACACATCCAGTGCGTCATCGCCATGGAGATTCTCCAAATGTCCCAAAGAGGTATCAAAGTGATTAACACAGGATCAGAGGTAAGAGTCAAAATCTGAAGGTAAAGATTACTTAGTGCCAGGCAACTTACTATGCAATTCTTAGTGTCTTCCAGATCTAATCAGGTTCAAATCTTAAGTGGTACAAAGTAGTGGACTTCCAAATCTCCAAAGGTGATATCAGTAAGATCCAATCAAAAGCAAGGCACGAATCAGAGTGATGCGGAAGCAATGATATTCAAACGAGTGCCTTAAAGTCTACCCATTCCTCACTGGTCAAAATCCAAGTTCCTATAGGGAATCCTAACGCAATCTTCAAAGGTTGTCTTAAGAGTGCTTACAGGGAAAAGCTTAGGGGTCCTAACTTACACAGGCCAGGGTAAATGTATTACAAATCGCAGCCTGTCTCTCTGATACCATAATTGTAACACCCCAACCCAGCAAGGGTAGAAGTATCACATTAATGGCTTCATATCAGATCAAACAAAGCATACATTCAATAGTAATACAAAGATTCTCAAAGGTTACAAATGAAATATTGAATACACAAGGATACAAAGGAAACAAAAGCTAAATACTAAGTCTGCAAGTGCAATTCTTCTAATAACTTCTACTTCAAAATAACTATCAAGGTCTTCTAAGTCCAAAGGTCTCTTCACTCATACCCAGCTTCCAACTAAAACCTGCCGCACACGAAAAGAAAACGTGCGGCTGAGCTTAAAAAGCCCAGTGAACAGATATATAATAATGGAAATGAAGCAAATGAATATAACAAATGTACAAGATATGAATAAGGTACAAGAGTAAAGGTCTAGGACAGTCATCCACCACGAGCCCAAACAAATCATATATCATATCATAATCATATCATAGTCATATCATAATCATGTACAGGGGATGCCTCTCAAATAAGCCGATAATATGAGGGGTGTCCTCATGTACCAGTTGGAGTGATCAGCTCCCGAACTTTGTGAAGACGTGGATTGCACCCATCATCATTCACCACATATCATATCAAAACGAACTGTCCACGAACACGGACACGAACCTAGGATGCATCCATTCGCCCCCCGAACATATCATATTGGCCATAACAAATCATATAGTGTGCACATATCAAATCAAAATAGGGACGGTGTAACCAAATCACTAGGGCTACACGCTAGTCATGCCAGTGGTGCATCACAGACACGGCCATGTTACCTTCATGGCTAGGAAACGAACTTGGCTCGGGTATCAAACTGGGGTCAAGGTTAAAGGTTCATATCAAAGCAAAGGTTCATATGGTCATAATCATAGTCCAAATGTCAAGGTTCATATCACAGGGTTCATATCAAAGTTCATATGTCAAAGGTCCAAATGCCAAAGGTTCAAATTCGAAAGGTTCATATCATGGGTTCAAATCAGAAGTCAAAAGACCGAAGGCACCTTATTAAAAGGGCAGAATATCCGTACCTTATACCAACGCAAATCACAAATCCCAATGAATAAAGTGGAATGGACTCAGTTCCTTTCCTTCTTCACACCTAGAGGGGTAGACAAGTGTTACAACACTTTCCATTTTAGGTAACTTTCCATTTTAGGCAGGTTTCCATATTTAGTAAGTTTCCACTTTTAGAAAGTTTCCTTATTTAGAAGGTTCCCATACTTAGTAATATTTCCAACATCTCATTTAGGTTAAGTTATAATCAAATTATCCAAAGTTACATTTTCACCCTTGAAGATCTCATACTTTACACTTTTAGCCCTTTAGTTTTCCAAATTACACAATGTACCCTTAGTTTATTATGTTGTACGGTTAGGACCTCCAAAATACAAGATTTACAAAACAAGTCCCTCAAATTAATACTTTTATATATTTGGTTCCTTTATTTATAATCTTCATCTTTTACTTATTAGTAATTACACATCAACCCCTTTAGTTACCAAAATGACACAAAACACCTTAAATATGATTTACTACACGACTTACCCTCAAGTTTCATGATTTTACAATTTATAACCCTTAGTTTAGGAAAATAACACTTCACACCCTTTTTACATATCTTGACAGCCTTTAAGTATTATCTGACCCGTTTTAAATAATTTATAAACCATATCAAACCTTCGAAATAAAATCTATAAAAATTCACAGATGTTCCCCAGGGTTTTGAGTATTTTAGATAATTTTTCCAGATTTTATTAAGTGGTCTAGGTACAAAATAAAAATCCTTTTCCCCAACCTGTTCCAGAACCGGATCAATTAAAAACACCCGACCATTATCCATCTGCTTACCCAGTCTAGAAAATTTATAAAATTCTACAAAAATTCCAGTAATTAGCTAACATGTGTTATATTACCCAGTTCAAAGGAAATGTTCTAAATCGTTATGGTTTTAAAATGAAAAATGAAAAACCCGACCTGTTTTCCCAGACCTCACAAATCCGATCAGACGCCTAAGTTTACAAAAATCGAAAAGATGCCTTCCAGGCCTCCAAAAATTACAAATTAAATTTTCCCAGGTAGCCACTTCATTGAACTTAGTTTTAGACTCAAAAACCATCCCAATACCCGTTCACATCATTTAGTTATAGCCGGTTAAAGTCGAGCAAAGTTTCAGATCAGAAACAGTCATCACAGAATCATATATATACTTAGGGTTTCTTCATCCCGTTCATTAATTCTTGACACCAAACGATTATAGGAGAGTCCAATACATATTTAGGTCAATTCTTAAATGTATTATCATGTACATATCAACCCAAAACAACACAACACCACAGATCGATTCATAGGCTATTTTTAGTTTGTTATTTTATGTGGATTGTTTTATAATTTTATGTAACATGTTCTAGTTTATTATGAATATGGATTGACGAGGATTAAACAAGGTTCAAAACAAGAATCAACGAGAGAAGTAGAATTGAACAAGGATTTAGGAGTTACCCTTGAAGTGCTACAAAGAAGAATGAAGAACAAAAGGGCCGAATACCCACAGAAATCAGCCGAACACCTTAAATAAAACCTCACTTCGTGCAACCCTATACACCCTCGATCGAAGAACAATTGTGCCCGGAATATCACACGTCTGACCGCCACTTTGAAACCACAAAAACCACTCTTCTGCTGCTGTATTTTTCGACTGAAAAGGAAGGAGAGAGACACCCTTCTGCTGCTGTGTTTTGTCGACAGAAAAAGGGAAGAGGAGACACCCTCCTGCTGCTGTGATTTGTCGACAGAAAAAGGGAGAGGAGAGGAGGCAGCCGAGATTTTTGGTGTAGAGTTTTGCTAGGGCTTGTCAAACTCCGGTTTGTATATTTTTGAAGAAGAGAAAAAAATAAGTGTAATATTAAAAAGGGGAGGTGCCGAGCAAAAGGGGAGGGGTTTGGGCTTGATTTACGGGATTACATGGTGGACCAAATCAATATTGATTTGATTGTAACTTTCCAAAGTCAACTTGTATTTAAAATTTTAAAATGGTTATATATATTTTGTACTCTTGTAATATTTGGCTAATGACATTATTCAAAGGGTCCAAGTAACTTATTTAATGTGTCCAATGTAGCGTCGTTTGATTTTGTTTCATAATTTGTTAGTTTACCAAGCTTCGGGATCAATTTGGTGCATTAAGGACCTGTTATGTCAAAGTTTTAGATTGTAAGGGCATTTTGGTCTTTATACATTTCATAGAAATTTAGGGTTTTACAGAAACTCTTGGACAACATATTTCTAATAGAGAAGCAAATTGAACAAGGAAGTGACTGCATAGTAGCATATCGAGCGCTCAAGACGCAGCTAAAATGGTTTCTCTACTTAGATTTTAGAGTGCTAAAAAATTCTTCGGATTATGAATCAGCAAGCAAAATATGGAGAGAATGCATCACTAGTATGGAAGTTGAATTTTTTAGAGATCAGTTGCTTAAACTAATGAACATACTGGAAATGGTGCTTATTGCAAGATCACTTCATCTGAGGGAGATGCTGGAAAAGAAGAAATAGTCAAATGAAAAAGAATCGCATGGAAGAGAGTTGAAAGAAAAAGAATGGGAAAGAATTGAAATGGAGATGCAGATACAAGCGGGAACGGCCAATGAGGAAGGGACATCATATGATAATTTGGGTTTCACAGGTCATAATGTATTATCAGAACAGCATAATGGAAAAAACAGTCTAGGGAATGATTCGGATACTGACGGGAAACTCAACTGTAAGGATGATTTGAAGACTGCAGCTGCTGATGTCGGACCTTCACATTGTACAGATACATTGGTTAAGGTACATCAATCAACTGATGATATCAATATATTTGATAATGTGTTTGCTTATGAGACACAAAGTCATGGACAACCTGAGTACATTAACGACACGTATGTGGTGAATCAGGATGATAGAAATATTACTCCTGAGACTCTACATATGGATCCTAATGGAGGTACGGTTGAACATAACAATGTGAATCATGATCATGAATGTGCTTCAAATGCTTTATTAATAAAAAATATTCAAAACGAAGTTGTTCGATGTAATGAGCTTAATCGTGAACTAAAAGCACAAAATACGTTGTTAACTGAAAAGATCGAGAATTATAGTAAACGTATAAATGATTTTGAAACACAAACTAATCGTGAATACAGCCTTGATGTGGAAAATGGGATTTTGAGACACGAAAATGAGAGAATTCTAAAAGAGTCAAGCGACATCCAAGAGAAACTGAAACATCAAATATTCTCTCTTGGTCAAAATTTTCAAAGATGTCAAGCACAAAGCATTGACTTTGAGCTAGCTTTACAACACAATCTGGAAAAGTAGTCTTTTGAAAACCCTTGGATGTCAAAACTTGAACAACTTGATGATGAAAACATGTCAATGAAGTGTCAAATTTCAAAATACGAAAAAGAAATTGAGCATTTGAAACTGATTTACAAAAATCTGTTTGATTCATTCAAAAGTTCACGAGTTCAGACACAAAACTCAAACATGAAACAAAAAGAGACTGAAGATTTGAAGTCTCAATTGTCTGAATTCGCTGATAAAAAGTTTGAAAATGTTTTGCAAAAGATTGAATCAATGAAGATGAAAAAGGTTGAGTCTCAAATCACAAAAGTTTCCTTTCCAAATCTCCCGTTCGATTCTAATACTCCAGTTTTTGAAAAGGAAACGGGGGAGAAAATGTATCTTTTTGAAAATGAAATTGAAAATGAAAATCATGTGCTTCAAACAAAAGTGGTTGAGCTTGAAACGCTTTTAGCTCAACAAACAAACGATTTTAAGGATGCCAAAAATGACTTTTTCAACAAAACGACCAAATTCGAAAATTATTTTGAAAGACTTGAAAAAGAAAATGTTGAGTTCGAACGAAAATTGGCTCGTAAAACGGATGATTCTAAAGCCGAAAAAGATCAACTTTTGAAACAAATTGCCTCTTTAGAATCAAAATTGGCATCCCAAGATCATATTCCTCTTCAAAAAGAATACAGTGATTTGAGAACTTCATACAATGCTTTAAAAGTGAAGTTTGATTCTCTTAACCGATTAAAGGGAAAAGCTCCAATTTCAGATTTTTCAACACCAGATGTGATTGTTTCGAAGAAGGTTTACACGAGTGAATCTTCAAAACCATTTTCGAAAAAGGTTTCCCAGTTTACAACTTATTCTTTTCAAAAAGGAAGGAAGTTTTCGAAGAAACCAAGTTTTTCTGAAACACTTACTTCTCAAAAGTTTTCAAATCCAAATGCTTCAAAAGAAAAGACTCAAGTTTTTCAAACTCCACACTCTCGTTTTAGGCTGGTAAAGCAAGTGTGGAGACCAAAACAATGTTTTTTAAAACCCCCAAATTCTTCAAATGGAAAGAATCAAGTTTTTCAAACTCCACACTTTCGTTTTACACCGGTAAAGCAAGTGTGGAGACCAAAGCAAAGTCGTTCAAAACCTTTCAAATATTCAATATCAGAATTTCTTTCGCTTCAACATAAGAATGACTCTGCTTTGAACATTCCAAATACCGGAAGGTTTCTATTTATCACAAAAACAAATCTTCAAAGAGAACCCATGAGGTTCAACTTTAGATGGAAATCTTCTTCTTCAGATTTTAAAACTCCAAGAGAAACACCGGGTTTCTCAAACAGTTTTCAAAGGAAAAAGAGTTTTAAATCTCCCTTGATTCCACGAGTGTTATTTCAAAATGAAACACCGTTTTTCAGTCCTCGTTGGAATTCAACATCTTTAATTCAGATTGACACAACTTACAAATGGATTTCAAAATTTGGTAAACCCGTTAGCGCTGTGCTTAAATGGGTTCCCAAGGTTGTTGTCTAATCAATACTTTAAATTGACTTCTTAGTATTTCAGCTAAGGACTCAGACTTCAACGTAACGACTTGTACACAAATTACAGTGCACAACTCGGGTTTCAAAGAAAGGAAAGTGCCTTGCTAAACCATTCATTAAAACCAAGCGTTCACTTATCCTAAAAACAATAAGCAAATTATTCTCTGGCTTGAGATATTTTAGAAAAACTTTCAAAATCTTTTAGCTCAAGTCAAAGAAAGGACCCTGTTGTACGTTTTGGTGCGACAATCCTAATAGAAAAGAAGTTCTTACGCAAAGTTTTATCAAAAAGTTCTTAATCTTGAGCAAAATTTATTCAAAATTTTTCAAAACTTTTCAAAATTTTGCTCAGGATTTTCTAATCTTTACTCCCCAATTCGCTCCAAAGTTTAAAAAATGTCAAAACGTATGCTAGTTTTGAGGGGGAGTATTTCAGAGTGTAACGTTTTAGTTACGTTGAAGCAAAATTTATTCAAGAATTTTTCAAACTGAAATTTCTAAATCTTTCAGAATTTTGCTTCAAGAAGACTCTTTCCCTCAAACTTTAAAAAGTTTAAAATTCTCAAAACAAATGCGAATTTTGAGGGGGAGTATTTCCAAAACAAAAAATGTTCCATCAAAATCATGCTTAATGGCTTGTGCACAGATAACAGTGCACAACCCGTACTTATAATGAAAGGACCCTGAGGTATGCTTCAGTGCCTCAATCCTAATATAAGGAGCGAAAGCTTCTTACTTTTGAGCAGAATTAATCAAAATTTTGATCACTTTTTCAAAATTCTGCTCAAAAGAACAAGTATTCCCTTGTTAAGGGGGAGTACTTAAACGTAATCTTTATTTAAAACACAAAAATTATTGTTGAAATTCTTCCCGTAAATCTCAAAAAGCATATTTTAGTCAAAAGTTTTCCAAAAACAAAATGAATATGCTATTTTTGAGGGGGAGAATAAGTATGTGATTAAAATATGATAACTAAAGTATGAAATCTCGCATGAGCTCGACTCAGATTGTACCATCGAATTGACGAATATCAAATGTCATTAATCGAAAAGACATGTCCTGGACGGGTAATAATTTCAAGTTGGTTTATCCAGTGATGTAAACGTGTCTCGAAAAGGACTTGTCTGAGTAGAGTGTACCGATTTCAAGAGATTATTCTTTGAATATGACCTGGACGGGTAATAATTTCAAGCTAGTTTAACTAGTGATGTAAACGTGTCTCGCAACGGTCATATTCACTGAAAATCAATCAATTCAAAAAGTACTAACTCCATCCGACATGTGCAAATTTATATTAAAAACTCATGAGCACATGTGAAGGGGGAGTATTTCTGAAAAATGCAAAACTCTCAAAGTGTAAACAAAATATGTTTTACAGTCATAAACACTTTGAGAGATTTTTCAAATGATTGGTTTTATGGCAACATAGGATAGTCATGGAGATATAAGGTGACTAAGGTTAGGAAACCGTCCTATGATCCGCCAGAGCCGGAGGGATCTACCCATGGAAAATACCAATAGTCTAGAACTAGAAAGTCCTTAGGTATGATTAATAAAAAAGGAGTAAAGAAATGAAAGGAGAAAGAAGGGGTTGAAAAATTAAAAAGAAAAGTAAAGAAAAGGGTGAAAAGAAATAGCCCTCCATATGTTCAACCTTAGGGCAGAAACCGGGTTCAATTCATATGCTACTGGTTGTTACTACGGTGACACCGGTATTGAATACAAAGCCGTCAAGGACCCAGTGACGCACTGCACTAAACCTTCTAGCCACTCAAGTGTCTCTTGAAAGATACTTGTTTCATTTTTCACGGAGAACCCTTCATTATCTATCGACCTCTCATTTCGAGATGAGTTGATATTGAAAAGGAGGCACTCTGCTCCATGCCTCCGACGACTAAAAACCAATGAGCACTATATCGAGTCTAGAGCCGCGAGATACATAAAAACATGTCATAGGAACACTTAACATTTCTACAGTGGTTGTTCAAAATTATGGACACCAGTTGTAAATTACAAGAGTCCTACGCAACTCTTAGTAATCTGCCTAGAACATTCATGAGGGAATTCACAAATTGTGATTCTCAGTGATTGAATGAAAATTCCTGCCAGGGTCAACATCATACAACCCTGACAGCAGGTCACTTCGGTAATCCCTTGTGGATTATGCTTAGTGTTCAAGGTGGCTCCAAACGGTCTACAGTCGTGAAGTAATACTTCGGTATACTTCAGCGGCTCACCTGAATCATTGATACACTTTAGTGTATCTGAGTTAGCTCTCTCGGGGGCATCCGGTTCAGGAACGGCCTTGGCAAGGATAAGAGAAAGTCTTCACACTATGCTGTTGACGATCTCGAAGTTCAAACCTGTAAGTGCCGGGTGGTTTATTGCTAACTGTTTAATTGCAAGTACTTATGGAGACCAGGAGTTCCACCACCACCATTTCCATCATGCTCATGCAAATATCACGAAGAAAAGCTCTCACAAAGACTAAGGCATAACAAAAGTTCACAGAAGTCAAAGAAAGTCAAAAGACAAGGCAAAACAAGCGTTCAAAAGTCAAAGAGTGAAGCTAAAGAAGTGAGAACTACTTGAAGTATGAAGATCAAAAGTCAAAAGAAGTATGAGCATGGTGGAAAAGACGTAAAGACATCGTGATTAAAGAACGTTGGTGGAAGGCAGATCAAGACATTACCATACCACAAATGATCACAAGAACAAGAATGAAGAACAAAGATTACAAAGCATGATTGGAACAAAGAATCTAGCAAAGCTATTACACAAAGACTCAAAGTTCAAGACAACAAGCATCAAAGAAGTTAAATGATCATCCATTTCTATTGATGGACCCATAACCCACATGTCACAGAATGAGATCTCAATGATCACCCTTTAGGGGGAGATTGTTGGAAACACAAAAATGATGATCATAAATGTAATCAAAGAGAGATCTCAATGATCGTCCCTTAGGAGGAGATTGTTTAGAACGCTTAAAGTGACGATCATTATCGAGTCAATGAGTCTTGTTATATGGTCATGTAATAGCTTGTTAGAATCGTAAAAATATAGTCTACATGATAGTAGAAGTGTGTCGTCTAGTTTAGTCATAGTATTTAGGTTAATGTTGAATTAGTGAAATATGTAAACACGGCACACTTCCCTATTCTCATATCATGGAAGGCTATATATATATGTAAACCTCTCATTTGAGGGGTGTTGATTGTTAAATGGAATAAGAAATTCTCTCTTATTTCATCTCTATTTCTTTCTCTCTCTAAACATAATCTTTCTCTCTCTAATACTTATTATAAGTGTGATATGATTTAGAAGAGGTTCCAACACTACACGTTATAAATCATTGATCAACTCAATGACTTTTTGTATATGTCTTAATTAAAAACATAACAAGTTAACGTCTTACTTTATTATAAGTCTTGTAATAATTAAAAGACTTCATGTTTATATCTTTACAATGAAACATAAACATGTTTAACTAAAGTAATTATGAACACCATCTCTTGGTTTCAATAGTAATTTCAAGTTAATTTATTACTTCACTTATTTTATGTCATTCCAAAATTACATAAATATTCAAATTGAAGTAGTATTATATTACTTCATTCATTTATGTCATTTCAATAATACATAAATATTTAGTTTGAAGTAGTCTTGTTATCATATTGACACTTATTTTAATAGGTATCTAATTTAGAAACTGCAAATTTTCCAGATACGGTCTCACGTAGCATGGACATTTACCTTGTTGTTGCAATCTAGCTAAGCTCTCACATAACGTAAATTGCAACACCAAGTTTTTCTTGGACTAGATGTGAATAAGTCACATTAGAACGTTAGTCTCTTACCTTGCAGTCAAGAGAATCCTTTAAATCATATTCCTATGTGTTGTACCTTGCACACAATAAAGATTTCTCCCACTTGTGCATGGAACAACATTATGTATCAGATAAACAACACGTCACTTGTTTGTTTATGTGATCAATATGATTGTGTCATAGATATTAGCATAATTAGTAGATATAGAACCATTTGTTTGTCTAGTAAGGAAACGTACATGACTATCCTTAAAAACAGAAGTGTGTACAATTGGAAAGTAATTATCTCAAGACATTCAAAAATAATCTGGGTTACTACCAAGATAACAAAGGTTGTAGCTCCCACTGAATTACAGATCATTACAATAATTCTTATTCAATAATTACAACACAATGCTCCCACTGGATTTGACAACATTGTAAGTGTTGCAGAACCAGTAAAAGTAAATAGTGTGCTATTTAATTTCCTATACCTTTGAGAAAAACCCATACGTAACAATTAATTAGGTACTAAAAGAATGTATTCTACTCTGTAAATGATGGACTATCCATCAATTCAATTAATTTGAAAACTTGGGCGTGCAATTTCTTCTTTAATAGGTCTACCATCACCACAATGGTACGTAGCACCTTTAAATGGTCAAAACAAAACAACTGGATAAAATATACAAGTTTGTCTTTTACTATTTTGCGGTAATTAGTCTAGCTTCTAATTTAATAACTCATAAAAAGTTACACATGTTTTCCAGTTAACCAAATGTTATATTTGTTATATGAGAATTCAATTACCGAAAGAGGGTAATGAAATCTATGGAAAATGTGCAATTCTCTTAACTATTAAAGTTTGCTATGAGTTATGTATTTAGAATTTAGACAATTCTAATTTTCCTATCATATCTTTCTCATTCATGAAAAAGAATAGGATTAAGTCTCACGCTTCTCTCATGGAAAGGAGACTAGGTTTATCCTTTTAGTAAAGTTGACTCTAGCCAAAAACCCCTATGGGTGTAGATCAATTTACCAATAAAAGAATATCCCACGTTTACGGTTTAATGTTGCATTAATACTTTAAAGAATTTACAAAATATAATTTTAGTATTTTCGATAATACAATCTTTAAGAAAATTAAATACCCATTGGTTTACATTCATATGAACCATAGAATTTTCTTAAAGCTAGGATCCAAATTAACATAGTTTCATTACATCAGTTGATTAGCTAGTAACGAAAGTATTCAACAAGGTAATTGTCGAACAATAATTGGCAAATAATTTCCAATTCCTAGATCTTTATGGAATTTACATTTCCAAACAATATTGCAATGTAAGCATGTTTTATTCCCATCTTATGCCTTGAGTCCAAGCTCTCACTTACAACTCAATTAAGTTGTCTAATTTAAAGAACTGCAAATTAACATAGTTCCATTACATTAGTTGATCTGCTAGTAATGAAAGTATGAATTTACCTTTCCATTTCAATCTAGTCCAAGCTCTCACATGATGTAAATCACAACTTCAAGTGTTCTTTTAATTAGATGGCATCAACTTAATTTTAAAGGGTACTAGTTTTGATGTATATAATCAAAATATGTACGAAGAAGCATGCATACATCTTCGTATCATAAGCTTTAATAAAACCTTTTTATTTACCAATTCATTAAGATCAAATATACAAACGTTTTCAATTGAGGTATTGGGTTAACCAATAAAAGAATTTACCTTTAATTATCGTCCATTATATTGTACTTTTGCGTAAGTCTAAAGACGTAGTGTTTCGGATAATTACCACAAAGTGGCGCATGGAATTAAAGCTAATTCACCCTTAAGGTGATTTTGTACATAAAATAGTCATACTTGGTAGCTCCAATTTGACGCACAAAGGAGCGTAGAAACAAAGGTCAGCGCGAAGCTTATTAAAAACCCGTTCCTACTTATACCCCTCTTATAGTTTGTCACAATTGGGTGGGCCGTTCGTATTATTGGTACAAAACTCAACAATCAATTAAACACTTGAAAATTTAACTCTTCGAAAATAATTCATTGTTTCACCATTATTTAGTCCATATTATTTTCTATTCAAAATTACCCTTTTTCGTTTATAAACATGTCTTTACAATAAATAAACAAAAAACAAGTAATACAAATAAAAAATAAAACAACTAAATAAACTTACATAATATAACAATTAATTATGTAAAAAACATGTAGCCACATGCAAACTTAATTCGATAAAACCTATTAATAATCAATTCTAGGTTTATATTGTATATATTCAACTAAGACTATCACTTACAAAGGTAAGTGAGCCACATGCATCGACGTATCGATTGCGTTAGTCATAATTAAATATACACCACATAGCACGTAATTGATTACTTAATATACTGGAGTCTTCCCCAATTTGACATCTATCAATTAAATTACATGTGTAAAACGTAACCATTAATTCATATAGCAAATTTAAACAATTTAAATCATCACAACAATAAATCCATGCCAAACATGTACGTTTTCATGGATTCTTCATAACTATTATCAAGTTGCCACAAGATCGTATACTAACACATAAACATGTTAATCTAGGGTTTCTAATCAAATTAAAATTAAAACCCAAACCTTAAAATTAATTAGAGGTAATCGACCTCCAAAAAAAATTAGGGTTTAATTTTTATAACCAAAAAAAAAATGGACTACCAATATAAAACACAATTCAAGATTTGTTTTTTATGCGTTTTGGTAATTAATTACACATTATCCAAGGCTCGTGATGCCACTTTTGAAATTTTAATACATGACAATCATAATTAAATAAACATAAACATCAAGTATACATGCGGAAGCGTATAGGATCATATAATATGTAAACTAATTAACCAAACATAAATAGTATGCGTACCCTATGATTCTAGCCAAACAAGAATCAATCTTCAATTGAATCACCAAGAACCCTAATTAGGGTTTATAATTGGATTTGTTGGGAATTAAACCTAACAGTTAGTACTGCCAAGCATATAGTTAGTACTGTCAAGCATGAAGTTACAACTGCTGAAGATTACACTACCAGTACTAAGTCAGTTAGTACTGTTAGCACAGATAGTTAGTACTGATTATAAGATGAAGACAAAGATAAAGAAGACGTGTGAAGATATATATAGAATAGATATTGTGTATATCTTAATATTATAGTTTGATACGTATATTAGTTTTACTTGTAAAGGTCTTCTTGTGATATAAAAGAATATCATAGGTTAGAGTTTGTGTACGATTAATTGATAGAGCTTCAAGGTTTTGTAACCCTAGTGATAAACAAAAGATCACTCGTATTGATAATAATATTGAAGCTATTTGGTTGTTTTACACATTGTGTTCATACAATTACTGTTACATTTATTCATCACACAAACAATCTTCTAAGTATTAGGTAGCAAATTCCGCATGCTAGTTAATATATACTTAAAGTATCTTCAACACAAGGAGTGTGTTTAGATCCTATCAAGTTGTATCAGAGACAGGTTTCTGATACTTTGAATTAGAAGATCCAGAAGTACTTAATCTCTTGCAACCAAGGATATGGACATGGAAACACCACAAACCTCAATCCTTGCCAAACTCCCCATGCTAAAACAAAATGAATATGATTTATGGAGGCTCAGAATTGAGCAATACTTCATGGTGCAAGATTATGCACTATGGGATATCATTATCAATGGTGATTCATTTAAACCAACGACTTTTGAGGAAACACTTGCTGATGGTTCCAAAACCACAAAGCTCAACACTGAACCAGCCATAAATGATGAGAGGATCAAGAAGAAGAATGATCAAAAGGCCAGAAATTTGTTACTCATGGCACTTCCCAATGATCAAGTGTTGAACTTCAGTCATTATGAGACTGCAAAGACACTTTTTGCAGCTATTGTTGAAATGTTTGGTGGTAATGAAGCCACTAAGAAGGCACAGAGAACATTACTGAAGCAGAGCTATGAAAATTTTAGTGCCACAAGCACTGAAACTCTTGATCAAGTATTTAATAGGCTACAGAGAATTGTAAGTCAGCTTGCTGGTTTGAAGATTGTGATTCCACAGGAAGGCCTAAACTTAAAGTTTCTAAATACTTTGTCTGCTGATTGGAACACTCATGTGATTGTCTGGAGCAACAATCCTGAATTGGAAAAGATGACACTCAATGAATTGTACAACAATCTTAAGATTGTTGAACAAAAGGTGAAGAAGGCAGGAAATACCAATTCTAGTTCTGGAAACATAGCATTTTTGGCATCTTCTAGCAAAAGCAGTCCTGAGGATGATGAAGCAGTTTGTACTGCTAGCCCTAAAGTTAGTACTGCTAGTGTAAAAACTAGTACAACTAGCTTGAGTGATGAAACTATATATGCCTTTGTATCTGAGCAATCCAATGGGTCTCATATCTACAATGAAGACCTGCTTCAAATTGATGAAGATGACTTGGATGCCATGGAATTTAAGTGGCAAATGGCCTTGTTAAGTATTAGGGCAAAGAGGTATTTTCAAAGGACTGGAAAGAAGCTTAATCTCAATGGAGGAGATGTTGCTGGATATGACAAGTCCAAGGTAGAGTGCTATAATTGTCACAAGATGGGACACTTTGCCAGAGAATGTAGAAGCCCCAGACAACAAGACAATAAGGGTAAAGAGTACAAGAGTCAACAGGGGAACATGAGAACAGTAAATTTGGAAGACATTTCTTCAAGGCAATGGTAGCTGTTGATAGAGCTGGCTTTGACTGGAGATTCATGGATGAAGTGGAGGAACCAGCCCACTTGGGATTGATGGCCTTCTCTGACTCAGAGGTAAATGAGGTTATAAAATGTTCAAATTCTTGTCAAGCTTTGAAAGATTATGAATCTCTTAAGATACAGTATGATAACCTTAGAACAGATTTTAATGAAGTAAGCTTTAGTCTTTCTAATCATAAAAGAGGAATAGCTGTTTTAGAAGAACAACTCACTTTTTATAGAAAGAATGAATCTAACTTTAATGATGATATTGCTATGTTAAAAAGAGTTTGCAACTGAGAGATGATAAAATGAGTGGGCTTATATATGAACTAGAGAAACTTAAGAAAGAGAAAGAAAACATAAAGTTAAGTGTTGACACTCTTGAACATACATCAAAAGGAGTTCAGAAAATAATAGAGAGTCAAGTACTTAATAAAGCTAAGTCTGGTTTTAGGATATAAGTCTGTTGCACCCCCAAATAGAGGAATGTTTGTACCTCTAGGAATTGACTTAGCTCATACAGGTTTAGAAGAGTTTAAGGATATTGATTTTCCTGGATATGGTCCTAAAACAAATGAGAATCCTACTAAATTTGTTAAGGCTGAGGATTCTTTTGTGAGTGCAAGTGATACATCACTTTCTGAGGATAAGGTGTCCTCTGGAAGGGACTCAGATACACCAACCATAGAGGATTGGACATCTGAAGATGAGGATGATCAAGTTAGGGTTACACCTGATGTTGTCAAGGTAGAAGTGAAACATGTTCCTAAATTGGTCAAAAATGAAAATATAAAACCAGTTAGGAAAAATGTTAAGTATGCTGAGATGTATAGGTCTACACATAGATCTTCAGTTCCTAGGGGAAATCAAAGGAACTGGAACAACTTAAAATCTCAACAACTAGGTGATGAGTTTGTTATGCAGAACAAAGTATGTTTTGTGTGTGGTAATTTTGATCATTTGGCTGCTTATTGTGACTCAAACCCATGGAAAAAGAAGGTTTTTGGGAATTCAAGGGTGTATGGGAATACCAATGCTAGGGTAAATCAAAACAGTCCAACTAGATTGACTAACCCTAATGTGAATCATAAGATGTCACCCAGAGCAGTCATGTTGAAGTCTGGCATTCAATCAGTTTCTACTGCTAGACAAAACAAGTGGTTTAATAAAAAACAAACTGTTTCAAGTGCAAAATCATTTTCAAATCATGCACAAACAATTAACAGGCCCTTTTACAAGAAAACATCTTTGAATAATCAAAAATGGGTGCCTAAAGTTAAACCAGCAGTTCCAACTGCTAGGCTAGCAGTTACTACTGCTAGGCCAGCAATTCCTACTACTAGGCATATGAGTGTTAAGGGTCAATGGGGTAATGCTGTGAAGGCCTCAGCACGTTGGGTATGGAAACCTACCAAATCCAATGGTGCATCAATGACTTTCAATAGATATAATTATATTGATGCATGAGGCAGATCCAAGTCAGTGATGGCTTGGGTCCCCAAAAGGAACTATAACCTTTATTTTGTGTGCAGGAACATCCTACAAAAGATGGAGAAGATAGATGATACTCAGATAGTGGATGTTCAAGGCACATGACTGGTAACATGTCATACCTTTCAGAGTTTACACATCTGGATGGAGGACCTGTTATCTTTGGAGGTGGTGTTGGTGGTAGGATTACTAGTAAAGGTATTATTAAAACTGGTAATCTTGACTTTGAAAATGTGTATTTTGTACCAGAGCTTAAGTACAACCTTTTTAGTGTATCACAAATTTGTGATAAATAGAACAAGGTGTTATTCACTGATACTGATTGTCTTACTCTTTCTCCTGATTTCAAGCTACCTGATGAAAGTCAAGTATTGCTTAAAATACCCAGAAAGGGTAACACATACAGTGTTGAGATGAATAAACTTGTTCCTAAAGATGGTCTTACTTGCCTTGTTGCAAAAGCCACATTGGATGAGTCAATGTTGTGGCATAGAAGGCTTGGTCATATCAATTTCAAAACCATTAATAAGATTGCTAAATATGGTTTGGTAAGAGGTTTACCCAATAAAATTTTTCAGAATGACCAAACATGTGTTTCTTGCCTTAAGGGTAAGCAACACAGAGCCTCTTGTAAGCCCAAGGTTCATAACTCTAATAATCAAGCTTTATACATGCTTCATATGGACTTGTTTGGTCCTACCTCTGTGAATAGCTTGAATCATAAAAGATATTGTCTGGTTATTACTGATGATTATTCCAGGTTTACATGGGTTTTCTTTTTGAGAACTAAGGATGAAACAAGTGAAATCCTTAAGTCATTTATAGTTGAGGTAGAAAACCTAGCTGATAAGAGAGTTAAGATAATCAGATGTGATAATGGAACATAATTTAAAAACAGAGTTATGGATGAATTTTGCGAAGAAAAGGGTATTAAAAGGGAATTTAGTGTAGCTAGAATCCTACAGCAAAATGGAGTAGTTGAAAGGAAGAATAGGACCTTAATAGAGGCTGCTAGGACAATGTTAGCTGACTCTAAGTTGCCTATTTCATTTTGGGCTGAAGCAGTTAGTACTACTTGTTATGTTCAGAATAGGGTTCTAGTAGTGCAACCTCATAATAAGACTGCTTATGAACTTTTTAGAGGTAGAACCCCTGCCTTAAGTTTTATGAGACCTTTTGTTTGCCATGTCACTATTCTTGATACCAAAGACCAATTAAGAAAGTTTGATGGGAAATTTGATGAGCTTTCTTTGTTGGTTATTCTTTACATAGTAAGGCTTTTAGGGTGTATAATAAGAGCACCAGGCATGTAGAGGAAAATCTGCACATTGAGTTTCAGGAGAATATACCAAATGTTGCAGCTAGTGGTCCAGATTGGATTTTTGATATTGATGGTCTTTCAAATTCTATGAATTATGTGCCTGTTACATGTACAAATACTAACCATGATGCAGGTTAAGAAGAAGATGATGAAGATCATATATTGATTCCAATTTTGGAAGATAGTCCATTGTATGATTCTTCTTCAAAGAATGATGATGCTGATAAAGAGAAGAATGATGGTGAAAAGAGTGGACAAAATGACAAGGAAACAGAAGCTCCCAAAAGCAGTACAAATGAAGTTAGTACTGCTGAGCCACAAGAAGGTACTGATGGTTCAAATCTCCATTCTGTTGAACCAACAGTTCATACTGCTGATGTTACTTATGAAGAAGTGGAGTTGCACAATATGCCTCAATCATATGAAGTTCCTTCTACTCCCCATACTACAGTTCACAAGAATCATCCACTTACTAATGTGATTAGAGATATACAATCTGGTGTGAAGACTAGAAGACAAACACAAGATCCAGATCATCATGGTTTTCTAAGTGTTGTGTATGAAGAAAAACACCATGAAGATGAGAATGAATGTTTGTTTGTATGCTTCCTATCTCAGATAGAACCAAAGAATGTGCTCAAGGCATTGGAGGACTCAAGTTGGGTTGAAGCAATGCAAGAAGAACTGCTTCAATTCAAGATTCAAAAAGTTTGGGTTCTGGTTGATTTGCCAAAGGGCATAAGAGTGATTGGTACTAAGTGGGTATTCAGGAACAAGAAGGATGAGAGAGGTATAGTGATAAAGAACAAAGCAAGACTTGTAGCTCAAGGCTATACTCAGGAAGAAGGGATTCATTATGAGGAGGCTTTTGCTCATGTTGCCAGGATTGAAGCAATAAGGCTTTTTCTAGCTTATGCTTCATTTATGGGATTCATGGTCTATCAGATGGATGTGAAGAGTGCCTTTCTATATGGTACAATTGATGAGGCGGTATATGTTTCTCAACCTCTAGGTTTCATAGACCCAGATCATCCTGACAAAGTTTATAAGGTGGTGAAAGCTCTCTATGGCTTACATCAAGCACCAAGAGTCTGGTATGGAACTCTGGCTAATTATCTGTTGAAGAATGGGTTCCATAGGGGAAAGATTGATTAGACTCTTTTCATCAAGAAGAACAAGGGTGATATACAATTTGTTCAAGTGTATGTAGATGATATCATCTTTGGCTCTACTAAGAAGGAAATGTGCAAAGAGTTTGAAAAGCTAATGAAAGATCAATTTCAGATGAGCTCTATGGGTGAGCTTACTTTCTTTCTAGGACTTCAAGTACAGCAAAAACCAGATGAAATATTTATCTCTCAAGATAAATATTTAGCTGAAATATTGAGGAAGTTCCAATTTACAGATGTTAAAGCTGCTAGTACACCTATTGATAAGGAGACACATTTGCTTTTGAAAAATCAAAGTGGTGAAGCTGTGGATGTGCACATGTATAGATCTATGATTGGGTCTTTGATGTATCCCACATCATCCAGGCCTGATATTATGTTTGCAGTATGTGCTTGTGCAAGATTCCAAGTCACTCCCAAGGTATCTCACTTGACTGCAGTGAAGAGGATTTTTAGGTATCTTAAAGGTCAACCAAACCTAGGTCTGTGGTATCCTAAAGAGTCTCCATTTGATTTGGTAGCATTTTCAGATAGTGATTATGCTGGTGCTAGTATGGATAGAAAGTCTATAACTGGTGGTTGTCAGTTTTTGGGATGCAGATTAATCTCATGGCAGTGCAAAAAGCAAACTATGGTGGCTACTTCTACAACAGAAGCTGAATATGTAGCTACTGCAAGTTGTTGTGCTCAAGTTCTTTGGATTCAGAATCAATTAGTTGATTATGGGTACAATTTCTTAAACACAATTATTTACATTGACAATAACAGTACAATGTGTATCATTAAAAATCTAGTTCAACATTCAAAAACTAAACACATTGAAATTAGACATCATTTCATAAGAGATTGCAATGAAAAGAAGTTAGTTAAAGTGGTCAAAATTCATACTGATGATAAATTTGCTGACTTATTAACTAAAGGTTTTGATGTGATAAGGTTTCAGTACTTGGTAACAGGTATTGGAATGCTTAACCCTTGAAAATTCGATGTCTAAGTGTTTTTGTTACAAAAAGGATTTTGTACTGCTAGTTGTGCTAGTTGTGTCTGCTATGTATAGTTTGTACTGTTTGTTCAATTTTGGTACTGCTTATATATGTTAGTCACTTTTGATACCTGTCAAAAAGAAAAGATCTTGTATTTTCTTTGGTTTTGGACTAACATTGCAGGTTGAATAAGCAAATGGCTTGGAGTATGTGAATTAAGTTTGGAAAGTATGGTGCTTTGGAATGTCAAGTGTGTGACCTTTGCAAACAAATAATGGTAATTGGTTCACCATGTCTAACCCACATCAAGAACCAACTAGTCCAGATCAAACGGTTTCTGGTAAAGACTAATCAAATCCGTTTATGGTTGATAGTTTACCAAAAACTATATGGTAATCAACTCACCATACTTCACAGCAAAGAGTTGGCTAGTCCAAAGCAAACGGCTATTGGTAAAGACACATCAAATCCGTTGAGAGCTGGTAGTTTGCTAGAAACTATAAGTGGACAAAATGTTTTTAAGTCCACATTGAGTTTCTACTGCTCATTGAAAATTTTTGCTAAACAGTTTGTACTGATAGTTCAAACTTGCTTTGAAACTACTTTTATACTCTATGATTCACCTCTCTCAGGAGGTTACACACCTGGAAGTGATGAGAGTAGTTTGAAATTACAATGAATTGATGGAAACTTGTACAAATTGTCATATTGGAGGCTGTTCAAATTCAAGTGATGGTGAAAATTCTTCCAAACAGGGGAGGAAATTGCTCATATTAGAGGAATTCAAATTTGTTCAGTTGTTGTTAAGATGATTATGTGATTCAGGGGAGGATATCAGTTCTAAATAACTGAATAATGAAGTTAGTACTGGAGTGCTTATGGTTTCTTCAAAGATTTAAAGTGAAGTGATTCAAGATTGAAGATAAATGTTTGAAAGAATTCCCCCCATTATCAACATTGGAGTTTAATTCAAAAAACTTAATGATTTGCACATAAATCATAAGTTTAGAGGAGGATTGTTGGGAATTAAACCTAACAGTTAGTACTGCCAAGCATATAGTTAGTACTGTGAAGCATGAAGTTACAACTGCTGAAGATTACACTACCAGTACTAAGTCAGTTAGTACTGTTAGCACAAATGGTTAGTACTGATTATAAGATGAAGACAAAGATAAAGAAGACGCGTGAAGATATATATAGAATAGATATTGTGTATATCTTAATATTATAGTTTGATACGTATATTAGTTTTACTTGTAAAGGACTTCTTGTGATATAAAAGAAGATCCTAGGTTAGAGTTTATGTACGATTAATTGATAGAGCTTCAAGGTTTTGTAACCCTAGTGATAAACAAAAGATCACTCGTATTGATAATAATATTGAAGCTATTTGGTTGTTTTACACATTGTGTTCATACAATTACTGTTACATTTATTCATCACACAAACAATCTTCTAAGTATTAGCTAGCAAATTCCGCGTGCTAGTTAATATATACTCAAAGTATCTTCAACACAAGGAGTGTGTTTAGATCCTATCAGGATTAAAGAATTACCCTTACCGTTTTGTTATTCAATCCAAGATTCAATCAATAATGTGATTGAATCACGTTCTTGTACACACGTACTATAACCGAATTAAAGTTATGCTAGTAATAAGAACATAAAACGTTTTGTTTGGAAAAACAAAACCAATCGAACCCTTTGAGGGGTGTACGATCGGCCAACAAAGGAAAACAAGAAGAAAACAATTTTAGGGTTATTGTGTGAACAAAAGTTAATGAAACAATGACCCTTGTGTTTTTTTATATAGTATGCAAAACTTGGTGGATAAGTTGGATGAGGATTAGGAAATTAATCCCCATAACTGATCGGCCCTATTAATCCTTAAGGGATCCGGAACCTTACTGATCGGCCCTATTAATCCTTAAGGGATCCGGAACCTTCTTTCCTCTATTTTTATCTATAGTCCTTTCCTTTTCCATTTAACAGTCGTTAGTCAATTTCCATTAATTACTAACGGTCGTTATACGTTTTGTGCTATTTAATAATTAAATACAACATTTTATATTTAAGTATTAATCTTTAATTCTCATACGTAAAGTGTGCAATCCTATGATCTCAAGTTCCATCCTAACATACGACTATTAATTTATGTCCATAAACTAACATAAACAATATGTTTTGGTTGAGATTAATGAAAAGCGTAGATGAACAAAAGTCTTAGATGCTAGTTGGGCGGTCGACCACCGCCTAGCTAGTTATCCGGCTAGGTTGGACTTTTCTCTATATAAAATTTTAAGTAATTTGTAAGTTAATAATTTTTATCATAAATAACTAAGTGGGTCTAAAAAGAGTTTGGATGTTGGCTTATTCTTTTTAAAATTTCTCATTTTTTTTTCTTTAACCAATATCTCATGTATCTCATCTACAACAATTACATCACAATATCCATCTTTTCACACCCTTTAAAAATAAGATCCGCCCAATTCAAAAATAAAACCATAATTTAAATTAAAAAAATGTTGTTGATCGGTGTTGTCCACCATTGACCGTCGCGTTAACTGCTTTTGTGGCCGATTTAGTGAAATCGTGGCGGCTGTTAGGTGCCTAACACTTAGGCGCCGATGAATCAACTTCTCCGGCCATTTTTTACAGCATTGATGAAAAGAAACTATATTTTAAGACATGCATTTTGAGTGAATGCTAGCGGACATAACAATCTTTTCACTATTTTGCCACAACTACCATCGTAAGTTTAATCAACTATAATAAGTTTATGTATTTTTCTATAGAGCAAATTCACTATATGCCCCGGTCGCTCAAAGTCTATACCTTTTATAGACAAAAAAAGAGTGACTTCTCAAAATGACTCGGGAGACTTAGGCAACTTTTACTATAGATTAAAATGGTGACAAGTATCTTATTTTTGTACTTTGAGCAATTTTTTTTTGTAAGTAATGTGTAAGGTACTTTTTGTACTTTTTCAGATCTATTTTTTAAGCGACCTATCATATGTACTTGAAGCGACATTTTTGTTGTCCTTATCCAAAAATTAGTCAAACAAAAAAAACTTTTTTATATTCAAGTGGACCCTATTATTATTTGAGCGACTGACGACATATGTACTTTAGGTGACTTTTTAAGTACACTTTATTTTTTTTAATACATGGTTATTTGTGAAATCAGTATGGGTATTTATGCAAAAAGTTAGGCGACTTATGACATATGTAGTTTTAAAGTAATTTATTATTTATTTATTTGTTATTTTTTTTACATTTGAATTTCACTTTTTTATAAAATACAAAAAATATCCTAAATAATTCAAAAGTTAAAACACTCACAAAAAATTTAAACACACTCCCTTAAAATACACAATCCACACCGATCAATTTTTTCGACTGTTCATCATCTTCTCTAGTGAAACCCTAACCCCAATTCACACCGATCAATTTGTTCATTATCTTCTCCACTTATCATCATCTTCTCCGCTTATAATCAACTAACCCTAACCCTAACTTTTGGGTAAAGAAACCCTAACTAAAATCTGTTGAATCAGAATTAGATAGTTATTTTAAATGGAAAATCTAAACCAGTTCTTTGATGCCATGGTAACCGTGAGATCTTTGGTATATTTGCTTCCAAAGATTAAAGGTAAGTTGCAAAGTAATGTAAATAGTACTAAGTTGTTTAGAAGTACGGTTTATTTATTTCACTTTCTCTCACACACACACACATAGTTAGTGTGTGTCTCTAAAGTGCCCAAACTTTTGAACCTCTGCTCTCAATCTCTATCTCTAAACATTCAGGTACAATCACACTCTTTTACCTTGTTATTTTATTTACTTTTTGTTTGATTCAGTAGTTAGTTAGATAGATATGTTAAGTAAGGTTAATTGAGGTTCAATTAATTTGGATCTGTTGACCTTTATTGATCATGCTTTTTCTTTTTGATTATGGAACAAACTTTGTGTTGGGTTTTATAGATTTGATGATACAAAACATGAAGAATGAAACATGAAGGATTTAATGTATTATGTTAAAGTCTTTATAACACTAATCCTCTATTATATAAAGAGGATAGGGGCGTTCATTATTATACACAACTACAAGATGTAGTCGATTAAGATAAAGTGTGTGTGTCTAGGGCGTGTGTTCATGAAAACGCCTAGACTAGGGTTAGAGTTGTTTATCACTACAAGGATCTTAGAATCCCTATTAGATTGTAATCGTTCTAGAGTTGATCATCTAGAATTGTAGTCATTATGTGAATCATTATGAATAGAAAACCTTGTTCATAATAACGTTAATTCTTGTTTGAATATTCCGCTTTCTTTATTATTGTTCCTAGATAATATAAGACCTAATCCGTCTTGAGCTAAAACGGTCCAAGAAACTATCTTTACCATGTTCATAGTTTCTACAAGTGGTATCAGAGCAAGGAGCTCATGATATCTAGGATTGTACAAGGTTTTGTCGAAGAATGATGAAGAAAAATCGATTTTGGTTTATTTTCGTAACTTTCTGCAGAGCTGTTTTCAAAGGACGATATCTCATTCGTTAACCGTTGGATCGTGCTGAAATTTTTAATGGATATTCTTCATACATCAAGGAAGATTTTCACTGGAGGGACCTTTAATCTGAGCGTTGGATTGAAAGATACAGCTCATCAAAGTCTGCTGTAGAAACAGTTCTCGTATGGTCGATTTTTAAGGGTTTTGCATAACTGATATCTTATTCTACTAGATTTATTCAATACAGAAGTTGAAATCAGTTAGTTGATATTCTACAAGGTTTTTGAAGACGATTTAAAGCTGTTTTAATGAAGGTACAGTCGGTTTTTAGGGTTTCTTTGGTGTTGAATTTATGATCTGCTATGGAAGTCGATTAACAAAGAGAATGTTCAAGTTTTTGTTGCTGCTATACGATTTATGCTCTTGGTTTGAAGGTTTGGTTTGGTTCCATCGTGGGTACACTAGGATTTCTGTTATAGAACATGATCTCACAACAAAACCCTAGGAATTTAAAACCCTGAGCAACGATCTGACAACTTGGAGATAAGGAGGAAATTCAAAATGGCTAATTTGGGGGGCTCAGATGATCAAACTAGGTTTGATACTGAGTTTACATCCCATGATTCACCTCTCAGGGAAGGTAACACATCCCGAAGTGATGAGGATAGAACTGCAACTGAAGAATTGATGGAACCAAAAAATGTACAAAATGACATTTCCAGTGATCCACCTCTCGGGCCAGGTAACACAGGCCAAAGTGGTGAGGATAGTATGGAATTGGTTAAAGAATTGACCGCTAAATGTACCAAATTGGAGTCACAGGTTCTTGACCTCCAACAGCTCACAATTTCACAAGGGAAGGAGATCAAAGAATTGAAGCTGAGGGTTCAACAATTGGAAGGTCAAAAGGGGTCAAGTGCCAAGTCACTCAAAAGATTGAAGAAAGTGGGCACAACACAAAGTATCAGCTCCTCTGATGACACAAGTTTGGGGGAGGATGCTCTCAAACAGGGGAGGAATGAAACCAAGGATACATGGGAGGCTATGGAAAATGTTAAAAGTGCTGTTGCTGGTGATATGGATATGGATATGGATGTAGATAGTGGTGATAATGCAAATGAGTTTGTGGTTGCAGACTAAGAGTTTGTGGTTGCAGACAAAGAAGGTAATGAAGTGGTTATGGAAGCAGTAACTCAAGAGCAAGTGGTGGAAAAGCTAAAGACTTTGGAGCCTGAACAGCTTGTCAAGGCTTCTGAGGTAATGATGGAATCAATCAAAGGCTTGGGTGATTTTACTACTCAATTTGAAGGTTGTTCTGCTGCTGGTAGTAGTGCAGAAGTAGCTAAGGTGAATTCTACTGCTAGTGTTCTGCATACTACTGCTGAGGAACAAGTTTCTGCTGCTGAACCAAAGAAAGTTTCTACTGCTGCAATACTTCTTGATGATGTTAGTATGACTGAAGCAATAATTTTGTTGAAGACATCACAATCAAAAGAAGCAGTACAATCACAACCACCACCACAACTTCCAAAAGCACCTGCCAAAGGTGTTGTGATCAGAGAACCCTCTCTCCCATCCAAGAATATTGCTCAAACACATCAATATTCAGGAAAAGGTAAAGGGATAATGATTGAAGAGCCTGAACCTGAACCTGACATACATTTTGAGTTCTGGCCCAAAGAGAAGCAAATTGCATTTAATGAAGAGGCTGCAAGAAAGTTGGCTGCTGAGCTTGAACCAGAGAATCAAGAGTTCTTGGAACAACAAATGAAACATGCTGAAGATGAGGCCAAAACAAAAGCCTTATTGGATGCTTGGGATGAGGAAAGAATCAAAGGTGATGCTGATATTGAGTTGTTAAAGCTTGTCAAAGAGGAAATAGCAGATACATACAATGAAGAAGGAAGAACTCAATGGTTAAAGAAGTTCAGAAAAGAAAGAAAGAAATGGTATCTTGCTGAAAGAAGAAAAAGGAAATTGCTCAAAGAACCAACTGTGAAACAAAGAAGGAAATACTATGAGCAGTACCTGAGAAACATGAAGGGTTACAAACTTGTTCAGTTGAAGCCATACTCTGATGATGAAATCACCAAGATGTATGAAAAAGCAAAAAGAGAAATTGACCGGTTTGTGCCTATGGGATCAGAGGATAAGGTAAAGACTAAGATTGTGAAAGAGAAGGTAGAAGTGAAAAAGGTGGATGAAAAGAAAGAAACTTCAAGCTCAGGTGTTAAAAGAGCTGGAGTTAAACAAAAGAGTATTGGAAGAAAGAAAAGAAAAGCTGATAGATCCAAAGCAGTGGAGCAGAGTTCTGAGTCAGAGCATGAGAATGAAGAAAAAGTTGATGATGAGGAGGAATCTGAAGATGATAGAGAAAAAATGATGGCTCTTACAGTTCTTTCTAACTATAAAGAACCTGAGGTCATTAATACAGTTCCTTTAGCAGCCAAACATCCAATCATCTCATATACTTCTGGAATCAGGGATGGAAGTGAAGCCTATTGGGAGTTTAAAAGAACCAATGGTTTGTATTATAGGTATATTAGGTTTTCACAAATGCTGTTTTGGATGGATAGAGATGATGTGGTTACCCTCTGGAGGTTATACAAAGAAAAATATGGTGATACAAGACCAGAGGAGGTGTATGAAAGGGTAATCTATTACTATTTAAAGATAATGTTTGAACCACATGATGGAGATATTGAGTGGATGAAGTTAAAACACAACACAGTTCAAAAATGGTATTTATATCAGTCTTGTGGTGTTCATGTTTTAAATGCTCATGGAGTGGTTATCTACATGTTGGTGGAAAAAGATTATCATTCATTGAACTTCAATAAAGAAATTATTCATCAGATGTTGAAGCCTGGAATATTGCAGATGCAGAAAGACTTCTTGTTTCAAGATCTAGCTTATCAACTTTTAATGAAGTATAAAAAAAATTCTCCACCAGAATCTTAAGAAAAAGGAGTAAATGTGTTTGGAAGCATCCTCCTGGTGAAGGTTAAAGCTTAAATGAAACTTGATGATTTTGGAGTAAATATCAAGTTTAGGGGAGGATTGTTGGGTTTAGAGATGCTGCTGCTCTGAATGATACAACTGCTTATGGTGCATAAAGGAAAATACTCTAAGTGTCATACTACTGCTAGTGTATTCTATACTACTGCTAGTATTGAAGATTCTACTGCTGGAAGAATACTACTGCCGGAGTAAGAGAAACTGCTGCTAGAGTAATGGATACTACTGCTTGTGAGATAACTTGTATAGTCGGTTAGATAAATTTAGAATAGATTCTAAAAGATTTATCTTGTATAGAAAGCTATTGTAAACCGACTAGGACTCCTTAGTCTAAAAAAAGAGGTTCTAGGGTTATAGTTTAGTACGTATCAATGTTAGAGTCGATTAACTTCAAAGTTGTAAACCCTAATACTGTTGAGTATTCATATATTTAATATATTGAAGTGTTTGTTGAGAATTTTACTGTTCAATTAATTGTTCTTCTTAAGATTAAAAATAATATTCCGCGTTGTGTTTAATAGTTTACTAGTCAAGGCAGTTTCTATACTTGTTGTTTTAGATTCACATCTAAGATAACTAACTAGATCAATTGCTCAACTGAGATCAACAAGTGGTATCAGAGCAAGGAGCTCATGATATCTAGGATTTTACAAGGTTTTTTCGAAGAATGATGAAGAAAAATTGATTTTGGTTTATTTTTGTAACTTTCTGTAGAGCTATTTTCAAAGGACGATATCTCATTCGTTAACCGTTGGATCGTGCTGAAATTTTTACTGGATATTCTTCATACATCAAGGAAGATTTTCACTGGAGGGATCTTTAATCTGAGCTTTGGATTGAAAGATACAGCTCGTCGAAGTCTGCTGCAGAAACAGTTCTGGTATGGCCCATTTTTAAGGGTTTTGCATAACTGATATCTTATTCTACTGGATTTATTCAATACAGAAGTTGAAATCGGTTAGTTGATATTCTACAAGGTTTTTGAAGACGATTTAAAGCTGTTTTGATGAAGGTACAATCGGTTTTTAGGGTTTCTTTGGCGTTGAATTTATGATCTGCTATGGAAGTCGATTAACAAAGAGAATGTTCAAGTTTTTGTTGCTGCTATACGATTTATGCTCTTGGTTTGAAGGTGTGGTTTGGTTCCATCGTGGGTACACTAGGGTTTCTGTTATAGAACATGATCTCACAACAAAACCCTAGTTATTTTAAAACCCTGAGCAACGATCTGACAACTTGGAGACAAGGAGGAAATTCAAAACCAGCATCTGCAATCATTCGATCTGTTTTACCATCAAAGAAAACTCTCCAAGCTTTGGTCAATTTAAATTGATTTATCCCTATGCGTGATTTTGATTGTTGCTTGTTATGGTTATTATGGTTTTGGATTAATGGAGTACTTGGTGATAATGATGGTATTGATGCAATGGTTACTGGAATACATCTACTTGTTTTGGATTTGTGTATGCAGGATATAAAGAGATGAATAAAGATGTGATTACTGGTTCGCATTATGTTACTGGTCATTCGAAGTTAGTACTGATTTAGATTAAGAAGTTCAAGGGAGAAAAGTCTAGTGAGATCTGTTAATGTTTTAATGCTGCTAAGTGTCAAACTTAATGATGCTCGACTTGAACTTACTACTGCCAGTTGTTGTTACTGCTGCTCGCTTAATTTTAATGCTGCTTCTTATATCGGTTAGTACTGTTGTGTTACGTCTATGCTACTGAGCTTTATTAATACTGCTGCGTTTATATTAGTGCTGCTAGTATCTTCGTTAATGCTGCCTGTTATGTACTACTGTTGTGGTTACTGGTTTTATATATCGAACAGTACATGAAGGTTTGTTCTCGACTGGGTTTGAGAGATGTCGAATGACACACATAAGAAGTTTTTGGTTTGGATTTTGATGTTCTTAAACGTTTAAAAAAGCTCGTATTTGGATTTACTGGTTTAGTTGATTATGAAGAAAAGTTTTTATCACTTATTTGGAGTTGAAGTGGGGTTTCTTGGAAACGTGTTCTTATCATATCTTAAACGGATTACAACATTTAAAGGTAACTTGTTCGTGCTTTAATGTTGTGACAATGACTTGTCAAATCTAGTTTTCATAGATCAAGGGGTGGATGGACGAAGACCTTGTTAACTATCACTTAAAGGAGTTACATTGTAGTGCTCAGTATCTCATAGAAGATGAGGATTTTGTCAAGAGGTTGCGGTCTACTTATATATTTGGTTTTTAGTATAAGTTCAATGTCACGTGGATAGTACAAGACATAAGACACAAGTTTGGGTTATTCTACTTCTACATCAAGTTTGGTATATCAAGTTTTCTTCATTAGTGATCATTACAAGGAGTCTACAGATTTGAAGAATCATGAAGATGATTAACACATTGGTTTCAGGGGAAGCTTATTCTTATGATGTGTTTAATCATTTAATGTTCATGCACCACTCGAGGAGAAGTTTTATATATGTTCCCTATTTGATAATAACAAAAAGGGGAAGAGATGTGGTGGCATGGCATGGATTAAGGGGAATACAAGATTGTTTCATTCATGGTGAGATTTAATTATCTCAATTTCTCTACTTCGTCTAGGGAAGTTCGTACAAGAACGTGTTTGTTTTGTCATCATCAAATAGGGGAAGATTGTTGGGTTTTATAGATTTGATGATACAAAACAAGAAGAATGAAACATGAAGGACTTAATGTATTATGTTAAAGTCTTTGTAACCCTAATCCTCTATTATATAAAGAGGATAGGGGCGTTCATTATTATACACAACTACAAGATGTAGTCGATTAAGATAAAGTATGTGTGTCTAGGGCGTGTGTTCATGAAAATGCCTAGACTAGGGGTAGAGTTGTTTATCTCTCCAAGGATCTTAGAATCCTTGTTAGATTGTAATCATTCTAGAGTTGATCATCTAGAATTGTAGCGATTATGTGAATCATTATGAATAGAAAACCTTGTTCATAATAACGTTGATTCTTGTTTGAATATTCCGATTTCGTTATTATTGTTCCTAGATAATATAAGAGTTAATCAGTCTTGAGCTAAAACGGTCTAAGAAACTATCTTTACCACGTTCTTAGTTTCTATACTTTGTTGTAATTGAATCTATAATTAGTTTAATACATATGGAAACAGTTACTTCCTTCAGTTTTTTGGATGTTTGTTTAAGCTTATTATAATATAAGATTCAGTCCTCTTATTAATGTGCAGGCTTTAAGCCTGTGTACTGTACAATTGATGATATCAAATAATTACATTTTATTGGCATCATTTATCCTATGTTATTCGCTTGTTTTATGTTATTTTATATGAGAATCAATACTTAATCGCTTACTTTTGTAATTCTCAGTTATAAACAAGCATTTGGTGAAAGTTAGCTATTTTGGACTTAAATTAGAGCTGTGAAAACGTAGAGGGGGGGGGGGGGGGTTGAATACGTTACCGTTTTAAAATCTTAAAACTTGTTGTATCAAATATCCGATCAAGCTTGTTGTAATATGAAAAATGCCAATTATAGTCTATGACTAATATAAGCATACAGTAACATAACTTGTCACACAAGCATAACCATCAAGTCACAACACAAGCTATAATATAATGCAAGTATAAAATTAAAGCAGTAAGTAAAAGAAATTGCAAACCAGACACGAGTACTCCACTCCCCGAGTACCCAACTCGATAGTTACTTCACTAAGTCAACAAGCTCCCTTATTGGCGGAGAAAGCCTTACAAACGTCGCTTACACTTTCTCTAGTACAAATCTAAATACTGGGTTCTAGTTTGAGGTAGAACCAACCTAACGTCGCCTATACAATATTTCTGACACTAAGCTAGATTTCGAGTTCTTTTACAAGGGTACAACCACTCCCGTTATGTTTTATGGCCCAACATTAAAACCTTTTGTTTTATGGCACAAACACATAAACTATCTAATCTAGTTTGGTGAATATATTGTGATGATACAGTGATGTTCACAATGATGATCCATGACACAAATGTCTAATGGATATGAATGACTAATCTAAATGAACTTCTTGAATAAGAAGTCTTCAATCAATGAGGATGACAAGTGCTCCTGAATCTTCATATGTTGATATGCTTTGGTGGATGATGATGGCAAGATCTCCAAGCTTTCTTTGGAGGATCAGGAGGTATGATATGCTTACAACAAAGATGAATATTAGAAGCATTATGATCATGTGATGGTAAGGGTGATTAATGTATGTTACTGCATTGTTATCTACTAATCTAAATGTATGTAAAATGATAGAGAGAATGTGTGTTGAAGTGATTGAGAAATGAGTGAACAATGGGCTGCTATTTATAGCCATTTGGCTTCAGCAACCCACGGATCACACGAAACCAAAAAAAGGGTTCCGCCCTTTATAATTTTTGGTTCCGTGGTCTCCTGACAGAAAATCTAAAAATCTTTATCAAATCTTCCCAAAATCAAATTTAATATTTCCAAAATCTTACATGAAATTTAACCAAGATATATTCTTAGATTTTGCTAGACTTGGATGATCCAAGACATGATGTAATAAACCATTTTCTTTTTGACTTAAATATATAGGAAAGTAAACATTTAAAATGAACTGTAACTAGTTTAGACAAATGTCTAAATGTATCTAGTTCAAGAAAATGTCTATTTTAAGTGCTTGTCAAAATAAAATGTATTTTGTCAAGTGTAAGTAAAATTTAGTACTTAATGCAAAATGTAAAATGAGGTTCGAAATAGAATGGTTAATCTATTAAAATACTTAATGACTCTAAATGTATTTTAAACATTCTAAATGATTTGTTAAGGGGTTTGATCATAATGCCACATAACGAACATTTACGAACCTGTGTTGTAGCATACGAGGACTTGAGGTGTTGAATGTATGTTGAGACAAAATATGATTACGAGTAACTTGTACGTTTTACGTTATGTATCAAGTTACATGTTTGTCATCAATCAAAACAAACGAGACTGTATAGATTAAATATCGTAATATTTGCACTAACAATCTCCCCCTTTTTGATGATGACAAAATATATAAACGTGATATACAGTAAAATTTAAAAAGTTACTTGTGTCCAAACTACCTTTTACATCACCTTCTCCGTTTACACTCTCTTATCCCCCTTTTGTCGAAACAAAAAAGGGTGTGTCCTTGGAGTTAACTTCATTTCTCCCCGAAAAGGCGAGCTTACATCATCCCTAGTGAAGTTAAATTATCTACTCCAATCCCCTATGGTTGTTGCGTCTCCTAGGTTATTTCCTTTATTTGGTAGCGGATCCATGGATCAAATTTGGACTCTTAACCTACATCAAGGTTAGTTTTGTGTAACATATTTATATAAAAAAATATGAGAAATGCATGATGAAGAAAATTCACATAGCAAACAATAAATGTGGGTAAGCTATGTTAGACTATCTTCTCCTCCTTTTTGTCGAAACACAAAGATGTGTCGAAGAGTGAGAAAGATGATGAATGCGTACATGCTCCCCCTTGATTGAGGCGTTAAGGTATGATTAAAAAGCTACAAAAAAAATATTAGTGCAAAATTATATTCGTCCTTGGACGAGTATGTGATATACAACAAAGTGTGTATAAGATGCATTCTATAAATGTTTGACAGAAGCTCCCCCTTGCTCTAAGGCGTCAAGATGAATCTACAAAACAAATATTAGTATAATAGAAGTTTTGTCATTAGACAAATATGTCATATACAACCAAGTGTATAGACGATGCAATATGAGTTATTGATGGATATTCCTCCTTGTTCGAGAGTTTCAAGAAGCACCTAAAATAAGGAAAATAATTGATGCAAACTTCATCCTTAGATGAATATACAATCGAGTGTATATGATGATAAACCTACAATGAAAGAATTAGTGCAATATATTTCATCTTTTTGACAAAGAGAAAATAAGATGTATATATGCAATATATAAATGATATAATCACAAGCAACTCAAAGTAGAGAACCATGATTATGAAATCAAAGGTCTCATGAAGTGTAGTATTCTAATAAGAATTAAAATCATAAGAAAAACGAGAATATAATATGATAAGAGCCTACAAAATAATGCCTAGAAAGAAAATATGAAGTGAAGTTGGAATATTAAGAGTTAGAGTGAGTGGTGCTAGTGTTGGTGTCATTTTACTAGTAGGATTCATAGGAGGTTGTGGTGATAACTCGATAGATTACTAAAGATTATTAAAGTAGGTTTTTCGCTAATCCATAGTGGAGATGATTATTGAAGATGGTGATGGAAGGTGGTGGTGAAAACGTAGACAATTATTAAAGAATTAGAAACTCAAATGCTATAACAAATATATGAATAGAAAATATGAAATTATGCAATCCTTATCTAAAATTCACATCTCGAGGGATATGACTCTCGTAATGCATAAGAGTTACGATTTGAATGATATTATTGAAGCTAACAAGAACGAAATTCATTCATTGATTGACACAAATTATAAAAATGACCTATTCTAGGTGAAAATGAAAGAGAGAGTATTAACATGGTTTTGACCGACATGATCTTTTATGACATTATCATCTACCAAAGATGATGTATCATGCAATAATATATGCTCGAATGGAATTAAAAGGAAATGAAGACAATGAGCACTTAGGAACAGAAATTCCATATGAAAAAAATTAAAAATACTAAATACCTATATGAGGATGAGAATGACATCATATGATGGGAGAGTGTTGGTTAGACCAACTTGTTGAGAAAGTGTTGAGAATGACGGTTTTGATTAGTATATTGTTTGCACTGACAATGACGTGCATGATATGTGTCGAGGATGAAAAGGATGAGATCCTATGGTGGTGTTCTAGACAATGAAGTTGTGAGGTCCTGATTTAAGAAAAATCCTAGACTCCATTTAAATTAGTTGTTGGTTGAGGAGATGAAGAAGTTTGTCAAACACATGATGTGTTTTTCACTTGATGAAGTATTGGTGCAAACTTGTGATGTTGGGTTAAAAAAGCTTGAAATACTTGTGGTTTTGTGAACCAATTTTAACTAAATGGTGTGTACCTATGTGTTGGTATTTTAGGGTGTAAGATACATGAGTAAGTGTTCTTTAATACATTTTGACAAAAGAAAATTATGTGAATGAATTTCTTTCTGCCTTAATCGGCAGACATCCAACATAATGTGCAATGCATCGAATGAAGAATGACGATAAAGTGTTTAGGAGGTTGCAGGTTAATGAAAGCAATGAGTTTAGTAATGTTTTTCCGGATGTTGGTTAGCATACAAAGAACTTCATCCTTGAAGTTACGTAGCTCTTCTCTATCAATGCAAGATGATCGTATAACGAGGCATGTGGTTTTCTCATAGGAGGTGGAAAGGATTAGAGTATTGTTATAGCTAAATAGTAATGGAGGTGATTTTTGGAAAGCGGAAGCAATAATGAAATTTGGAAAGAGGTTGATTGAAAGATACAAAAATGCAATGCCAAGCCTCTAAAACTCAATTTTATATGCTTCAAAATTATATGCAAGTGCAGGGGTCTATAACACATACAAAACAAGTGAATTAGTGTCTAACGATGTCAAAAAGATAGAAATCATAAGATAATATCCTATACAAACAACACATTGGACTACTAGACATCAAGTTACCACATAGCAAGATAGCGTCAAGACAAACAATCATATTATGAAAAAGCATGACATTATTTGAAATACTTGAGATAGTTTTGTCGTTAGGCTTAGACATTTAAGTATACTTAGCTATAAGTAAATACGAAAATCTATGTGATTAATTTGTAGCATAAAAAGACTTTCATACCAAAATCACTTTGACAAATTATTAGTGCACACATGCCAAACAAAAAGTGTGACAAAGTCACAAAAGAAGCAAAAAGAAAGATTCCTGCAAACCATGTTTAAATTATAACATTTTGGAGCATGTATCATTTAGGCTATCCTACGAAAAGGTTTAATGAATGTCAACAAAGGACAAGAGCTTTCAAACATAGAAACATCATAAAAAAATTATGTATTAAAATGACATATCATGAGTTAACAAGTAACACGTTAATCTTGCGAAACATCATATAACGAAAGAATGAAAATATCATACAAATCATGTTAACATTTAGTAGCACGAAACATATAAGCATGCAGACAAAACCTTTCCAAGGTTTACACATTTGACTATTAATCAAATAGTTATCATGATAACGTCAAGATACTTAATCATATCAAAAACATGTAATCAACACATGTATGTGTAATGCAAACTAAAGAAAGAAAAGTCATATCTATTACTTGTTTGATTAATATTCCTAAGGCGAGGCAAAATATCTTATTTTAATACTTACTTTAGGCAAGTATAGGAATAAAGATTTTTCAAGTCGGAGAATGAATATGATACTATTACTAGCGGTGCTCAATTAAGGCTAAACACGACCATTTTTACGGGTGATACCCAACTTCTCTCTTGGAAGCAATTTAACCGTTAGGTTAGATTGAGTTTCTAGTGCAATAGGTTCTCCAGTAGTCATTCTCATGTTAGAAAGATTGGAATTCCTATTGAAGTATATAAAAGATGATAGTTTACCAATACTTGGCCCAATAGTCAAACTAATGGTCAAAGAATGTGTGATGAGATTATAGAAAGATTGATGTGTTACTTTTATAAGAAAGAAGGACTTAAGGGATTTAAGATGTCAAGTGCTAAATTAGTTATAAAGTTAATGTGATCAAAGTAGAAAGAAAAGAGACTTGAGGGACCTAAGTATCCAAAAGACCAAACTAGAACAAGAATCGGCTTGTTTTAGTACTAGAACCACCTTGTTCTAGCCTGCAGGGACTATTCTTGGCAAATCCTTAAACTGTCACTAGAACCAACTTGTTTTAGCACTAAGAATGAATTATTAAAGTGTCAAAGGGACTAAAGTTGCCAACTAAACAAAGTTCTAACTAATAAATAGATACACACTTCCTACATCTTCAAAAATGTTCCAGGAAAGTGTGGGTGTGTTTGTTTGTCAATGGAATATGTTAAATCAAGAACGTACTAAAGGAAGTTCTTTGGAATTTTATTCAACAAGAATCTAAGTAAGGTTACCAACTTCAATAGATCTTGTGTATGCTCTATAGATGTGTAGTTTTAACCGTGGATGTGCACAAGGTTTAAACTAGATTATGAACAAGGTTAGGTTATGATGTACGCTTGAAGGAAATTGATACAAATAGTATCTTTCAACACATAAGATTATCCCATGGGATAAAGTTATCATGCTTATGAAAACAAGTATGACTGGATGAAGGAGATACACTAGTTGATAGAATTTGTAGATGTTTGTTCAAGATCATTTAGCCAATGAGGTGTAATGAAATCTCTTGTAATACAACCGTTCATGTCGCAAGGAGAGAATGATGCATAGGATATACATTATCCTTTTAACAAGATGAAAAATTAACGCATGTTTTCTTAGGCATAATGTTTTTCAAAACATCATGTTTTCCTAAATGAAGATATGAAGCTAAAGTGTTTGAATCGGATAGTCCTATCCTAAATATACTTGGTCTCAAGATTATATTCACTAGATGATGACAAGAGGAATTCACTCGAGTTTCTTATGTATACTCCTTAAGAGGCATTGCCATTTGGGGTACATGAGGTTGGCTTTGAGATTGCATTTTAACATATGCTGTTAAAATGTTGATTTAAGGTTTAACGAAACTTATGCAGAAGTTTAGCGACAAAGTATTACTAATACTTTGATAACTTGTGAAAGTTGTAATACTTATACCTAGTGGAAATTGATAAAAATGAACGCGAGCATCATGCTCATTTGATAGTTGAGGTTCTAGCCATAATGAATCTTCTAAGTCCCTATAGGTGGCAAAAAATGTTTGAGTTAGTTCAATGTGCATTTGATTCGGTATGAGTGTTGGACAAAGGGCTTTTTGAGCAATGCATTCAACAGATTCAAATGATGGTAAGAATGGTGGATTGGTTGATTTAGGTGGTAGGTCTTCTAGTGTGTCTGATGTGTTATTTTTAGGTCTATAAAAATCAACCAAGTTTTAAATTTATTTATTGCCGAACTAACCTATAGACTCTAAACACTCACGAGCAGTGTACCCGATCAATGTAGATAGTTTCTAGGTAAGCAAGGGTCGTTCACTAGGAGCAAAGCTAAGATGATCTAAAGGTATTCTAATTACTAAACTAACTATTGTAACCTATAAAGCAAGTAAATATTTTTGGGGGTTTTAGCCTGAGAGGCTATCACGATTTTATGTGTTTTAATTAAACTAATTGCAATAAAATAAATATCTAAACTAAGGATAGTACAATAGATCGATATCAATAGGGAAGAACGGGTTAGCCAAGTCTAATCCATTTTATAGTTATACATGCTTATGTCTACTTGTTTTAATTCATTCAATTGTTTTGTCGCCAATCCAATTATTAATCCTGTCACGATTAAATAACCTACCATCGTGGTGGGAAAGAGGACATGATCATAGTGACTCGTCTAGCATCAATACTAACTTATTGCTTTAAACCATCTAACCTAGTTCGGTATTACACGCTACTAGTCCTATTAGGTTGTAGACACGTTCCGTTTATGCCAAACAATGATTCCTAATAGAGATTCGGGTTAACACGCAAATAACTCAACCTAAGCAACCACAATTACAGGTAGTTAAGTCACATCAATTAAAGTTATAAGGATCATAACCTAGTTACATAGACTTCTACTAGTGATAAGCAATAAACGAGTTTTTATCGACAAGCACCCAATCCAATAACAAAGCAAACACATCGACAAAATCATAAAAACTAATAAAACTTCATAAACATGGCTAACACCTAAGGGTGTTAGCCTATAATCTCAGCAAAAGATAAAGTATACATAAAAATTAAACATAAGAAATCCATAGACAAATTTATTATGCTAACCGAATGATACACAAAGATAAGTATAAAGATGTTCTTCGTCGATCTTCAATGGTGGATGGAGAAGGTGTTGGGGACGATTTGGGGATGTCCCCAGCTAATAATAGTGATTTTTTTTATCCTCAAATCGTCCATAGGGCTGTGGTATTTATAGGGGTAAGGAAGAGTAGCCTCCAAGGTTTACCAAAATTAGTCTGCTGCTGTTCTGACCTCGATGCGGCGCATCCACAAAGCCAATGCGCCGTATCTCCTTCTGAAAAATATAGATCTCCTTTTTCTCTTTCCGTGGCCGCTTGAATCACCTAAAACGGAGTCCGGATGAAGATTTTATGGCCAAAATACGAAAGCACCTCCGAGTATCATTATGTAATCTTGACTTCTTCATTGAGCTTCTATTCTTCACTTGATTTCTCGGCTAAGATTGTATATGGCCAATACGGCGCATCGGATTGGTCCGATGCGGCGTATCTAGGTAACTTCGCGTGGGGTCCAAGATTATTATATTCCAGAATATTCGTTCACCGTCTTCAGATGCGGCGTAACTTGTATCTTTATGCGGCGCATGTCCTTCAGTATCTTGGATAATCTTTGGTGAAGTCTTGAGATTGATGCGCCGTATGTTAGGAATGTCAAACGGTGTATCTGGAGTAGATAAGTCAGATCTTCTTCGTTGACCAAGGTTTTATATGCGGCGCATGAGATAAATACATGCGGCGCATTCTTTAAAGTCAGGCAATGGTCTCAGATTCGTCTAAGTCTTTATGTACGACGTATCTATCAAGAATGATACGGCGCATCTTCCTTCAGTTCAGTAGACTTTTCCAACTTGATTCATTTTGCTCCAATTTCCGTCCGAAAACATTAACTTTCACCTAATGCTTGTTTATAACTGAGAATTACAAAAGTAAACGATTAAGTATCAATTCTCGTATAAAGTGATATAAAACAAGTCAATAATATAGGATAAATGATGCTAATAATATGTCGTTATTTGATGTCATCAAATATCTCCCCACTTGAACTTTACTTGTCCTCAAGTAAACCTTAGATTAAAACTTATGAAAATGTATCCTGAATAGGATGTATTTTTACAATTAAGCATTTATTCGTTTTATCATAATTGCACAACCAAACACTTAACGAATTAGAAACAAAATAAAATATTTCGATAAAAGCAAATCTAATCGTTTAACTGTCCAGTCATGACGAATATTCTATCTTAAGCTTGGCAATGATACACATCTCCCCCACTAAAGCTAAGGAGTAACAAGTCTAAAGCGGTAAAAAGGGTTTTTTTTGGTTAAGGGTTGATCATCCTTTTTAATCTCTATCGATCTCATATTCTAGAAAAGGCGACAAAACTACAAATACATGATCGAATCCACGACCACGATACTCGCAATTGCTCTATTCCTTAACTCGAATAGGCTAAAGATAGGACCAAGTAATCTTCACCAATAATATTATATCAAAAAGGGCGACAAAATCATAAATACATAGTCGAATCCACGACTACGATACTTAAGATTGCTCAAATCCCTAATCTCAATAAATCAAAGGTTTGGATGAAGAATGATATAGGGTATGGATAATATTTGGGATATAAATTTGTGTAAAATGAAAAATAAACAAAACAAATAGATTAAAATCCTAAGTGTGGTTAATTACTTTCCCAACCATCCCATGAATAAGACTCATATCATTGTATAACTCACGCTTTGACACTTGAAACTCACGCTTTGGGTAGACACGAATTAGACTCAATAAACTCTCAATCAAAGAATAAACCTTAGTTGGCGTTCCCATAACGGCCAACTCCCATTCAATCCATAAATATAGTACAACAACAGTAATGATAACTTTACATAACTTTACAATGTTGGTAAAAACAAACTTCCAACTTCTTCTTTCTTTTTCTTTTCTCATTTTTTCAATTTTTTTTTTTTTAATAAAAAAAAACTAATATAAACATAGATGTGTAAAATTTCACCACATCACTATAACGATAACTCTGGATAATTTTTCCATACTTTTCATGACTTTAGAAATAACAGTAATAGTGAAAGTAGTAAACACACGAAAAATAACAAGACTCAAATTATACAATATCTACTTTCACTCCAATTGCATTGTGCAATTTCCCGACCTTAACCATAGATAATGAATTACGCACGCGAACACAGGTAATGTAAGGAAACACACTTTGCCTAAAGTAACTAACCACGTACTTTAATCTACAGGGTAGGCTAAGGTGTAAGGGTGTAACAAAACATTTTAAACATTGGTGTAAGAAACGAAAGGAATGGCTCTGAGGGTTTTTCTAGGGGTATCTTACTCTAAAAATGAGAGTAAACAAAGGGTTTATACGGGGGTTAACTAACCAGTGTAGTTAGTTAATAACACAAAACATATAATAGGCTTTTTAGGTGTAATCCTAGAAATTTACCTTGTTAGACAAGTCACTCCAATTATATCAATAATACTCATTATGGTGGTCTCGAATAGTATACAAGCCAAGTTCTAAAGTTTACAAGTCACCGGCACACTCATAGATTTGTGAATTTTGATAAGTTCACAATTTTTGAAAATAAGGTTATGTGTGCAGCTATGCAACTTAGATTAAACAAAAACATGCTAAAAAAATTTTAAATTTTTATAATTAAGCATAGATTAAAGCATATTTTTGAAAAATTAAGGACAAGTAACATCTTCTCCACCCCCCACTTAAGTTAAACAACGTCCTCGTTGTTTGTATTTGAAATTAAAAACAAGAGATAGAAAGAATTAGAACGGAGAACTTCCCTGAGATTTGCTCGGTATGATTTTCCAATGTCAACGTGCGAGCGTATATAATGTGGGAGTCCATCAACCTCTTCAATTGTCCAGACCTGTAAAAATATAGAGACCACAGAAAAAGAATCTCGAGAGCATCTCGTTAATCATTGGTTAGGAAAATAAAAATACGAAAAAATTACAGGTCAGAGTGTCGATGCGCCGTATCCATGGAATATTGGATACGCCGCATCAACAACCTGTAGGAAATAATAAAATGAACGTCATGGGTTAATGCGACACATCTACTAAAAGTGCATGCGTCGTATTTGACCAACTGACAGAAATACGAAAATAAAAATAAACTAAAAACAAAATAAAAGACAAGCATGGGTTGCCTCCCAAGAAGCGCTTGTTTTTGTTAGAGTCACGAGCCTGACTCCACCCTTATTTACTAGGCAATAGGGTGTTTTTCCCCCCACTTGCGGTCAAGTGCGGGTGATAGTAGCAATAAGCACCATAACGGTGTAAATTTGCTACTAGAGATGGATAGAATATGTAAAGATAATACCTTGGCAATATGTGTACTTCGTTCATTACCTTACCCGGTTTGGTTGTTAAATTGGATGACATGAACATTACATGTGAGAGAGTAGTATGTTGAGGTTCAATGAATCTCCCTTCTTCTTCGTTTGTTCTATTGGTAGTAAGGCGTCCCTTGACTTCCATAAAAGATGAGAAAGGGTCTTTGGCGAGTAATAGTTCGGGTTCCTCTATATCCTTCTTAGGATTGAAATCATCCTCTTCAATCATGGTCGTGTCCATCAGCTCATCCTTGAATTCTTTTTCTATTTCAACCAAAAATGGGTTGATAACAGGTGCTTTATATTCATCATTAGTTGGTGTAGTAAATTCCACCTCATCATTCTTTCGTTTTGCAACCTGTTTAGGAAAACTAGCAAGATTATTAGTAACGGGATTAATAATATTAAATAAATTAGTACCACTTTTTGTTGTAAGTGACTCCAATTCATCTTGTGAGTCTCCATCTTCAACTAGTGGTCTTGTAATTTCATCCTTTTCCCGAATAGCTGCCTCAAATAAGTCATCCCACATTTCTTCAAAATCCTTTGTGGGGTCATAATCTGGCTCATTTGTTCCACGCATGAATATTTCATTTTGTTGTGGCAATTGCGGTATGACATCGTACACAATACAATCAAAACTTTCAATATTAGAATACTCATTATCTTCATCCGATGGAATATCATCATGGTGTTTTTGATATGATGAGAATATATTTTCCAACTCGGGTGAAAAATCACAAGTAATAGCACCATACACCATTGTTCCACATTCATCTTCATTTTCATCATAAGCACTTTCGGATGAATAAGCTTCTTTGTAAACAATTGCCGGATTTTCATTCAAATCAAACACTTGTGACTCTTCTTCATCTTGGGCAACTTCCGGAGAATTAACATCATCAATAACTATTGCCGGAAACCTAATTGCACCAAAATCGTATGATTCTTCTTCATCATCATCATTGGATAAAGTCCAAGTGTGTCTAAATGGCAATGTCTTTCTTTCTTTCCCTGACTCTTCCTGCTTTGATAATAAGTACTCTTCCATCGTTGGTTCTTTATCATTGATGACTTGTGCACCATATCTTGCTCTTTCCCAATCGTAAACCTTTTTATTGCTCAAGGATCTTTCATTGTTAAGCCTAAGATATTCTTCCATAGTTATGTCCGGATTATCCATCATCATTATTACCTGAAAGATAAACAACCAAGAACAGCAGTAACCGAAACAAAAACAATAAAAACTAAAACGAAAAATAAAAATTAAATAAACAAAAATAAAGAAAAACGATAAAAAAAATTGATCACAGAACGTCAATACGCCGTATACAATTGACCTGTATACGCCGTATTGATATAAGACAGATACGCCGCATCCACAGACAAGGATACGCCGTATTGCCTTTCTGAGACAGAAACACAGAAACACACAGAAACAAATAAAACTAACTAAACTAAAATACCAATAAATCAAATTAAAACAATCACTCCCCGGCAACGGCGCCAAAAACTTGATGTGTTTTTTTTAGGTCTATAAAAATCAACCAAGTTTTAAATTTATTTATTGCCGAACTAACCTATAGACTCTAAACGCTCACGAGCAGTGTACCCGATCAATGTAGATAGTTTCTAGGTAAGCAAGGGTCGTTCACTAGGAGCGAAGCTAAGATGATCTAAAGGTATTCTAATTACTAAACTAACTATTCTAACCTAGAAAGCAAGTAAATATTTTTGGGGGTTTTAGCCTGAGAGGCTATCACAATTTTATGTGTTTTAATTAAACTAATTGCAATAAAATAAATATCTAAACTAAGGATAGTACAATAGATCGATATCAATAGGGAAGAACGGGTTAGCCAAGTCTAATCCATTTTATAGTTATACATGCTTATGTCTACTTGTTTTAATTCATTCAATTGTTTTGTCGCCAATCCAATTATTAATCCTGTCACGATTAAATAACCTACCATCGTGGTGGGAAAGAGGACATGATCATAGTGACTCGTCTAGCATCAATACTAACTTATTGCTTTAAACCATCTAACCTAGTTCGGTATTACACGCTACTAGTCCTATTAGGTTGTAGACACGTTCCGTTTATGCCAAACAATGATTCCTAATAGAGATTCGGGTTAACACGCAAATAACTCAACCTAAGCAACCACAATTACAGGTAGTTAAGTCACATCAATTAAAGTTATAAGGATCATAACCTAGTTACATAGACTTCTACTAGTTATAAGCAATAAACGAGTTTTTATCGACAAGCACCCAATGCAATAACAAAGCAAACACATCGACAAAATCATAAAAACTAATAAAACTTCATAAACATGGCTAGCACCTAAGGGTGTTAGCCCATAATCTCAGCAAAAGATAAAGTATACATAAAAATTAAACATAAGAAATCCATAGACAAATTTATTATGCTAACCGAATGATACACAAAGATAAGTATGGAGATGTTCTTCGTCGATCTTCAATGGTGGATGGAGAAGGTGTTGGGGACGATTTGGGGCTGTCCCCAACTGATAATAGTGATTTTTTTTATCCTTAAATTGTCCATAGGGCTGTGGTATTTATAGGGGTAAGGAAGAGTAGCCTCCAAGGTTTACCAAAATTAGTCTGCTGCTGTTCCGACCTCGATGCGGCGCATCCACAAAGCCAATGCGCTGTATCTCCTTCTGAAAAATATAGATCTCCTTTTTCTCTTTCCGTGGCCGCTTGAATCACCTAGAACGGAGTCCGGATGAAGATTTTATGGCCAAAATACGAAAGCATCTCCGAGTATCATTATGTAATCTTGACTTCTTCATTGAGCTTCTATTCTTCACTTGATTTCTCGGCTAAGATTGTATATGGCCAATACGGCGCATCGGATTGGTCCGATGCGGCGTATCTAGGTAACTTCGCGTGGGGTCCAAGATTATTATATTCCAGAATATTCATTCACCGTCTTCAGATGCGGCGTAACTTGTATCTTTATGCGGCACATGTCCTTCAGTATCTTGGATAATCTTTGGTGAAGTCTTGAGATTGATGCGCCGTATGTTAGGAATGTCATACGGTGTATCTGGAGTAGATAAGTCAGATCTTCTTCGTTGACCAAGGTTTTATATGCGGCGCATGAGATAAATACATGCGGCGCATTCTTTAAAGTCAGGCAATGGTCTCAGATTCGTCTAAGTCTTTATGTACGACGTATCTATCAAGAATGATACGGCGCATCTTCCTTCAGTTCAGTAGACTTTTCCAACTTGATTCATTTTGCTCCAATTTCCGTCCGAAATCATTAACTTTCACCTAATGCTTGTTTATAACTGAGAATTACAAAAGTAAATGATTAAGTATCAATTCTCATATAAAGTGATATAAAACAAGTCAATAATATAGGATAAATGATGCTAATAATATGTCGTTATTTGATGTCATCAGTGTCTAAAGAAGGATGTGGTGATGTAGAGGTTTGTTGTGCTATGGGAGTACTTAGGTTTCATAGATGTTGAAAACAACAAGGATGGATACTAATTCTTGTGGTCTATTGGTTGGTACAACTAGTGGGTGAAGTGCTTGAGTTTTGGTCATGTTTGTGAAGCTTAGGGGCTGAGACATATCACATAGGTGAATGTGATGGGATGATGGTGAAAGAACAAGTGAACTTAAGTGATAAATGTTCAAGGATGAAAACCTATTGACATTTGCTTTATTCCTATTGATTTGGAGAGTGTTAGGATATGTGTCAAAGTGGGGTAAGTGCCACAGTAGGTGTTTGTCTTGGATAGGTGTTAAAGTCGTGATAGGATAAGTGTTTTAACATATGTTGTTAAAATAGTTGGGTGTTGATTTTTTGGATAGGACTTTTAATGACTACAATCGTAAGTCAAATTTACCTTAATATTTCGAACGAAATACTTAAGTTATCAATCCTACTTTGTTGAGATTGGATAGCACTCAAGGATAGGAAGACTTGATAATACATCTATAACCTAAGTATGAGTTATGACTCGATGTAAATCCTTATCGTCTTGAAGGATGAAACATTATTTTCATGTTAACCAAGTGAGGCAACATATGTGGATACAAGACAATATCTGCAGTCATAAGTTGGACTTGTGATTTTTGATATTATATGTTATCTTTGCAAACAATGAGTCCAGATTTGTTAGGAAGTTGTAAATTCATAAAACAAATCAAGCTAATGGATAAAGGATGAGTGAAAGACGGAAGAATGCAGCGAATGTGTGTAATGATTACAAAATCTCAGTGGTCCACGGATAGCAAGGAACCAATTTTAGGGTTCCTTCCTTTATAGAGAAAGGTACCTCAGAGCATTTTCATGAAATTTGAAAGTATGATCAGAGATGGTTATCCTATTGGTGCAAGTGAGATGACATGATCCTAATATGAGTGAAATATCAGTGAAAAGTATCATAGTAACAAAAGTGAGTGATCTAGAGTGCGGGATTTAAACAAAAATGAAAATGTGTTATTGTAGGCTGGCAGCACCAAAACATATAACGGGCGGAACCCATATTTTGGTACCGCCCCATCCGTGGGTAAGATTTTGGCGGTACCAAAATATTACACAGGCGGAACCAATTATTTGGTTCCACCCCATCTGCCAAACCAAAAATCTTAACAGTGGACATTTTTCAATCCCCGAAACCTGTTCAAATCCCGTAATTTCTCCTAAAACATTTGCAATTAATTAGTTGTTATTAGAAAACAACAATAAAACAGCTATAAACACATGTTTGGGTATCGATCATGCAATGGCTAGAGATTTCACTAAAACGTGAAAAATAAAAATTGTTAACATAATGATGTTATCCACCTGCTCGGCACTTGGTTAGTTCACAATGTGTTAAATAACAGGTAAACATCCTACAAGGCATATAATGGTTCATACATCATTGTTTCACACATCTTTTTCAAAGATACTGAATGCTTCGATAATCATTGATGAAAGTAGTGACACATTTTAACACATGAACTATTATGTGGGAGTTTGTGTAAAACAACATTTTTCAAATTACTTGACTAGTTTTACTTAGTTCTCATTTCTAAGAGAATTATGCAAGATTTTAATATAACATATGCAAAGAAAATTATCTATGTCCATAAGTAATGCAAAAACAATTTTCCAACTTATTGCACAAAATCTAGCAAATGTCCTATTGTGCATAAACAAGAAATCGAAAAAAAGCAATAAATAACGTGGCAAGATTGATACTTATGTTACACAAACAATCAAGTGTAAACAACAATTTGCAATAAGTAAATAACATATATGCAACCAACATAAACTAAAACAAGTAGTCATATAACATAAAAAGAAAGATACTTTTCGTCAATTTGCGTTTAAATATGACGATGTATACCAAGCTTGATTAGTTTCCTTTATATATATAAATATCACAAAATTCTTTAGTTTCAACAGAAATTATATCAATGTTCAAAGGATACTAACTTAAATTGCCCGACTCAAAAGTTTGAGTTTCTATGTCAAAATGAAGCTTAATATTTCTGGACACAATTTAGTATTTAGTTTATTCTACTCACTTAAAATTAGATTTAGGCCATAAGAGTATTTTTAAAAGAAAGTAGACTCAATTCTCTTTAAATTGATAGGTGGCGCGACTCCTACGGACTTACGGTTAATTAGTTATGAATTTTTGAAGTTTGCCAAAATTTTGGACTGTGCAAACCAAGGAACCCTTTTCCAAAGGGCATGGAACCCTTCAAAGGGTTCCGTTTGATCCGTGTCTCTCTGAGACAGAATGTCACAGGATGCTAAAAACATGTATTTTCACATAGCGAGAATTTGTAGGACTTACTAGATTTGGTAGTAAACATACAATACACCTATTTTCACATCATTTCTACTTATTTGACTTATCTAATCATTTACGGAGGTGATTTTTTAACTAAATTTATAGTTATCTCAAACGCTCCTTTCAAAACCGTATTTTTCGTAAATTTGCTTTAAGCACATAATTTGACAATTACAAATTCTTTTAAGAAATATTTTCTTTTATTTTTCAAGGACACCTTCAATCTTGTATACAAATTAACATTTAGCAACAAAATAATTAGTGAAACATTTTTCATATTATATTCCGCTTCAATTGTAATTTGATACATGGATCGTACTCCATTTTAAAAATCATTTGTTTTGAAAATAAGAGACACGAGACTCTGATACCAATTGTGAAACTGTAGAGGGGGGTGAATACGTTACCGTTTTAAAATCTTAAAACATGTTGTATCAAATATCCGATCATGCTTGTTTTAATATGAAAAATGTCAATTACAGTCTATGACTAATATAAGCATACACTAACACAACTTGTCACACAAGCATAACCATCAAGTCACAACACAAGCAATAATATAATGCAAGTATAAAACCAAAGCAGTATGTAAAAGAAAGTGCAAAACGGAAACGAGTATTTATAGTGGTTCGGTCACGGATCTCCTCTCCGCCCTACTCCACTCCCCGAGTACCCAACTCGAGAGTTACTTCACTAAATCAACAAGCTCCCTTCTCGGCGGAGAAAGCCTTATAAACGTCACTTACACTTTTTCCGATATAAAGCTAAATACCGGGTTCTAGTTCGAGGTAGAACCAACCTAACGTCGCCTATACAATATTTCTGACACTAAGCTAGATGTCGAGTTCTTTTACAAGGGTACAACCACTCCCGTTATGTTTTATGGCCCAACATAAAAACCTTGTGTTTTATGGCACAAACACATAAACCATCTAATCTAGTTTGGTGAATATATTATGATGATACAGTGATGTTTACAATGACGATCCATGACACAAATGTCTAATGGATATGAATGACTAATCTAAATGAACTTCTTGAATAAGAAGTCTTCAATCAATGAGGATGACAAGTGCCCTTGAATCTTCATATGTTGATATGATTTGGTAGATGATGATGGCAAGATCTCCAAGCTTTCTTTGGTGGATCAGGAGGTATGATATACTTACAACAAAGATGAATGTTAGAAGCATTATGATCATGTGATGGTGGGGGTGATTAATGTATGTTACTACATTGTTATATACTGATCTAAATGTATCTAAAATGATAGAGAGAATGTAACACCCCAACTCGGCAAGGGTAGAAGTACCACATTAATGGTTTCATATCAGGTCAAAACACAACATACATTCAATAGTAATACAAGGATTCTCAAAGGTTACAAATGAAATACTGAATACACAAGGCTATAAAGGAACAAAAGCTAAATACTAAGTCTGCAAATGCAAATCATTCTAATAACTTCTACTTCAGAATAACTATCAAGGTCTTCTAAGTCAAAAAGTCTCTACACTCATACCCAGCTTCCAACTAAAACCTGCCGCGGGAAAAGAAACGCGGCTGAGCTTAAAAAGCCCAGTGAACAGATATATAATAAACTGAAACGAAAGCAAATGAAACAAACATGTATAGTTTAGTGCATTGGGATATACAAGTCATAGGCAAAGAATATAAATAAGAATGAAATGAAAAGAAAAAGAAATAAAAGGATCAGTAATCCTCCACGAGCCCGAACAAATCTAATATAGTAACCATGTCTTCATAATCATATAGGGGGGAGACCTCTTATATAACCAGATACTATGAGGGGTGTCCTCATTCTTCTAATTGGAGTAGCTAACTCCCGAACTTGTGAAAGACGTGAATTGCACCCAGCATCAGTCACCGAACAATATATAATATCAAATCATGTTAAGTCCACGAACACGGACACGAACCTAGGATGCATCCATACGCCCCCCGAACAATAATATAGGCTATAATAAATATAATGTGCATGCAACGAACAATATGGGGATGGTGTGTAACATCACTCGAACACACTGGAGTCATGCCATTGGTGCATCAATGACACGGCCATGTTACCCTCATGGCTAGGAAACGAACTTGGCTCGGGTATCAAACTGAAGGGTCAAAGGTCAAAGGTCCAAATCTTAGCAAAGGTTCAAATAGTCTAAGTCATCGAATCAGGGTCAAAGTCCAAATATCAAAGGTTCATGGCAAAGGGTTCATCATCGAAGGTTCATAATCAAATGGTTCATTTAAAGTAATCTTTATCAATTGATTTTATAAAAATGACCTTTAATAACGGTTTTCACAAAAGTAGTCTTGAAAAGTAGTTTTCACAAAAGCTTAGTCAATTTTTAAATAAAAGTGGTATCGCATATTTCATAAACATCATCTTTAAAAATAATTTTTCCTCAAAACGTTTCCATAATATAATTGAAAAGGTTTTCACATCTAATTACCAAAATCAAATGAACCCTCGAAGTATCAAGTGATTCGAATACTAATATCACAAGGTAATGAACGAATATCAAAGGAATCATTATAGAAGCTCAAAGCAAAAGGGTCATATCGAACATCAAAGTCCATAATGAATCAAACAAACGAACCAAAGTGTAGGGGAACATAGCAATGGCTTGGGAAATCCTAACGAGTCAAAATCCGAAGTCAAGAGAATGAAGGCACCTTACTGAGAAGGGCAGAATATCTGTACCTTATTAGCAGAACACCATGATAGCAAATGACAAGGATCAAAATACTCATTCCTAGAACCTAAGGGAGTAGAAGACAGAATGACAAGTGGTTTTTAGTTATCTTTCCATTTTAAGTAACTTTCCTTGTTAGGTAACTTTCCTTATTTAGCAGGTTTTCCGAATTAGCAAGTTTCCATAATTAGCAGATTTCCATAATTAGAAAGATTATAATATCACCAATTTAGGTTAAGTCATTAATCAAGTCTTATTATGGGATTAAGGTATATTTTAGCAAGTTACAAAAGTCTAGGGTTATTTATGACAAGTTTTCATAGTTTAGGGTTTTAATTGTAAATTCACCAATTTCAAAGGTCTAATCATGAAAATACTTTAAGTTACTGATTTAAATACCCATGTTATTCAGAATGACACTTTAATCCCTTAAGTTTCACAAATTACCATTCATACCCCTCTAGTTACATTAATTACAAAACAAACCCTATATTTACATAATTTACAATTTAACCCATATCATGTTTATATTTACACATCAAGCACTATATCAAGCCCACAATTACCCAAAATTACACATTACACTCTTAATATCATTATTTACACAGAATAACCATGAATTTCCAGAATTTTCACTTTTAGTCCCTCTATTTTAAATAAATACAATTCGTACCTTATAAATACAAATTAATTCTTTTCTTGCAATATTTACACTTAGGACCCTCATGTTATATTTTTTTATACATTGCTACTGACCTAAATAACATTACAAAAACATCCCACAAGTTTCAAAGTTGGCAAAACACACCCCTCTAATTTAATTTCCTAATCGGTATACATTTAAATTAACAAACTAAACCCTAATTTGTCCCCATCATCACACAATCATTAAACAATCATAAGATGCATTTATTACTCAGATTTCATCAAAGAACCCTAACCCTAAAATCGTTCTTAGAGTTTCTTTATTTTCTTTTATTCGATATTCATAAATCCGATTACAACAAAATTAACCACGAACAATCTAAGCTTCTATAAATTGTTCCAACATTTTTCCCAGATCATATGGTTTGCATAAGGTCCAAAATAAATGATTACAACACCTGGTAAAATCGTATGGCTTGTCTTGGATTTTTAATACGTTTTTGTCCTCTAAAATTATTACGATCTATATATCATGCATGGTTCGTGTTATATATTTTATTTAGATCTTATAGGGTACTAAGAACATAAGAAAAATAATACTTGAAGGATCAAACGAGCAGAAGGGATATATGGAATTATGTACCTCTCGTATGCAAAATTCGACAACCAAAAATCCTAGCGAACAAACGAACAAGTCCACGACCTTCTAACAAATTTTACTAGCTTCCTTAGATGTTGTGTAACTCCAGAAAAATGTCCCACGAATTTTCCCAAGTCGAATGAAGGCAGATCGAATTTTTGTTAGGGTTTTTGAGTTTCGGTATATATAATATATAGGATAAAATCATGGACCGAATAAAATAGGGAGAGGGAACAAAGATTTCGGTCCAAGCTATTGTATTTAAGATCAAATACTGATTTTTGAGATTTCCTAATTTTAGTTGTAATTATCTTGCATTTTATATATTTTAAATCGAATTAATAATAATAATAATACACAAAATTAATTAAACCGACCTAAATATTTATTTCGTATAAATATAAATTTTTGTACAGTTCAAAAAGTTTAATTGTAGACATAAAAATTACTTCGCTTCATATCTTGCTCATTCCCGAAGGTTTGGGATTTATTTGGTACTTTAAATGCTTATTAATCAAATTTTAAAATTATAGGGGCAAATTGGTCTTTTTGCATGTTTTAGATTTTTGGGTATTACAACTTCTTCCCCTCTAAAAGAAAATTTCGTCCTCGAAATTTGAAGTCGCAAAGTGAAACGAAGTCGTTGCGAGTCGCAAAAGATCATCACGAACATTCTCATGCCCGAGGAGGTTCTTTCAAAAAGATCTTCAGACCAAATAGTTTCTCATGACTCGAATCAAAATGAAGTGGGTTCAAATTTCCTCAGAAAGAGACAAATTAGGTTGTTTCTGATCAAAAGACCATGCAACAAAAATGGAGGATAGGTGAATCTCCAGGATCTCATATGGAATACGAACAAGTGTTCAAATCAAATTAATTGTATCAACAGTAAGGAGTTTTACAAGCATTCAAGATTTATAACTGATCCGTGCTGAATACACTTATAAATAAATGCAGACAGCGGATACGCGTGAATAATTACAAAATACCCCTTTGTGAAAAAGGATACTTGCAAAAAACTCACGTTTGTGTGTGTAGTGTGAAACCAGGTAAGTGATTACCCGGATCGTTTCCTAACGAGGTGTGAATGGGCAAACAGTGTAAAGCTTTGGATTAGAGTGACTGATGAATTAGATATTTTGGATTTTGCTTTTTATATCTAATTAACAAATTAAAAACAAATATACACAGGAAAATTAAACGCGAATTTAATAAACTAAAAATGCGTAACAAGAAATCTAAAATGGGACTAAAAAGTGAAATAATATAAAATTTAAAACCTAAAAGTGTAAAATTATTTAAAACTTATTTTAAAACTAAAATTATATTTTTTATACTTTATATCTTATTATTATTAATTATTTATTATTTAATTACTTATTAAACTAATTTAATTTATAATAAATACTAAATAAACAAGGAAAAATCTAAAACTTTTTCTATAAATATTATAAGATGAAAAGAAGCTAAGAAAATTATAAAAATGAAAATTTATTAATTAAAAATTTAAAAAGATAAATTCTATTAAATAGAAGCTATCACTTATTTTCTATTTTGTTTTTCTTAAGGTCTAAAAAGATTTTTATATTTTTCCTAGATTCTATTTAATAAAAGAAAATTATGAAAATTAAAATTATATTTTTCTGATTAATATTCTATTTATTATGATTTAATTACTATTATAAACTAATTAAAAAGATTAAAAATATCAAATGACTTAGGAAAAATCTGAAAAATTCAGGATAAGTCTAAATTAATATTTAAAAGCTAGGAAAATTGAAATCAAAAGTTACCTAAGCCTAATGAGCTGAATTGGGCAGATAAGCAGTTAGCAAATAAGCCTAAAATAAGCTAAAAAGCTAGAAAAATAACCAAAAGCTCAGAACAGGTTTAATACACTACTATAAGCATAAAACAACTTAAAAATACAAATAAGCACAAGAAATTAAGCTGATAAGAAGATGAACAATAGCAAAGCTTATACAGAAACTCAAGAAAATGGTCAATTTGTAGGGCAAATTAAGCAGTTCAAATAAGCAGATAAGTTGAATAATATGGGGGCAAAAGCGAGCTAGTACTATGAGCTATTCAAAAACACAAAAAGCAAGCCCTCAGATTATCTAGATAAGGCACAATTGAGTTGAGTTCAGCAGCCACAGCAACTCAGTATATACTGAGTCTGCTGTGTGCAGAGTTATGCAGAAGTGAACACCACCAAAGGGACTAATCCAACTCAATTGTTTACTTCAAATGAATCACAAGGGACTCAGAAAAGCCAAGAACAAGGGCCAAAAAAGCTTGGTGCTGATTTTGGCTTAATTGGACTTAAAATTGACTGAAATCACCACAGTCAATACAAAACTACTATATTGATCTAATTAGCTAATTTGGACTAGGGAACAGCTTATATGGACAATAAGAAGCTTAATCAAAGCTGAGCTTAAGGTCAATGTACAGTATACTAGGATTTGACTAGCTTTGACCTGCTAAACCAAACAGCCTTTTAATAGGGTCTGTGTGGATTTTTGAACTGATAAAGGCTTTTTAACTATAGATTCTTAGTTATTATGGTTTCACTAACTTATTTTAACTATCATTAACAACTTTTAAAACAAAATTAAGCAGTTAATTAAGTTATGCTACTTATTAGCTATTTTTGGTCTTTTTTAGTGTTTTATAGGAAAATGAAGAACAGGCTATATAATAACTATGAAACTGACTGAAATATATATAGAAACTATTGATAAGCTAAAAATTATATAGATAAGCTAATAATAAGCTATGTAACAGTGAAATGAAAATTCAAGTTAAAAATGAGAATTAAGCTTACAACTGTGAAAGAGCTTATGAAAAGATGAACAAGGACCAGAAACCACTCCTAGCTTGTTTTCAACAAGCTAGAAACCAGAAAAGCCATCCAGATTAGCTTCTACCCCCAGAACTGCTTATTATGAGCTTTTGTTGACTTTCTTTGACTTTTTCTTCTTTCTTGAATTAGAGCAGATTTAAACTAACATAAGCTCACAGTAAGCTATAATTAGCTTATATAAGCTTCTATAAACAGATAATAAGCTATTTGATAAACACCAAACTTGATTCGAATTTAACAGTAGACTTGAAAACTTGAATTTCATTACTTTGGAATATTAATACAATTCAGACGAAATTAAGAACAAGTAACATGAAACAAACTTGAAATGATAATCTAAACTTAATTTAAGACTGGAAACAAGAAATAAACATAAATTACACTATTGATGGTCCTAAACTAGTGACAAAGTATTTCTTCTGTCTTCTTCTTCTTAAATAGATAACCCAAAAGCTTCGTCTCTCTCCTCTGATCAAATCCCACCCTTTGGTTAAGCTTGAAATGATCTCAGCTGTTGATTGGCATTTTGGCGCCAAAATTGTACTTGGTCTGATAACTGATGGGGGGAGTGGGAAAGCATTAAATGAGGAGGAGGGGGTGGTGGAGTGTATCAGAGATAAGGTAGTGGGTTGAAGTGATGGGTGGTTTTGTAGATATAAGGTGGGTGAGGGTGGTTTTGGCGGGGTGGTATGAAGAAGAAGACGGGTCAAACTTGGGTTTGACCCTGATATTTAAATAAGGGGTGTGGGCCGGGTTTTATATATAAAGGAAGTTGGGCCTGGTGGTTTATTGGACTGGGTTTGGATTTGGGTTTTAATAATAAAAGGTTGTTGGGTTATTTATAATAAAGGGGGTCCGGTTTGTATATATAACCATAAGGACCAATTTTGTAATTTCCGAATTGTTGAAGGGTGTGAGTTGTCAACTTTCCAAAGGTTATCCAAGGGGTATAATTTGTAAATTGTGAATAGTACAAGGGCCATAGATGTAATTTTCCATTTTTGAATGCCCAGGGACTATTTTTGCCATTTGTCAATCTTGAGGGACCAATCTTGTAATTTCTTCAATCTTTTCACCCAAGGACCAATTGTGACAACTTGTGAACTCCAAGGACTTTTGTTGACTTTTTCTTTCAAAATAAACCTTCAGGGACTAATTCTGCCAATTTATGAAACTTCAGGGACTGAAAATGACAATTATGTGAACTTTGCTCGTTTTTCACCTGTTTTCAATCATTTTACATCTGAATCATATAAAAACACATTCCAATGATATTTGTAGTATTATGTGACATTTCAAAGTGTTTTTGGCTGTTTATGTGGGTTTAAACAAGGTAAATATATGTGTATTTAGACACATATCAAATCCCCCACACTAAACTATTGCTAGTCCCTAGCAATCTTTTATGAAAATTTAATTTATTTTATCTCTTTACCAAAAGCCATTACTTCTGGAGTAGCCAATGTTTTAGTATGTGATACTTTGGTACAATGATAACCAAATGATTTTGAGCAAATCATCAGCTGTCAACGGATTTGACTTGTCTTTACCAAAAGCCGTTTTCTTCTGGACTAGCCAACTCTTAGATAAAATACAGTTATTATCTTTGGTGAGCTGATTACCAATCATGGTTTTCAACTACCTTAACCACAAGCCATAACCTTGCGGGCTAGCCAACTCTTCACTTATAAAGATATGGTGAGTCGAATACCATACAATTTTTGGAAAATTGTAAGCCATAAACGGATTTGATATATCTTTACCAAGAGCTGTTTGCTCCTGGATTAGCCAATCCTTATGTGGGTTAGACATGGTGGACTGATAACCATTTATTGCGTTCTAAGTGAGAAAAAAATTTTAAAATTTTGGCAAAAATGGGGGTACTAGATGGTACACATGATCAAATTCGCTAGAATTCCCCCCCCCCCCCCCCCCACACTTAAAACTGAATATTGCCCTCAATATTCAAAGCGCCGGCTATAATGCCGACACTTAGAACGTAAAAAGGAAATACTAATAGCCATTTTTTTTACTTATATATATATACATATATATATACAACAGCAGGGGCACTCCCCCACACTTAGGTGTTTAGAAAAGAGAAAGAAGTCAGAGACATGGGTGAAAACCCATGTTGTGCTAATGTTTTTGTTCACCGAGTCACTTAGCTTGACTCGACCCCGCATTCATTGGTTCTTTGGGAAGCATGTGGAACAAAAAATCTCCATCGGACTTTCGTTCAAGATGTTTGGATAAACACTGAAGTACTTGAAAGTTCCACTCCGATGAGATATATACAGACCCAGCTTACAAATGATAAATGAAAATGCCGGGGTCAAAGATAGTGTCTTCATTCCCTAAAGAGTGAAGAACAGGAGAAGTCACCGTGTAGGTGAAGAAAAGAAAGAAAGTGATGATAAAAATCATGACTAACTCATCATCAGTAGAAGGATAATTCATGATTTCTGGATCATGAATCTCATCATTTAAGCTCGGTTGATCAAGACATATTCTGGGTGGGAGGGATGGGATTTTGATATCAAGCAAATTCTCAGTGCTGAGAATATTTCCCTCCGGGACATAAAGATAATCTTTGTCAAGATCAAAGTAGAAGTTCTCATACTCTGGCGGAGATATGATATGAGTGAGTTCATCGGAGAACTCCTCGAAGGCAAATGATTCATATTTGGGGAGAGAAATATGAGAATGAGAAGTGGCACTGCCACTAGTCTTCTCTCCCATATGATCAAAATGAAAGGTTTCAAATTCCAGAATAGAGTCATCGGAAAACAGGTCACTATCCTTTATGGGGATAGGAGATGAAATGGATTTTTCATTGAAAGCCTCGATTTTAGAAATGAGAAGATTAACATTTAATAATGTTTCACGAAGAGTTTCGCCTTTGATTATTTCTTCATCATTCTCTTCTTCTAAGCTGACAAGCTCAGAAGGTAATTCCTCAACATAATCGATGTCCTCACAAAATAAAGAATCATCATTACTTGAAGTATAATCATCGTCAGAATTGGAAAACATCTCAACACGATCATGTGAAATGTCAAGAAGAGGCGAATCACACATATTATCAGAAATACCCTCGGACTTACTTGGGATTGGGACAAGGTTCTCAGCACTAGACTTTATGAATTCGTCCGATTCCTTTTCAGGAATAGTGCTAATATGCTCATCCCCCATAATAAGAGAGTCCTTGGGGTCCAAAGTTGGAAAGAATGATGGGATTGCAATAGACTGAGGGAGTTGAGAAATGATGCCACCCAAAGGAACGATACTCTCCTCGTCGTCCTCCTCATCAATATTTCTAGCATAAATGGCTTTCATTTGTTCGTCGGCTAGCAATTCTGCAATAGTCTTGTCTTCCTGCCTTTTCTGGACAGGTGTAATTGCAGCTGATGAATTCTCGCAAACTCCGCACATAGAATCTTCATCATCGTCATCGCAAATGAAAGTTTGACGATATTTGGAACTCATTCTAGCTGTTTGTTCTTCTTCAGCTAGAAGCTCTCCAATGGTTTTCTGATGATGATCTTCTTGGGCATTTTTAACAGCCAAATCATTAAATGTATCCATCATATTTTGGAGTTTTTGGAATACATTTTCAAAAGATTTTTCAAAAGGAGATGGCTGAGGTTGAATCATTGGATACTGTGGAGGTTGGTCATGACAAGAATAGTCGTAATTGTTACAAGGGACATGCTCATAGACAAGCGGGGACCTTGTTTGACAATCGGATTCATAATGTGGACCACCACAGTACTCACAACAATACATTTGCTGTGACTGATTTGGTGAAGCATATGGATATTGGTCATACCCGAAGTTTTGATTACATGGATCTTGTTCATAGACAGACGTAATTCTTGTTTGACAATCAAAACTCGGGTGTGGACCTCCACAATGCTCACAAGGATCATTTGGCATATTTTGAAATGATATATCATTGAAGTTTTGATTAGACGGCTCTTGCCAAAATGAGTCCTGAGAAGGGGTACTGAAATCGTTGTGAAAATCTGGATAATAAAGTGTGGCTGGCTGATAAGTGCAAAAACAATGCTTACACTGTGAATCATCCCCCAACGGATTTTCACACATACAACAATTAAGCTGAGTGAGTGAAGATGGCTGGGGTTGTGGAGAGTGTTTGGAAAAAGAATCCGGAGGTGGGACAAGTGGTGTGCTCTGAGAGCTAGGAATTTCCACAACTTTCGTTATGGTCTCTGGTTCTTGTTCTTGATAAACATGAAGAGTAGGCAAGTCGTTCTTTTTAGTCACCGTTCTAAGCTCGGTACGTTCTCTTGACAAACTTTTAACCGTAAATTGTGAAAGGTCTGGATTAATTCTTGACTGTTTGCCATTAATAGCATGTATCTTGGGCTGTGAAGGGTAGTCAGAAGAACTTTGAGTATTATCGATGGAATTAAGCACTCTTTTGAGGGCTACTTCACACCAATAACAAGATCCACGATCCTTTGGTGCATGCTCTCCACACAGCTCACACGCACACTTTGAACAACGAAGGCTGTCAATCAACGGGCTTTTACAATCAAAACATTTGTACCCGAGAGACGCCATAGAAGAAAGGTATAAGAAGTTTAGAATCAAATGGATAGAGGGTAAAGGGATAAAGAATCAAAAAAGGTAAGAGGGTAAAGATGAATATTTTTGGTTTTTTTTTTTTTTTTTTTTTTTTTTTTTTTTTTTTTTTTTTTTTTTTTGGTTTTTCAACAAGATCAAAGCAAAACACAAGGAACTTAAACCTTAAATCAACTAGCGTACGGTAGCTATCTGACTGAAAAACGCACAGAGTGGCGGAGAAGCAAAGGTGGGCAATTAATGCTCCTTAAAAACCCGCTTCTTTCAGTTCGACAATTTAATGTCAAACTATCCTTAAACCTCCGTTATAGTTTGTTTATCAATCAAAGGTGAGCCGATATTCGCAAGTGATACAGAGGCAAGTTTTAAATCTGATGTTTGGGAACTTATTATGGTCGTACCCCCAGTTAGGTAGTATTCTGTCTTGGTTCTCGATGGTAAATTTTTATTGTTGTTATTATTAAACAAAGAAGACGGAAAATGTTTTTGGTGTTTTTATTATTTTTTATATGATAATATATATAGAAAAGAAAAGAAAAATATTTTTGTATTTTATATTGTTTATGGAAAATAGGAACTTCTGGAAGAAGGATCTCAAATCATTAATCGCTTAAACTTCACAATATTGTCGCACACACCTCCCCGGCAGCGGCGCCAAAATTTGATCCGTGCTGAATACACTTATAAATAAATGCAGACAGCGGATACGCGTGAATAATTACAAAATACCCCTTTGTGAAAAAGGATACTTGCAAAAAAACTCACGTTTGTGTGTGTAGTGTGAAACCAGGTAAGTGATTACCCGGATCGTTTCCCAACGAGGTGTGAATGGGCAAACAGTGTAAAGCTTTGGATTAGAGTGACTGATGAATTAGATATTTTGGATTTTGCTTTTTATATCTAATTAACAAATTAAAAACAAATATACACAGGAAAATTAAACGCGAATTTAATAAACTAAAAATGCGTAACAAGAAATCTAAAATGGGACTAAAAAGTGAAATAATATAAAATTTAAAACCTAAAAGTGTAAAATTATTTAAAACTTATTTTAAAACTAAAATTATATTTTTTATACTTTATATCTTATTATTATTAATTAATTATTATTTAATTACTTATTAAACTAATTTAATTTATAATAAATACTAAATAAACAAGGAAAAATCTAAAACTTTTTCTATAAATATTATAATATGAAAAGAAGCTAAGAAAATTATAAAAATGAAAATTGCTTAATTAAAAATTTAAAAAGATAAATTCTATTAAATAGAAGCTATCACTTATTTTCTATTTTGTTTTTCTTAAGGTATAAAAAGATGTTTATATTTTTCCTAGATTCTATTTAATAAAATAAAATTATGAAAATTAAAATTATATTTTTCTGATTAATATTCTATTTATTATGATTTAATTACTATTATAAACTAATTAAAAAGATTAAAAATATCAAATGACTTAGGAAAAATCTAAAAAATTCAGGATAAGTCTAAATTAATATTTAAAAGCTAGGAAAATTGAAATCAAAAGTTACCTAAGCCTAATGAGCTGATTTGGGCAGATAAGCAGTTAGCAAATAAGCCCAAAATAAGCTAAAAAGCTAGAAAAATAACCAAAAGCTCAGAACAGGTTTAATACACTACTATAAGCATAAAACAACTTAAAAATACAAATAAGCACAAGAAATTAAGCTGATAAGAAGATGAACAGTAGCAAAGCTTATACAGAAACTCAGGAAAATGGTCAATTTGCAGGGCAAATTAAGCAGTTCAAATAAGCAGATAAGTTGAATAATATGGGGGCAAAAGTGAGCTAGTACTATGAGCTATTCAAAAACACAAAAAGGAAGCCCTCAGCTTATCTAGATAAGGCACAATTGAGTTTAGTTCAGCAGCCACAGCAACTCAGTATATACTGAGTCTGCTGTGTGCAGAGTTATGCAGAAGTGAACACCACCAAAGGGACTAATCCAACTCAATTGTTTACTTCAAATGAATCACAAGGGACTCAGAAAAGCCAAGAACAAGGGCCAAAAAAGCTTGGTGCTGATTTTGGCTTAATTGGACTTAAAATTGACTGAAATCACCACAGTCAATACAAAACTACTGTATTGATCTAATTAGCTAATTTGGACTAGGGAACAGCTTATATGGACAATAAGAAGCTTAATCAAAGCTGAGCTTAAGGTCAATGTACAGTATACTAGGATTTGACTAGCTTTGACCTTCTAAACCAAACAGCCCTTTAATAGGGTCTGTGTGGATTTTTGAACTGATAAAGGCTTTTTAACTATAGATTCTGAGTTATTATGGTTTCACTAACTTATTTTAACTATCATTAACAACTTTTAAAACAAAATTAAGCAGTTAATTAAGCTATGCTACTTATTAGCTATTTTTGGTCTTTTTTAGTGTTTTATAGGAAAATGAAGAACAGGCTAAATAATAACTATGAAACTGACTGAAATATATATAGAAACTATTGATAAGCTAAAAATTATATAGATAAGCTAATAATAAGCTATGTAACAGTGAAATGAAAATTCAAGTTAAAAATGAGAATTAAGCTTACAACTGTGAAAGAGCTTATGAAAAGATGAACAAGGACTAGAAACCACTCCTAGCTTGTTGTCAACAAGCTAGAAACCAGAAAAGCCATCCAGATTAGCTTCTACCCCCAAAACTGCTTATTATGAGCTTTTGTTGACTTTCTTTGACTTTTTCTTCTTTCTTGAATTAGAGCAGATTTAAACTAACATAAGCTCACAGTAAGCTATAATTAGCTTATATAAGATTATATAAACAGATAATAAGCTATTTGATAAACACCAAACTTGATTCGAATTTAGCAGTAGACTTGGAAACTTGAATTTCATTACTTTGGAATATTAATACAATTCGGACGAAATTAAGAACAAGTAACATGAAACAAACTTGAAATGATAATCTAAACTTAATTTAAGACTGGAAACAAGAAATAAACATAAATTACACTACTGATGGTCCTAAACTAGTGACAAAGTATTTCTTCTGTCTTCTTCTTCTTAAATAGATAACCCAAAAGCTTCGTCTCTCTCCTCTGATCAAATCCCACCCTTTGGTTAAGCTTGAAATGATCTCAGCTGTTGATTGGCATTTTGGCGCCAAAATTGTACTTGGTCTGATAACTGATGGGGGGAGTGGGAAAGCATTAAATAAGGAGGAGGGGGTGGTGGAGTGTAGCAGAGATAAGATAGTGGGTTGAAGTGATGGGTGGTTTTGTAGATATAAGGTGGGTGAGGGTGGTTTTGGCGGGGTGGTATGAAGAAGAAGACGGGTCAAACTTGGGTTTGACCCTGATATTTAAATAAGGGGTGTGGGCCGGGTTTTATATATAAAGGAAGTTGGGCCTGGTGGTTTATTGGACTGGGTTTGGATTTGGGTTTTAATAATAAAAGGTTGTTGGGTTATTTATAATAAAGGGGGTCCGGTTTGTATATATAACCATAAGGACCAATTTTGTAATTTCCGAATTGTTGAAGGGTGTGAGTTGTCAACTTTCCAAAGGTTGTCCAAGGGGTATAATTTGTAAATTGTGAATAGTACAAGGGCCATAGATGTAATTTTCCATTTTTGAATGCCCATGGACTATTTTTTCCATTTGTCAAACTTGAGGGACCAATCTTGTAATTTCTTCAATCTTTTCACCCAAGGACCAATTGTGACAACTTGTGAACTCCAAGGACCTTTGTTGACTTTTTCTTTCAAAATAAACCTTCAGGGACTAATTCTGCCAATTTATGAAACTTCAGGGACTGAAAATGACAATTATGTGAACTTTGCTCGTTTTTCACCTGTTTTCAATCATTTTACATCTGAATCATATAAAAACACATTCCAATGATATTTATAGTATTATGTGACATTTCAAAGTGTTTTTGGCTGTTTATGTGGGTTTAAACAAGGTAAATATATGTGTATTTGGACACATATCAATAACCGAGGTCAACAGAATGAAAACGAGAGTCCAAACTCATCCAGATATTTAACGAACGAAGGTAGAGTATACGCATAGGTAGAATGAACTTAAAGTCTCACTAATCACGGATAACCCAACGGAGATTCAAATTCTAAACTTCTTAGGTACTCCCCAATATATCCTATGCCCACAACAAGTGCACGTTATATGATGTAAGTATTATCACGTTGGCCAGACGTCATAATACTGGCATCATATAAATATGCCCTTATGATGGTCATACTTTATCTCAAGTCGAAATCAAAACCACCTATCTTAATTCACCTAGTACTTCTATAGTCTCAAAGGTCAACAAGACCAAATGTCATAGTCAGGAGGGAAAACAAAACTATTCGCAAGAGTATCAAAATCCCAGATTGCCTAGTAGAAATGAGGTACGCCGTCACAAGCATCATATCTTCCACAATTCGCCAAAATCTCTCAAAACAAAGCCATCACCGAACATACGAAAAATGAACACGAACAGAAATGCTTCTAGGAAACTTAAATCATTAAAGGATCTTATTACTATATAACGAAACTTAAGAGGGTCTACGGAAGTGAAAGTTAGTCGTCAAAATCTTCGGTCTTCCCAGAATCAATTCTTCCAAACATAAAGGGTCTGTATCTAAACTCCGTCCATTCAACACCTCCAATCTCCTCAAGTCCGGTTAATCTGTCTTCGTTTGTCCATCAATCGGAAAGTGAAACCATAATCGAGAACTTGTGTCTGGTTCGTCGAGCCTCCTGCAGTTCTTCTTGGAATGTGATGGAGTAATGTGGATTTCTGGCACGATCTTTGAATCACAGCATCATCCAGTCTGCTTCCGCTCTCAATTCATCTTAGTACAACCAAGATGAATAGGAAAATTAGACTGCATGTCTTCATCAGCTCCAGGTTTGCCATCTTGACTAAATTTCTTCCTCTGCATCGCCAACACTTCTACCTTGTAAGGAATGTCTTCACTCTTCAGGGTAGCCGCCGTTGTTGTCAACTCCAGGTCAGGCAGGGAAATAATTCTTCTGATATTTTTCTAGTTGTCTTTGATGCATCCGAAAACTTCCTGTGCGGCAAGGGAGTATCACCGAGTCTCTTTCTGATTTATCCCAAAATTGTTCCGCCTGAAGGTATGGCAACTAATTTCTAACTTAGCTTTTCCAAAACTCCATTCTCAACTAAGCTGTTTCTATCTGTTCACGAAATTTCTCAATGGTATCATAAGTTGCCAACATCTTCCAGAATTCTTCTACAGAGTTTAAAGGGTTTCAGTTCTCCATTCTATTGTTGGTTTTGACCACATGGTGATAGTCTTCAAAGCTCGCGGAATTTAAAGAGGTATCCTCAATTAAAAACATCGTTGTCTCAACAAATATCAATCTCTCAGTATGCACGAATGACTAACAAAGTGCAAAAATGATTTTCATGCTCTTCCTCATCTCCGAATGTACTATTAAGTCATACAATGACCATTTGCCCAAGTACTCACGAGAAAAATATTATTTATCAAATTCACAAAACAGTCAAAGCTTTAGCTAATACTATTAGCGTCCCTAATCGTCATAGCAGTCATTTACGAATACAGAAGGCGATTCTAAGAATAAAATTAATTCATCAGAAGGAAACTTCGCGCTCTGAAATTAAACAAACACGTAGTCGTTTCAGGGAGTACGAATATTGGCTCCTAACAGTAATACGGTTCAGCTATCTCCAGTCACCATCCTTCTTTATCGCGAACGAAACTAAAACACGCCCAGAATATACACTTAGGAAAACTCACTTCCTGGTCTTCGGTTGCTGCTCTTCCCGGTTGCTCAAATCAAATTATATGATCCCGGACACATCTGAAAGACACCTTCGTTTGGTGACTAGACAATCTCTCGCTATCAAGTCAAATCCTTCTTCACGCTCCGATGGAAAAATTTTTGGTGGTTCGACCAGGGATCATATTCAAGATTCAGGATGCCAAATAACGTTCAAGATAAGGTTCATGTTTAGAAGACTCAAAGTGCCAAAGAGCTCTCAAGATGAGGTTCATTCATTGGTGTTCGAAATGGGTTATAGGAAAAATTCATAACCGCGAAATTAACACACGAGTCTCCAGAGTAATAGTGATAGTAGAGAGTTTAACAATCGGTAATCATGGTAGAGAGTTTCAAAATTGTTGCCAACGTTAAAGGTTAGACATAGAAAGGGAAATTGTCAATATTTGAATGCTCAATCAACCAATTCCTTGTCAGAATAAAATCGAAGTTAATTATCCAAAGAAAGATGGATCACAAATCAAATCTTTATCATTCAAAAGTGAGGGGGAAGATTTTTATACTTGTGGTTACACACCACAAGACCTCTCTTAGGAATAGAGATGGGTGAAACGAAATCAAATAGTGTCGGAAGATTTATAGATACTTATCAAAAGCAAGAGACAAAAAGAGAATACATCATGTACGTCATCGCCATGGAGATTCTCAGAATGACCGAAGAGGCATCAAAATGATTGACGAAAGGATCAGAGGTCAAAGTCAAAATCCGAAGATAAGGATCGAATAGTGTCAGGCAATTATTGTGCAATTCTCAATGTCTTCTAGATTTAAATAGGTTTCAAAACCTAGGTGGTGCAAAGCATAAGCTTTCGATTTTCAAAAATGATATCCACAGGATCTAACCAAAAGTAAGGCACGAATCAGAGTGATGCGGAAGCAATGATACCTAAACAAACGCCTTATAGCCTACCCATTCCTCACTGGTCAAAACTTACGTTCCTATAGGGAAATCTTAAAGCAAATTTTCAAAGGTTATCTTACGAGCGCCTACAGGGAAAACTTAGTGGTCCTAACTTACACAGGCCAAGGGTAAATGTATTACGAATCGCAGCCTGTCTCTCTGATACCATAATTGTAACACCCCAACCCGGAAAGGGTAGAAGTACCACATTAATGGTTTCATATCAGATCAAAACACAGCATACATTCAATAGTAATACAAGGATTCTCAAAGGTTACAAATGAAATACTGAATACACAAGGGTACAAAGGAACAAAAGCTAAATACTAACTCTGCAAATGCAAATCCTTCTAATAACTTCTACTTCAGAATAACTATCAAGGTCTTCTAAGTCCAAAAGTCTCTTCACTCATACCCAGCTTCCAACTAAAACCTGCCGCGGGAAAAGAAACACAGCTGAGCTTAAAAAGCCCAATGAACAGATATATAATAAAAGGAAACGAAAGCAAATGAAACGAACATGTATAGTTTAGTGCATTGGGATATATAAGTCAGAGGCAAAGAATATAAATAAGAATGAAATGAAAAGAAAAAGAAATAAAAGGATCAGTAATCCTCCACGAGCCCGAACAAATCAAATATAGTAACAATGTCTTCATAATCATATAGGGGGGAGACCTCTTATATAACCAGATACTATGAGGGATGTCCTCATTCTTCCAATTGGAGTAGCTAACTCCCGAACTTGTGAAAGACGTGAATTGCACCCAGCATCAGTCACCGAACAATATATAATATCAAATCATGTTAAGTTCACGAACACGAACACGAACCTAGGATGCATCCATACGCCCCCCGAACAATAATATAGGCTATAATAAATATAATGTGCATGCAACGAACAATATGGGGACGGTGTGTAACATCACTCGAACACACTGGAGTCATGCCATTGGTGCATCAATGACACGGCCATGTTACCCTCATGGCTAGGAAACGAACTTGGCTCGGGTATCAAACTGAAGGGTCAAAGGTCAAAGGTCCAAATCTTAGCAAAGGTTCAAATAGTCTAAGTCATCGAATCAGGGTCAAAGTCCAAATATCAAAGGTTCATGGCAAAGGGTTCATCATCGAAGGTTCATAATCAAATGGTTCATTTAAAGTAATATTTATCAATTGATTTTATAAAAATGACCTTTAATAACGGTTTTCACAAAAGTAGTCTTGAAAAGTAGTTTTCACAAAAGTTTGGTCAAATTCTAAATAAAAGTGGTTTCGCATATTTCATAAACATCTTCTTTAAAAATAATTTTTTCTCAAAACGTTTCCATTATATAATTGAAAAGGTTTTCACATCTAATTACCAAAATCAAATGAACCCTCGAAGTATCAAGTGATTCGAATACTAATATCACAAGGTAACGAACGAATATCAAAGGAATCATTATAGAAGCTCAAAGCAAAAGGGTCATATCGAACATCAAAGTCCACAATGAATCAAACAAACGAAACAAAGTGTAGGGGGACATAGCAATGGCTTGGGAAATCCTAACGAGTCAAAATCAGAAGTCAAGAGAACGAAGGCACCTTACTGAGAAGGGCAGAATATCTGTACCTTATTAGCAGAACACCATGATAGCAAATGACAAGGATCAAATTACTCATTCCTCGAACCTAAAGGAGTAGAAGATAGAATGACAAGTGGTTTTTAGTTATCTTTCCATTTTAAGTAACTTTCCTTGTTAGGTAACTTTCCTTATTTAGCAGGTTTCCCGAATTAGCAAGTTTCCATAATTAGCAGATTTCCATAATTAGAAAGATTATAATATCACCAATTTAGGTTAAGTCATTAATCAAGCCTTATTATGGGATTAAGGTATATTTTAGCAAGTTACAAAAGTCTAGGGTTATTTATGACAAGTTTTCATAGTTTAGGGTTTTAATTGTAAATTCACCAATTTCAAAGGTCTAATCATGAAAATACTTTAAGTTACTGATTTAAATACCTATGTTATTCAGAATGACACTTTAATCCCTTAAGTTTCACAAATTACCATTCATACCCCTCTAGTTACATTAATTACAAAACAAACCCTATATTTACATAATTTACAATTTAACCCCTATCATGTTTATATTTACACATCAAGCACTATATTATCCAAGATTATAGAATATACCCTCAATTTAACATATTATACGAATCATACCTTCAGATTTCACCTAATTACAAAACTAGTCCTTTAACTTTCTAAAATTACCATTTTAAGACCTAATTTCATTATACTTACATATCAAGCCCACAATTACCCAAAATTACACATTACACTCTTAATATCATTATTTACACAGAATAACCATGAATTTCTAGAATTTTCACTTTTAGTCCCTCTATTTGAAATAAATACAATTCGTACCTTATAAATACAAATGAATTCTTTTCTTGCAATATTTACACTTAGGACCCTCATGTTATATTTTTTTATACATTGATACTGACCTAAATAACATTACAAAAACATCCCACAAGTTTCAAAGTTGGCAAAACACACCCCTCTAATTTAATTTCCTAATCGGTATACATTTAAATTAACAAACTAAACCCTAATTTGTCCCCATCATCACACAATCATTAAACAATCATAAGATGCATTTATTACTCAGATTTCATCAAAGAACCCTAACCCCAAAATTGTTCTTAGAGTTTCTTTATTTTCTTTTATTCGATATTCATAAATCCGATTACAACAAAATTAACCACGAATAATCTAAGCTTCTATAAATTGTTCCAACATTTTTCCCAGATCATATGGTTTGCATAAGGTCCAAAATAAATGATTACAACACCTGGTAAAATCGTATGGCTTGTCTTGGATTTTTAATACGTTTTTGTCCTCTAAAATTATTACGATCTATATATCATGTATGGTTCGTGTTATATATTTTATTTAGATCTTATAGGGTACTAAGAACATAAGAAAAATAATACTTGAAGGATCGAACGAGCAGAAGGGATATATGGAATTATGTACCTCTCGTATGCAAAATTCGACAACCAAAAATCCTAGCGAACAAACGAACAAGTCCACGACCTTCTAACAAATTTTCCTAGCTTCCTTAGATGTTGTATAACTCTAGAAAAATGTCCCACAAATTTTCCCAAGTCGAATGAAGGCAGATCGAATTTTTGTTAGGGTTTTTGAGTTTCGGTATATATAATATATAGGATAAAATCATGGACCGAATAAAATAGGGAGAGGGAACAAAGATTTCGGTCCAAGCTATTGTATTTAAGATCAAATACTGATTTTTGAGATTTCCTAATTTTAGTTGTAATTATCTTGCATTTTATATATTTTAAATCGAATTAATAATAATAATAATACACAAAATTAATTAAACCGGCCTAAATATTTATTTCGTATAAATAAAATTTTTTGTACACTTCAAAATGTTTAATTGTAGACATAAAAATTACTTCGTTTCATATCTTGCTCATTCCCGAAGGTTTGGGATTTATTTGGTACTTTAAATGCTTATTAATCAAATTTTAAAATTATAGGGGCAAATTGGTCTTTTTGCATGTTTTAGATTTTTGGGTATTACAGAGAATGTGTGTTGAAGTGATTGAGAAATGAGTGAACAATTTGCTGCTATTTATAGCCATTTGGCTTCAGCAACCCACGGATCACACGGAACCAAAAAAAGGGTTCTGCCCTTTATAATTTTTGGTTCCGTGGTCTCCTGACACAAAATCTAAAAATCTTTATCAAATCTTTCCAAAATCAAATCTAAATCTTTCCAAGATATTTTCATAATCTTACATGAAATCTAACCAAGATATATTCTTAGATTTTGCTAGACTAGGATGATCCAAGGCATGATGTAATAAACCATTTTCTTTTTGACTTAAGTATATAGGAAAGTTAACTTGTAAAATGAATTGTAACTAGTTTAGACAAATGTCTAAATGTAACTAGTTCAAGAAAATGCCTATTTTATGTGCTTGTTAAAATAAAATATATTTTGTCAAGTGTAAGTAAACTTTAGTACTTAATGCAAAATGTAAAATGAGGTTCGAAATAGAATGGTTAATCTATTAAAATACTTAATGACTCTAAACGTATTTTAAACATTCTAAATGATTTATTAAGGGGTTTAATCATAATGCCACATAACAAACATGTACGAACCTGTATTGTAGCATACGAGGACTTGAGGTGTTGAATGTATGTTGAAACAAAATATGATTACGAGTAACGTGTACATTTTACGTTATGTATCAAGTTACATGTTTGTCATCAATCAAAACAAACGAGACTGTATAGATTAAATATCGTAATATTTGCACTAACAGGAGCAAAATGGATCAAGTTCGAAAAGTCTACTAAACTGAAGGAAGATACACCGTGTCATTCTAGACAGATACGCCGTATATAAAGACTTAGACGAATATGAATACCATTGCCTGACTTTGAAGCATGCGCCGTATGAATTTATCTCATACGCCGTATATGAAACCTTGGTAAATGAGAAGATCCGACTTGTTTTACTCCAGATACGCCGTTGACATTCCAGATATGCGGCATATCAATCACAAGACTTCACCAAGATAATCCAAGATATTGAAGAATATGCGCCGCATGAAGACTGAAGGTACGCCGTATCTTATGGCGGTGTACGAATATTCCTGAATATTATAATCTTGGACACCACGTGAAGTTACCTAGATACGCCGTATCAACTTAGTTGATACACCGTATCGACCCTGCTGACAGAAAGTATAAATACCCCATTCGACAGCCACATTCGGTGTGACAAAAAAACCCTAAGGAGAAGAATACAGATGAATTGGCAGCACAAGACACAACATAAAAGAAGAATTCAGAGCAGTAAGAAGGTCCTGCTAGTACTTTAATTCATAGGAAAACTCGTTTATTTGTATTAGCAATCAGTTAATGGTTGAGTTAGTGTCTTTTTTACTATTTGATCGGACTTAATAGTTTCCAGCTGTTATAAAGAGTATTTGATGTTTATTTGGTTTCTTTATGCATATGCTTTGATTACATATTAGGATTTATCGCGCCTTGTCAACGTAGGCTTGCGCAATTACTTCATTAACATCATTTGTATAGTTAATGTAAGCCTGTAAAAGAGATAAATAATACATAAAACTAGTAATCATTAAGTGTTTACACACCTGTAACTAAGACTCCACTAAGAGAGAATAGATTTTAGCACTCATCTTATACAGCTAAGCAATTAAACGTTTGACAAGTTTTCCTACTATCGGCTTGACCTCTTATCTGTGTTTATTTTCTATCTGTGTACGTGTTGGTCATTCGCTTATTCATTCTCTAGTTTTATTTACTGTTTACTTAATCTACACAATTGTGTCAGTCTTTCAGGCTGAAAACCCCCTTGCGTTAGATTAGGGCATTAGAACTAACTTAGGATTAAAATACTGATAGATATCTAGGTGTTAACGTTCCACTCGTAGTGTTTGACACTCTACTTCCCAACTAGCTATATTGATTGGGTAAACTGCTCGTTAGTGTGTGTTATAGGATAAGTCGGCTAACTATAAATTTAAAACTTGATAATATAATCTATTCTACAACGATATACGCACGCATCAAGTTTTTGGCGCCGCTGCCGTGGAGTGAATTGTTTAATTCTAAAATATCTATTAATATTTTAATTTAGAATTAACTTGATTAGTTTTTAATTATTAGTTTTTAATTTGCTAACTTTGTTGTGTATTTGTATTATTTGCATTCATTGCATTTTTCTGCATATTTTCTGTTTTCTTGTTTCTTTTTGCATTTTTCCTTTTAATTTCTTGTTCTGCATTTACTTTGATCGTTTCACTCTTCTTTTACACGAGATAGTTTATTTTCAGAATGATGAACGAATCAGATATTACTATGGAAGAATACATTATGAATCTAACAGGAGAAGCTCGTTGGAACAATAAAATTTTCAACAACTGGGAAACTGCTAAGTACGGTAAGAAAAGGAGACAACTCAGTGAAGGTAACATTGAGTGTCTTCGATTCTTTGAAACCAAATTTCCAGCTATAGTTTATGATGATTCACTAAGCTATAAGGAGGATTCAATACTTGACTCCTTCCCGATATTTAATGATACATGTAAATCATCTTCACTTCAAACTGAATGTTACATGGTCATGTCTGAAAAGAAAGCTTTTAAGAAAAGATTTGCTAAAAAGGAAATGTTTAACATATTAAATATAGATACGAACCTCTTTTCTTATGAAATCCCTACCATTGAAAACTCAGAATTTGACAATGTTAATTGTAATTCTGGTGAAAAATTTTTAGGCTATCTTCATTGTAATACATTACCTGCTAAAACGAAGCGTAGTCTAGACCCCTTTGAACCTAAGAAGATATCTATATCAAATTTTGAGGTATTTTCAAACTTAAATAGGATTATGATTCGATGGCACTCTAAAATGGATATACCAATTTGTGCATTTAAGAATTTATATATACCATATGGTATACCATTTGACCCCAAATTGGTGTACAAGGAAAAGTGTTGCCGATGCCAAGGTACGTCTCTCTTTTAATTATTATGTTCACAAAAACACCGATACGGTGCATATAATTAATTTGCTGTGCCGCATCTCTCCCTACTTAAACCATTTGACCAGTCAACTAATCCTTATTTAATACGACGCATAACTAAATATACGATACGGTGTATCAATTTAACCCTATAAATATGACTGAGATACGCGGGATTAGATTTTACCACCCACTTTTACACACAATTAAAACACACACTAAATTTTTACTCGCTTCGCAAATCATCAATCACTATCATATATCAGTTTCCTTGATCAATCCAGTGTTAATACACGAAGGTAATAGCCCTAATTCTTAATTTTTATTTATATTTGTTTTCGTAAAATTAGGGTTTTTAGGATTCAATTGATTAAGGGACGAATTGATTTAGGGTTTGTGATTGGTTTAGGGCTTGATTGATTTCCCCTATTGTTAATTAGATTATGATTTGGTAATTACCCTTAGTTTGGTTCGAACGAAATTAGGGTTTTTAGTTCGGAATATTGGGGGAAAGCGGGAAGGTGATATACAAATTTTTTTTTTGGCGGAAATTTTTTTGTTATGAAGCGTTTGAGATAATATGGGTTTCACTTTAGCTTTTGGTTTGCGCCACGTTTGCGGATTCTTGGGATATGTGATAAACATGTTCTTTTATACTGATGCAAAAATAGATACGACGTATCCATTATCTGGATGCGTCGTATTAATTACTTTTTGAAACTAATTTTATCACGTCTTTAATACAGCGTATCACCTTATTAGGTACGACGCATCTCTAATACGCCGTACTATCCTTTTTATATACAGCGCATTGAACTTAAATTTTCATATGCTCCGTATCTGTTATAATCATACAGATACGACGTATTAACTATCCATACGCCGTATCATCCTCTTGCACAGACTGTTTAACTAATTTTCAAACCTTTGCAGATGGAGATCCCGGATACTGCAGCTAGACACCAGTGGCTCAGATTTGAGTTGATGGGACTTACCCCTAGACCGAGGCAAATTATCTTAGGAGACTCAGGGGCCTGTGTTGGGAATAAAATGATCAAAGTCAAAGAGCCTGCCAATGATGAGAAGAGCCTGCTAGTTGATTTTGTAGTGTACGAAGATGTTCTACCAGTACCTTCTGGGTAGAAGGTACTGCTAGCTAATGAAGAGCCTGCCAAGCTTCTGTTTTGTCGATTAGATATTTTGTAATAGATATTTAGTTGAATTATTAGTCTTTGTACATTGTTATACGTTATGTAGAAGTAGAATAGTCTTCTGTGGTGACAGAAGAATATATCAGAGTGTACATGGGTAGTTGTATTTAATTGTAGGCGCCATAATAGTCAAAGTATAGTATTATATTCATCTACTTGACAACATGTAATAAGATATCCTTATCTTATAAAAGGATATCTTAGTCACTTCTTCATGCATGCATCTTTCACAACTAATAACCACGAACCAAACTATCTCTCAAGTAACTTAGTTACTTCGAATCACAAATCCTTTTTACAATCTTAGATTCAAGATTACTTTGTAATCCTGGTGATACTTAGATCATCCGTATTATTTCATCAATAATATTGAATCGTTTTGTTCTAACCAAAGTTGTGTTCTTTGTTCATTGCATTCTCTCATTTACTCAAACTCACCATCTTGTGTTCTTTTAAAGTGTGTTGTAGTAGATTCCGCATGCTAAACACATTCAATACATAAATATCTCAATTAAGAACAAACAAAACGTTCCACAAGTGGTATCAGAGCCAGGCTTGATATTTACTAATTTAAAAGAAAAATGGATGTTGAACATATTCAGACAAATGTTGCAGCTAAACTTCCATTACTGAAACAAAATGAGTTTGAAATGTGGCGACTCAGGGTTGAACAATACTTTCAAGTGCAGGATTATGCACTTTGGGAGATTATTGAACAAGGCAATTCATTTAAACCCCAAACCACCACAACAACAGTAAATGATGCTCTTGTAACAACAATACAAACCCAACCATCGAATGCAGATGAAAGAATTCAGAAGAAAAATGATCTCAAGGCAAGGAGTATGTTACTGATGACTATTCCAAATGATCAACTTCTGATTTTTAACAAATACAAAGATGCCAAAACCCTCTTTGAAGCTATTGTGGCTAGGTTTGGTGGTAATGATGCTACCAAGAAAACACAAAAGACACTTCTCAAACAACAATTTGAGAACTTCACAGCCACAACCAATGAGTCTTTGGACAGTATGTTCAATAGACTTCAGAAGCTTGCAAGTCAGTTAGCCATCCATGAAGTAATGATAACTCAAGAAGATCTAAACTCTAAATTTCTTAGGAGTTTACCTTCAGAATGGTCTATGCATGTCATTGTATGGAAGAACAAGTCAGATATTGACCAGATGAGTCTCAATGATCTCTACAACAATTTCAAGATTGTAGAACATGAAGTCAAGAAGACTACTGGGTCAAGCTCAGGAAATATGGCATTTGTTTCATCCCCAAACATCTCAAAGGTTGATCATGAAGACAAAGGTGGCAGAGAAGAAGGTACTGCTAACACAACCTTTGGTACTGCTAGTACTTCTAGTAGCACTAAATCCATTTTGGATGAAACAATTGGGTGTGCTTTTCTTACATCTCAACACAATGGGTCTGTATTAACATTTGAAGACCTTCAAGAGATTCATCCTGATGATCTTGAAGTAATGGACCTAAAGTGGCAACTTTCACTTTTAAGCATTAGAGCTAAGCAGTTGATGATGAGGACTGGCAAGAAGATACTGATAGATGGAAGTGAGCCTGCTGGCTATGATAAGTCAAAGGTGGAGTGTTACAACTGCCACATGAAAGGTCACTACTCTAGAGAGTGTAGAAGACCTAAGAGGCAAGATGACAGAGGTAGAGGGTTTGACAATAGAAACCAAGGAAGCTTTGAGAAGAAAGGAAGCTTTGAAAGCAAGAGTAAGGTTGTTGAAGTTGCTGAGCCAAAAGCAATGGTTGCTATAGATGGCATGGGTTTTGACTGGAGTTTCATGGGTGAAGATGAGTCAACTTCTGATGAATTGGCTTTGATGGCATTCTCCACCCCTGAGGTACAAATTATCAAATGTCCTAATGATTGTGAATCTTTTAAAGAATTAAAAATCATAAGTAAAGCTTATGATACAGAAGTATTAGAACATAGAAAAACCATTCAAACCTTATTTGACCATAAGTGTGGTATGTCCAAGCTAGAAAAACAAATCACTCACTATAGAGAAAATGAACTTACCTTTACTGATGCTAAAAATGCTCTTCAAAGACAAATATTTTTGAAAGATAGAGAAATAGAAATGGTAAGGACAGAGTGCACTAAAGTGACATTAGCTAGAGACAATATTCAACTGACTGTTACTAAATTGGAAAATGCTTCTGAGTGTACTAAGAGCATAGTTGAGACTCAGTTGAATAAGAGAATAAAATCAGGGATAGGATATAATAATTGTCCTCCACCTTATAGAGGAATTCCTTGTCCACAAGGTAGTGATCTTGCTGCATCAGGTTTACATGAATTTGTTGCAAAACCATTAGCTAAACCTGTAGTGATAGGTGAACCTTCTGAGAGTGCTAAGAATGTCTCACTCTCCAAGGTGCTCACTGAGAAGAGACCAGATGTCCTAATTATTGAGGATTGGGTATCTGATGATGATGAAGATGAGACTATTCCTATTAAAGGAATCAAAGTAGGACCATCCAGTCCTAAGAAAGTAGAAGTTAAAGCTAAAGCCAAAACTGTTTTGAAGACAGTTGAAAGTTGTAAAAAATGTAATAACAAACCTAGGGGAAGCCAAAGAAATTGGAACAACCTTAAATCACAACAATTAGGTGATGACTTTGTTATGTTTAATAAAGCTTGTTATTATTGTGGTAGCTTTAATCATCTTCATGCTTATTGTAATAAATGGGTTTCTGGGAGTAAATCAAAAGCTAAAACAAATGTTACTCAACCCAGAAAAAGTTTTGTTAAGTCTAACACTACAAAAGATAATCATACTGTTAGACAACATAAGCCTGTTATTACAAAATCAACTGAAAAGGGTACAAGAAACACTTTCAAAAGTGTACCAAAAGTTGAGAAGAATCCTATTCAAAAGATAAATGTGGTCAAAACAAAAGTTTGGAGTCCAAAAACCAAAGGTCCTGCTAGACTAAATGGTACTGCCAAAATTGGTACTGATAGACCAAAGACCACACAATGGATTAAAAGGGAAAGTGCTGTTAAGTCCTCAGCATGTTGGATTTGGAAACCAATCCAATCAAAAGGTGCATCAACAATCCTGAAAAGGTTTGACTTCATTGATGCAAGAGGCAAACCCAAGTCTGTCATGGCTTTGGTACCCCAAGGAAACTAATATGTTTATTCATGTGCAGGAACATTCATCTGATAGTGAAGATCAAGGGTATGTTGATAGTGGGTGTTCCAGGCACATGACAGGCAACATGTCATTCCTCTCAGATTTCAAAACATTTGATGGAGGATATGTTACCTTTGGGGGAGGAATTAAAGGAAAGATTACTGGTAAAGGTACTATTAAAACCAGTAAAATAGATTTTGAAAATGTGTATTTTGTGAAAGAACTTCAGTTTAATCTTCTTAGTGTCTCACAAATGTGTGACAAAAAGAACAATGTTCTATTTACTGACAATGGATGTATGGTTCTTTCTTCTGATTTTAAGATGCCTGATGAAAGTCAGATCCTTCTTAAAATTCCAAAAAGGAACAATATGTATAGTGTCAATTTAAAGAACATTGATCCCAAAGAAGGTTTAACCTGTTTGATAGCAAAGGCCTCATTGGATGAATCTATGCTTTGGCATAGAAGGCTTGGTCATGTAAACTTTAAAACAATCAACACTATTGCAAAATATGATTTAGTAAGAGGTTTACCCAAAAAGATTTTCCAAAACGACCAAACTTGTGTTGACTGTCTAAAAGGCAAACAACATAGAGCTTCTTGTAAGCCCAAGACCCAAAACTCTATTACTCAGGCTTTACATATGCTTCATATGGATCTCTTTGGTCCTACTAATGTGTGCAGCTTGAATGGAAAGAAATATTGTCTGGTTGTTACTGATGACTATAGTAGATTTTCATGGGTTTTCTTCTTAAGATCCAAACATGAAACTAGTGAGACACTTAAAACCTATATCACTGAGGTAGAAAACCAATCTGATAAGAAGGTTAAGGTCATCAGATGTGACAATGGGACAGAGTTCAAGAATAGAGTTATGGATGACTTTTGCAAGGAAAAAGGCATAAAAAGAGAGTTTAGTGTAGCTAGAACACCTCAGCAAAATGGAGTAGCAGAAAGAAAGAATAGAACACTTATAGAGGCTGCTAGAACTATGTTAGTAGACTCTAAGTTGCCTATTTCATTTTGGGCTGAAGCAGTTGGTACTGCTTGTTATGTACAAAACAGGGTTCTTGTGACAAAACCACATAGAAAAACACCTTATGAACTTTTCTTTGGTAGAAAACCATCTTTAAGTTTTATGAGACCTTTTGGTTGTCAGGTTACTATTCTCAATACCAAAGATCATTTAGGCAAATTTGATGGAAAAGCAGATGTTGGCTTTTTGATAGGGTATTCCTTGCAAAGTAAGGCCTATAGAGTGTTTAACACATGCACTAGGCTAGTTGAAGAGAATCTTCACATAGAGTTTCAAGAGAAACTAGCAAATGTGAAAGGAGTTGGACCAGATTGGATGTTTGATGTTGATAGGCTTTCAGAATCTATGAATTATGTGCCTGTTACAGGTACAAATGCTAATGAAAATGCAGGTTCTGAAGAAAATGTTGAAATTCCTAAAAATCAAGATTTCATCTGGATGCCAATTTGGAAAAGTATGGATCTATCTTCAAATGAAGAAGGACCTTCAAACACAACAAAAGAAGGCAATGAAGAAGATCAAGGAACTCAGAATCAAGAGAATCAAGAGAGTGGTGCTAATGACAATGGTACTGCCAGTTCTTCAGATGGTCCTGCTAGTACAAGTATTGGTACTGCTGAGCCATTGAATGTTCAAATAGATGATTCTTTTCAAGAAGAAGTTGGGATTAGCAATCTTCCAACTACATATGAAGTTCCTAAAACACCAAACACTAGAATTCTCAAAGATCACTCAACTGATGATGTGATTGGAAGCATAACTTCTGGTGTTAGAACAAGATCTCAAGTTGGTTTATCTCAAGTCTTATCCTCAAATGAAGAAGGGTTAATCTCCTCTCTTTATGAAGAAAAGAATAATGATAATTCCAATATATGCCTGTTTTCATGTTTTCTATCTCAGGCTGAACCCAAAAACATAAACAAAGCTTTAGATGATGCAAGTTGGGTGGAAGCTATGCAAGAAGAGCTTCTCCAATTCAAGATTCAGAAGGTTTGGATATTGGTTGATTTACCCAGAGGTCATAGGGCAATTGGAACCAAATGGGTGTTCAGAAACAAGAAGGATGAAAGGGGTATAGTGATCAGGAACAAGGCTAGATTGGTAGCACAAGGATATACTCAAGAGGAAGGGGTAGATTATGAAGAAGTGTTTGCTCCAGTTGCAAGACTTGAAGCAATTAGGCTTTTCTTAGCCTATGCTTCATTCATAGGCTTCACTGTCTATCAAATGGATGTTAAGAGTGCATTTTTGTATGGTGAAATTGAAGAACCAGTATATGTATCTCAACCTCCAGGCTTCATTGATGCTGAGTATCCAGATAAAGTTTACAAAGTTACCAAGGCTTTGTATGGCCTACATCAAGCTCCAAGGGCATGGTATGAAACATTGGCTTGTTTTCTACTAGAAAGTGGATTCCAAAGAGGCAGGATTGATCCAACTTTGTTCATCAAAAGGACAAAGAAAGACATCTTGTTAGTGCAGATTTATGTTGATGACATAATCTTTGGATCAACAAACCAAGGCTTGTGTGTAGAATTTGAAAAACTTATGCACAGTAAGTTTGAGATGAGTTCCATGGGGGAACTTACTTTCTTTTTAGGTCTCCAAGTGAAACAATCCAAAGAAGGCATATTTATCAGCCAAGATAAGTATGTAGCAGAGATCCTAAGAAAATTCAATTTTGCTGATTCTAAGGTTGCAAGTACACCAATGGATCCAGACAAAGGGCTAATCAAAGATGCTGATGGAGAAGATATGGATTTGCACAATTATAGATCAATGATTGGGTCTTTGATGTATCTTACATCATCAAGACCAGATATCATGTTCTCAGTATGTGTATGTGCAAGGTTTCAAATACATCCCAAGATCTCTCATCTCACAGCAGTCAAAAGAATCTTTAGATATCTTAAGGGTCAACCTAGGTTGGGTCTTTGGTATCCAAGGGAATCATCTTTTGAATTGGTGGCTTATTCGGATAGTGACTATGCTGGTGCAACACTAGACAGAAAATCCACAACTGGTGGATGTCAATTTCTTGGTTGCAGACTAATCTCCTGGCAATGCAAGAAACAAACAATGGTGGCCAACTCTACAACTGAAGCAGAATATGTTGCTGGTGCAAGTTGTTGTGGGCAAGTTCTTTGGATCCAAAATCAAATGCTTGACTATGGGTACAATTTTCTTAACACCATTATTTATATTGACAATAGCAGTACTATTTGTATCATTAAAAACCCAGTTCAACACTCAAAAACAAAACATATTGAAATCAGACACCATTTCATAAGGGATTGCAATGAGAAAAGGTTAATTCAAGTTGTTAAAATTGATTCTGAAAAGAATTATGCAGACCTTCTCACCAAAGCTTTTGATTTAGGTAGATTCAAATATCTTGTAGGAGGTATTGGAATGATAAATCTTTGAAAATCATATGTTTTTGTTCATAATATTAACTGGTATTGGATTTTAAACATGGTACTGCTAGTTAGTCAAAAGGTCCTGTTAGTTCATAATTGGTCCTGCTGATACAAAATTGCTATGTTTTGTTCATTTAAAGGCTTGAATACTTAAAATGTTATAGATCAAGTGTTCTACACTTTGTTCTTTTGGTTTGCAACTAACACATTTCAGGTTAATAACAAAACAAGAGTTCTTTCAAACAAAAGGGGCAACAAAAGTTTTATTCATTTCAGGAGAAATAACAATCTCAGGGGAGGAATTAATAGCCCAGAATGGAAGAAAGACCAATTTATGAAAAGACAAGAGCATACAAGATGATGCAGAGTTGAAAAAGAGATAGTTAGATCACATATCTAGAAGGGATGAAGCATTTCTCAAGGAGAAAGTTCTATCTAGATCAAACTAAGAAATGTTTTCAACTCAAAGGCATGCTATTAGATGATTTCACTTGTTGAGCCAATCATCCAAGATACACAGCATCAATGCCTGATTCAAATTTCCTCCATCCAAGGAAATTGCACCATCTTTTGGGCCATCATGGCTTTTGGTATTCATCTCACCAAGTTTTCACAAACTTAAGAGTTGACTAGTCCTTAAGCAAACGGCTTTTGGTAAAGACAAATCAAATCCGTTAATGGTTGATAGTTTACCAAAAACTATATGGTTGTTAACTGACCATACTTAATTGTAAATAGTTAGCTAGTCCTTAAGCAAACGGCTTTTGGTAAAGACAACTCAAATCCGTTGATAGCTGGTAGTTTGCTAAAAACTATAAGGGATTTTTAAAAAACTTTCAAAGGTACTGCTAGTACAAAAATGGTACTGCTAGAGTACAAAGGTACTGCTAGATAGCCGTTGAGCCTGTCAGAAAAAGTTTTTAGCCTTTAGGCCTGGTAGTTAAAATTAGCCGTTGGGGTAGTTATGTAATTCACTGATGAATATATTATATTATATTTTACATATAAAAGATCTTTTTAACCGCCTTTTCACTTACTTATTTTAATCTTTATTATTGTCGGTTAAAAGTAATTCTCTCATATCTTCTTTCATCAGTCATTATCATAATTCACATACATCTTTCATCTTCTACCAGTACTACCAACAAATCCCACCATCATATTCAAAATTTTCATTATGACTTCCACAATTGATCTAAACTTTGTTCAACGTCACAATCAGTTAGCATTTTTGGAGAAGTCAGAGGATAATGCCTCATTTCATCAAGTAGTGGACTTTTTAAACAACTCCTACATCAGGTTTGCTTTGCTAGTCAATCCCACTATTTATGAAAATCAAATTTTACAATTTTGGGAATCTGCTAAAATTAAAACTTCTAAAAATGGGGAACAAAGAATAAAAGCCAAAGTGGATGGTAAACATTTGACTCTTACTGAGTCATCCATAAGAAGACATCTTCATTTGGATGATTCTGATGGTATTAGTCAGTTACCAGATACTGAAATTTTTGAAAATTTAACAAGAATGGGGTATCATGCTGAGTTCAACAAACTCACTTTTCTGAAAAAGCATCTTACTCCACAATGGAGATTTTTGATTCACACAATCCTTCACTGTTTGAGCCAGAAGAAAACCTCTTGGGAGCAATTTAGTGGCAACATGGCTTCTGCTCTCATTTGCTTAGCTACAAACAGAAAATACAATTTTTCTAAATATATTTTTGAAGGATTGATAAACAATGTGGATATTAAAACAAAATTTTTGATGTATCCAAGATTCATTGGATGCATCATTGGAAAATTACAACATGTGTTACTTCCCACAGACTCAGTTTATGAAACACCAAAACTTTCTCAAAAAGTATTTTCAAATATGAGAATTGGTTTTAGAGGGGAGGAAGTTCCACTTTTTGATGAAATGGTACCACAACATTCAGAAGAACCAACACCATCTGCTGATACACCATCATCCAGTTCTTCACATGGTTTCATTTCACAAACACATCAAAAATCACCAACACCATCTCCAGTACCATCAGCAACACCACCACCATCCCCACATCATACATCACAAACCCAATCACCTCAGACAATGCAAGAGTTGAAAGACAAGGTGAAGTTCTTAGAGAAAGCTCTTAAACGTCAAAATGAAAGGTTTTCTAAGATCAACATCAAATTGGTTAAGAGGGTTAAGAGATTGGAGGGTGAAGTGAAGAAGTTAAAAGGTAAAAAGTCTGCAAAGGTTGTTTTATCTAGTTCTTCACAGTCAGATGCTGATAGGATAGATCACTCTTCCAAAAAGGGGAGGAAGGATATGTCTGAAGATGAGGAAGAAGAGGAGGAACAGGCTCAATTTGAATTCCATGATGGAACTCAAGTTTATGATGAAGAGCCTGTTGGAGCAGGGCAAGAGCCTGCTAGGGCAGAAGAAGAGTCTGCCAGGAGAGAAAGGCTATTGGCTATGGGATATAAAGGGTCTGCTGAGAGAGTGTACAAGAGAAAGAGGGTTTTAATTGCTGATGAGCAATCTTCTGCTCCATCACAAGATTCACCTCCAAAGGATAAGGGCAAAGGTATTCTAATTGAAGATGAGCCAAAGTCCAAGAAGTTGAAAAGAACTCAGCAAATTCAGATGGCTTTAGGAGAAGAAGAGGCCAAAAGAGTTCAAGAAGAAGAGCTAAAAGCTAGAGAAGCTTCAAGAATGCTTGAAGAAATGAAAGAGCAGAAAGAAGCTGAAGAAGCTGCTCAAGCTCTTCTTGATACTCAAATTGCTCAAGAGACCTTTGATGCACAGATGTTATGGATTATTAACAATGATCCAATTGTGAAAGGTCATGCAGCAAATATAGTAAATGACAAGACACTCAATTCTGATGAGAAGACTGAAGCACTTGAATCTTTCATCAACAAGAAATACAAAGAAGCAGCTTTGGCTGACATTTTTGAGAAGATGAAGGAAAGTCAGAAGAGAGGTTTTAAAGTGGGCAAAACTAACAAAGATCAAACAATCTTTATGAAGAAATTTTTGAAGAATCAGGCAAATTGGACTGATTATCAACTTAAGAAGAAATCTGCTGATGAAATCTTCTTTTTATATCTTCAAGCCTACAAGAATCTTTACTATAATGTTCCATCTGATGTACATCCATTTAAGAAGAAGGAAGATGCTCAGAAGAAAGAAGTAGCAAAATTGGATCAAGGGCAAGTAAGTAAAATGTTGATTACTTTACCTACTATCATTCATGCTGATCCAATTAGGTCTAGACACCCTATAATTGATTGGGAAATACACCATGATAGATTTGGTAAGTCATGGAAAATATTAAGGGTTGGGGGACAGTCTGCTATCTTCAAGAATTTTGAAAATTTAGTTAGAGCATCTGATAGAGCAGATTTGGAAGAATTGTGGAATCTAGTGCAGATTAGGTTAGCTACAAATTCTAGTACAGATGCTAAGGAACAAGAGCTTTGGGTGGAATTCAATAGAATGTTTGATCCTGATCCCAAGGATGTTCATTGGAAATTTCCCTATTATGATCCTTCAATAACTTGGGAATTTCTAAGTCATAGCCATACTCATCATCTTTTCACACAGAGTGGGATAGAACTTTTTATGTTAGCTGAGAAAGAGTATCCTCTTAGCTATGAAGTGCTTAAAGCTATGATCTCCAAGAGATTAAGGTGTGACAAGGATGAAGAAAACTCAGAGATTGTTCAGAGTTTGCTGAGGAGCATATCTGAGCAATATGAAAGAAAAAGGAAGGATAGAAAGTAAGGTTTTTGGAAGAGTTCTCAAATCCTCAAGGTATGTATTTTATTCATCAGAAACTTGTGTATTTTAATGGAAATAACAAGTTTAGGGGAGGATTGTTGGGAATAAAATGATCAAAGTCAAAGAGCCTGCCAATGATGAGAAGAGCCTGCTAGTTGATTTTGTAGTGTACGAAGATGTTCTACCAGTACCTTCTGGGTAGAAGGTACTGCTAGCTAATGAAGAGCCTGCCAAGCTTCTGTTTTGTCGATTAGATATTTTGTAATAGATATTTAGTTGAATTATTAGTCTTTGTACATTGTTATACGTTATGTAGAAGTAGAATAGTCTTCTGTGGTGACAGAAGAATATATCAGAGTGTACATGGGTAGTTGTATTTAATTGTAGGCGCCATAATAGTCAAAGTATAGTATTATATTCATCTACTTGACAACATGTAATAAGATATCCTTATCTTATAAAAGGATATCTTAGTCACTTCTTCATGCATGCATCTTTCACAACTAATAACCACGAACCAAACTATCTCTCAAGTAACTTAGTTACTTCGAATCACAAATCCTTTTTACAATCTTAGATTCAAGATTACTTTGTAATCCTGGTGATACTTAGATCATCCGTATTATTTCATCAATAATATTGAATCGTTTTGTTCTAACCAAAGTTGTGTTCTTTGTTCATTGCATTCTCTCATTTACTCAAACTCACCATCTTGTGTTCTTTTAAAGTGTGTTGTAGTAGATTCCGCATGCTAAACACATTCAATACATAAATATCTCAATTAAGAACAAACAAAACGTTCCACAGCCTGTACTACAGGCAGATTTTTAGGGTCCCTGTTTTGGATTTTGATAGTTTAGAGGGGATCGATGGAGGTGGTGATGTGGCGAGTATGAGGGATAGGTTAGAGATGATACATCGTGGGGATGATGGAGAGGTTGTGTTCAGGTCTCATATGTGGAGGAGTTTGTTTGGTATTGAGGAGCCGTTGATTAGAGAGCTTATGTTAGAGTTTTTCAGTACAGTTCATTATAGGGAGACGGATACTGATATTGTGATCGCGGATACTTTGGTGTTTAGGTTGGGGGGTGTTGCGCGTCAGATGTCCATGAGGGAGTTTATTTTGGCCTTAGAGTTGCATAATAAGGAGGAGATTGATTCTGACGGGTTTTCGGCATACTGGGCCACGGGTTTGAGAGAGGTTCCTAATAGGGAGAGGATTTCATCTGGTGGGGACTCCACGACCTCATCCCCATCCTACACACTTATCCGAGAGCCAATGAGACGGCTGTGTTACAGGCTCATCACATTTACCATTGCTGGGAGAGGTCAGTCACCCTAGAAGGTGACCACTACCGACCTCTTTTTCTTGAGGAGTATGGAGGAGGGGGTAGTTCTAAACGTCCCCCACTTTTTAGCCCAGTATCTGCACAGGGTTGCTCCCGGTAGGTAGCCGAGGAGCAAGATGACTGGTGGATACTTCATTTCTAGGCTAGCATTTCATTTTGGGGTGATTACGGATGTGATACCTGGCCATTTGGATGTTGAGTTAATGGAGTTACCTAGGATTGATCCCGATTATTTGGAGAGGAGGCTTAGGGTTTGTGAGTTGGTCATGGGTGGATATTACTGGGCACCTTTGGGTCCACCTCGACCGGTTGTTGTTGATCCAGAGCAGGGGGATAAGCATGAGGCCCCGATTGTTGCTCCTGAGGAGGCACCATAGGTACCACCACCACCACCTCCAGTTGCTCCACGTACTACTGCCCAGAGATTGGATAGAGTTGAAAATGAGCTTAGATTGTTGAGAGGCAGTATCGAGGAGCAGAGAGGTATCATTCAGGGTATAGTAGCTAAGCAGACCAGGTTATGTTCATGGTTGGTCGATAGGATGACAGAGGTCATGGAGGATCGTGGGATGAGATACCAGTGATACGACGGGCCCATCATCATAGATACGCGTATTGGATATGATCGACGTAGAGTCCGACAGAGGACTGATGGTGCCAGTACTTCAGCACCACTCACAGACGACCAGCCTGCCACGTAGTTCTCATTATTCTGATTTTATGGACATGTTATTTAACACTTATATTCCTATGGTTCTGTACTTGATACTATTATTATTATTATTATTATTATTATTATTATTATTATTATTATTATTATTATTATTATTATTATTATTATTATTATTATTATTATTATTATTATTATTATTATTATTATTATTATTTTGATATCTATTTTAATACTTCAGTTTATATTTTGAGATAGGTTATTTGTCTCAAAGTCTGACATTAAGTTCAGCATCCGTTTGATGAATGTACGTGTGATGAGCCGGAATGAACTTACCTTTCTGATGCACAGACTGTTTCAGTCTGTTTGGTAATTCGATTCGGTGTATCTAGTAAAACAGATACAACGTATCTTTTCTTTTTATTATTTTAACTCGTATTTATTCCAGGCTCGATACGGCGTATCCCTTACCATGGATACGACGTATCGACTGACCTGATGAAATTTACAGATTTTTATTTTTAATTTTTAGGTTTATTTTCTACTTACCATCGATTAACAAAGATTGCACTAGCTGTGATTTTCAAATTAACACAGGTTGCTTGCGAAGAAGTAGTGGTATACATACGTTCTAATTTTTTTTTTGTGTCGCGAGCCATTCGTGGAGGCTTGAACGCCATTACACACAGAAAATAAAAAATTGCTCATAAACGCATAATGGAGGATCATACCGAGAATATCTCAGGAGAGTTTTCCGTTATAATTATTTATATTTCCTGTTTTTAATTTCAATTTTAAACAACAAGGACGTTGTTTATCTTAAGTGGGGGGATGGAGAATTAGAACGTCACTTGTAGTTATTTTTCAAAAATTTGCTTAATATGCTTAAATTTAAAATTTTTCTAGCATGTTTTTGTTAAATCTAAGTTGCATGACCGCACACATAACCCTTATTTCCAAATTGTGAGAATTAAGCCTTATCCATTTCCCAATATTTTACCCAAATTCCACAAATATGTGAGTGTGCCGGTGACTTGTAGTAAACTTTAGAACTTGGCTTGTATACTATTCGAGACTACCATAATGAGTATTATTGATATAATTGGAGTGACTTGTCTAACTTGGTAAATTTCTAGGATTACACCCAAATAGCCTATATATGTTGTGTTATATTAACTAACTACACTGGTTAGCTAATCCCCATGATAAACCCTTTGTTACTGTCATTATTAGAGTAAGATACCCCGAGAAAAACCCTCAGAGCCATTCATTTCGTTTCTTCCACCAATTTAAATTGTTTCGTTACACCCTTACACTTTAGCCTACCCTGTAGATTTAAGTCCGTGGTTAGTCACTTTTGGTAAAGTGTGTATTCCCTGCGTTTCCTGTGTTCGTGTGCGTAATTAGTATCTTTGGTTAGGTCAGGAATTGCACAATGCAATGGAGTGAAAGTAGATATTGTATTTTTGATTTTTGTGTGTTTACTACTTTCACTATTACCTTTATGTCTGAAGTTATGAAAAGTATGGAGAAAAATTATCCAAATTTAAATTCGATAGTGATGTGGTGAAATTTCACACCGTTTTATTTGATGTTTAAAAAAAATAAAAAATAAATAAATATCAAAAAAAGAGAAAAGAAAAAGAAAGAAGTTGGTAAGTTCTATAAACCAACAATGTAAAGTTATGTACTAGTATTGATATCGCTACTGCTTGTTGTATTATATTTAGGGGTGAGCAAAACCGACCGAAACCGAGTGAACCGAAATCGAACCGACCATACTCGGTTCGGTATTCGATTTAGGTTTTCCCCGAATTCGGTTTTGGGATTTTTCGGTTTGGGCCGAAAACCGAGAAAACACAACCAAAACCGACCGAAACCGACTCGTCCCGAACCGAACCGAGTGAACCCGAGTAATTTCGGTTTGGTATTCGTTTTAGGTTTTCCTCCAATTTCGGTTTCGGGATTTCTCGGTTCGGGTCGGGTCGGGTCGGTATTGGCCCGATGCTCACCCCTAATTATATTTATGGATTGCAAGGGAGTTGGCCATTATAGGAACGCCAACTAAGGTTTATTCACTGAATGAGATATCGTTGAGTTTAATTCATGTCTACCTAATAAAGCGTGAGTTTACGTGTTAAAGCGTGAGTTAGTCTATGATTTGTGTCTTATTCATGGGATGGTTGGGAAGTGATTAACCACACTTGTTAGGACTTAATCTATTTATTTATATATATATATATATATATATATATAATATATATATATAATATATATATATATATATATATATATATATATATATATATATATATTTAACACCAATTATTTCCCAATTGTTATCCTTACCCTTTTACCAAGTTGCTATATTCGTTGTTAGCTTTCGAGCAACCGAATATGGTAACAGCTAAGTGAGAATGTCAAAAGCATAAATAAGGTAGTAACCTGTAGCAACCGGCATTTTGGGCCAATTCCTGTTCATAAACTCGAAACTAGTTGTGACAAACGGTAATTTACCAAACTTATTTTAATAATAAAAAAAATTCATTTATTATTACCTATTGTACATTTACGAGCTTTTTCGAACTCATTTGATTTGTAAACAAGAGGTTATCTCGTGAAACGTAAAAACTGCACACAATGCGTACCGGCACAACCATAAACTTAATAAACGATTTAATATGATTTTATATTATATGTGAGAAACTAGGCGTTTGAATAGTCGTTTTGATTGGAAATATTATTTGGAACGCAATGGTGTAATTCTCATGATTTGAAACGATCGTTATCGAGCCTTAATGAGCCCCGAACCTCATTTTTTGAAAGATAACAAAAATTATGATTAAGGTCCATGTGATTTAATTTCCCTGCCGCCCCTTATCTTTGGAGCTTGACACTTTCGGTCCTTGTGGATCTATAAAAGGAAAACCCTCCAGGGTTTCATTTCATTAGCACTTTGATACCAAACCCTAATGCACCTCCCCTCATCCTCTTCATTTCCGGCCACCACCTCCTCCATGCCTGCCACCACCGTCCATCGCGACGCCACCGTTTTAATAGCCAGAATCATCACACCATCATCCCATTTCTCCCTCTTTATAACTTAGGCGCCACTAATTTTTTCGGCGATTCAAGTTTATAGCCGTACGTGTGTAGATCAAAAAGAAGGTTCAAGGTTGTAGCTGTGGTTTGTATTGGAGATCCGTTTAGGGTTTTTTAGGGTTTTGTTTGGATTGACAGTCGTGAATCCGCCACCACCACAGCCATCATCACCACCACCATCACCGCTGTCTCTTCATCTCTCCTTCCCGCCTCTCCCTCTCATCTCTCGTACTTGTTTTGGTAAACCGTGAAACCCGTTTATTTATTTGTATTTTTGATAAAAACCGAGTATATCTAACGAGTTGTTATGGTTTTCGTGGACTTTAAAACAAGAATAAAACATATTTTGATTTAAGTTTTCGTGTGGTATAAGCATTAAAACTTGTGTTTATGGATTTGTGTTGAAAACGGGTTGAGTTTGTACGCAGTTTGGTTTCGGGTCGTGACCCATTTAGAGTTTTGAATGGCTTTTTGGCTTACTTATTGTTGTAGTTTGAGTCTCGGTAAGTGGGTTTATTCATTTTGGTTGCGTCTTGGGTTTACTTATTGTCCTTGTTAAACCTGTAAGTGTTGTATGGTTGTTTATCAGTAAATTAGTGTTGCATTTGGTTTGGCATAATAAGCTCGTAAGAGCTTATTCGGTTTTCATTGGGGATCACGGTACAAAAGGAACCCACATAGGGTGTTTGTTTGTTTGTTTTATGGCCAGTAGAACAACCCATATGGGTCTCGAGTCTTGGACTTGGATTTTGATGATTGGAAATACTTAACTGATTTTTAGGCCTTGCTTATTTTTGTATTTGGTCTCATATTGGTTGAATTATATTGTGTGTCGATTTTCTTATACTCCAGCTTATTTTGTGTTTGCGTCAAGTTAAAGAAAAATCCATATAGGGTGCTCGTTTGGTTAACGACACACAAAGGAGGTGAGTTCGTATGTTTTTGTCTCGGTCAAACATCAAGACACCATGGAGGTGTTGCATTTGCGTTTACAATCTTGTAAGTGCGTTTGTGTTGGTAATTTTGAGTATGTGGTTGGACTAGTCTAGTAGTGGATTTGGTATGGGCTCAATAGCCCAATGAAGGGCTACGTTTGGTGGTAAATGGGTCACAAGCCCACACAATTTAAAAAGGGTCTATATGATTAGAATATTAAAAGTGTGTTTGGTTATAAATTGTTGTGCAAGATATATTTGACTAACATGTTTGTTTGATGTTGACGAGGTACTCTTTGGTAAGTTTCGGATATATATTGGGATTGTTACATTGTAATACAGATATTTAACGGATTGAATACTTGGATTGTGACTAAACTTTTTACGAACAATAATACTAGACTTTCCACAATACATGATGCGAGTATTCCACGAAAACAAAAACACCTTGTTTTTTGAAAACTCATAAAATATACTATTTTTACGGGATATATTCTGAGATGAATTATATAATTATTAGGTTGTGCCGATCCCGTACCGTTGTGACTGTATTCTTGTTACCGTTGTGTTTTATTACTTGATGCAAGTTGTGGTATTTTGTGTTGCTGCATACTAAGGTGCGTTCTCGTAGCCCCACTTTTTATTATGTTTTACCTTGGGGTGGAAATGGTACTCAATGCTTTTCAAATGTTTTCATGCTGTGATTTACTATTTTCAAGTTTTTGGACAATTATGTGCGTTTGATTGCGATTATGTGCTATGTGATATAACTTTATTTTATGTTAGTAAGCATGCACAACTGTTTAACTCTGTTTGGAGCTGAAGCATTTGATAGTACTATCTGGGGTAGCTCCCCGCTGTTATTTAACTGTGTGTGGCAATTATGGTAGATTCAGTTGGCGCGAACAAAACTATTTCTTTGATTACGTGCTATAATTGTGTATCACTCTCACTGTTGTCCTACATTATATTATTAACTGCTTTGTGGTTTAACTTTCAAACCTACGAGCTCACCAACATTATGTTGACGTTTTCTAGTACCATTTTCAGGTGATCATTGTTAAAGTATTTGAGGGCACGTTTATTAGAGTCAGACTATTTGGTACCTTACTACCATGTTTTCAAGACAATAAGATTTCAATATGGAGACACTTTTACTTTCAAGAGTTATTCAAGAATTGTTTTGTAATGATGTAAACTATTATTGAAGTTAATGTATGGTGTGAGCTATAATGTTATGCTATGTGCCTTCTTCGTTACATCTCGCGTTTCCGCCATTGACGGGGTTTCACATATTGGTATCAGAGCCTAAGGTTATAGAGAATGCCAGTTTTTTCAAAAATAAAAACCTCAACTATAACCGGAAGTTTTTATTATAACCCCAAACATGGTACAAGTCGATTAGCCCGAGCATTACATCGTTTTTCCTAAATTACGCCTAGCCTGATCAACTATGCTTTATTCAGGAGCGATCTTGGGATAATGGGGGTAGTTACCTTAGATCATGTTTGGTTGGAGTTGGAGTCTAGATCACTTGAAAATGCATTGGTCTATGTGTGTGCATCTGCCTTATTTGTTATGTGCATCTGTGGTTACGCTGCCTTGCCTTCTGTGCGCTGAAGCTTTTAGCTTCCGGGACAATATGTGAGCTTGCAATTGTGTACTTAAGTGCTTTGATTTGATTTGATATTGTGTGATTTGCTCCGATATGTAATGATGTGATTTGAGTTGAGTTGATATGATATGGTTTGATTTGGTTTGAGTTAGAGTATTTCCTGTCTCATTACCTATACTCGTGCGTTTGATATTATTTATCCTGATACGCAAAACAAAACTCATACTATTATATTTTACTAAATATATATTTGATACGTTATTTTGGGTAGACTATTTTGGATACGTTATTTTGGTTACGCTATAAAATTTTGAATACTACTTTGGATGGTCAGCATTGGTTTTTCTATTTTCAAAGTGCATTATATTGATATGCTATTTTGGGAACTATTTTGAGACATACTATTTTGGAAACACTATTTTGGAATACTATTTGAAAGCTATTTTGGAAACATGATTACTCTGGTATTGCCCTATGTCGTTAGGTCACATGCCTTGTCTCACCTACCCCTCAATTTGTGAGAAAGCTAGAATACACCGCATTATAAGTTTATAAGTCGGATGAAGTTATTATTTGCCTTAGGGAAACGACCCGCCATCTAGCGTAGTCAAAATTAATGGCTTAGTCGTACGATTTGGACCATAGAGACTGCAAGTGAGATAATAGGACTCATGTGGAAATAGTGACCCCAAGCTTTTTAGTTGAGTTGTTTGTGTTAGCCATGATAGCGATGTTCGCCCTGGTGTTCGTGTTCCTGAGTTGGTACTACTTAGATAATTTGAATATTGTTTGCGAAATTTTTTGACAAATGAAAAATTTTCTTGCGAGTTTTATAAAGTATGATAAATTGGGAATCCTCGATGTCTGGACCGTGTAAGTTTCTGTAAACAAAACTTTGTTGATATTCAAAATTGCCTTAAAATATTTAGAATAATTTGATGATTTTCAAAGGGTTGGACCGTTTTGGTTTAAAAATCATTTTAATTTAAAAACCATGCCTCTAAGAGGGAACACTCACCATTCATGGACAAGCCTCGAGAACAATCACATTTTAACATACTATACATCCTTAGATTTGAGTCGAGTACCTCTGTCAGAGACTATTAGTAGCAGTGTGCCATGCTTTGACACTATTCCATTGAAGTACAACTTTTCTAGTCATCCCAGAAGATAAGACTCTCGCGATAATCAAAGCGAGTTGGATTGAACAGTTAGTGTGCAATCACTTAAGAGATAACGTTGCTTTTCGGAGTCCTAGACGACTTAGTCATATTGGAACATAACTTCGCTCTTACATTTGGATATCAAGAAGTTGCACCGGACCAGAAGATCGTAAAATTTCACTTGTATCAAGACAAACATCTCTCGACGTAGAATTCACTTGGCGACAATTTTAAGACATTATATATCTTATTCATGCCTAAAGGAATTGAGCACTGAGACTTAAGAGCTTCGCCTAATAATGATCTCTGAGCGTTCCAGATCATTGACACCAGGTTCTTCCCACATACTTTCTAATCCATAGACCGTCGTCTTCAACTGTTCGTGTTGGGAATTATAATTTGAGTTGATATTGACAAAATATGAAAGATGGAGGAAACTTATGAAGACAAAGATGAAGGACCTAAATTGTATTATTCTAAAGTCTTTATAACCCTAATCTCTAGTTTATAAAGAGATAGGGCGTGAGTTTTATTTTGTACAGGAGTCAAGATGTAACTCCATTAAAGGGGTGTGTGTGTAACCTAGGCATATGGTTCTTGTTTAGATGCCTATGGTTAAGGTAGTTTGTATAAGCCTCAAGGATCTTATGATTCTTGTTAGAGTGTAACCGTGCTACACTTGATCATGTAGCATTGGGGCTTTTGGTGTTTGTATTTGTTAGTAGTAGAGATGATGACGAGAAACCTTGTTCCCAATAATAATAATGATTCTTTTGTTATTCCGCTGTGCATTGTATCTGTTTAATCATTATTATTGTTATCCTAGATAAAAGGTCTAACAAACCTGAGCTATAAACGATTCTTAACAAGTGGTATTAGAGCCAATGTGGAGATTGAGAATTGAACATTTTTTGCAAGTGCAGGACCATGCACTCTGGGAGATCATAGAAGAAGGGAATTCATTCAAGCCTTCTACCACAACAACAACTGAAGATGGTAAATCTGTGACTACAGTGCAGACAAAGCCTATTACTGCTGAAGAAAAGGCCCAGTACAAGAATGAAATCAAGGCAAGGAGTATGCTCATGATGACTATACCCAATGATCAACTCTTGAACTTTAGCAAGTTCAAAGATGCCAAATCATTATTTGAGGCAATTGTTGCAAGATTTGGTGGGAACGATGCTACCAAAAAGACTCAGAAAACTCTTCTCAAGCAACAATTTGAGAACTTCTCAGCAACAAGCAATGAGTCACTAGATCACATGTTCAACAGGCTTCAGAAGCTAGTAAGTCCCCTGTTTGGAAGAATTTTCACCATTACTTGAATTTGTACAGCCTCCAATATGACAATTTGTACTAGTTTCCATCAATTCATTGTAATTTCAAACTACTCTCATCACTCCCAGGTGTGTAACCTCCTGAGAGAGGTGAATCATAGAGTATAAAAGTAGTTTCAAAGCAAGTTTGAACTAGCAGTACAAACTGTTTAGCAAAAAATTTCAATGAGCAGTAGAAACTCAATGTGGACTTAAAAACATTTTGTGCACTTATAGTTTTTAGCAAACTACCAGCTATCAACGGATTTGATGTGTCTTTACCAATAGCCGTTTGCTTTGGACTAGCCAAATCTTTGTTGTGAAGTATGGTGAGTTGATTACCATATAGTTTTTGGTAAACTATCAACCATAAACGGATTTGATTAGTCTTACCAGAAACCGTTTGATCTGGACTAGTTGGTTCTTGATGTGGGTTAGACATGGTGAACCAATTACCATTTGTTGTTTGCAAAGGTCACACACTTTACATTCCAAAGCACCATACTTTCCAAACTTAATTCACATACTCCAAGCCATTTGCTTATTCAACCTGGAATGTTAGTCCAAAACCAAAAAAAATACAAGATCTTTTCTTTTTGACAGGTATCAAAAGTGACTACATATATAAGCAGTACCAAAACTGAACAAACAGTACAAACTATACATAGCAGACACAACTAGGACAACTAGCAGTACAAAATCCTTTTTGTAACAAAAACACTTAGACATCGAATTTTCAAGGGTTAAGCATTCCAATACCTGTTATCAAGTACTGAAACCTTGTCACATCAAAACCTTTAGTTAATAAGTCAGCAAAGTTGTCATCAGTATGAATTTTGACCACTTGAACTAACTTCTTTTCATTGCAATCTCTTATGAAATGATGTCTAATTTCAATGTGTTTAGTTTTTGAATGTTGAACTGGATTTTTAATGATACACATTGTATTGCTATTGTCTATGTAAATAATTGTGTTTAATAAATTGTAACCATAATCAAGTAACTGATTCTGAATCCAAAGAACTTGAGCATAACAACTTGCAGCAGCTACATATTCAGCTTCTGTTGTAGAAGTAGCCACTATAGTTTGCTTTTTGCACTGCCATGAGATTAATCTACATCCCAAAAACTAACAACCACCAGTTGTAGACTTTCTATCCATACTAGCACCAGGATAATCACTATCTGAAAATGCTACCAAATCAAATGGAGACTCTTTAGGATACCACAGACCTAGGTTTGGTTGACCTTTAAGATACCTAAAGATCCTCTTCACTGTAGTCAAGTGAGACACCTTGGGAGTGACTTGGAATCTTGCACAAGCACATACTACAAACATAATATCAGGCCTGGATGATGTGAGATACATCAAAGACCCAATCATAGATCTATACATGTGCACATCCACAACTTCACCACTTTGATCTTTCAAAAGCAAATGTGTCTCCTTATCAATAGGTGTACTAGCAGCTTTAACATCTGTAAATTGGAACTTCCTCAATATTTCAGCTACATATTTATCTTGAGAGATAAATATTCCATCTGGTTTTTGCTGTACTTAAAGTCCTAGAAAGAAAGTAAGCTCACCCATAGAGCTCATCTGAAATTGATCTTTCATTAGCTTTTCAAACTCTTTGCACATTTCCTTCTTGGTAGAACCAAAGATGATATCATCTACATACACTTGAACCATTAGTATATCACCCTTGTTCTTCTTGATGAAAAGAGTCAATTAATCTTTCCCCTATGGAACCCATTCTTCAACAGATAATTAGCCAGAGTTCCATACCAGGCTCTTGGTGCTTGATGTAAGCCATAGAGAGCTTTCACCACCTTATAAACTTTGTTAGGATGATCTGGGTCTATGAAACCTTGAGGTTGAGAAACATATACCTCCTCATCAATTATACCATATAGAAAGGCACTCTTCACATCCATCTGATAGACCATGAATCCCATAAATGAAGCATAAGCTAGAAAAAGCCTTATTACTTCAATCCTGGCAACAGGAGCAAAAACCTCTGCATAATCAATCCCTGCTTCCTAAGTATAGCCTTGAGCTACAAGTCTTGCTTTGTTCTTTATCACTATACCTCTCTCATCCTTCTTGTTCCTGAATACCCACTTAGTACCAATCACTCTTATGCCCTTTGGCAAATCAACCAGAACCCAAACTTTCTGAATCTTGAATTGAAGCAGTTCTTCTTGCATTGCTTCAACCCAACTTGAGTCCTCTAATGCCTTGAGCACATTCTTTGGTTCTATCTGAGATAGGAAGCATACAAACAAACATTCATTGTCATCTTCATGGTGTTTTTCTTCATACACAACACTTAGAAAACCATTATGATCTGGATCTTGTGTTTGTCTTCTAGTCTTCACACCAGATTGTTTATCTCCAATCACATTAGTAAGTGGATGATTCTTGCGAACTGTGGTATGGGGAGTAGAAGGAACTTCATATGATTGAGGCATATTGTGCAGCTCCACTTCTTCATAAGTAACATTAGCAGTATGAAATGTTGGTTAAACAGAATGGAGATTTGAATCATCAGTACCTTCTTGTGGCTTAGCAGTACTAACTTCATTTGTACTGCATCTGGGAACTTCTGTTTCCTTGTCATTTTGTCTGCTCTTTTCACCATCATTCTTCTCTTTATCAGCATCATCATTCTTTGAAGAAGAATCATACAATGGACCATCTTCCAAAATTGGCATCAATATATGATCTTCATCATCTTCTTCTGAACCTGCATCATGGTTAGTATTTGTACCTGTAACAGGCACATAATTTATAGAATCTGAAAGCATATCAAGATCAAACAACCAATCTGGACCACCACCTGCAACATTTGGTATATTCTCTTGAAACTCAATGTGCAGATTTTCCTCTACATGCCTGGTGCTCTTATTATACACCCTAAAAGCCTTACTATGCAAAGAATAACCAACAAAGAAACCCTCATCAGATTTCCCATCAAAGTTTCCTTATTGGTCTTTGGTATTAAGAATAGTGACATGGCAACCAAAAGGTCTCATAAAACTTAAGGCAGGGGTTCTACCTCTAAAAAGTTCATAAGCATTCTTATTATGAGGTTGCACTACTAGAACCTTATTCTTAACATAACAAGCAGTACTAACTACTTCAGCCCAAAATGAAATAGGTAACTTAGATTCAGCTAACATTGTCCTAGCAGCCTCTATTATGGTCCTATTCTTCCTTTCAGCTACTCCATTTTGCTGTGGGGTTCTAGCTACACTAAATTCCCTTTTAATACCCTTTTCTTTGCAAAATTCATCCATAACTATGTTTTTAAATTATGTTCCATTATCACATCTGATTATCTTAACTCTCTTATCAGCTAGGTTTTCTACCTCAACTATAAATGACTGAAGGATTTCACTTGTTTCATCCTTAGTTCTCAAAAAGAAAACCCATGTAAACCTTGGATAATCATCAGTAATAACCAAACAATATCTTTTATGATTCAAGCTATTCACAGAGGTAGGACCAAACAAGTCCATATGAAGCATGTATAAAGCTTGATTATTAGAGTTATGAACCTTGGGTTTACAAGAGGCTCTTTGTTGCTTACCCTTAAGGCAAGAAACACATGTTTGGTCATTCTGAAAAATATTATTGGGTAAACCTCTTACCAAACCATATTTAGCAATCTTATTAATGGTTTTGAAATTGATATGACCAAGCCTTCTATGCCACAACATTGACTCATCCAATGTGGCTTTTGCAACAAAGCAAGTATAACCATCATTAGGAACAAGTTTATTCATCTCAAGACTGTATGTGTTACCCTTTCTGGGTATTTTAAGCAATACTTGACTTTCATCAGGTAGCTTGAAATGAGGAGAAAGAATAAGACAATCAGTATCAGTGAATAACACCTTGTTTTGTTTATCACAAATTTGTGATACACTAAAATGGTTGTACTTAAGCTCTGGTACAAAATACACATTTTCAAAGTCAAGATTACCAGTTTTAATAATACCTTTACCAGTAATCCTACCACCAACACCACCTCTAAAGATAACAGGTCCTCCATCCAGAGGTGTAAACTCTGAAAGGTATGACATGTTACCAGTTATGTGCCTTGAACATCCACTATCTGAGTATCCTCTATCTTCTCCATCTTTTGTAGGATGTTCCTGCACACAAAATAAAGGTTTTAGTTCCTTTTGGGGACCCAAGCCATCACTGACTTGGATCTGCCTCGTGCATCAGTATAATTATATCTATTGAAAGTCATTGATGCCCCATTGGGTTTGGTAGGTTTCCATACCCAACGTGCTGAGGCCTTCACAGCATTGCCCCATTGACCCTTAACACTCATATTCCTAGCAGTAGGAATTGCTGGCCTAGCAGTTGGAACAGCTGGTTTAACTTTAGGCACCCATTTTTGATTATTCAAAGATGTTTTCTTGTAAAAGGGCCTGTTAATTGTTTGTGCATGATTTGAAAATGATTTTGCACTTGAAACAGTTTGTTTATTATTAAACCACTTGTTTTGTCTAGCAGTAGAAACTGATTGAATGCCAGACTTCAACATGACTGCTCTGGGTGACATCTTATGATTAACATTAGGGTTAGTCAATCTAGTTAGACTGTTTTGATTTACCCTAGCATTGGTATTCCCATACACCCTTGAATTCCCAAAAACCTTTTTTTTCCATGGGTTTGAGTCACAATAAGCAGCCAAATGATCAAAATTTACCACACACAAAACACACTTTGTTCTGCATAACAAACTCATCACCTAGTTGTTGAGATTTTAAGTTGTTCCACTTCCTTTGATTTCCCCTAGGAACTGAAGATCTATGTGCAGACCTATACATCTCAGTATACTTAACATTTTTCCTAACTGGTTTTATATTTTCATTTTAGACCAATTTAGGAACATGTTTCACTTCTACCTTGACAACATCAGGTGTAACCCTAACCTGATCATCCTCATATTCAGATGTCCAATCCTCTATGGTTGGTGTATCTGAGTCCCTTCCAGAGGACACCTTATCCTCAGAAAGTGATGTATCACTTGCACTCACAAAAGAATCCTCAGCCTTAACAAATTTAGTAGGATTCTCATTTGTTTTAGGACCATATCCAGGAAAATCAATATCCTTAAAATCTTCTAAACCTGTATGAGCTAAGTCAATTCCTGGAGGTACAAACATTCCTCTATTTGGGGGTGCAACTGACTTATATCCTAAACCAGACTTAGCTTTATTAAGTACTTGACTCTCTATTATTTTCTGAACTCCTTTTGATGTATGTTCAAGAGTGTCAACACTTAACTTTATGTTTTCTTTCTCTTTCTTAAGTTTCTCTAGTTCATATATAAGCCTACTCATTTTATCATCTCTCAGTTGCAAATCTCTTTTTAACACAGCAATATCATCAATAAAGTTAGATTCATTCTTTCTATAAAAAGTGAGTTGTTCTTCTAAAACAGCTATTCCTTTTTTATGATTAGAAAAACTAAAGCTTAATTCAATAAAATCTGTTCTAAGGTTATCATACTGTATCTTAAGAGATTCATAATCTTTCAAAGCTTGACAAGAATTTGAACATTTTATAACCTCATGTACCTCTGAGTCAGAGAAGGCCATCAATCCCAAGTTGGCTGGTTCCTCCTCTTCATCCATGAAGCTCCAGTCAAAGCCAGCTCCATCAACAGCTACCATTGCCTTGGAAGAAGTGTCTTCCAAATTTACTGTTCTCCTGTTCCCCTGCTGACTCTTGTACCCTTTACCCTTATTGTCTTGTTGTCTGGGGCTTCTACATTCTCTGGCAAAGTGTCCCATCTTGTGACAATTATAGCACTTTACCTTGGACTTGTCATATCCAGCAACATCTTCTCCGTTGAGAGTAAGCTTCTTTCCAGTCCTTTGAAAATACCTTTTTGCCCTAATACTTTACAAGGCCATTTGCCACTTCAAGTCCATGGCATCCAAGTCATCTTCATCAATTTGAAGCAGGTCTTCATTGTAGATATGAGACCCATTGGATTGCTCAGAAACAAAGGCATATATAGTTTCATCACTCAAGCTAGTTGTACTAGTTTTTACACTAGCATTACTAAATTTAGGGCTAGCAGTACAAACTGCTTCATCATCCTCAGGACTGCTTTTGCTAGAAGATGACAAAAATGCTATGTTTTCAGAACTAGAACTGGTATTTCCTGCCTTCTTCACCTTTTGTTCAACAATCTTAAGATTGTTGTACAATTCATTGAGTGTCATCTTTTCCAATTCAGGCTTGTTGCTCCAGACAATGACATGAGTGTTCCAATCAGCAGACAAACTATTTAGAAACTTTAAGTTTAGGTCTTCCTGTAGAATCACAATCTTCAAACCAGCAAGCCGACTTACAATTCTCTGTATCCTATTAAAGACTTGATCAAGAGTTTCAGCGCTTGTGGCACTAAAATTTTCATAGCTCTGCTTTAGTAATGTTATCTGTGCCTTCTTAGTGGCTTCATTACCACCAAACCTTTCAACAATACCTGCAAAAAGTGTCTTTGCAGTCTTATAATGACTGAAGTTCAACACTTGATCATTGGGAAGTGCCATGAGTAACAAATTTCTGGCCTTTTGATCATTCTTCTTCTTGATCCTCTCATCATTTGTGGTTGGTTCAGTGTTGAGCTTTGTGGTTTTGGAACCATCAGCAAGTGTTTCCTCAGAAGTCGTTGGTTTAAACGAATCACCATTGATAATGATATCCCATAGTGCATAATCTTGTACCATGAAGTATTGCTCAATTCTGAGCCTCCATAAATCACATTCGTTTTGTTTTAGCATAGGGAGTTTGGCAAGGATTGAGGTTCGTGGTGTTTCCATGTCCATCTTCTTGGTTGCAAGAGATTAAGTACTTCTGGATCTTCTAATTCAAAGTATCAGAAACCTGTCTCTAATGCCACTTGATAGGATCTAAACACACTCCTTGTGTTGAAGATACTTTGAGTATATATTAACTAGCACGCGGAATTTGCTTGCTAATACTTAGAAGATTGATTGTGTGATGAATAAATGTAACAGTAATTGTATGAACACAATGTGTAAAACAACCAAATAGCTTCAATATTATTATCAATACGAGTGATCTTTTGTTTATCACTAGGGTTACAAAACCTTGAAGCTCTATCAATTAATTGTACACAAACTCTAACCTAGGATCTTCTTTTATATCACAAGAAGTCCTTTACAAGTAAAACTAATATACGTATCAAACTATAATATTAAGATATACACAATATCTATTCTATATATATCTTCACACGTCTTCTTTATCTTTGTCTTCATCTTATAATAAGTACTAACCATCTGTGCTAACAGTACTAACTGACTTAGTACTGGTAGTGTAATCTTCAGCAGTTGTAACTTCATGCTTGACAGTACTAACTATATGCTTGGCAACACTAATTCTTAGGTTTAATTTCCAATAATCCTCCCCTAAACTTATGATTTCTGTACAAATCATTAAGTTTTTTGAATTAAACTCCAATGTTGATAATGGGAGGAATTTTTTCAAACACTTATCTTCAATCTCGAATTACTTCACTTTAAATCTTTGAAAAAACCATAAGCACTCCAGTACTAACTTCATTATTCAGTTATTTAGAACTGATATCCTCCCCTGAATCACATAATCATCTTAACAACAATTGAACATATTTGAATTCCTCTAATATGAGCAATTTGTGGCTGGTTCAGTGTTGAGCTTTGTGGTTTTGGAACCATCAACAAGTGTTTCCTCAGATGTCGTTGGTTTAAATGAATCACCATTGATAATGATATCCCATAGTGCATAATCTTGCACCATGAAGTATTGCTCAATTCTGAGCCTCCATAAATCATACTTGTTTTGTTTTAGCATGGGGAGTTTGGCAAGGATTGAGGTTTGTGGTGTTTCCATGTCCATCTTCTTGGTTACAAGAGATTAAGTACTTCTGGATCTTCTAATTCAAAGTATCAGAAACCTGTCTCTGATGCCACTTGATAGGATCTAAGCACACTCCTTGTGTTGAAGATACTTTGAGTATATATTAACTAGCACGCAGAATTTGCTAGCTAATACTTAGAAGATTGTTTGTGTGATGAATAAATGTAACAGTAATTGTATGAACACAATGTGTAAAACAACCAAATAGCTTTAATATTATTATCAATATGAGTGATCTTTTGTTTATCACTAGGGTTACAAAACCTTGAAGCTCTATCAATTAATCGTACACAAATTCTAACCTAGGATATTCTTTTATATCACAAGAAGTCCTTTACAAGTAAAACTAATATACGTATCAAACTATAATATTAAGATATACACAATATCTATTCTATATATATCTTCACACGTCTTCTTTATCTTTGTCTTCATCTTATAATCAGTACTAACCATCTGTGCTAACAGTACTAACTGACTTAGTACTAGTAGCGTAATCTTCAGCAGTTGTAACTTCATGCTTGACAGTACTAACTATATGCTTGGCAGTACTAACTATTAGGTTTAAATATTTGAAGAAACCATAAGCAATCCAGTACTAACTTCATTATTTAGAGTTCAACTTAGTACTATTCTTGATTTGGTTCGTTTGTACTGCTAGTACACTTTGTACTGTTGGTGATCGCTAATTCGTACTGCTCGTTGAAGAGAAGTTTGTACTGGTTTATGTTCGAAGTGGGAAAAGAATATATACAATAATACATGAAGTACTTCTGGTGGTCAATTCACATGCATATCTCATTGGACAGTGGTGTGATATTCTAATTGGATGATCGATGCTTATTCACTTCACATTCTGCATGCAAGTTGATCATATTCTTTTATAACTTCATAATGGGTCGGTGCCCATGTGATCAAAGTTACTTCATGCAATTGGAATTTATACGTGAAGGGAAAATATGGCACATGATGAGTCTGTGTTGTCTTTTGCATGTGGGAATGGAGAATATTATCTAGATCTTATGGTGGACGGTACATGTGATTCTTTATTTAAACCCTATAATGGGTCGGTGACTTGTGCTTTATTTGATGGCAGTTCTGATAATGCATGATTGATTTGCTTCTAGAATTTGCTCATTGTACGGTGGTGACTAGATACTGAATGGATTTTATTATTGCATATTGATATTACACGAGCTCCACAAGAAGTCAGTGGTGCCATACGACTCCATGAAGTGAGGGGAAGCAAATATACTTGATTTGGAACAGGTGGTTCCAAAACACACACACCAGGGGCAGACACACACACGAGAGAGATTTGGTTTTTGGATTTGGTTTTTCGATTCTTAAAAGATTAATGGCTCGAATTTATTTTCTTATTGGCAAAGATGATTAGTTATTTCTTATTTGACGATGAAGTGGAATTTTTCAAGGTTGTGTTTTATCATACTTTTTAGCAGGAGGTAACTTGTTCGTTCGTTCAAGAGACTACGAATTGACAAACACTTGAAGGAGTTGCGTTATTGTGCTCAGTGATTATCGTCAAGGGATTGCGATCTCCTTATACGTTAAGTATACGTTCGAAGTCATTTTTAGTACAAGATATAGGATACAAGGTTGGTTTATTCTACTTCAGCATCGAATTGGTAATAGTTAGTTTTCTTCCTCAATACATCGAGGTTATGCTACATCAAAATGAAGGTTTTTCTACTGCTAGTTGGTATTACTACTTCTGATTTTGATTTCTACTGTTTCAAGTTCATTTTTAGTGCGGAAAACTTAATGGTGGATAATTTGAGACATTGGAAAGATGGATTGGACGTGTAATACTGATTCGTGGTTGTGAAGATCAAAGTTGCTTACTTTTTTCCCCTATTTGATGATGACAAAAAGGGGAAGAAGATATTGAAGATTGCAGCTTGAAGATCCTTGATGATGTGCATGGATTAAGGGGAAGACGACATCTTTCATACATGGTTTTGTCATATCAACTAGGGGAAGATTGTTGGAAATTATAATTTGAGTTGATATTGACAAAATATGAAAGATGGAGGAAACTTATGAAGACAAAGATGAAGGACCTAAATTGTATTATTCTAAAGTCTTTGTAACCCTAATCTCTAGTTTATAAAGAGATGGGGCGTAAGTTTTATTATGTACAGGAGTTAAGATGTAACTCCATTAAAGGTGTGTGTGTAACCTAAGCGTATGGTTCTTGTTTAGACGCCTAGGGTTAGGGTAGTTTGTATAAGCCTCAAGGATCTTATGATTCCTGTTAGAGTGTAACCGTGCTACACTTGATCATGTAGCATTGGGGCTTTTGGTGTTTGTATTTGTTAGTAGTAGAGATGATGACAAGAAACCTTGTTCTCAATAATAATAATGATTCTTTTGTTATTCCGCTGTGCATTGTATCTGTTTAATCATTATTATTGTTATCCTAGATAAAAGGCCTAACAAACCTGAGCTATAAACGATTCTTAACAGGTCGTGCATACCTGACGACACGTTCCTCCCTGATGTTTTCACACCAAAGGACTTTTCCCTTAAAAGCCTTTTATCCGATGTGAGGCTATTAATGATCTCTATACTCTTTGATCGAAGTACATTTGATTCTACTCCTTTCTTTCGGATGATTACATCAACAAAATTCCCCTACATGATAAGAACACCAATACCATAACTCTTTAATTAACCCCGTTCACACCTTTTTGCCTCAGTAGGAGAACCTTCCGACGAAACATGTGAATAAGACTCTTGTGATCTGTGCGGATAAGACATTGTGTACCATATAAACATCGCCTTTATGATGTTACTTCAAAGCTATGAATGCCAACTCCATGCCACGAGTTGGATATTCCTCCTCATTTCCCTCATTTGCCTTGGAACAAACTTCTTCACATTAGGAAGCCTTCATTTTTACTTCTTCAACCTTCGTTGATGCTAATCGTCCTTTCATTCGGAGATGCAGCCTTAATAATTCTTCTATCGCGTATGATTTTGTCCCCTTGATTTTTGGTCAACAATTCCCTCCCTATAGCCACAACAAATTCACCTAACTATACCGTAATCTATTCCACCAAATTTTCTCCCGATCAATGCCAATAGAATACCATCAATGATTCCTTCAGTATTAAAATTTTCCTCCATCCACAATTTTTTTAGCTAGCGTTCTATTTAATTCCTTCGATCCACGGCTCATGCGACGACACGAAGAAGAAATCGCAAAGCATCCTTTTGAAACCAGACGTCCGATGGAAGCAAGTATGTTATAGACGAGGAAGATACCAGACACAACACAACACCCGGTGCTACCCTTACTTTCTCATCAATCTCTTTAAAATCTCATCATTTTCCTTAGATTCTCCATTTTTCTTGTCATGCTGATTGATGCGTGCGTACGTATGCTCTAATTTATACCCACGGTATGTCGTTGTGGTTTTAGCAGTATTCAAGTTTTAAATTTATATTTAGCCGACTTATCAATAACACACACACTTTAACGAGCAGTGTACCCGGTCAGTATGAATATAATGGTAAGTAGAGTGTCGATCACTAAGAGTGGAACATATTATCTAGTTATTCTAATCAGTATTTTAATATCTTAAGTTAGCTATACAACCTAATCTAACGCAAGGGGGTTTCAGCCTGAGAGACTGGCACGGTTTGGTTATGATTAAATAATAAACTAAACTAATAGGCACGAATCAGCGAATAGCACACACGTACACAGATAAATACTCGAGACAATAAGAAGACCTGTCCTGATAGTTAAGTAGCTTGTCACTTGTTTTATTGCTAGTTTTATATGAAGTGTATAGTTTGATGCAACGCACCGAGATTAAGTCCTTTCTCGTTGGTTCTAATCTTATCGGCGAGTAAACCCTTAATGATTACTTATGACTATCCTATTTATCTTTCTTCCTACTTTTCTACAGACGATAGAATGCATAGGCGATCTAATAAATAAGCGAGGGCAGAGGCATGGCGACCCGATCAACGAACGCTCAGCTAGACACAGAGGTTATCAATGCACTAATAAAAGTCACCAAAGACATCAACATATAAACTTTAATTAATGGGAAAGCAGTTTTAAGGGAGTGCAACCTTTCCGTTGTCACATTACACAAGCCACCAATCCTGATGAATTAAAGTTTACTAATACAATAAAACAAAACTACTTAATGAATTGAATACATGCAGGACCTTCTTACAGCTCTTGTATCTTCGTTCAAGGTGTGTCTTGTGCTGCTACTTCGACTGAATTCGTCCTAGGGTTTCTGTCTTCTCGTACTTTGCTAAATGTCGAACTCTGAATTTCGTCTGGTCTTGGGGTATTTATAGTTTCTGTCTGAGGGTTAGATGCGGCGCAATGACTTAACTTCGCGTGGGGTCCAAGATTAATATATTCAGGAATATTCGTACACCGCCAGAAGATGCGGCGTAACTCCATCCTTAGATGCGGCGCATGTCCTTGCTGTCTTGGATAATATCTTGTGAAATCTTGATAGTGATGCGCCGTATGTAATAAGCAAGATGCGGCGTATCTGGAGGAGAATGTCTTGATCTTGTACATTTCAGTAGACTCTTATCTTCATGCTTGTTTTGCTCCATAATTAGTCCAAAATCGCCAAGTTTCACATAATACTTGTTTTTACCTGAGAATTACAAAAGTAAACATTAACGTATCAATTCTCACAGATAATATAATAAAACAAGTCAAATAAATAGGATAAATGATGGTGATAAAATGTACTTATTTGAGTTCATCAAATATCCCCCCACTTGAACTTTACTTGTCCCCAAGTAAACCTTAGAATTAATCTTATGAAAATGTATCATAAAAGATATTAAGATTTATTTTTATATTTAAGCATGTATTCATTTTTGTCATAATCACACAACCAAACACTTAACGAATTAGAAGTAAAATAAAATATTTCGATAAAAGCAAATCTAATCGTTTAACTGTCTAGTCGTGACGAATATTCTATCATAAGCTTGGCAAGTATACACATCTCCCCCACTAAAGCCAAGGAATAACAAGTCTAAAGTGGTAAAAAGGGTTTGTTGGTTAAGGGTTAATCATTCTTCTTAATCTCTATCGATCTCAAATTCCAGAAAAGGCGAAAAAATCACAAATACACGATCGAATCCACGAACACGATACTTGCAATTGCTCAAATCCTTAACTCGAATAGGCTAAAGATAGGATCAAGTAATCTTCACCAATAATATTATATCAAAAAGGGCGACAAAATCATAAATACATAGCCGAATCCACGACTACGATACTTAAGATTGCTCAAATCCCTAATCTCAATAAATCAAAGGTTTGGATAAAGAATAATATAGGGTATGGATAATATTTGGGATACAAATTGGTGTAAAATGAAAAATAAACGACACAAATAAATTAAAATCCGAAGTGTGGTTAATCACTATCCCAACCATCCCATGAATAAGACTCATATCATAGAATAACTCACGCTTTAACACTTGAAACACACGCTTTAGGTAGACACGAATTATACTCAACAAGATCTCAATCAAAGAATATCCTTTAGTTGGCGTTCCCATAATGTTCAACTCCTATTCAATCCATAAATATAATATACAACAACTAGTGGTGATATCAACCACTTAATACAAAACTTTACATAAGTTGGTTAAAACAAACATCCAACTCTTCCTTTTTCTTTTTCTTTTCTTATTTTTTCGATTTTTTTTTTTTTTTTTTTTTTTTTTTTTGTTTTTTTTTTCTTACTTTAAACATAAACATAGATGTGTAAAATTTCACCACATCACTATAACGATAACTCTGGATAATTTTTCCATACTTTTCATGACTTCAGAAATAACGGTAATAGTGAAAGTAGTAAACACACGAAAAATAAACTCAAAGATATACAATATTTACTTTCACTCCAATTGCATTTTGCAATTTCCGACCTAACCATAGATAATGAATTACGCACGCGAACACAGGTAATGTAAGGAAACACACTTTGCCTAAAGCAATTAACCAACCACGGATTTTAATCTACAGGGTAGGCTAAGGTGTAAGGGTGTAACGATACATTATAACAAAGGTGTAAGAAACAAAAGGAATGGCTCTGAGTGTTTTTCTAGGGGTATCTTACTCTAAAAGTGAGATTAACAAAAGGGTTTATACGGGGGTTAACTAACCAGTGTAGTTAGTTAATAACACAAAACATATAATAGGCTTTTTGGGTGTAGTCCTAGAAATTTACCTTGTTAGACAAGTCACTCCAATTATATAAAATAATACTTATTATGGTGGTCTCGAATAGTATACAAGCCAAGTTCTAAAGTTTACAAGTCACCGGCACACTCATAGATTTGTGAATTTTTAAAAATCACAATTTTCGAAAATAACGTTATGTGTGCAGCTATGCAACTTAGATCTCAAACAAAAACATGCTAAAAATTTTAAATTTTGATATATTAAGCTCATTTTAAGCATAATTTGAAAAGTTTAGGACAAGTAAGTGTTCTAATTCTCCAATCCCCCCACTTAAGTTAAACAACGTCCTCATTGTTTGTATCAAAGGTTAAAAACTGGAAAATAAAAGAATTAGAACAGAAAAACTCCCCTGAGATTTGCTCGGTATGATCCTCCATTAGTATAAGAGCAAAAATCATCATCTTTTGGATTAGAACGTTTAAGCTTCATAATTGATGTATCCACAGGAAATGCAGGAATCTATAATACCACCAAGACTTTAAACACACCTAAGTTAAGAAGGTTCAAACTTGCATAATACATTAGTAGTTAGTAAAAATAAAATTTAAAAATTAAAATGAAAATCATCAGGTCAGTCGATGCGCCGTATCTTATGGAAGAAGATACGCCGTATCGAGCCTGGAATAATTACGAATCAGAATAAAAGATGCGTCGCATCCTTAACCAGGGATGCGCCGCATTAAAATAAACTGATAATAAATTTTAAAGTTAAAAAATAAAAATGCAGAAAAATAAAGTAAGATATGACCAGTGCAGGAGATGCGTCGCATCTAGGAATTGAGATGCGCCGTATCTGCTGCGGGCCTGACTGACTCGACACAGAACAGAATAGTAAAAATTTTCCGGGTTGTCTCCCGGTCAGCACTTGTCTTTATTCCAGAGTCTTCAAGTTAGACTCACGTTCAGCTCTTTATTTTGTTCTATTGATTCCCATATTGCCACGTAGGATCCATTTAGCAACAAATTCGTCACGTATATATTCAGGTCCCAACTTCAACACTCCATTGTAGAATCCTTCCATCATTTGATATGGGTACTCAATCCCTCTCTTCATGCCATCATCACCAATAAAAAGGAATGGAGAAAATTTGTAGCAGAACCTATTAGTAGCATGTTTAAACCCAGGCTGAGTTCGGGGCATCATATAAGTGATAATGTCGCTTCCACATTGAAAGGTGATCTTTCCTTCAAATCATTTTGCATTAATAGTGATCTCCCTACAAAATGGTTTTCCAACAATCACGTCACCCATATCGCTGTCACAATAGGCATTCATGTCTTCAACAATGGCGAACTCAGTAACAATAGTAAAACATCCAACGAAGACCGGGACATTAATGAAGGCTCCAACTACATTCTTTCCCTTATACTCCACTTTTTTTCTCATAATAGAATTGAAAAAGCTTCTTGATATGACATTGATCGGTAAAATAGGAAAGAAATTGGCGTCAATACACTTATACCCAATCATGCATGGGAATTGAAAATTGTAAGCACAATCGGCGTGGATCCTTCTACCGTAATCCCAAGAACCATGATATTCCTCAAATTCATCGTAATTCCTAGTATTAATAACGTTGACTTTTGGACTATCCAGAATTTCTCCTTCTTCTAACTCAGATTCCGCATCATCCATGAATAGGTCATTGGATTCTAATGGTCCATCAAGGTCATTAAGTTCAATGTAGTCCCCATCGTAACGTTCGAGTGATTTATCTTGCACTAATATTCCATCCATAAAATTGGCTTCGAAGTCGAAGTCAATCAGTTCTCCGAATCCGACCATTGTCCTTCTGAAATAATCACGAAAGCATCCAAAAAGTTGGATACACCGTATCTTATAATCGTTAAAATTTAATCAGACTTTATTCAGAAAATAGATACGCCGCTTATAAAGTAGAATGCGCCGTATCAGTTTTAATTATCAAAAATCGATATTTATTTAAAATTAAATGCGTCGTATTAACAAAAGTTAATGCGCCGTATTACGTTTCAAAATACAAGATTTTTGATTCAGAAGATACGTCGTATCGATAAAAATCGATGTGTCGTATCTGTTTAATAATTTGAAAACTGTTTTTAATTAAAATAATAGATACGCCGTATCTGCAAAAGCAGATGCGTCGTATGGCGTTATCGCTTAGAAAAAAATTTCTTATTAAAAACAGATACGCCGTATCTTGGGGAAAGATGCGTCGTATCGAATTAATTAAACGCGTTGTATATATTTTTTTTAAAAATTAAACGCAATACGCCGTATCTAAGAAAATAGATGCGCCGTATCGTTTATATTAGATCAGTACAACGATAGCAGAATACAAAAAATACGAAAAATAAAAACAAATAAAAACAAACAAAAATAAACAAAAATTAAACACACAAAAATAGAAAATATGCAAAATAATACAATGAATGCAAATTAACTAATACACAACACGGTTAGTGGTTAGATTAAAAATTAAAAAGAAAAACCTAATTAAAATACTAATCAAATTAACAGATAATAACAATTCACTCCCCGGCAGCGGCGCCAAAAACTTGATGCGTGCGTGCGTATGCTCTAATTTATACCCACGGTATGTCGTTGTGGTTTTAGCAATATTCATGTTTTAAATTTATATTTAGCCGACTTATCAATAACACACACACTTTAACGAGCAGTGTACCCGGTCAGTATGAATATAATGGTAAGTAGAGTGTCGATCACTAAGAGTGGAACGTATTATCTAGTTATTCTAATCAGTATTTTAATATCTTAAGTTAGCTATACAACCTAATCTAACGCAAGGGGGTTTCAGCCTGAGAGACTGGCACGGTTTGGTTATGATTAAATAATAAACTAAACTAATAGGCACGAATCAGCGAATAGCACACACGTACACAGATAAATACTCGAGACAATAAGAAGACCTGTCCTGATAGTTAAGTAGCTTGTCACTTGTTTTATTGCTAGTTTTATATGAAGTGTATAGTTCGATGCAACGCACCGAGATTAAGTCCTTTCTCGTTGGTTCTAATCTTATCGGCGAGTAAACCCTTAATGGTTACTTATGACTATCCTATTTATCTTTCTTCCTACTTTTCTACAGACGATAGAATGCACAGGCGATCTAATAAATAGGCGAGGGCAGAGGCATGGCGACCCGATCAACGAACGCTCAGCTAGACACAGAGGTTATCAATGCACTAATAAAAGTCACCAAAGACATCAACATATAAACTTTAATTAATGGGAAAGCAGTTTTAAGGGAGTGCAACCTTTCCGTTGTCACATTACACAAGCCACCAATCCTGATGAATTAAAGTTTACTAATACAATAAAACAAAACTACTTAATGAATTGAATACATGCAGGACCTTCTTACAGCTCTTGTATCTTCGTTCAAGGTGTGTCTTGTGCTGCTACTTCGACTGAATTCGTCCTAGGGTTTCTGTCTTCTCGTACTTTGCTAAATGTCGAACTCTGAATTTCGTCTGGTCTTGGGGTATTTATAGTTTCTGTCTGAGGGTTAGATGCGGCGCAATGACTTAACTTCGCGTGGGGTCCAAGATTAATATATTCAGGAATATTCGTACACCGCCAGAAGATGCGGCGTAACTCCATCCTTAGATGCGGCGCATGTCCTTGCTGTCTTGGATAATATCTTGTGAAATCTTGATAGTGATGCGCCGTATGTAATAAGCAAGATGCGGCGTATCTGGAGCAGAATGTCTTGATCTTGTACATTTCAGTAGACTCTTATCTTCATGCTTGTTTTGCTCCATAATTAGTCCAAAATCGCCAAGTTTCACATAATACTTGTTTTTACCTGAGAATTACAAAAGTAAACATTAACGTATCAATTCTCACAGATAATATAATAAAACAAGTCAAATAAATAGGATAAATGATGGTGATAAAATGTACTTATTTGAGTTCATCACTGATCTTTCCGATAGTGACTCATATCATAGTTCACCTCTTTGACGAATACATCAACTCTTGTGAGTCTACAAATACCACAATCTCCACAATTCGACTAAGTTGTATAGCATCATGCAAAGCAACCTGATCGACTACACTAGTATCAAGGGCTCATACCAAATCTACGCCATGCCTTACTCATACCCCATTTCGTGCCAGTAAGTCTAACTCCGAAAGACTTGTTTTCATTCTTATGAAATTAGCGATCTCCATTGCTTGTACGAAACCTTGAGAGCTACAAATCCTACAAACCATTTTGGATACTGATGAATACCGGTAAGAGAACGACTGATCTTCCTTTCCTCGATGGATAATTGAGGTTCTGGCAGGGGTCATAACGGTAAAGATTCCTTGCATACACCAGAACTAAATTTGGTTCGTCATTTTAAGTTTAGAAAACCTTATTCTGAGCCTGCCTACGTGATCCCGTATACCAAAACTTCTCCCCATCGCCCTTACCAATTTTCTCTAATTGACACAATTACCTCGAAAGTATCCTTGATTTTCTTCGCTAATCTTGCCAATCCTAGCCGTAGGTACCTACTCGTTTGTTTATTTGAGCGATTCCTGATTTGAGCCAAGTCATTGAAGACATTAAATCCCTCTCTCTCTCAACGACTTGATACATAGTCTAATCTCGTAACAGTTCTTGTTTGATGAGTTGCGAGATTAAGCTAAAATCAAGTTGTTATTTAGTTTAAGGTTTCGATGATTTTGCTCGAAGACGGAAAAGCTTATTCCATCGAATTTAGCCAACCGATTGTTACCTTGATTGCCTTTCTCACTTCACTCAGAAGTACGAATTTAGGTTAAGTCATCATGGGTTACAGCTGTTAGCAGTCATTACCCTTGTCACATGAGTTGCGACCGTAATGTTGGAGCCCTGATTTGGATTTTAGTTCTCTTGTCATGACTCTGACCTTCGTTAGGTTCTACGTTCATGTGCTAGTCTATTTCAGTAAAAGCATACATAATTATAGATCCTAACATAGTGGACTAGATCGTTACGCTAGAGTAGCAGTTTCATTAGTAGGAATTGGTCATCTGGATTTACGAGCAACCTCTGAATTTTAGTGACTAACGTATGAGGAACAAAAAGTAAAGCCTATCTGGCGATCAGCTAGTTACCTCCCAATAAGGTATCAACTTGATGATTTATTTCGCGATGGGGAAGAGCCAACCGAAACCCCCGTTAGGGAAGTTGAGCAACTTAGATGAGACAAGATCCTAATTATAAGTTTATTTGAGCTTAGACCGTGGACATGAGTTACTTGGGAACGAAAGGACAAGGCGAGACTTAAGGACCCACACCTTTTTGGCAGTGGTACTAGCTGAATTTTGAGGAAAAAATTCTTCTAACGGGGATGTACTGTAGCAACTGACATTTTTGGGAAATTCCTGTTCATAAAACTTGAAACTATTTGTGACAAACGGTAATTTTCCAAACTTATTTTAATAAAAAAAAATTCATTTATTATTACCTGTTGTACATTTACAAGCTTTTTCAAACTCATTTGATTTGTAAACAAGAGGTTATCTCGTGAAACGTAAAAACTACACACAACGCGTACCGGCACAACCGTAAACTTAATTAACGATTTAATATGATTATTATTTTATATATGAGAAACTAGGCGTTTGAATAGTCATTTTGATTGGAAATATTATTTTGAACGCAATGGTGTAATTCTCGTGATTTGAAACGATCATTATCGAGCCCTAATGAGCCCCGAACCTCATTTTGTAAAAGATAACAAAAATTAATATTAAGGTCCCTGTGATTTAATTTCCCCGCCGCCCCTTATCTTTGGAGTTTTACACTTTCGGTCATTGTGGAGCTATAAAAGGAAAACCCTCTAGGGTTTCATTTCATTAACACTTTGATACCAAACCCTAATGCACCTCCCCTCATCCTCTTCATTTCTAGCTGCCACCACCATCCACCGCGATGCCACCGTTTTAATCGCCACCATCATCACACCCTCATCCCATTTCTCCCTCTCGATAACTTAGGCGCTACTAATTTTTCCGGCTAAGTTTTTCGGCGACGCAAGTTTACAGCCGTACGTGTGTAGATCAAAAAGAAGGTTCGAGGTTGTAGCTGTGGTTTTTATTGGAGATCCGTTTAGGGTTTTCTAGGGTTTTTTTTGGATTGACAGTCGTGAAGCCGCCACCACCACAGCTGTCATCACCACCACCGCCGTCTCTTCATCTCCCCGCCCCGCCTCTCCCTCTCGTCTCCCGTACTTGTTTTGGTAAACCATGAAACCCGTTTATTTATTTGTATTTTCGATAAAAACCGAGTATATCTAACGAGTTGTTAAGGTTTTCATGTACTTTAAAACAAGATTAAAACATGTTTTGATTTAAGTTTTGGTGTGGTATAAACATTAAAACTTGGGTTTATGGATTTGTGTTGAAAATAGGTCGAGTTTGTAAGCAGTTTGGTATCGAATGGCGATTGGGTTTACTTATTGTTGTGGTTTGAGTCTCGGTAAGTGGGTTTATTCATTTTGGTTGCGTCTTGGGTTTACATATTATGCTTGTTAAACTTGTAAGTGTTGCATGGTTGTTTATCAGTAAATTAGTGTTGCGTTTGGTTCGGCATAATAAGCTCGTTAGAGCTTATTTGGTTGTCATTGGGGGTCGTGGTACAAAAAGGAACCCACATTGGGTGTTTATTTGTTTGTTTTCTGGCCAGTAGAACAACCCGTATGGGTCTCGAGTCTTAGACTTAGATTTTGATGATTGGAAATATTTAACTGATTTTTAGGCCATGCTTATTTTTGTATTTGGTCTCATATTGGTTGACTTATATTGTGTGTCGATTTTCTTATACTCCAGCTTATTTTGTGTTTGCGTCACGTTAAAGAAAAATCCATATAGGGTGCTCGTTTGGTTAACGACACACCAAGGAGGTGTGTTCGTTTGTTTTTGTCTCGGTCAAACATCATGACACCATTGAGGTGTTGTATTTGCGTTTACAATCTTGTAAGTGCGTTTGTGTTGGTAATTTTAAGTATGTGGTTGGACTAGTCTAGTAGTGGATTTGGTATGTGCTCAATAGCCCAATGAAGGGCTGCGTTTGGTGATAAATGGGTCACAAGCCCACACAATTTAAAAGGGTGTGTTTGATTAGAATATTAAAAGTGTGTTTGGTTATAAATTGTTGGGTCAAGATATATTTGACTAACATGTTTGTTTGATGTTGACGAGGTACTCTTTGGTAAGTTTCGAATATATATTGGGATTGTTACATTGGAACACGGATACTTAACGGATTGAATACTTGGATTGTGACTATTATATTTGGACATATGGACAATTATTGGATCGTTATCGGATTTACGATATTAGATAATGGACTTATTGGACATTTTGGGACTTGAGACGGCATAATATATTAAACTCGAAAAGAATTTAATATATTAGACTCGTAACGGACATAAAATATTCAATAAACACTTGTTAAACTAATAACGGATATGTGTAAAATTGTAAACTTGTCGGGAAATGTTGTTTTGGAAATCGAGTTTTATTAAAGTCTATTGACTTGGAAAGGTCGTATAAATGGACGCGTCATGCCAAAATTTATAAAACTTTCTAAACTTATACTTTTATTTCAAAACCTTTTTATTCTTATAAAACCCGACAAGATTCAAAATGTATGTTTTGTTAAGTTATATTATCAACTACAATTTTCTTATAAAACATTAACCAAATTTTCTAAACTATTGGAATTATTGGGTAAACATGGAAAATTACCATTGAGGCATTATTTTCTTATTCTTCTTATTCGTTTTCCTTTGGTCAAGTTCTTTGTTTATTCTTTCATTTTCTTCTTTGGCGTGAGTTGTATTCCGAGTCTGTGTTTCATACCACCACACGAAGCAATTATACTAAACTTTTTACGAACAATAATACTAGACTTTTTACAATACATGATGCTAGTATTCCACGAAAACAAAAACACACTGTCTTTTGAAAACACATACACAATATTCTACTTTTACGGGATATATTCTGAGATGAATTACATAATTATTAGGTTGTGTCGAACCCGTACCATTGTGCCTGTATTCTTGATACCGTTGTGTTTTATTACTTGATGCAAGTTGTGGTATTTTGTGTTGCTGCATACTAATGTGAGTTCTCGTAGCCCCACTTTTTATTATGTTTTACCATAGGGTGGAAATGGTACTCAATGCTTTTCAAATGTTTTCATGCTGTGATTTACTGTTTTCATGTTTTGGTTAATTATGTGCATTTGATTGCGATTATGTGCTATGTGGTATAACTTTATTTTATGTGAGCAAGCATGCGCAACTGTTTAACTCCGTTTGGAGCCGAAGCATTTGATAGTACTATCCGGGGTAGCTCCCCGCTGTTATTTAACTGTGTGTGGCAATTATGGTAGATTCAGTTGGCGCGAACAAAACTATTTCTTTGATTACGTGCTATAATTGTGTATCACTCTCACTGTTGTCCTACATTATATTATTAACAACTTTGTGGTTTAACTTTCAAACCTACGAGCTCACCAACATTATGTTGACGTTTTCTAGTACCATTTTCAGGTGATCATTGTTAAAGTATTTGAGGGCACGTTTATTAGAGTCAGACTGTTTGGTACCTTACTACCATGTTTTCAAGACACTAAGATTTCAATATGGAGACACTTTTACTTTCAAGAGTTATTCAAGAATTGTTTTGTAATGATGTAAACTATTATTGAAGTTAATGTATGGTGTGGGCTATAATGTTATGCAATGTGCCTTCTTCATTACATCTCGTGTTTCCGCCATTGACGGGGTGTGACAGAATGGTATCAGAGCCTAAGGTTATATAGAATGCCGGTTTTTAAAAATTAAAAACCTCAACTATAACCGGACTAAAGTTTTTATTATAACCCCAAGCATTGTACGAGTCGATTAGCCCGAGCATTCCATCTTTTTTCCTAAATTACGCATAGCCTGATCAACTATGCTTAATTCAGGAGCGATCATGGGATAATGAGGGTAGTTACCTTAGATCATGTTTTGTTGGAGTTGGAGTCTAGATCACCTGAAAGTGCATTGGTCTGTGTGTGTGCATCTGCCTTATGTGTTATGTGCATATGTGGTTATGCTGCCTTGCCTTCTGTGTGCTGAAGCTTTTAGCTTCCGGGACAATATGTGAGATTGCAATTGCGTACTTAAGTGCTTTGATTTGATTTGATATTGTGTGATTTGCTCTGATATGTAATGATGTGATTTGAGTTGAGTTGATATGATATGGTTTGATTTGGTTTGAGTTAGAGTATTTCCTGTCTCATTCCCTATACTCGTGCGTTTGATATTATTTATCCTGATACGCAAACAAAACTCATACATTGTATTTTACTAAATATATATAGTGATACGTTATTTTGAAAATGTTATTTTGGGTAGACAATTTTGGATATGTTATTTTGGTTACGCTATACAATTTTGAATACTACTTTGGACTGTCAACATTGGTTTCGCTATTTTGAAAGTGCATTATATTGATATGCTATTTTGGGAACTATTTTGAGACATACTATTTTGGAAACACTATTTTGGAATATTATTTGAAAGCTATTTTGGAAACATGATTATTCTGGTATTACCCTATTCCGTTAGGTCACATGCCTTGTCTCCGCTACCCCTCAATTTGTGAGAAAGCCAGAATACACCACATTATAAGTGTATGAGTCGGATGAAGTTATTAGTTGCCTTAGGGAAACGACCCGCCAACTAACGTAGTCAAAATTAATGGCTTAGTCGTACGATTTGGACCATAGAGACTGCAAGTGAGATAATAGGACTCATGTGGAAATAGTGACCCCAAGCTTGTTAGTTGAGTTGTTTGTGTTGGCCATGATAGCAGTGTTCGCCCTAGTGTTCGTGTTCCGGAGTTGGTACTACTTAGGTAATTTGAATACTGTTTGCCAAAATTTTTGTAAAAATGAAAGATTTTCTTGGGAGTTTTATAAAGTATGATAAATTGGTAATCCTCAATGTCTGGACCGTGTATGTTTCTGTAAACAAAACTTTGTTGATAGTCAAAATTGCCTTAAAATATTTAGAATAATTTGATGATTTTCAAAGGGTTGGACCGTTTTGGTATAAAATTCGTTTTAAATATTTCTCCAAACGCACAAAAAAAAAATCAGTATACAAACTTTTTGGTAGTCATATCTTTTCACATGACTATAGTTGTTGAAAACTTCAAACGATGTTGCTTCAAAATACATTTATAGTCAAATTTTTTAACAAGTTCCAAAAACCATGCCTCCAAGAGGAAACACGCACCATTCATGGACAAGCCTCGAGAAAAATCACATTGCCTACATACTATGCAACCTTAGAAGTGAGTTGAGTACCTCTGCCCGAGACTATTAGTAGTAGTGTGCCGTGCTTTGACACTATTCCTCTGAAGTACAACTCTTCTAGTCATCCCAGAAGATAAAACTCTCGCGATGATCAAAGCGAGTTGGATTGAACAGTCAGTGTGCAATCACTTAAGAGACAACGTGGCTTTTCGGAGTCCTAGACGACTTAGTCATATTGGAACATGACTTCGCTCTTACATTTGGATATCAAGAAGTTGCACCGGACCATAAGATCATAGGATTTCACTTGTATCAAGACAAACATCTCTCGACGTAGTATTAATTTGGCGACAAATTTGAGACATTATATATCTTAGTTATGCCTAGAGGAAATTAGCACTTAGCCTTAAGAGCTTCGCCTAATAATGATCTCCGAGCGTTCCAGATCATTGACACCAGGTACTTCCCATAGACTTTCTAATCCATAGACCATCTTCTTCAACTGTTCGTGCATACCTGACAACACGTTCTTCCCTGATGTTTTCACAGCAAAGGACTTTTCCTTCAAAAGCCTTTTATCCGATGTGAGGCTATTAATGATCTCTATCCTCTTTGATCGAAGTCCATTTGATTCTACTCCTTTCTTTCGGATGATTACGTCAACAAACTTCCCCTACATGATAAGAACACCAATACCATAACTCTTTAATAAACCCCATTCACACCTTTTTGCCTCAGTAGGAGAACCTTCCTACGAAACATGTGCATAAGACTCTTGTGATCTGTGCGGATAAGACATTATGTACCATATATCGCCTTTATGATGTTACTTCAAAGCTATGAATGCCAACTCCATGCCACAAGTTGGATATTCCTCCTCATTTCCCTCATTTTCCTTGGAACAAACTTCTTCGCGTTAGGAAGCCTTCATTTTTACTTCTTCAACCTTCGTTGACGGCAATCCTCCTTTCATTCGGAGATGCAGACTTAATAATTCTTCTATCGCGTATGAATTTGTCCCCTTGATTTTTGGTCAACAATTCCCTCCCTATAGCCACAACAAATTTACCTAACTATACCGTAATATATTCCACCAGATTTTCTCCCCATCAATGCCAATAGAATATCATCAATGATTCCTTTCGTAATAAAATTTTCCTCCATCCACAATTTTTTCAGCTAGCGTTCTATTTATCCTTCGATCCACGGCTCATGCGACGACACGAAGAAGAAATTGCAAAGCATCCTTTTGATACCAGATGTCGGACGGAAGCAAGTATGTTATAGACGAGGAAGATACCTGACAAAACACCCGGTGCTACCCTTACTTTCTCATCAATCCCTTTAAAAGATCATCATTTCCCTTAGATTCTTCGTTTTTCTTGTCATGCTGATCTTTCCGATAGCGACTTATATCATAGTTCACCTCTTTGACGAATTCATCAACTCTTGTGTGTCCACGGACACCAAAATCTCCACAATTCTACTAAGTGGTACAACATCACGCAAAGCGACCTGATCGACTACACTAGTATCAAGGGTTCGTGCCAAATCTATGCCATGCCTTACTCATACCCCATTTTGTGCCAGTAAGTCTAACTCTGATAGAGTTGTTTTCATTCTTACGAAATTAGCGATCTCCATTGCTTGTACGGAACCTTTAGAGCTACATATCCTACAAACCATTTTGGATACTGATGAATACCGGTTAGAGAACAACTGATCTTCCTTTCCTCGACGGATACTCAAGGTTCTGTGTCATAACGGTAAAGATTCCTTGCATACACCAGAACTAAATTTCGTTCATCATTTCAAGTTTAGAAAACCTTATTCTGAGCCTGTCTACGTGATCCCGTATACCAAAAGTTCTCCCCATCGCCCTTACCAATTTTCTTTAATTGAAACAATTACCTCGAAAGTATCCTTGATTTTCTCCGCTAATTTTGCCAATCCTAGCCGTAGGTACCTACTCCTGAATCCTGCCAAATCATTGAAGACGTTAAATCCCTCTCTCTCTCTCAACAACTTGATACATAGTCTAATCTCATAACAGTTCTTATTTGATGAGTTGCGAGATTAAGCTAAAATCAAGTTGTTATTTAGTTTAAGGTTTCGATGATTTTCCTCGAAGACGAAAAAGCTTATTCCATTGAACAAAATCATCTGAATTTTCGAGCAACCTCTGAATGTTACTGGCTAACGTGTGAGGAACCACAAGTAAAGCCTAGATGGCGATCAACTAGTTACCTCCCCATATGGTGTTAACTTGATGATTTATTTCACGTTGGGGAAGAGCCAACTGAAACCCCCGTTAGGGAAGTTGAGCAACTTAGATGAGACAAGATCCTAATAATAAGTTTATTTGAGCTTAGACCGTGGACATGAGTTACTTAGGAACGAAAGGACAATGCGAGACTTAAGGACCCACACCATTTTGACAGTGGTACTAGCTGAATTTTGAGGACAAAATTCTTCTAACGGGGATGTACTGTAGCAACTGGCATTTTAGGGCAATTCCTGTTCATAAAACTTGAAACTATTTGTGAAAAACGGTAATTTTCCAAACTTATTTTAATAAAAAACAATTTCATTTCTTATTACCTATTGTACATTTACGAGATTTTTTGAACTCATTTGATTTGTAAACAGGAGGTTATCTCGTGAAACGTAAAAATTGCACACAACGCGTACCGGCAGAATCGTATACTTAAGAGTAAATTACACGGATGGTCCCTGTGGTTTGTTAAAAAATTCACCTATCGTCCCTCAAACTTAAAAGTTGCATGTATCGTCCCTATCGCTGCCAAAGAATAACATGAATGGTCCCCTTGAGGGACGATAGGTGAATTTTTTGAAAAACCAAAGAATAACATGAATGGTCATTCTTTGGCAACGATAGGGTCGATACATGCATCTTTTAAGTTTAAGGGACGATAGGTGAAATTTTTGACAAACCACAGGGACCATCCGTGTAATTTACTCTAAACTTAATAAATGACTTAATATGATTATTATATTATTTGTGAGAAACTAGGCGTTTGAATAGTCGTTTTGATTGGAAATATTATTTGGAACGCAATGGTGTAATTCTCGTGATTTGAAACGATCGTTATTGAGCCCTAATGAACCCCGAACCTCATTTTGGGAAAGATAAAAAAATTACGATTAAGGTCCCTGTGATTTAATTTCCCCGCCGCCCCTTATCTTTGGAGTTTGACACTTTCGGTCCTTGTGAAGCTATAAAAGGAAAACCATCTAGGGTTTCATTTCATTAGCACTTTGATACCAAACCCTAATGCACCTCCCCTCCTCCTCTTCATTTCCAGCCGCTACCCATGGCTGCTACCACCATCCACCTCGATGCCACCATTTTAATCGCCACCATCATCACACCCTCATCCCATTTCTCCCTCTCGATAACTTAATCTCCACTAATCTTTCTGGCAAAGTTTTCTGGCGACGCAAGTTTACAGCCGTACGTGTGTAGATCAAAAAGTAGGTTCGAGGTTGTAGCTGTGGTTTGTATTGGAGACCCGTTTAGGGTTTTCTAGGGTTTTGTTTGGATTAACAGTCGTGAAGCCGCCACCACCACAGCCGTCATCACCACCACCACCGTCTCTTCATCTCTCCGTCCCGCCTCTCCCTCTCGTCTCTCATACTTGTTTTGGTAAACCGTGAAACCCGTTTATTTATTTGTATTTTTGATAAAAACTGAGTATATCTAACGAGTTGTTAAGGTTTTCGTGGACTTTAAAACAAGATTAAAACATGTTTTGATTTAAGTTTTTGTGTGGTATAAATATTAAAACTTGTGTTTATGGATTTGTGTTGAAAACGGGTCGAGTTTGTATGCAGTTTGGTTTCGGGTCGTGACCCGTTTAGAGTTGCGAATGGCGTTTGGGTTTACTTATTGTTGTGGTTTGAGTCTCGGTAAGTGGGTTTATTCATTTTGGTTGCGTCTTGGGTTTACTTATTACGCTTGTTAAACCTGTAAGTGTTGTATGGTTTTTTATCAGTAAATTAGTGTTGCATTTTATTGGGAACGCTTAAAGTGACAATCATTATTGAGTCAATGAGTCTTGTAATATGGTCATGTAATAGCTCGTTTGAATCGTAAAAATATAGTCTACATGTTAGTAGAAGTGTGCCGTCTAGTTTAGTCATAGTATTTAGGCTAATGTCGAATTAGTGAAATATGTGAACACGGCACACTTCCTTATTCTCGTCTTATGGAAGACTATATATACTTGTAACCTCTCATTAGAGAGGGTGTTGATTGATTATGGAATAAGAAATCCTCTTATTTTCCTCTCATGTTCTCTCTCTCTCTAAAATATATCTTCCTCTCTCTAAACATAACTCATAAGTGTGAAATAATATTAGAAGGGATCCTAACAATTGGTATCAAGAGCTAGAAGATGATTTAGAAGTTTTGTGTTAAAAATACTGTCTTTATAGTTTTTGCTTATTTCGTGGTTATTCTGTCAATCCGTAGCTTATTTTCAGCTTATTTCATGTTTATTTTGGTATAAAACAAAAGTTTATTTAGTGTTCAATTTACTCAAACTGTGGCTTATATTAAGCTTATTTGGTCCAAACAAAAGATATTTTTCATGCTTATTTAGTACTTATTGGGTCATTCATCAGCTTATTATCATGCTTATTTCATGCTTATTTTGTCCAAATAGCAGTTTTAAGGTCCAAATGGTCCAATTTTACTACTGTCCAAAATAGCTTATTATGAGTCCATTTTAAGCTTATCTGTGGTTAAAAACGTGGTCAAAAAAAGGTAGTCGAAAAATGGATCGGAAAACGTGGTCCGAAAAGTCATCGGAAAAGTGGTCAAAAAGTCAAAACCCTTAGTTTACGAATAAGCACTGGTTAAAACCCTGATCTTATGAGTAAGGGCAAAGTTTACGTGTAAGGAACAATTTACGAGTAAGAACTTCTCCCATCTTTAGTTTCGTCAATGTGCAAGGTGTACTCAGTATTTCCTTAGCTTGGATAAGCTTGTGGAATACTTCGACTTGTGATATCTTTCTATCTTGGATAAGTTAGAAAGATCTTATTGGATTCTCCAATTCTTATGAGTAAGGCCAAACTTTACACGTAAGGACCAAGCTTACGCGTAAGGACCAAGCTTACGAATAAGACCAAGACATAATATACATAAACAATAAAATGATATTTGTAAACAAGGGAAAAGGAACGAGAAGAGAAAGACGTGACCAAATCCAAACCGTAAACTACAATAAGAAATCCTAAACCCACAGTCCCATACCATAACCCAACTAAGACAACAACATAAGCAATTAAATCCCATCATCTCATCTGCGACAACCACCAACAAGATTTGAACAAGAAAATTCAAGATCTCAGTTTGGTTCACATTTCGAATAAATCATTATAGATTCGAGAGTGAGACCATAACCATCATCGATCTTTGCGAAGCTTTGCTTCTTTTTAATATCCGAATAATTGAAAGAAAGAACAAAGCAATATCAGTTTCATTCTATCTTATCCATTCGGTCTAAACAAAAAAAAAATAAAAAAATTAAAAAAAAAAAAAAATCCTAGAACTAGACACAACCAATACCTCACCATCACTCTTCAAACAACTATCATAAAAAATCTAATCTACAAACAAAAGGAAATAGTACAAGATCACAGTCTATCTCGTTGTGTAAACAAAGACTCATTCAAAGAACAACACCACAAGAGATATTCATCACATATCCGTGTTAGAAGCATACACTTCTTTGTCTAATATTCGAAAAATATTAATAAAGCACAAAGACAAGATTATCTCGTCCTTTCTTTCTTTCGGTTTAACAAAAATGAAACAAGAAGTAAAAACCTAACCGTGAGACTCGTATCTGATCTTGAAGCCGTGACAACATCACTAAGATTTGTTTGTGGTTCGTGGTAAAGAAGCTGTGAGCAAAAAGGGTGTGTTGTGTGATCGATTTGAAGGCAACAAGAAGAAGGTGCGATTGTATAATTGTGTTTGTGTTCGGAGTGACTTAGGATTCACAAGGGATGATTTCTTTTTTTGATTGGCTGCGTTTAGTTGTAAGAGGAGAGAAGAAAGAAGTTTATTTGACTGTGTATGTGTTTGTGAGGAGTAATATTAGGAGTGACTTAAGGTTAAGTTGGATTAGCTGGGCCTTCTTGATTTTTTTCCGAATTGGGCTGGACGATTTTATTGTTGGGCTTCGGGTTTAAAGGAGTACAATTGGGCCGCGAGTAATATAAGGGGATGGGTATTTTGGACTGGTAAAAAAGGAACGGGTATTTTTTTTAAGTGTTGGCTACTTATTCAAACTGACGAATACGTGTTAAATTCTTGGATTACGGTTTTGTCATCAAGACTGAATACTTGATAAAATTTTGAACACGGTTTTGATTGAGTTTCAGGAATCCGAGGTTGAGAATTATTTTGGGTTGAGATTCTTCGGGTTTGTGTGGATTTAACTACTGTGCTAGTTATTGTGAAAGCGTGAAAATTTAAAAAGATTCATTTGAAAACACAAAATCACTTCTTTATTGTCTACAAGATCTATTTTCATTTCACACCGAAATTAAATGGAATCAACTTCACAAGAGAGAAAGATGCCTAAAGTTGTGCAAAAAGATATCCATTCAAAGGAAAATTTGTTGGGTCCTTCAGTACCCAAGAGTCGTTAAAACAAGATTTGAATACAAATTAAGCAAAGTGTAAATTAAACCGAAAACATTCTATGTCACTGAGTGAACAGTCACTCAGTGAGTTACCTTCAAGATACTCATGACGAGTCTAAGAAGAAAGATTCACCACACAGTGAGGCGGTACTCACAGAAGTGTTACTTAAGACGAAGAAGAAGGTAATGGATCAGTGAGCTTTAGACAAGAGCTTATTGAACCTAGTATCCTCAACAACAACAACTGAAGATTGAAGACAAATGCCTGAAGAACCTAATGCCTGAATAAAAGGCGGGAAAAGAGGGAAGGTTTTAAGAAGATAAGAACAAGTCTTATCGGGGTCAGACAAACCATCCCTCAAGTGGCCAAAAGTCTAAGAAGTGTAAGGTCAGACACTCGAAGACTTATTGGCGCAATCCTATTGGTTCTTGGAAATGACAACTACTGTTGTAGTTGTCAGACACGCTTCCTATTTTTTTAATCTTCAGTACTCTTGATCTGTTTGTCTATAAATAGCAAACAGATAGAGAAAAGTGGGTAAGGTATTCTTGTGCAATTAAAGCTTAGACTTTCACAAATACCCCTTTTCTTCTACAAAGAGTAACGTATCCCTGAGATAGCTCAGTGGGTCGAATTGTTACCACTTAAGCATAGCTTGAGTTTAGATAGGAGACACCATACCTTGTCTATTCAATCCCAAGTGTTTGTTCCGCAAAACACTTGGGTAATAGATTCTTTGATTCATTTCTAATAAGAATTTAAACGTTGAAAATACTGTGTGTTTTTATATTAACATTTCATTAACTGTTAGAATTAATCAATACATTGTATTAGTCATAAACACAAATAGATTAACTTTATAGTTAACTCTAAGCGTGTTAAGGGAACAACAAGTGGTATCAGAGCATTTGGTTTATAAAATCTTTCAAAATTAACCAAGAGTGCTCAAGGTTTTTAAAACCAAGATCCTACTATGACTGATGCAAATGTGCCCCAGCTAGTCAACAAAAAGGGTGGAAGCTTTTCAGCTGTTGCCCCACGACTTGAAGCTGGTAAATTTAGCAAGTGGAAAAAAAGAATGCTTTGCTACTTGACTGGTATGGAACCATACTACATCACTTGTGTCAAAGATGGTCCTTATGTCCCTAAGACTGCTGAAGGGCTAAACAAGCCTGAGGCTCAATGGACCATTGATGAGAGGAGGGTGGTCAATCAAGACCAATGCCTGAAAAGCATCATTATATCATGTCTTCCTGACGATATAATGGAATCAGTCATCAACTGTTCAACAGCCAAGCAAACTTGGGATGACTTGGTCAATAGCTTTGAGGGTCCCTCAGATACCAAGGAAATCAGAGTCATGGACCTGAAACTTGAGTATAATACTTTCAGGGCAAAAGACTCTGAAAGTCTCTCTCATACTTATACCAAATACAAGACTTTGATAAACGAACTATCAAATGATGGTGTAGTTTTGTCTAAGCATGAGACAAATGTTGGCTTTGTCAACAGTCTCCCTGAGAAGTGGCTAAACTTCTCACAAGGCCTGAGGAATGCTAATCACATTCAGACTCTTGAGCACCCTGAGATCTATGGGAAGTTTGTCTATGAAGACAACTTGATCTCAAGTAGATACCCAGACTCAAAAGCTCTTGAGTCCAAAAAGGCTTTAACCTCTACACCCATATCAACTGCTTTTTATACTAATGGTGTTGTGAAGGACTTTCAAGAGGATTCTGAGGATGAAATTGATGAAATGACTAGTGATGAGTACCTAAAAGATTTAAACTTGGAATTCCAAGAGAGGGCACTCCTTGCTAGTTCAAAACGTTTCATCAAAAAAAAAAAACCAGTCCAACTTTTCAAAAGAAAAAGAAAATGAAACCACTGAATGCTTTAATTGTGGTAAAAAGGGTTATTTTGCTAGGGATTGTTATTCTAAAACCATTTCAGAACCCTCTTACAAATTTTCATGAAATAGTTCCTTAGGAACTAGCAAGTTTCAACCTAGAATGTTTCAGTCGACCCAACAATTTCAAAACAAGGGTAAAAAAGACTTTGAATCAAAATATAGGAAAGCTAAGGTTAAACTTGCAATTCTTGAAACTAATCCCTCTATGTCTCAGGCTGCTCAAACATCCAAACCTGTTCAGGCAAAGAACAAGGTTTTAGTAGCTGAAGCTTATGATTGGGATGAAGAAGAGGTCTCCTCAGATGAGGAAATTAGAGTGAGTGCACTGATGGCACTCTCTGAAGGTGATCAGGTGGCTGTTGGGAAAAGCCATCCAAGGAATGGAGAGTGGGTAAACATCACCATGAAGATGGTAAACACTTTACTTTCTATGGATGATGATTCTGATTGGCAGTCTTACATGAATTATATTTTTGTAGATCTTAAATTTGTTGAGGAACAAAGGCTTAACATGTTTTCAAAATATAACAACATAGTGTCAGAATTGAATAAATGTAGAGATGAATTGCTTGTACTGAAGCAAGCCAAATTAGAAACAATTACTCTAGAAATTCAGAACACTGAAATTTTGAAACAAAACCAAGCCTTACAAATTAAACTTAACAAAGAAAAGGTTGTCATCCAAGGCTGGACCAAAAAGAACCCCAAGGTCTTTGCTACTGTGGGTTTAATCCCTAGGAAAACAATAGGAACTGACCATCACATGGTTAACCCCTATGTAAGTCTCAGTGAATTGACCTTTGTTCCAGCTGGCATATCATTTGAGCAAGAAATGCTTCCCAAGTCAAATGACTGGATTGTCAGGGACAACCCAGTCAGTAAGTTACCAAACTTTGAGACTGGAAACATCTTGCTTCCTGAAAGTCAGGCTTTGAAAAATATGCTTGGACTTACTGAACAACTCAGTAAGCTTGAACTCACTGAACAACTCAGTAATACCGAGTCAGTAAATGAGTCTGAATCATAATCATATTCACCACTCCCACCACTGAATACCCTTCAGGGTGCTGCACCCAACTTAGGTCTCCCACCATTGGTCTACTCTCAACACTCTCCTAAGGAGAGGTCAGGAATGGGAAAAACAATCCTTAAAAGACCAACACTTGAAGTCTCAGTAAATACTGATGACTCATCATCTTCAGTCCCTTCTGAAGTAATAACCCAAAGCCCTGACTCTAAATTTAATCAGTTCGCTGAAATGGTCAGGAAGCTGGGTGAGAAGATTGCATCTTCTGAGAAACCTTCTTAATCCAAGAAAGAACAAAAACCAGCTTCCTCATGAACCAAACCCAAACCCTCAAAACCCCTGAAAAGATGTGAACTGTGTAACTATACTAATCATATCACTGATGATTGTTATAGAATTCTTTACTGCATGATTTGCAAAAAATATGATCACAGGACCTCTGATCATAAAACACACTCAGTCACATCAAAGATGGCAAGCCTTAAAGCTCAGTCTTTAAACTAACCTTGTGATTCTAAACATAAACAGAAACAAAAGGAAAAACCTTTTGCACCTTGCCCTTACTGTGGGTTCAATGACCACCATCCTAAGGATTGTCGAATTGACAGTTGTTGTAAAAATAGTGGAAGTTCCACTCATGACACATCAGGAGGTAATAAGGCCATTCAGGCCAGAAGAGGTATGACAAAGTCAGTCTCTCAGTCTACTGAGTCTACATCTGCAATCAAATGCATAATTTGTGGCAGCTCAGTCCACTCCACCACTGACCATAAATCAATTGTAAATGTTAAAAAGACCCCCAAAGCTAAGCCCTCTAAGAAGTGGAGTCCTAGAAAGATCTAACCCAGTTTACTATTTGTGCAAAAACATGCCAGGGATCCTGTTTGGCATCTAGATAGTGGATGTTCAAGGAGCATGACTGGTGGGAAGGAGTATCTGCACAAGTATGTTGATGAATCAGGACCCAAAGTGATATTTGCTGATAACTCATCATGTCTCACTGAAGGTTATGGTTAAGTAAACTGCAATGGTATAGTCTTTACTAGGATAGCTTATGTAAATGGTCTGAAATACAATTTGATCAGTGTCAGTCAACTATGTGATGCTAAATACATAGTTCAGTTTGATGATAAACAAGGAATCATCTTCAATGCTAATAAGGAATTTGTCCTTATTGCACCAAGAAGACATGATGTTTATGTGTTGGACATGTCCAGTCTGACTGAGAATGGAACTTGTCTCTTTACCAAGGCCACTGATACTCTCAATTGGCTTTGGCATAAGAGACTCTCCCAACTGAATTTCAAAAACATAAATAACCTTGTTAAACAAAACAAGGTCCTTGGCTTACCATCTTTTGTGTTTTCAAAAGATAAACCATGCTCAGCTTGTGAAAAAGGTAAACATCACAGAGCATCCTTTAAAACCAAAACCAACTTTTCCATCAGGAACTGCCTACATCTTCTCCATATGGATCTATTTTGACCAATTAGTCCTAGATCCATTAACCATGAGAAATATACTCTGGTCATTGTGGATGAATACTCAAGATACACTTGGATATACTTCCTGATCAAAAAGAATCAGGCAGCTGAAACAATAATGTCCTTTGTCAGGAACATTGAAAATCAAAATGACATCAAGGTCAAACAGATTAGGACTGACAATGGAACAGAGTTCAAAAATTATGAACTTGAGTGTTTCTGTGATGAGAAAGGAATTTCCAAAAAAATTTCCTCACCATACACACCTGAACAAAATGGTGTAGCTCAAAGGAAAAATAGAACTCTCATTGAAGCAGCCAGGACAATGCTAAATGGATCAGTCCTTTCCAAACACTTTTGGACTGAAGCAGTAAAGACTGCCTGTTACACACAAAACAGATCCATCATTGTCAAAAGACATAGCAAAACTCCTTATGAGTTATTCAAGGGAAGGATCCCTGACATCAGCTATTTTCATGTCTTTGGGTGTCCTGTGTTTATACATAATCACAAGAATCACTTAGGAAAATTTGATGCCAAAGCTGATGATGGATACTTCCTTGAATACTCCGTTGTCTCAAAGGCCTTCAGGGTGTTCAACACTAGGAGACAGCATACTGAGGAAACATTTCATGTTACCTTTGATGAGAGCACTGATGCTATCAGTATCTCTAACAACTCAGTGGAAGAGATAGGTATTGATGAATCATCAAGATATCCTCCTGAGGAACATCATCCTAAAAATGGTCCTTCCACTCAGTACCAAGCAAATGCTGACATCTCCTATTACATCATTCCCCATAACCTTCCTTACCCAACCATCACTGAGTTTGTTGAAGTACAAAGTACTGATGAAATCATTCAGTCAGTACAAAATACTCAGGAAACAAATAATCACAGTGATGAGTCAACCCATTCAGACACTCAAGATACTGAAGATCATCATGTGTCTGATCCTGATCCTACCAATCAGGCCTCAACAAGCTCTAATCAGTTTCCAAGACCTCAGGACAGTTGGACTAGGTCTCAGGATATAGAACTTGTCAATATAATTGGTGAACCTACTGAGGGCATGCTCACAAGAAGCATGGCTGTTGTACTGAGAGCAGCCTCAGCCAATGAATGCCTATTTGTGGACTTTATTTCCACAATAGAACCAAAAGTGTCAAGGAAGCACTTAATCACCCAAGTTGGGTTCAGGCCATGCATGATGAACTAGAACAATTTAACAGAAACAAGGTAATAACCTTGGTCAAGTGTCCTGAAGATGTTTCAGTCATTAGCATGAAATGGGTATTCAAAAACAAATCTGATGAAAATGGCATGGTCATTAAAAACAAAGTCAGACTTGTAGCCAAAGCCTATAATCAACAAGAAGGCATTGACTATGAAGAAACATTTGCACCAGTAGCAAGGATGGAAGCCATCAGGATCTTCCTTGCTTTTGCTACATAGATGAACTTCAAGGTGTACCAAATGGGTGTTAAAAGTGCATTCTTAAATGGTTCATTGAAAGAAGAAATTTATGTTTAGTAACCTCCTGGATATGAAAGCCATGAGTTTCAGACTATGTCTGCAAGCTTAACAAAGCCCTTTATGGACTGAAACAAGCTCCCAGGGCATGGTATGAAACTCTTTCAGCCTTCCTGATCCAAAACAAATTTTTCAGAGGCAAGATAGACAACACATTGTTTATCTACAAGAAAAATAATGATGTCATACTAGTACAAGTGTATGTTGATGACATCATCTTTGGCTCAACAAGTTTTAAACTTTGCAAACAGTTTGAAAAACTTATGGCAAAGAAATTTGAAATGAGCATGATGGGAGAACTGACCTACTTCCTTGGTCTGCAAATCAAACACACTGATAAAGGAACCTCTATCAGTCAAGAGAAGTATGTCAGAAGCCTACTGAAGAAGTATGAGCTCAGTGACTGTGCCTCAGTCAAGACTCCCATGGTACCCCCAAATAACCTTGGTCCTGATCTTACTGGAAAACCATTGAATCAAACTCTTTTTAGAGGAATGATAGGATCACTGATGTATCTACTTGCATCAAAACCTGATATCCAATTCTCAGTCTGTTGGTGTGCCAGATATCAATCTAACCCAAGAGAATCTCATATCACTGCTGTGAAAAGGATATTCAGGTACCTGAAAGGTACTCCAAGCCTTGGATTATACTATCAAAAATGTTCAGTCCTTGATCTTAAAGGATACTCAGACTTTGACTATGCTGGATGCAACATGGACAGAAAAAGCACCTCAGGCTCCTGCCAAATTCTTGGTGGAAAACTAGTCTGTTGGAGTGCTAAGAAGCAACAGTCACTTGCCATGTCCTCAGCTGAAGCTGAATATGTTGCAGCAGCAAGTTGTTGTGCAAATGTACTCTGGATGAAAAGTCAACTCAGTGACTATGGAATTCAGTACAAGATGGATCCCATCTTTTGTGATAACACAAGTGCAATTGCCATCTCAAACAACCCAGTTCTTCATCAGAGAACAAAACATATTGATATTAGATATCATTTCATCAGGGACCATGTCATGAATGGTGACATAGAATTACATTTCATTCCTACTGAATATCAGCTAGCTGATATATTCACCAAACCATTGGATGAACCAACTTTCACAAGACTGAAAGCTGAACTAGGAATGTTGGATATTGAGATTCAGACCACTGATTGATTCCATCCAAATAAGTGTAAATTCTGAAAACCCAGGTCCCTGGCACAGTGTGGTTTTCAGTGAAATGAATCACTGAACCTCAGGAACTAAACCCAAGTTCCTGAAATCTTGGTCCTCAGGAACTAGACCCAAGTCCCTGAACCCTTGAACCTCAGGAATTAAACCCAAATTCCTGAACTCTAGAACCATCAGTGACTAAACCAAAGTCCTGACAAACAGGTTCACTGAATGAAAAGTCATTCAGGGCCCTCAAGAGACATTCAATACTAACTTAAATGCTCTAAGTATCTAGTTAGTAAATGTCTGAGGTTGGTAACTCAATTCTTATTTAATATAAGAATATTTGTTCTTTTACCTTTCTGGCTTCCACCTCTGGGCCCCCACATTCCCACTTGGCATTAAATGCCTCTCCAATCACATTACAGATATGTGATGACTCATCTCTGCAAATTACACTTTTGCAGAACTGCTCAATTGTTCACCTTGACAGTTGCGCCAAACCAGGGAAAGTGGAGTGGTGGCATTAAATGCGGATCCCAAAACATTTTATTCAAAACAGTTTCCAAAAATTATTTTTGAATAAATAAAATCCGCTTAATACCCAAATTACCCTCCACTTCACTCCCATATAAATACCCCCATACAAAAAAAAAAACACACACATGTTTTTAGAAATCTTAAGCAAAATTTTTCTTTTTTCTTTCAAAAAAAACTAAATCTTTTGTGTGTGTTCTTAGCCTTTAGAAACCCAGAATCATTTGTTAACCCAGACCTACCAATACAAATGACTTCTTCTAAAGCTATCAAATACGCCCCTAATGTGGAATTCACATTAGAGGGTGTAGACCTTACTAAGAACAATGTGGTAGGAAACTTTGCCTATCCATAAAAGTTCTATGCGTACAAGAATGTAGTGAAGTATCTTCAAAACTGCTTTCTTGCTACGACATTCACCAAGACTCCCTCAGTCATCTACCATGACTATTTGAGGGAATTCTGGTGTACTTCAGTGGCAACCAACCCTGAGGACACCAAAGAATCCATCATCACATTCACAGTGATGAATGGGAGAAGGACCCTCTCCCTGGATTACAAAACCTTCATCAAGGCCACTGGTCTTGATTTCGCTGAGGCCTTTGAGCCCAACCCTACTGACCAAGAGGTTAAAGCAGAATTGCTTTATCTAGGACCTCATGACCTTCATCAAGGCCACTGGTCTTGATTTCCCAGTTGATTTCGCTGAAGGTACAAAACCTGACGTCCTACATAAGACCAATTATACGAGTGGCATTACTGAGGTACAACCCATTGCCCTGACCAACTACATGCTGGTGGTTAATCAGGGGGAGAACGCTGTTTCTCCAGTACCTTCACCTACAAAGAAGGTGAAGAAGACAAAGAAGGGTCAGTCCAGTAAGGTGGTTAGACCCAAACCACTCGTCACTGAGACTGATGCCTCAAACAACCCTAAACAAGGGTTAAATTTGGCCGAGACCTCTGAGACACCCGTCACTGAGACCCTCTGGACAAAAAAAAAAGGCCAACGGAGGGCACTGAGAAATCATCCTCAGTGTCCTCGGGCAAACCCTTTCCTCATGATTCCACTGACAAAAACAAGTCATTGGAGTCAGGAACCTCCACCCATTCACATCCCGATGAAGGCACTGACAAATCACAATCCGGGCCTGAGGGAGAAAAGGGTCCTGAATCCTCGGTTGAGCAGCATTACTCAACTGGGAAGGGGACCCACACCCAATCACATCCCGCTAACGTCCCTGAGAAATCACACTCAGGGTCTCAGGGAGTCAAGGACCCTGAATCCCCAAAAGGGCAGAACAACCCTGATGGGAAGGGGGTCCATCAATCATCACAAAAAGTGCCTCATGATAGTTCTAAAAAACACCCATCAGGACTTGAAGGCGCTAAGGGGGACAAAGACTCAGAGGGATATAAACCACCCGCTGATATGGAACCCATAACCCCCTTAGGCGGATCCATTCTCTTGGGAACTGAACCCGAACACCAGGCTGAGAAATCGGTTATTATGGTTAGCCAGGCTGAGCAAACCCACTCAGTTTTTATGGCGGGGTCAGGACCTGGCCAAAACCAAGGCAAGTCTTCTTATGAAGAGGAGCCGGGTAACTTTTTGGAGATTGAGTCTATGGTAGATATTCAGGCTCTTCTTGATTCTGAAGATGATCTAAAGGAAGAGAGTGAGGAAGAAGTTTTTGAGGCAGATGATGACATGGAGACTGATGCCCAACCTACTGAACAATCGCATCAGTCTTCTCCTCATGGTGATGAATCTGAATCTCAGGCTGATTATTCTTCAGATTCTGAATCATCCTGCCCTCCTGAACTCAAGAAGTATGACAACATTCTTCCTCTTACTGAAAGACAATTGGTTAGGTTCCTACAAAAGGCCAAAAATGCTCTCTTTACTGGGCTCACTGAAGAATTGTTTGATCAACACACTGAAGCTGCTGTTCATTATGTCGATCTGAAGGAATCAGTGGAATCCTATCATGATGCTGTTAATGAGTACAAGTTATCTATCTCCTTCTCCCTGACGAATCTTGATCATAATCTTAAGTTGTTCAACGAGTCTCTTACCGAAATACAAAAGAGCGTTGAAACTATTCAAGCGTCAGTGAAAGATGACCCTGAGCTTAACAAGACAATTCTTCAGGCTTCTGAGATCTAGCAGCAACAATCTACTCAGTTGGCTGAGCTGGTAAACATGCTGACCTCCTCAAATCTTCAGGGACTCAGCTCTATATTGGACTCCATCAGGTCTTCCCTGGGTCTTATGGAGTCCCATATGGCATCTTTGGCAAATTCTTCTTCTTCCCTGGCTTGGACTCTTGGGCCAAGGATGACAGCACTAGAGGCTTCTCAGGCTTCTCTTGAGGCTAAGGTCTCAAATCTTCAGAAGGACACCTCAGACATCAAATCAATGATGACTGAGATCTATCAGGCCTTCAAAGGTCAGGCTCCCTCAACTTCAGTGAGCGCACCAACTTTCGCTCTCACCGAGGGTAAAGCAACAGTTGAGGGGGAGAGGGTCATTGAAGAAGAACAACCTAAACAACCTCCTTCTCACACTAAGGGGGAGATTCCTGAGACAAACCCATCTTCATCCCACCAAGACAAAGGCAAAGGCATTCTCACAACCACCGAGCCTGAGTCTACAATCTTGGTGCCCGCTTCCTCTAAAAGAAGGCCAGACCCTGATGAGCCAGTCAGGGTCCCTTAAGAGGTGAATGGAAAAATACAACTTCTCACAAATGAGGAAATTCAGGCTCATATGGAGAAAGAGGAGGCAATGAAGAAGGCAGCTGAAGAAGAAAGGGCGAACAAGCTTGCTCTCATTCAGGTTGCCAGAGAAGAGGCTGAGAAGATTGGGATTGAGCCTAAAGACCTTGCAAAAAGGGAAGGTGGTAAGAGCTTTTTGAAAGCTCAGGATGCTGAGATATCTGCTCTCAGGCATAAAAGGGAGGAAAGAATGAAAAGGGCTAAAGAGATTAGGCAGAACAGGATTGAGAGATATCAGTGGGTCATGACAAGCAGGTTGAAACCAGAACCAATCACTGATGTCAAGATTCATCGAAACACCAAGCCTGCCATTGTTACTGTCTACAAAAGTGCTGAAAAGAGAAAATTTAAGGTTCATAACCCCTTCAGATTCGCTGACTTCGGGATTACTGAATTGGATGAGTTGGGTCCAATAATAGCGAAAAAATCAAATGTTGTAGTCCCTGGTCTGTTGATGTCCCTGAGTCTGAGGAATGAAAGATTGGCAGCAACACCTTAGGAACTTGGTATTCCCTCTCCTCATCCCGCTTCAGCAGAACAGCCTGCTCCCTCTCAGTCTTCCTCAAGAAAGAGAAAGAAGATTGAAGCTGAGCCTGAGATTAAGGTCCCTGGTCTGGATTGCAACAGAGCCCTCCCAGAAGGAGTTCCATTCAGGAACAACTTGGTCATCGAACAACCTGAAAGAGGTTTGTTCTTCACTGATGAGTTTGGAGACCCAGCCTTCCAAAGATGGAGTGATATTGACCAATTAGGAATCAAGGCAATGCTGGGTTTCCTCATGATGGCCTCACCAATCAAGACTCCTGAGAATGTGAGGTTCTGCCAAGACCTGAGAACAAAGATTCAAGAGCATCCTGACCATCATGAGCTAGAGTCCAAGAAGCCAAAGCTTGAAGTCCTAGGTTATAAGATCGACTGAATGAATCTGCCAACACCACCACTATCCTTGTACTATGTATAGTTTTGTTAGGACATGTAATAATATTAATAAGATGATGTTTTTATTATTTCAGTGTCCTTATTTACTTTCTAGTACATTCAGTATGAGCAGAAGTCATTAGCTCACTCATAACTGATCAAAAACACTTAAGCATAATTTATATCCAAATAGGGGGAGATTGTTGGCTCCTTCAGTACCCAAGAGTTGTTAAAACAAGATTTGAATACTAATTAAGCTAAGTGTAAATTAAACCGAAAACATTCTAAGTCACTGAGCGAACAGTCACTCAGTGAGTTACCTTCAAGATACTCAGGACGAGTCTAAGAAGAAAGATTCACCACACAGTGAGGCAGTACTCACTGAAGTGTTATTTGAGACGAAGAAGAAGGTAATCGATCAGTGAGCTTTAGACAAGAGCTCACTGAACCCAGTCTCCTCAACAACAACAACTGAAGATTGAAGACAAATGCCTGAAGAACCTAATGCCTGAGTAAAAGGCGGGAAAAGAGGGAAGGTTTTAAGAAGATAAGAACAAGTCTTATCGGGGTCAGACAAACCATCCCTTAAGTGTCCAAAAGTCTAAGAAGTGTAAGGTCAGACACTTGAAGACTTATTGGCGCAATCCTATTGGTTCTTGGAAATGACAACTACTGTTGTAGTTGTCAGACATGCTTCCTGTTTGTTTATCTAGTTTTAATCTTCAGTACTCTTGATCTGTTTGTCTATAAATAGCAAACAGATAGAGAAAAGTGGGTAAGGTATTCTTGTTCAATTAAAGCTTAGACTTTCACAAATACCCCTTTTCTTCTACAAAGAGTAACGTATCCCTGAGATAGCTCAGTGGGTCAAATTGTTACCACTTAAGTATAGCTTGAGTTTAGATAGGAGACACCATACCTTGTCTAATCAATCCTAAGTGTTTGTTCCGCAAAACACTTGGGCAATAGATTATTTGATTCATTTCTAATAAGAATTTAAACGTTGAAAATACTGTGTGTTTTTATATTAACATTTCATTAACTGTTAGAATTAATCAATACATTGTATTAGTCATAAACATAAATAGATTAACTTTATAGTTAACTCTAAGCGTGTTAAGGGAACAACAAAATTGTTTATCACATTTTGAATCAGTTAAGCTTAAATGTGTGGCCCTCTCAGAAGCAAGGTTACCATTATGGGGAACATCGTTTCATCGTGCTTTTGAAACATTCTTTGGATCTGAAATGGACTTTATAACCTTCAAAGGGAAACTCTTGCACAACATATTTCAAATAGAGAAGCAAATTGAATAGGGAAGTGACTGCATAGTAGGATATAGAGCGCTGAAGACACAATTAAAATGGTTTCTCTGGTTAGATTTTAGAGTGCTCAAAAATTCTTCTGATTATGAATCAGCAAGCAAAATATGGAGAGAATGCATCACTAGTATGGAAGTTGAATTTTTTAGAGATCAGTTGCTTACGCTAATGAACATACTGGAAATGGTTCTTAATGCAAGATCACTTCATCTGAGGGAGATGCTGGAAAAGAAGAAATAGTCAAATGAAAAAGAATTGCCTACACTGGTACAGATTTCACCTTTCGTCACACCAAAAATGCGTGACTATATGCATATAGTCACACATGTTTTTTTGGGTGTGTGTGACAAAAATTCGCACCACCGTAGGTATCATATGGTCACATTGTTTACTTTGTGGCCGTTTTCATTGAAAAAGAGTGACCAAAACCCGAATATGTGTGACTAATTAGGCACAAGTTTTGTTGGATTCATCAGTATGTGTGACTATTTCCCATCCCATGGCCACATGAAAATATAATAAATGTAACGTTTGTGATGATTTAGTCACACAACGTGTGTTGTTTTTTTCGAGTTAGTCACATACAATTTAAAAAACAGTGGCCAAAAGTGTTAATAAGTGTGACCATATGCTGTTTAAAGTGAAGAAATGTGTATTTTGTGTGACTATTGATCATCCAATGGTCACATGAATTTTTAGTTTGTGTCGCCTTTTGTAATATTTAGTCACACAAAACATGTTTGTTTTGGGTATTTAGTCACATACAATTAAGCATAAAGTGGCCAAAAGTGTTAATAAGTGTGACCATATGCTGTTTTAAGTGAAGAAATGTGTATTTTGTGTGACTATTGATCATCTAATGGTCACATGAATTTTTAGTTTGTGTGGCCTTTTGTAATATTTAGTCACACAAAGCATGTTTTTTTTTTTGGGTATTTAGTCACATGCAATTAAGCATAAAGTGGCCAAAAGTGTTAATAAGTGTGTCCATATGCTGTTTAAAGTGAAGAAATTTGTATTTTGTGTGACTATTGATCATCCAATGGCCACTTGAATTTTATGTTTGTGTGGCCTTTTGTAATATTAAGTCACACAAAGCATGTTTGTTTTGGTTATTTAGTTACATACAATTAAGCATAAAGTGGCCAAAAGTGTTGATAAGTGTGACCATATGCTGTTTAAAGTGAAGAAAGTTGTATTTTGTGTGACTATTGATCATCCAATGGCCACTTGAATTTTATGTTTGTGTGGCCTTTTGTAATATTTAGTCACACAAAGCATGTTTGTTTTTGGTATTTAGTCACATACAATTAAGCATAAAGTGGCCAAAGGTGTTAATAAGTGTGACCATATGCTGTTTGAAGTGAAGAAATGTGTATTTTGCGTGACTATTGTTCATCCAATGGTCACATGAATTTTTAGTTTGTGTGGCCTTTGTTACTATTTAGTCACACATCGAATTAAACAAAGAGTGACCAATATTGTTGATAAGCGTGACCATATTATGTGACTGCATCTTTTAGTCACAGGGTTACTATACTGTTGGAGCAGAGTTGCTACTGCTAGTACTAAGGTAGTCCTGCTGAAGCAGAGTTACTACTGCTAGTACTATGCTAGTGCTGCTGGAATGAGTATATGTATTATATATAAAACAATATTAAAAACCACAAGAAATTTCAAATTGAATTAAACTCGAATGTATATAACTGGACAGAATATACAATTGTAATGTCGTACTTAATTAATCAAATTCTCAATAATCTAAAGACTTTTGAACCTTCACCGCCTTATTAGCAGTTTGCCTTAAGTCGTTACCAGATATATATTGTTTCTTCAATGGTGCCGGTGGTACACATTTAGTCACATGGTTTGTTGGTGTAACCTATACTAAACAAAAGACGCTTCTATCAAATATTGAATTACATATGAATAATTATATATATGTAAGTTGAAAAAACACATGTATGTACCTCCTCTTCAAAAATAACTTGATCCTTTGGCCATGCAACGAAACTACCTTCGACTTTCTTAACTGTTTTTAACCCATTATGTGCTACGTCCGGTATGCATGCTGCATCAACTAACGATTCATCAATTGACACTTTGTAGCAATCACTTGGGAGTGGTCGGTTATGCAGCAATTGCTTTCCATGAGACTGGTATACGGTACCCAAAGCAACAATATTTGTTTGCTTTATAATCCACAGTTTGCACTTCAGTGTCTACAAAAAAAGAATTTTTGCATGTATATTTAATAAATTATTTAAACAAAAGAATAACAAGAAACATGTTGAAATACATACTGTTGGCAGTGCTTGTATTGGAGACACATCTTGTTGCGATTGGCAGTGCTTCTTTTGCTTTGTCTTGGGTCCGACAGTTTTAGCAAGTTCCTATATGTATATATAAAACACGTTACATTATTTAAACAAAAGAGTAACAAGAAACATGTTGAAATACATACTGTTGGCAGTGGTTGTGTTGGAGACGACACATTTTGTAGCGATTGGGAATCTGAAGACTCGTTTCATCGTGACTTAAGGTTATGCTTAGGCCTGACAGTTTTAGCAGGTTCCTATACGTATATATAAAACACGGTACATTAGTCGATCATGTATGTAAAATTCAAAAATCAAAGGGGGATGTTTTATTACTATACTTAATTACCATTGTTTCCGTTACCTTTTTAGAAGTTTCAAGGCCATTGGACTTCTCCTCAATTCCCGCATCTTTAGCACTTACAACATCACTTGTCTGAGTGCCGTCCACCTCATTAGCGCTGCTCTCTATATTGTCAATGGCCATTGGAGTCACCTGCAATATAAATTAAGAAATACAGTCACTCATCAGTTTATGTTCAATGCCTGGTATCATTAGCATCAGTGGTGTTAGCATTAGAAAATGAAATTGTTAACAACATAAAAAATGGATTACAACTGAGGCTATTGGCGATGGTTCAGATGTTTCATAATTTGAGCAAGCACTTTATTTGTGTGTTCCACCTCACCGGATAATTTCTTGACCTGCACATCTTTTTCGGTCATCTCGGCGGACAATTTCTTGACCAATTTATCATTTTCTTCACGCTCGTGTCTCTCATTATCCAGTTGAGTTTGAAGTAACGCAAGTTTTTCATCGGCTTCTTGTTTTCTTCGAGGAAGGCCAAAATACTCTTTGTATGTTACTCCACCTCCCACTCCTCTGGCATAACCGCCCTTTTCCTTACCAAATACAACTGTCATGGCATCAGTGCCATCATCAACACTCGAGGTTCCTTCCTTGATCTTGTCATCAGCTTCTTTCTGCACAAAAAATATAGGAAATGTTGGGATTAAAAGTCTTCTTGATGCTGTTAGAGTAACTGCTGCTCATATTTGTGTCAATGCTGCTCAGATGGAGTTAGTTTTGCTCATGAACTTCAATGAAAAATATACTACTGCTAGTACACAGTTACTGCTTGTATACAAGATACTACTGCTAGTACACAGTTAATGCTGCTACTATATAAGCATAATGATAGAATTAGCAGTCAAACTTACAAGTTGATCTCCCTTTGATTTAATATCATCATTTGGGTATTCGCCGTCTTTGTTTACCCTTCCTTTCACCTACATTACATCACACGGGGGTTCTTCATCCGCTTCAATCTCTTTATTTTGGATCTAATAAACATCAAATGCATACACATGTAAAGTTAAACCAAGATAAACGCAAATATGAGGGTATTAATGCAAATGTGCAAATTGGGCAATGTAAACAGATTCATTTCTCATGGGCAATTTGTAAAATAACCATTACGTAATCTTACCATTTTCTCTTTGACATAAACATATCCACCTCATCCCATTTTATGCTGATAAATATTTTGGGAATGCGCCATTTTAGCTTTCTCAGATTTCTCCTAAAAACAAAAAATCATAAGGCGTTTAGATGCGGTGATGCTGCAAACTGAAAATTATAAAATGACATATACACTTAAATAAAGATAACTAATTAAAACCTTGTAATCTTCGGTGGTCGTGTATTTAACATACTCGACCCAGTCTTCTGATTTCATTATTGTACTATACAAGTCCGGGACTTTAGTCATTTTGGAAGGTGTATTTAGGTTGGGCAAAATGTAGTTGAATTTGAGCTTCCTTTTGTAATTCCTTAGCATTTTACCAAGACGAATCATTATCAATTTTCTGTATTTCACGTCAACATCAAAAAATTTCTACAAAGATTAACACAATGTTGTTAATTAGTTGCACATAATGTAACTGCATACATAAACTTATGTAGTACTGGGTTACAAAATAGTATATATGTACCGTGATTTCATCCCACAGTTTATCTCTTGATTGTTTATTCACCTTCTTCCAGTGTAGAATCTTCACACCCATCTGCTCACGAGCCAAATCTCCTAAAAAAACTCACAAACACTGCTCTTTGTTTTCCCCTGATACCCTACCGAATGCATCGAAGGTTACCTTGAACTTTATTGCACCAGGTTTGTGATGCTTCGCGCAAAACTTTACTTGCCTAGTTGAGACCCTCTTAGATAGTATCTCTGCTTGGTTGGTTCCAGTCGCATCTATATCTTCATCATCAGAATAGTGTTCGGATTCATATTTAAGACGTTATCATCAACTACAACATCATGATCAGGAGGAAGCAAACGTTGATTATCAGCAATGGGTTCAATATCCATGACTCTTGAGCAACAAAGGGTAAAAGAAAATGATTATGGCTTAGCTTGGAGAGTAATGGTGATAGAAGATTTGATTTTTGTTTTTTCTTTGCAGACTTTTTTTTAAGGAGAGAAAAGAGGCTATACACCAAGAATATGAATCGTTGTGAATGTGATTCAAAAAATTTTGATCCAAAAATTTTCCTTCAAGTTGTAATTTGAAATTAACATTTGAATTATTTGAAAATTTTGCCTTTGAACCTGTTAATTAAAGCATAACCTTGTATAAATCAAAATTTTGGCTCCAAATGTTATATATCATTATCTTAATAATCGCAAATGTATCATACTGTGCAACCATCACATCAACAATACAAACTACTACCCATTTAACAAACCAAAATACTTACATAATTACCAGTTATTGTACCCTTTCTAATTACATTTACAAAACACAAATTGCCACATTTTTTTTGAACATTGAAGACTTTTTATTAAGTAAGTAATACTCTATTGAAAACAAAAACCAACAAGTTGATGGGGAATACAGAAAGGAGAATATATTTAAAACATAATACAGTACATACATAAGGGAAAATCAGTATCCAAATTAAATGTCAGAATTGAACCAAATACCATTTTCAAATCACAAAAGCTGTTAATGTATATCCTACATCCCTAAACCATCGTAGTTTTGCCTTTCCCATACCTGCTAGAAGGTGCTCCAAAACCTATAGGATTCTTCTTACACGGCATTCCCAAGACAATATCCTGAGTAAATTTCTTTTTGTGTGCCTTTTCAACTGGTATTTGAACTTGCACATGGAGAGCCAAGATAGGAGCTTGAGATGGGAGTTCCTCTGGAGGTTCAATGGCTTGGATAGGTTCCACTTCCCAAGTATCAGTACTTGCATTAGAATGTTGCTCTGGATAATACCAAGCAAGGAGGCCAGGAAGGATGTTGAGAACACCGTCATTTGATTCTGAACTGCTTGAATCAGAAGAAATTTGTATGACATCTACAAATAACAACTGTTAGATCAGTTTTATTGATTCAAATGTTAAACTATATCACAATCAAAGAAAAACCTTTTGATGGTTTACCATTGCAGAAGAATCCATTGTACTGTGTTCTAAAATTTTGGTCCTCTTTTGTGGTATCCCAAACAATGAAACGGTGTTCCACAAACTAGGCTGCATTTCAAGTATCATTGGTGGCCAACTAAGCTGCAATTGAAGTCTCAATTCGACCTCTTAGGGTACTCACAAACAGTTCAAAATACTGTATTTGTAGTCTCAATGGACATGTCAGTGTACTCTAATAAGCTGCATTTGGACCTCTCATTGGTGGCCAAGCACAAACAAGTCTGCTAGGTACTCTCATTACTGGCCAATCACAAACTAGGCACATTCCAATGCTCTCATTGATTTAGACCACTCAGTGTACTCACAAACAGGCAACAAAAAATACTCAGACACAAAACACTTAATTAGACATAGCATAACAACCATTATGTATACAAAAGTTAGAGTATGGAAAACAAAATAAACAGAGCATACATTAGACATAGCATAACAACCATTATAAAATACAAAACAATCCCATTTTATAATAGAATCGATCGGTAACAACCACTAACATCACCATTTATAGATCAAAAGCCTGATATTAATTATTGTACAATCAATCATCAACTGATATGTGAAAACATTTAAAAACATACCTTTGTTGTTATTTGGATTCATTGTTTGCGTGCTTGTGTTTGCCAGAAGAATGTGTGTGTTGATTAGGGTTTATTGATTATTGTGTGTGTTTACAAATGATAGGGTAAAGGGATTAATTGCCGGTTGAATATTGAATTTGTGGTTTGGTTTAACTATAGCTGACGTGGCAAGATTTGTAAAAAAAAAAAAAAAGAAGAGAAAAAAAAAAGAAAGAAAAGAGGCTAATGGTGAATGACGTGGCGGTGAAATCCGGCTATAGCCGGTAACTAGGGATGGCAACGGTTCGGGTTCGGAGCTGGTTTTAGTGTACCCGTACCTGAACCCGTTTATAATATACCCGTACCCGCCCCATATCCCACCGGATACCCGATTAATATTATCCATCGGTTTTTTCGGGTTTCCCCGCGGGTATCAGTTATCCGTAGTTGAATATTATATGGACAAAATTGGCGGTATTAAGATTAAGTCACGCTAAAATCCATCGACAAAATAAAAGAAAATACTCTAACCACTCCCAACAATAACTCATCTTTAAACTTTAACACACTGCCATGTCTGCTTTAACATACTCACCCTTAACTCAGCTTTAAAACACCTAACAATAACTCACGCAACCTTTCGGCAACTCACGAAACCTTTCTACCCTGTTTCATCATTTCTTAATAGAGTTTCTAGACCGACCCTGATAGCTGGATGGTCTTGAGGCAACTCACGCAACCTATCGACGTCTAGAGCATGATTATGCATCTGTAGCATAATACGAGTTATCTCACCTAGGAAATTGTTAATCAATTTGAGTTCTTTTTCTTGTTCATTGCGTAATCGGGTGAGGATAGCCTTTTGCACCTCTGCTGGTTAATTCGTTAGCCGTTGGAGCCTATTTTAACAATCCACCGGAAAATGAACCGGTGCACAATCCACCGGTTGTCGACCAAGACCCAAATCCGTTTGGTTTGACAGAGGAACAACTCAGACAAATGGACCAAGACATGCAAGTCTACCTGGAAATGGAACAACTTGAAAGAGAAGAGGAAGCTGCTCGTTTGGAGTGGCAAGCCAGGGAGGATGAAGAACGTAGGAAGAAATGGGAAATGGGTTGGTTCTCACCTGATTCCTCGTCGACTGAAGATGGTTACCCAGACTCATATGATACCTTTAATTAATTTGTATCGTAGTTTCATTCGTAGTTTCTTTTTAATTTCCTTATCGTATTTTCATTTGTAGTTTGGTTTTAATTTCCGTATTGTAGTTTAATGTAATTTCTATTTGACGTTTAATCTATTATTTCTATTTGATGTTTAATGTATTTCTATTTGATACTTTAGAAAACATTACAATTTTTTATAAAACATTACATACCATATCAAAGAGGCAAATAAAACATTACAATTTTTTACAAACCCTAAAAACCGTAAACCCTAAACCCTTAAAGCTAAACCAATCCGTAACTCAAACAATAACCAAACGAATAGTCCAATAAATCCAAATATGTTAGTCTACGGGTAGCATGTCTCGAATAGTCCAATAAATCCAAGTACTTAGGATCGATTTCGTCTTTGCAAGATCGAGCTTGTAATTAAGATCGGATCGGGATCTTAAGATCCTACTATATTGTCATTTAAAGAGTATTAACATTTTTTTTTTAATTCTACAAAATACATTCCATACTTTTATAGTTTGCGGTTTGAGAAAAGTAAGATCGTATCGTATTAGTTCTTAAGATCCTATGGTAAAGATCGGGATCCTATAAGATCTTAAGCTCTCAAAGATCCTTTGTAAAGATCCGGATCATTTTTGCTTTGCAGTATCGTAAAATCGTAAGATCCTAAGATCAGGATCGGGATCCTGACAACCATGGTCTCACGTACATTTCTAATTTCCTTACTTCGTAGTTAACCAAATTTAAGAGCATTACCAATGGTCACTCAGTGTTAGGCTGAACACACTCTTGACCAAAAGCGACCTCGGTCACCGGCTGCCATGTCAGCTTTCACTCTCCGGCGACCAGAAGCAACCGACCTGCCACACTCGGTGACCAACTTTTTTTTAATCAAACATTTAAAATAAACTTAAAATTCATTAATAATAAAAACATTACAATACTGAATTAAAAACATTACAATACTGAATTAAAAAAACGTAAACTAATCATAAATGAAAATGAAACTACAACTTAATGGAAGGTATCATCTGATTCTGGGTAACCATCTTCAGAGGATTCGGAATCAGGTGGGAACCAACCACTTTCCCAGTTCTTCCTACGTTCTTCATCCTCAATGGCTTGCCGCTCCAAACGAACAGCTTCCTCTTCTCTTTCAAGATGTTCCATTTCCAGGAAGACTTGCATATCTTGGTCTATTTTCCTAAGTTGTTCCTCAGTTAAACCAAACGGTTTTGGTTCTTGGTTGGCAACCGGTGGATTGTGCACCGGTTCATTTTCCGGTGGATTGTTCATCGGAAGATTTTACGGTTGGAAAATCGGAAAGATATTTTCAGGTGGAGTATGGAATTCTTCATTTTGGCGAGGTGGACTTGGAAATTGTTGCCCAAAATCCTTTTGGCAAGGTGGACATGGAAATTGTTGCCCAAAATCCTTTTGGAGAGGTAGACTTGGAAATTGTTGCCCAAAATCCTTTTGGCGAGGTGGACTTGGAAATTGTTGCCCAAAATCTTTTCTGAAAGACATTTTGAATTTGAGAAGTTTGGATCTTGAGTATTTGAGAAGTTTGGAATGTGTTTATGTGTGACATGTGCTTCAGAAGCATGGGTATTTATAGGGAACAAATGCACACGTTTTTAATATTTTAACTTTGAATTAGAAATTTGAAACGGATATAAAAATATCCCGCCCTTGTGTTTGAACAATGCAAAGACAAAGAAATGGTTAATTAACAGTGTTGTATGATTAGTTGTAATGTATTTTTTTTGAATGAAATTAATTTAGTTTATTTAGGTATTTCAAAAAAAAAATAAGTTTAACACACTGCCACGTCAGCTTTAACCTTTTCACCTTTAACTCGAAAAAAATACCCGCAATCATAACTCACCCTTAACTCACCTTTAACTCAACTATTTTCAAACCCTATAAACTTATTTAATATCATTAATATAGAAAATATCATTAATATATAAAATATCAATTACCCTAATCAAAAAGTCAATTAGTCAATCCAACACCAAACACACTTCCAAATCAACTAAACTAGTCAATCCAAACCAAACACAAACCAAATCCTATTATCCATCTGTTTATTTTTGGCGCATTTCGATGGTCCCTCTTCCCGCCTAAAGTATTGGGAACCATTCGTATACCGTCAGCAGCCTATTTATACCTATGGACATGGAAAACCGTTCATAATCAACCGTTCATAATCAACTCCTTTGATATTTTCATTAGAAAATAAATTTCAAATTTCAATGGCTGAATCCTCTTCAACTCCTTCTTCAAACAAAAACAAACGCCCAAGGGATGATTCTCCTCCTCCAATGCCTGAAAACTATAAAAAAATTAGGCATATCCCACCATATTTGGGAGAAATGTAGTGAAGGCGAGTATGGTGCTGAAAATGCATTGATAGAAATTTACAACAAGTGTATAAAGATGTTTGAAGAAAGGAACAAGAAAGATTTAGAGGCCATTGAGGAGCATCAGAAGAAAATTGATGAGAGGAACAAAAAAATAGAAGAAACTAGAGAGCAAATAGTTGAAGTTTACAAAAGTATTCAAGCTAGTATATATATGTCTTAATGTATCTTTTGTTTATATATTTTGCGTATGTAAATGTAAACTTATTTTGACATTGTTTAATATATGAATGCAGTTATTATTACAAGTTTATGATATTTGAATGCAGTTATTTTTATTGTACAGCTAGGCAAACAGTTGTACTGCTAGCAAAACGTTGTACTGCTGGGTATCCTTTTAGCAGTGGTTGGGAGTGTAGGGTAGTTTGTATCACTTTTTACTTAAAGGGTATAAATCCCTAATTGCGGCACACAAGCACATTCACGCACACATTACTCTCTCTCTTCCACTCCCCAATCGAATTTTAATCGTCATATTGCAAAACACCCAAATCAAATCATAATGTCGAACCTAACTTTTACCGAACCTCATAATAATGTTGCTTTTTTAGAAAAATCCAATGAGTCTGTAGATTTTACTGAGATCATTGATTTCCTTAATGCAAGCTATATTAAGTTTGCATTAACAGTAAAACCTACTACATATACTTCCAACATTATCCAGTTTTGGTCGTCTGCTAAGGTCAAAACTATTAATAGGGAAGCACAAATCCATGCCCTTGTATATGGGCAGAGGATTATCATTACATAGGCGTCTATTCGAAGAGATCTTCTCCTAGATGATGCTAACGGAGTTGAGAATCATCCAAATACTACAATCTTTGAAAAACTTTCACTGATGGGCTATGAGAGAAATACAGATGCTTTAAAGTTTCAAAAAGGTAATTTTTCTCCTCAGTGGAAATTCTTAATTCATACTATCTTCGTGTGTCTAAGTCCAAAGACCACTGCGTGGAATGAATTTAGCAGCAATTTAGCTTCTGCTATAATTTGTTTGGCTGAAAATACTCAAAGACTTAATTTCTCAAAATTAATTTTTGATAGTATGGTTAAGAAATTGGATCGTTCTTTGGCTAAATATTTTCTATATCCAAGGTTTTTGCAACTCTTTTTGGACAACCAATTTAAAAAAAAAGAAAAGTCACAAAAATGTTTATCCCACTCCCTGCCTTACCAAAAAGGTTTTTGCTAATATGAGGAGGGTTGGAAAAGTTTTTTCAGGGACAGTGACACCTTTGTTTCCAACAATGGTGGCACTAGCCCAAACCCAAATGGGTGAAGGTTCATCAATCCCAGATGGTACCCATCACACACCCACAGAACAACAACAACATACCTATAAACGTAGGACTAACACCAAGAACACTGAGCTACCTCAGGCTAGTGGTTCTATACCAACTGTTGCAGATGAGGATGTCACTGGGGGGAGAGTGACATGTTGGCAAGGGCTCCCACTACTGTGTCTAGCTTAGCAGCAGCACAGGACAGTGGTAACATCATTAAGACCCGAACCAAGACAACTTCTAATGAAGAAAGTTCCTCTAGAACTGATTTAGGTGAAGGTCCTAGTCACATGGAAACAATGGGGGGTTCGGATGTTCATCCTAGGGGTGAGACTGAACTTAACTTTTCCGGTGATCCACCTCTCGGGCTAGGTAACACAAGCCGAAGTTGTGAGGATAGTATGCAACTTTTAAATGAATTGAAGGATACCTGTTCCAAGCTGTCCGCAGAAATTATTGATCTGCAACAAAAGCTACTTCCCAAGATGGAGTCATCAAAGCTCAAGGTGGGGAGATAAAGGCTTTGAAGAGAAGGGTTAGGTATTTAGAAGGAGTCAAAGGATCAAGAATTCCAAAACACAAGGTTAAATCTTCTGAAGCTTCTAAGGATGCTCCCAAACAGGGGGGAATGAAGGCAAAGTTTCAGGGGAGGCTAAAGAGGGTGAAAGTATTGGTGTAGAGAGTGATCCAATGGAATTTGTAGTTGCTGATAAGCAAGGGAATGAATTGGTGATGGATAGGTGTTTGGGCAAGGTTACAACTGTTGATAGTGATCTAGTTATTCCTGCTAGTGAGCCAGTTATTCCTGCTAGTGGTCAAGTTATTCCTGCTAGTGATCAACAGGGTAACGAAGCTGTTATGGATGCTGCTACACTAAAGACTGCCAATGAAGAAGTTAATATTGCTTGTGTTGATGTTAATGTGGCTATTGATAAGGTTAGTGCTACTGAGACTGAAGTTAGTATTGCTGCTACTTAAGGTGATGATGATATTACTATAGCTCAAGTATTAACAAAGATGAGGAGTACAAAACGTAAGGCAAAAGGAGTTGTCATTAAAGAGCCAGTATCAGTACCAAAAACACCATCAACAACTATTTCACCATCAGAAAAAGGCAAGGGTTTGTTGAGTGATGAACCTAAGGAGAAATTTAAGTTTCTGTCACCCAGTCAAAAAGAACAATAAATTATTACAGATGAAGAATTGGCAAGACAAGTGCAAGCTAATCTTCATGCTGAAGAAGCTGCTCAGATTCTTTCAGACAAGGAGTATGCAGAAAAATTACAAGCAGCTGAAAGATTAAAGTATACTCCTGAAGAGCAAAAATCAGCAATTCATGACTTATTGGATGAAATTAGAAAGAAAAGGAGTAAGAAGAAATCTTATGTCAATAAACCTCCTTCAAGAAGTGATAGACTGAAGTACATGAAAGCTTATTTGAAAGGTCAGGATGGTTGGAAAGAGAAATACTTCAAGTATAGGACTTATGAACAAATTCAAGAAATCTACATTAAGACACATGCCAGACTTTCCAAGGATCTGAAAGGTGGTACATTTGATATAAGAGCATAAAAGAGAATTGCAGAACCATTGGAATATGAGGGATTCAAGAAGCAGAAAGAGTAGAAAAGAGAACTGCTCAGGAAGATGGGAACGTATCTAGGACCCAAGGACAAGAAATAGAATTAAGACTGCTAGATTTAGAGTTAACACTGCTAGAATGTATAGTTGTTACTGCTTATGAAATAACATATTAATTATACAACATATCAGTTAAATTACATTTACACTGAAAGACAACATAGCATTTCTTGCAGGTGATTCACTTGGTTAATTGACTTGCAGGTGAATCACTTGGTTTATGAGTTGGAGGTTCTTCATTAGGTGTTTGACTTGCAGATTCTTCACATGGTTTTTGAGTAGCAGGTTCCTCACTTGGTGCTTGACTTGGGCATACTCCACTTGCTGTTTGAGTTGCAGTTGGTTTACTTTCTTCATCACCACTGCCCAAGTGAGCACCAACTCTTGTAGATGCATTAATACAACATAAATGCTTACAATGGAGCCAAAACATTGAGATTTTGAAATTTTTGACTATAGTCACATGAATATTTCACAGTGTGACTATTTTGAATGTATTGGTCACATATAATACCCTTATAATGTGGCCATAAACATAATTTAGATACACATTTGTGGTATGGTGTGACTATTGTATAGCCTATAGTCACATGATTGTGCTACAATTAAATGTGACCATACACATTAGGAATTGGCAGGCAAACACACACTTAACTTTAGACACACATATTAACTTACGTGACCATTTGTATCCAATTTGGTCACACTTAATCATGTATGCCTATGGTTTAGTGTGACCATATATGACATTTGGTCACACTGTTCAAGTGTGTGGCTAAATTTTCAACAAAAACTAGCAGTCACGTTTAAATAATGTGTGACAAACTTGAGTATATGATTTAGCCACATACACAATTACTTCGTGTGACCATATATGGATTTTGGTCACACTTTTCAATTGCGTGACATATATTTGTCACATATGTATATATATAGTGTGACTAATGTTTCAACCTTATTTGTATCCATCACACGTCCCAAATTATAAGCGACTAAAAAATCAATTTTTTTTTACCAGATACGTATAGTCACGAAAATATTCAAATGTGTGGTTGTAGCCTCTGATGTAATTCCGAAATGGTCACACAAGTCAGATCAAGTTTGGCTGTTTATTTTATTCTGGTACATTTAGTCACATAAAAAAGCGACTGCGTGGCTGTTCGAAAAACAACATGTGTGACTAAATCCACATTCTGTACCAGTGCTGGAAGAGAGGTAAAAGAAAAAGAACGGGAAAGAATTGAAATGGAGATGCAGATACAAGCGGGAACAGCCAATGAGGAAGGGACATAAGATGATAATTTGGGTTTAACGGGTCATAATGCATTATCAGAACAACATAATGGAAAAAACAGTCAGGGGAATGATTCGGATACTGACGGGAAACTCAACTGTAAGGATGATTTGAAGACTGCAGCTGCTGATGTCGGCCTTCACAATGTACAGACACATTGGTTAAGGTACATCAATCAACTGATGATATCAATATATTTGATAATGTTTTTGCTTATGAGACACAAATTCATGGACAACCTGAGTACATTAACGACACATATGTGGTGAATCAGGATGATAGAAATATTACTCCTGAGACTCCACATATGGATCATAATGGAGGTACGGTTGAACATGACAATGTGAATCATGATCAAGAATGTGCTTCAATTGCTTTTTCAATTAAGAATATGCAAAACGAAGTTGCTCGATGTAATGAGCTTAATTGTGAACTAAAAGCACAAAATACGTCGTTAACTGAAAAGCTCGAGAATTATAGTAAACGTATAAATGATTTTGAAACAAGAACTAATCGTGAATACAGCTTTGAAGTTGCATTTCAAAAATCATATGTGAAAGAAAAAGACTTGCAACATCAAATGCGAGAACTAGTTGGTTCCAACAATGAAAAGGTTTCAAAACTGGAAAAAGAAAATCTTGACCTTCAAAACCAAATTGCAAAATTAACAACAGAGGTTTCAACATGTCGAACAGATTACAAAACATTAAGAACAAGATGGAAAAATAGGGAAGACTCGTATCTTAACGACATTGTTGATTTGGAAACAAAACTGAAAGATTTTGAAAAAACTGCTTGTGATAAATCGTTAAATGTTGAGACTGAAAGCTTAAAAGTAGAAAATGGGATGTTGCGACACGAAAATGAGAGAATTTTAAAAGAGTCAAGAGACATCCAAGAGAAACTTAAACATCAAATATTATCTATTGAACAAAATTTTCAAAGATGTCAAGCAGAAAGCATTTACTTTGAGCTAGCTTTACAACACTCTCTAGAAAAGCAGTCTTTTGAAAACCCTTGGATGTCAAAGCTTGAACAATTTGATGATGAAAATGTGTCAATGAAGTGTCAAATTTTAAAGTACGAAAAAGAGATTGTGCATTTGAAACAGATTTACGAAAACCTGTTTTATTCAATCAAACGTTCACGAGTTCAGACACAAAAATCAAACAAGAAACAAAAAGAGACTGAAGACTTGAAATCTTAATTATCTGAATTTGCTGATAAAAAGTTTGAAAATGTTTTGCAAACGATTGAATCAATGTAAAAGAAAAAGGTTGATTCTCAAATCACAAAAGTTTCCTTTCCAAATCTCCTGTTCAATTCTAATACTCTAGATTTTGAAAAGGAAACGGGGGAGAAAATGTATCTGTTTGAAAATGAAAATCGTGTGCCTCAAAGAAAAGTTGTTGAACTTGAAAAGACTTTAGATCAACAAACAAACGATTTTGAGGATGCCAAAACCGATTTTTTCAACAAAACAGCCAAGTTTGAAAGCTATTTTGAAAAACTTGAAAATGAAAAAATTGAGTTCGAACGAAAATTGGCTCGCAAGATTGATGATTCTAAAGCCAAAAAAGATCAATTTTTGGAATAAATTACCTCTTTAGAATCAAAATTGGCATCACAAGATCATCTTTCTCATCAAAAAGAATATAGTGATTTGAGAACTTCATACAATGCTTTAAAAGTGAAGTTTGATACTCTTAACAAAGGGAAAAGCTCCAATTTCAAATATTTCAACACCAGAAGTGAGTGTTTCGAAGAAGGTTTACACGGGTGAATCTTGAAAACCATTTTCGAAAAAGTTTTCTCAGTTTACAACCTATTCTTTGCAAAAAGGAAGGAAGTTTTCAAAGAGACCAAGTTTTTTCGAAACATTTACTTCTAAAAGGTTTTCAAATCCAAATGCTTCAAGTGAAATGAAACAAGTTTTTCAAACTCCACACTCTTGTTTTACACCGGTAAAGCAAGTGTGGAGACCAAAGAAAAGTCGTTCAAAACCTTTCAAATATTCAATATCAGAATTGCTTTCGCTGCAACATAAGAATGACTCTGCTTTGAAAATTCCTAATACCGGAAAGTCTCCATTTATCACAAAAATAAATCTTCAAAGAGAACCCATGAGGTTCAACTCTAGATGGAAATCTTCTTCTTTAGATTTTAAAACTCCAAGAGAAACACCGGGTTTCTCAAACAATTTTCAACGGAAAAAGAGTTTTAAATCTCCATTGATTCCACGAGTGTTATTTCAAAATGAAACACCGGTTTTCAATCCTTGTTGGAATTCAACATCTTTAAATCAGATTGACACAACTTACAAATGGATTTCAAAATTTGGAAAACCAGTTAGCACCGTGCTTAAATGGGTTCCCAAGGTTGTTGTCTAATCTAATCTTTATGGCTTACAGTTACTTCAGACTGTAACCCGGACTTAATCATAATGGCTTGTGCACACATAACAGTGTACAACCCGTTCTTTGTATAGAAAAGACCCTGAGGTATGCTTTAGTGCCTCAATCCTAATATAAGGAGCGAAAGCTTCTTACTTTTGAGTAGAATTAATCAAATTTTGAGTTTTTCATAATTCTGCTAAAAAGAACAAGTATTCCCTCTCATAATCAAAACCTAAAAAAAAAGTTATTTCACTTATTGTGGTGGAGTATTTGAAACAATCTTTGTTCACAATGAAAAAAGTTCTTATTGATTTCTTCCCACAAACCTCAAAAAACATATTTTAGTCAAAATGTTTTCCAAAAAAAACATCAATATGCTATTTTTTAGGGGGAGAATATAAAGTGATTAAAATATGGTCTCAAATGTATGGAATCTCGTATGAGCTTGACTCAGATATTACCAATGAATTGATGAAACTTAACTGTCATTAATCGAAAGGACTTGTCCTGGACGGGTAATAATTTCAAGCTGGTCTAACCAGTGATGTAAGCGTGTCTCGAATAGGACTTGTCTGAGTAGAGTGTACCGTTTCGAGAGATTTTCTTTGAATGTGACCAGGAAGGGTAATAATTTCAAGCTAGTCTAACTAGTGATGCAAGCGTGTCTCAAATCGGTCATGTTCACTGAAAATCTATCAATTCAAAAGAGCAAACTCCACCCAACATGTGCAAATTTATCTTTAAAACTTATGAGCACATGTGAAGGGGGAGTATTTCTGAAAATGAAAAACTCTCAAAGTGTTAACAAAATATGTTTTATAATCATAAACACTTTGAGAGATTTTCAAATGAATGGTTTATAGCAACATAGGATAGTCATGGAGTTATAAGGTGACTAAGGTTAGGAAATACGTCCTATGATCCGCCAGGACCGGAGGGATCTACCCATGGACAATACCAATAGTTTAGTACTAGAAGTCCTTAGGTATGATTGAAAAAGGAGTAAAGAAATGAAAGGAGAAAGACGGGGTTGAAGAATTAAAAAGAAATGTAAATGAAAGGGTGAAAAGAAATAGCCCTCCAAATGTTTAACCTTAGGGCAGAAACCGGGTTCAATTCATATGCTACTGGTTATCACCAAGGTGATGCCGGTATTGAAGAAAAGATGTCATGGACCCAGTGATGCACTGCATTTTACCTTCTAGCCACTCAGGTATCTCTTAAAAGATACTTGTTTAATTTCTCACGGAGAACCTCGCATAATCTATCGACCTCTCACTCTGTGATGTGTTGATATTGAAAAGGAAGCACTCTGTTCCATGCCTCCGACTACTAAAACCAAAATGCACTTAATCGAGTCTAGAGCCACGAGATTCATCAAAAGATCTCTTGGGATACACTTTCCAAAACATACACTTGTCGCCAAAAGGAACACAAGTTGATAGAGTCTTTTATGAGATCTTTCGATCTTGCCACTCATTTCATGGTGGTTGTTACTATGTTTTAAACGGTCTACATTCGTGGAGTGATACTTCGGTATACTTCAGTGGCTCACCTGAATCATTGATGCACTTTGGTGTATTTGTGTAAGCCCTATTGGGGGTATCCGGTTCAGGAACAGCCTTGGTAAGGATTAGAGAAATTTTTCACACTATGCTGTTAATTATCTCGAAGTCCGAACTTGTAATTACTGGAAACTTTATTGCTAACTATTTTTATGCAGGTACTCATGGAGACCCGGAGTTCCAGCTAGCTATGACCATAATTACCACCATTCGCATTCCATTTCCACATGGTCTTACCAACATCAGAATGTCATTCAAAGATCGAAGCAAAGTTCAGAATGATTCTGCGTCAAAGTTAAAGAATTTGCAAAGTAAAGAGACAAAGATCAAAGTAAATGAATGGGAACTGCAAATGTATGAAACTCAAAGTTAACAAGAAGTATGAGCATGCTGGAAAAGATGTAAAGACACCATTAATGAAGACGTTGATGAAAGGCAAGCGAATACTACAAATGATCACAAGAACAAGAACGAAGAACAAAGATCACGAAGCATGATTGGAACAAAGAATCTAGCAAAGCTATTACACAAAGACTCAGAGTTCAAGACAGTAAGCATCAAAGAAATTAAAAGATCATCCATTTCTATTAGAGGACCCATAAACCACATGTCACAAAAAGAGATCTCAATGATCACCCTTTAGGGGGAGATTGTTGGAAACACAATAGTGATGATCATAAATGCAATCAAAGAGAGATCTCAATGATCATCCCTTAGGAGGAGATTGTTGGGAACGCTTAAGGTAATGATCATTATCGAGTCAATGAGTCTTGTAATATGGTCATGTAATAGCTCGTTAGAATCATAAAAATATAGTCTACATGTTAGTAGAAGTGTGCCGTCTAATTTAGTCATAGTATTTAGGCTAATGTCGAAATAGTGAAATATGTAAACACGGCACACTTCCTTATTCTCATCTTATGGAAGACTATATATACTTGTAACCTCTCATTAGAGAGGGTGTTGATTGATTATGGAATAAGAAATCCTCTTATTTTCCTCTAATGTTCTCTCTCTCTCTAAAATAGTCTTCCTCTCTCTAAACATAACTCGTAAGTGTGAAATAATATTAGAAGGGATCCTACCACGTTTGGTTTGGCCTAATAAGCTCGTAAGAGCTTATTTGTTTGTCATTGGGGGTCGCGGTACAAAGAGGAACCCACATAGGGTGTTTGTTTGTTTGTTTTCTGGCCAGTAGAACGACCCGTATGGGTCTCGAGTCTTGGACTTGGATTTTGATGATTGGAAATACTTAACTGATTTTTAGGCATTGCTTATTTTTGAATTTGGTCTCATATTGGTTGACTTATATTGTGTGTCGATTTTCTTATACTCCAGCTTATTTTGTGTTTGCGTCACGTTAAAGAAAAATCCATATAGGGTGCTCGTTTGGATAACGACACTCCAAGGAGGTGTGTTCGTTTGTTTTTGTCTCTGTCAAACATCATGACACCATGGAGGTGTTGTATTTGCGTTTACAATCTTGTAACTGCATTTGTGTTAGTAATTTTGAGTACGTGGATAGACTAGTCTAGTAGTGGATTTGGTATGGGCTCAACAGCCCAATGAAGGGCTGCATTTGGTGATAAATGGGTCACAAGCCCACGCAATTTAAAAAGGGTGTGTTTGATTAGGATATTAAAAGTGTGTTTGGTTATAAATTGTTGTGTCAAGATATATTTGACTAACATGTTTGTTTGATGTTCACGAGGTACTCTTTGGTAAATTTTGGATATATATTGGGATTGTTACATTGGAATACGGATACTTAACGGATTGAATACTTGGATTGTGACTATTATATTTGGACATATGGACAATTATTGGATCGTTATCGGATTTAGGATATTAGATAATGGACTTATTGGACATTTTGGCACTTGAGACGGCATAATATATTAACCTCGAAAAGAATTTAATATATTAGACTCGTAACAGACCTAAAGTATTCAATAAACACTTTTTAAACTAATAACGAATATGTGTTAAATTGTAAACTTGTCGGGAAATGTTGTTTTGGAAATTGAGTTTTCTTAAATTCTATTGACTTGGAAAGGTCGTATAAATGGACGCATCATGCCGAAATTTATAAAACTTTCAAAACTTACATTTTTATTTCAAAACCTTTTTATTCTTATAAAACCCGACAAGATTCTAAATGTATGTTTTGTTAAGTTATATTATCAACTACGGTTTTCTTATAAAACATTAATCGACTTTTCTAAACTATTGGGGATTATTGGGTAAACACCGAAACTTACCATTGACGCATTATTTTCTTATTCTTCTTATTCATTTTCCTTTGGTCAAGTTCTTTGTTTATTCTTTCATTTTCTTTTTTGCCGTGAGTTGTATTCCGATTCTATGTTTCATACCACCACACGAAGCAATTATACTAAACTTTTTACGAACAATAATTATGACAACTCGTAATTTCAGGTCCTTTTCAAGCTTCCAAATTTTACTATTCATCTCAGAAATTACTATTCACGGGTTACTATTCACCAATCACTATTCATCATTTTTGAAGTCAGTTTGAGACTTTGAAAAGTTTTCAAAAAAATTTACTATTCACAAAACACTATTCATTCCTGGAGGGAAATCACTATTCATGATCATCGTTCATCGTTACGTAAACTAGGCTTACGAGTATTCAAATGCGCGTAACCAGTATGGTTTAGCTGCGTATTCATGCATCATCAGTATGGACACATCATATAGACTAGAGTAGTCTACATATCATCCGTAATATCATCATCATATTAGGTCATGCACGGGTTTGTGTGATTTCCATTAATGTATGTTTAATTATATAATAAATGTTACCACTCAGTCATTACTACTAACATTACACCCGACACTCCCGACAGTTATCATAACTTATTTTCATACTCATTATAATGATATAAAAATTATATTATTACTTTACCCGGTGTTTTTAAATCAATTGCAATATTATCCATAAACGCTTGTAACTAGGGGTGTCAGTAGGGTCGGGTTGGGTCTAATCGGGTCAAAAAATCTAGTCGGGTTGTTTTGACTCGAACCCGATTACCAGATAGTGTTATCGGGTCGGGTTCGGGTTAAATAAAAAATGTTATCGGGTCAACCCGATAAGACCCGACTGTGAAGTGTAAACCTTTATTTCTGCATTTCTGGTCTCCTGGCATTTTTCTATGTCTTTGGCATTAAAACTATGATCAAAATGGGTCAAGCAAACTTGTTTTTTATACTTGCCAGCCCATTAAGAAATAGCTAATCCAATAATGTTTAATTTATTGGGCCTGCTGCCTACTTAGTACTTAGCAAACTCCTTAATGAGTTAAAGACAAATATATTTAGGATTGGTAATCATGTTACTTTTGTTGTAAAGAAAAGTTTATTTTTTAATAAATAAAGGTCTTACAATAAATAATGTATTTCTTTTTTTTTTCACTCACATAAATCTTAACATTACTCTCATGTTCAAATTGAAGGTGAGACGATTTCAATCCATATATTTATAACATGTTTTTAACATTTTTGATGTATTTGATCATTGATGAAATGCCAAAGTGATTCCATCTACAAAAATATCAACATATTTAAGTATCCTTTACAATATAGCGACTAGCAAGTTATTTCAATAAACCAGAATGAAATTTGTTCATAACTTGTATAAGAGTATAGTTTCGTAATCATGCGTACTCGTCTACAAAAACATAAAAATGTTCGGTTCAAATAAACCATATAGTTAAAACACTAGATATTTCTCATTGAATTACTATGAATGTGGAAGTTGTTTGTGTAGTTCTTCTTCACTTTTGGAAATTTTACAATATGAATCACAGTACATATTACAAAAATTCCCTTTAATAGCATGCAACCAAATAACCCAAATCACCCGACCCGACATAACCCGACCCGATTACCACCCGAACCCGATAACCCGATTCCTTATCGGGTCGGGTTACGGGTGAGTTTTAAAAAAATAAAAACCCAACTCACCCGACCCGATAACCCGACCCGATAACACCCCTACTTGTAACTCCGTCAGTTTGCAAAATTTCAACTAACACCCGATTCTTGCAAGGAATATGATTTTACAATTTTCACAACTTCGCCATATTTTATTTTACCTCGTCAAGATTTAATTCTAGATAACTCGGTACCCGGTAACACCTAATGTATACTTAAACTAAACTAACACATGTGTTCTTGGAGACAAACTCATTTATTAGCACACATACTTCTTTTCTACCCTTGTTTCCCCCCCCCCCCCTATCACCCCTAGTCCATATTACACTTGAACACATTGACTAACATTAATGCTTACTAAATATATACATCAAATATTTCATTTACACACTTATTCATCCAAAACCACTAGCTAAAATTTCAAGAAACTCTCTCATCTCTTTTCTCCATCATATGGTTCGGCCAATATCATTGATCAAGCAAGAATCCATCATTTTTTCAAGAACTAGTGTTAATCAAGGCCCCTATGAACTCCTAGTTAGGATTTTGAAATAAAAATCCCAAGGATACTTACACATTTATCTCCAAAATACCTCAAATCTTCAAGTAAGTGTTTCATATAATTTTTCAATCTTTTATACTTCCATTTGATGTATTTTCAAGTTATATTAACAAATGAGAAAAGTCCAAAATACATCCCTGTGCTTTCCCCAAAAATCGATTTACATCCCTAAACTTTTTTTTGGAACAAAATCATCCCTCCGTTAGTAAAGTTGGCACAAATACATCCCTCCGTTAGTTATATCAGTTACTATGGACTAACGATGCAAATGATTTTCCGTTATCTCCTAACAGGAGTTAAAATAGTTGCATCGTTAGTCCTCCTTCAGTTAAAATTTTTGCATCGTTAGTCCTCATTGACTATAGAGTTAAAATATTTGCATCGTTAGTCCTTTGTTACGTTTTCGTCCGCTTTTTTACGTTTTCGTCTGTTTTTTTACGTTTTCGTCCGATTTTTTACGTTTTCGTCTGTTTTTTTACGTTTTCGTCCGATTTTTTACATTTTCATCTGTTTTTTTACGTTTTCGTCTGTTTTTTTATGTTTCGTCAGTTTTTTTACGTTTTCGTCTGTTTTTTTACGTTTTCGTCCGATTTTTTACATTTTCGTCTGTTTTTTTACGTTTTCGTCTGTTTTTTTACGTTTTCGTCCGATTTTTTACATTTTCGTCTGTTTTTTTACGTTTTCGTCGGTTTTTTTACGTTTTAATCCGATTTTTTTTACTTATCACACCACCAACCAACCACCACCACACCACACCACCACCAACCACCAACACCACCAACCACCACCCCACCACCACCACCACCACCACACCACCACCCACCACCCACCCACCCACCAACCACCACCACCACCACCAACCACCACCACCACCACCCACCACCACCACACACCACCACCACCCACCACCACCACCCACCACCACCACCCCACCACCACCACCAACCACCACCAACCACCCACCACCCCACCCACCACCACCACCACCACCACCCACCACACCACCCACCACCACCAACCACCACCACCCACCAACCACCACCCACCCACCCCACCCACCACCACCACCCACCCCACCCACCAACCACCACCACCACCACCACCACCCACCTCCACCCCACCACCCCCACCACACCACCACCACCACCACCACCACCACCACCACCACCACCAACCACCACCACCCACCCACCCCACCCCACCACCACCACCACCACCAACCCACCACCACCAACCACCACCACCCACCACCACCCACTTCATTCTCAAGTTCATCATGGTGTGGTTGGTGGTGGGTGGGGGGGGGTGTGGTGGTGGGTGGGGTGGTGTGGGTGTGGTGGGGGGTGGTGTGGTGGTGGTGGTGGGTGGTGGTGGGTGGGGTGGTGGGGGTGGCGGTGGTGGGTGGAGGTGGTGGTTGGTGGTGGTGGGTGGTGGTGGTGGTGGTGGTGGTTGGTGGTGGTGGGTGGTGGTGGTTGGTGGTGGTGGTGGTGGTGGGTGGGGTGTGGTGGGGTGGTGGTGGGTGGGGTGGTGGGGTGGGGTGGGTGGGGTGGGGTGGTGGTGGTGGTGGTGGGGTGGTGGTGGTGGTGGTGGGTGGTGGTGGTTGGTGGTGGTGGGTGGTGGTGGTGGTGGTGGGTGGTTGGGTTGGTGGTTGGTGGTGGTGGTGGTGGTGGTGGTGGTGGTGGTGGGTGGTGGTGGTGGGTGGTGGTGGTGGTTGGTGGTGGTGGTGGTTGGTGGTGGTGGTGTGGTGGTGGTTGGTTGGTGGTGGTGATAATGTAAAAAATCGGACGAAAACGTAAAACAGACGAAAACGTAAAAAATAGACGAAAATGTAAAAAATCGACGAAAACGTAAAAAACAGACGAAATGAAAAACAACAAAATGAAAAAAAACAGACGAAAATGTAAAAAACGACGAAAACGTAAAAAAACATACGAAAAGAAAAAAACAGACGAAAATGTAAAAAATCGGACAAAACATAAAAAAAACATGACGAAAACGTAAAAAAACAATGAAAAATGTAAAAAATCGGACGAAAATAAAAAAAACAGACGAAAACGTAAAAAAACATGGACAAATGTAAAAAAATCGACGAAAAGTAAAAAAACAGACGAAAACGTAAAAAATCAAGATAACGAAAAAATAAAAATAAAAGAGAAACATAACAAAGGACTAACGATGCAAATATTTTAACCCTATAGTCAATGAGGACTAACGATGCAAAAATTTTAACTGAAGGAGGACTAACGATGCAACTATTTTAACTCCTGTTAGGAGATAACGGAAAATCATTTGCATCGTTAGTCCATAGTAACTGATATAACTAACGGAGGGATGTATTTGTGCCAACTTTACTAACGGAGGGATGATTTTGTTCCAAAAAAAAGTTTAGGGATGTAAATCGATTTTTGGGGAAAGCACAGGGATGTATTTTGGACTTTTCTCTTAACAAATCATGCAATGTACATATGTTAAACTTACTACTTGATAGTCATTTTCACTCAAAAAAAATAGATCTATGGACTTGTACTTGTAATCCCATGAGATCCACCATTGTTGGTGATGATTAGGAACCCATGACACCCTAATAAGGTGTATGGTTGGTTTAGACTAGTTGTGGTGTTGATTGGAAGTGTTATATTCAAGCCTTGAACCATAAAATTGATTTTTACAACATATAGAAAAGGTGCTGTCCATTTTTGTGAAATATGGAAAACTCAGTAAACATTGGACTATTTTGGACTTAATATTCAGAAAATACTTTCAAAAACGAAACCGTGGCCGCCGGAATGAGCAAAAACCGACTTACGACGAGAAAGATACGCTAATTCTAATTTGACGACGAAAAACTAATTTCTGAAAATTTTGTGTGCTGTTTGCCGAGATTCAACGGAGAAAATGAGGCGTTAGACATGATCTAGAAGAGCCGACCTACTGAAAATATGTTAGTTCATGTTAATACGAAGCCGTGGATATAAATAACCTAGAAAACGAGCTCATAACGACAAAGATATACGCGTTTGAAACCCGATTAATTCAATATATATTTTCAGCTTTCTAATAAGGAAAATATGTCTAAGTTAAAAACAGTTTTTGCTACAATGTCTTGAAGTCGTATCATTTAACTTTTGATCATACGGGTCTCGTTCAATGAGAAAAATGGCTCCCACTAACACCGAGCCTATTCACTAACACTTAACGAGCACACATTTATGACTGGTTTTGCGAGGCCATTTGGTCGTATTTTCAAGCTGTGAAAAATGATTATTTTTACAACGAAAACACTATATTTATCAATAAATCATCAAACAACGATCGTGGGTTATCGTTGCAACATATTTACACGAAAAGTAGTTTATAACTTAACTAGACGTCAAAAATATATTTTTCAACGATAAACGTTATTTCTAAAATTCCACGAGTGGTATCGATAACATACGTATTTGCATGTGTAGCATCATTTCATTGCTTACATTAGATCCTATCATTCATATTAGGTTGCGGTTAGAGATCGTGCCTCATTTCAGTGTATCCACTTTAGTCATCGTAGCTATTGCATCAGGTGAGTTACATAGCCCCTACTTTTACTTGTTTTTCAACCGTTTGGGGGAAAATACATGCTCATTACATTTAAACTCCATGCTCGTTTTACTTGAAACATGAATTGTTTTCTCAAGCATTACTATTTGGTTGAAAACCTTGATTTGTACTCGAAAGTATTATGTGTTACTTGTTACACACCTGATTGTTTTCTTTTATGGACACCAGTGCACGAAACTATTAATTGCCTATGTTATGACCCGTTAAGCGCGAATGTTGTGAATAGATCAATTGGGATGGAACTCCCCATCCGGGTGGTGTTCCCCACCTGACTGTTAAGTCAAACGGACGCATAATTATTTGAGGAACCCTGGATGTTCTAGGTGGACATCTACCAGAAACGTTGGGTGTCCGGGTGGTTTCCCCACTTGACTGATATGTCAAACGTACTGTGGTTTCCCCACTTGACTGATATGTCAAACGGACTGTGGTTTCCCCACTTGACTGTTATGTCAAAAGTATGCCCAAACTAGAATCTTAAGGCTTCGGTGTCATGAAATTTATTTGTCAATAACTCTATATATATTTGGAATATATTGGTCATTTAATTATTGTGGTCCATAAACCATTTGACGTTCACTTAAGCCAGGTCTTAATTGGCAGTGGGTTGTAAACACACAGGTCGCAAGTCTTTTATGGGCGGGACTTGGGACTGAGTGGATTTACAATGCCTTTGCTGGGAAATCATTATTCAAATGCTTTACATTTTACACTAAACTCTATGAACTCACCAACCTTGTGTTGACACTTTAGTATGTATTTTCAGGTATAAAGCAATAGTACGCTATTGGAGGCTAATGGCAGGGCATGGCATGGTCGTAAAAGAATCTGATATTCATTTGGGGACAGCTTAACTTATTTATGGGCTTATTTCCGCAGTACTTTTTAATCGTGTAAATTTAACACTTTTCCTAATGAATTTCATTCTAAATGATTGAGGTAAAAACCGTTCTTTGTACTTGTGTTGTGATACCTATTGAGTAGCATACCAGCGACGTGTATGCTTCCGCAGGACCCGATTTTGGGGGTGTTATAAATAGGTATCAGAGCCTTGGTTACAGAGAACTGGGTGATTTTAAAACCTAGACTATAACTACTTTCACGAAAACTTAACCCTATGACCGCCACGTGCCTGCCTGCCAAACTGATGCCTCATTTGTAGTTTGTTACTGACATAATTGATGAGATTTGTGTCTCATTATTGGATCAATTATACCCACTTATTCTCATTGATTACTATAATTGTATTCCATATAAGCATACTCACGTATCGTATATGTCACCACGTTACACCTTTCCTCATGTAATCTCATCATTCGACCCCGAGTTTGGTCACTTGTCTTAGTCTTTCAGAACGACTTTTCAAATGTGAGGGACATATTTTTAGTATAACTGAGCTGAGTATTTCAAAATTCATTGAACCTCGGTGGAATATAGACTGGTCCTCTATATTCGACCAGGGACAGTGGGACATAGGCTGACCACCTATATTCGACTCAGAGATGAATTTTGCAATACTGAGAATATTTATAATATAATTATGTCCAGGTTGATTCTCTACTCGATTTCTAAAGGTTTCAAAAATTCCTGTGTGTGAGCACAATCGTTGCAAGAACGTTCACACCTACATCACCTCGTGAACCACCGCCTAGAAGCATGTCAGCTAATCATAACTCGATCTCAAGCTTTCCTTTAATGACAAGCCCCTTTAGGGCACCTACTTTTAGGAAACGTCTTTATCACGTCTCACTCTTCTTCTCTTGTTTTGAAGAATCATGCCACCAAAGAAAGCTACTCAAGCAATGACACCAGCTGAAATTCAAAAACTTGTTGCCGAAAGTATAGAGGCAGCACTAGTAGTTGAAAGAGAGGCCGTAGCTGCACGGGCTGCTGAAGCCGCTTCTCGGGCAGAAACAGTAGAAGTTGCAGGGCTAGCTGCTAATGATACAAATGGTCGCAAATGTACATACAAGGACTTTAAGAGTGGAGATCCCCCAAAATACAAAGGCACTGAAGGAGCCACTGCTATGATCCGTTGGTTTGAGAAGCTAGAATCTGTGTTTCTTCTATGCAATTGTCTAGAGGATTGCAAGGTAAAGTTCGCTACTAGTACCCTTATTGAGGAAGCTATGTCATGGTGGAATTCTTATGCACAGTCTATTGGTATGAAAAATGCTCACAAGCTCCCGTGGGAAGAATTCAAGAAGTTATTGAGTAAGAAGTTTTGTCCACGTACCGAAGTGAAGAAGTTAGAGACAGAATTTTATGAGTTGGTGACTATAGGTAATGAGATCGATACCTACATTAGGAGATTTCAAGAGTTGGCCGCGCTATGTCCAACTATGGTTCCGGATAACGAGAAGTTGTTGGAAAACTTCATTGGTGGGCTACCGCACAGCATCAGTGGGAATGTAATTGCTTCTGAGACACACACACTGGACGAAGCTATCAGAATGTCTCAAAAGCTTATGGCTCAAGTGGTGAAACAGGAAACTACTGTCAACAACAACAACCACAACAACAACGACAACAAGAGGAAAAGGGATGACGACCAAGGGAACGATCAAGTACGGAAGTCAAACCAAGGGCAAAAAGTGGCTAGAGTCTATACCGTAGGACCACGCACCAAGAAAATATATACTGGGAATTTACCCTACTGCAACACATGCAATCTCCATCACCTAGGTCACTGCAGCGAACCATGTGGGATGTGCAAGAAACGTGGTCACCAGACAAAGGATTGTAGAAAGCCCGTAAATCAGAGGATCCCGGGGAGTGGCTTCAAATGTGGAAACTTAGGACACCTCAGAAAGGACTGCCCGGAGCTAAGGAACAAGAAAACAAAAACCTAAACTCTCTAGTGTTGTATCTCTTTTGCGCTTCACTTTAAGTTCTATCGTATAAACTTCATGTACTATTACGAATTCCTAGCTAATGAATGTTTTGCCTTTTATCACCGCAATGCGACTCAAATATCCACATCTTTTCACCAACTCCACCCCAGAGACCAACATTAACTGAATTCAGGGACTGAATTCCTTTAACAGGTGGAGACGATGACAACTCATAATTTTAGGTCCTTTTCAAGCTTCAAAATTTTACTATTCATCGCGGAAATTACTATTTATGAGTTACTATTCACCAATCACTATTCATCATTTCACTATTCATCATTTTCGAACTCAGTTTGAGACTTTGAGAAGTTTTCAAAAAAATTTACTATTCACAAAACACTATTCATTCCCGGAGAGAAATCACTATTCATGATCATCGTTCATCATTACGTAAACTAGGTTTACGGGTATTCAAATGCGCGTAACCAGTATGGTTTAGCTGCGTATTCATGCATCATCAGTAAGGACATATCATATAGACTAGAGTAGTCTACAAATCATCAGTAACAACATCATCATATTAGGTCATGCACGGGTTTGTGTGATTTTCATTAACGTATATTTAATTATTTAATAAACGTTACGACTCAGTCATTACTACTAACATTACACCCGACAGTCCTGATAGTGATCATAACATATTTTCATACTCATTATAATGATATAAAATTATATTATTACTTTACCCGGTGTTTTTAAATCAATTGCTATATTTTCCGTAAACGCTTGTAACTCCGTCGGTTTGCGAAATTTCAACACGATAATTATTCTAACACCCGATTCTTGCAAGGAATATGATTTTACAATTTTTACAACTTCGTCATATTTTATTTTATCTCGTCAAGATTTAATTCTTGAAAACTCGGTACCCGGTAACACCTAATGTATACTTAAACTAAACTAACACATGTGTTCTTGGGGACAAACTCATTTATTAGCACACATACTTCTTTTCCACCCTCTTTTGCCGCCCCCCCCCCTATCACCCCTAGCCCATATTACACTTGAACACATTGACTAACATTAATGGTTACTAAATATATACATCAAATATTTCATTTACACACTTATTCATCCAAAACCACTAGCTAAAATATCAAGAAACTCTCTCATCTCTTTTCTCCATCATATGGTTCGGCCAATATCATTGATCAAGCAAGAATCCATCATTTTTTCAAGAACTAGTGTTAATCAAGGCCCCTTTGTACTCCTAGTTAGGATTTTTAAATAAAAATCCCAATGATACTTACACATTTATCTCCAAAATACCTCAAATCTTCAAGTAAGTGTTTCATATAATTTTTCAATCTTTTATACTTCCATTTGATGTATTTTCAAGTTATATTAACAAATCATGCAATGTACATATGTTAAACTTACCACTTGATAGTCATTTTCACTCAAAAAAATAGATCTATGGACTTGTACTTGTAATCCCATGAGATCCACCATTGTTGGTGATGATTAGGAACCCATGACACCCTAATAAGGTGTTTGGTAGGTTTAGACTAGTTGTTTTGTTGATTGGATATTCAAGCCTTGAACCATAAAATTGATTTTTACAACATATAGAAAAGGTGCTGTCCATTTTTGTGATATCTGGAAAACTCAGTAAACATTGGACTATTTTAGCCTTAATATTCAGAAAATAATTTCAAAAACGAAACCGTGGCCGCCGGAATGAGCAAAAACCGACTTACGACGAGAAAGATACGCTAATTCTAAGTTTGACGACGAAAAACTAATTTCTGAAAATTTTGCGTGCTGTTTGCCGAGATTCAACGGACAAAACGAGGCATTAGATGTGATCTAGAAGAGCCGACCTACTGAAAATATGTTAGTTCATGTTAATACAAAGCCGAGGATATAAAGAACCTAGAAAACAAGCTCATAACGACAAAGATATACGCGTTTGAAACCCGATGAATTCAATACATATTTTAAGCTTTCTAATAAGGAAAATATGTCTAAGTTAAAAACAGTTTTTGCAACAATGTCTTGAAGACGTATCATTTAACTTTTGATCATACGGGTCTCGTTCAATGAGAAAAATGGCTCTCACTAACACCGGGCCTATTCACTAACACTTAACGAGCACACATTTATGACTGGTTTTGCGAGGCCATTTGGTCGTATTTTCAAGTTGTGAAAAATGATTATTTTTACAACGAAAACACTATATTTATCAATAAATCATCAAACGACGATCGTGGGTTATCGTTGCAACATATTTACACGAAAAGTAATTTATAACTTAACGAGACTTCAAAAATATATTTTTCGACGATAAACGTTATTTCCAAAATTCCACGAGTGGTATCGATAACATACGTATTCGCATGTGTAGCATCATTTCATTGCTTACATTAGATCATATCATTCATATTAGGTTGCGGTTAGAGATCGTGCCTCATTTCAGTGTATCCATTTTTGTCATCGTAGCTATTGCATGAGGTGAGTTACATAGCCCCTACTTTTACTTGTTTTTCAACCGTTTTGGGGAGAATACATGCTCATTACATTTAAACTCCATGCTCGTTTTACTTGAAACATGAATTGTTTTCTTCAGCATTACTATTTGGTTGAAAAATTTTGATTTCTACTCGAAAGTATTATGTGTTACTTGTTACACACCTGATTGTTTTCTTTTATGGACACCAGTGCACGAAACTATTAATTGCCTATGTTATGACCCGTTAAGCGCGAATGTTGTGAATAGATCTATTGGGATGGAACTCCCCGTCCGGGTGGTGTTCGCCACCTGACTGTTAAGTCAAATGGACGCATAATTATTTGAGGAACCCTGGATGTCCTAGGTGGACATCTACCAGAAACGTTGGGTGTCCGGGTGGTTTCCCCACTTGACTGATATGTCAAACGTACTGTGGTTTCCCCACTTTACTAATATGTTTAACGTACTGTGGTTTCCCCACTTGACTGATATGTCAAACGGACTGTGGTTTCCCCACTTGACTGTTATGTCAAAAGTATGCCCAAACTAGAATCTTAAGGCTTCGGTGTCATGAAATTTAGTTGTCAATAACTCTATATATATTTGGAATATATTGGTCATTTAATTCTTGTGGTCCGTAAACCATTTGACGTTCACATAAACCAGGTCTTAATTGGCAGAGGGTTGTAAACACACAGGTCATAAGTCTTGTATGGGTGGGACTTGGGACTGAGTGGATTTACAATGCCTTTGCTGGGAAATCATTATTCAAATGCTTTACATTTTACACTAAACTCTATGAACTCACCAACCACGTGTTGACACTTTAGCATGTATTTTCAGGTATATAGCAATAGTACGCTATTGGAGGCTCTTGGCAGGGCATGACATGGTCATAGAAGACTCATATATTCATTTGGGGACCGCTTAACTTATTTATGGGCTTATTTCCACAATACTTTTTAATCGTGTAAATTTAACACTTTTGCTAATGAATTTCATTCTAAATGATTGAGTTAAAAACCGTTCTTTGTACTTGTGTTGTGATACCAATTGAGTAGCACCCCAGCGACGTGTATGCTTCCGCTGGACCCGATTTTGGGGGTTTTACAATAATACTATTCTTTTTACAATACATGATGTGAGTATTCTACGAAAAAAAAAACACCTTATCTTTTGAAAACTCATATACAATATACTATTTTTACGAGATGTGTTAGGAGATGAATTATATAATTATTAGGTTGTGCCGATCCCATACCGTTGTGCCTGTATTCTTGATACCGTTGTGTTTTATTACTTGATGCAAGTTGTGGTGTTTTGCATTGCTGCATACTAAGGTGTGTTCTCGTAGCCCCACTTTTTATTATGTTTTATCTTGGGGTGGAAATGGTACTCAATGTTTTCAAATATTTTCATCCTGTGATTTACTGTTTTCATGTTTTTGGATATTTATGTGCGTTTGATTGCGATTATGTGCTATGTGGTATAACTTAATTTTATGTGAGCAAGCATGCGCAACTGTTTAACTCCGTTTGGAGCCGAAACATTTGACAGTACTATCCGGGGTAGCTCCCCGCTGTTATTTAACTGTGTGTGGCAATTATGGTAGGTTCAGTTGGCACGAACAAAACTGTTTCTTTGATTACGTGCTATAACTGTGTATCACTCTCACTGTTGTCCTACATTATATTATTCACAGCTTCGTGGTTTAACTTTCAAACCTACGAGCTCACCAACATTATGTTGACGTTTTCTGGTACCATTTTCAAGTGATCATTGTTAAAGTATTTGAGGGCACATTTATTGGAGTCAGACTATTTGGTACCTTACTACCATGTTTTCAGGACAATAAGATTTCAATATGGAGACACTTTTACTTTCAAGAGTTATTCAAGAATTATTTTGTAATGATGTAAACTATTATTGAAGTTAATGTATGGTGTGAGCTATAATGTTATGGAATGTGCCTTCTTCGTTACATCTCATGTTTCCGCCATTGACGGGGTGTGACATGACCATCCGAGTTTAAGACTAATCGAATAACGCGCCAGCTATCGAAGTTTTCCATTTTTACTAAGTTGTACAAGTCACTTTTAATTTTACTAAACAATGCGAATATTTTACTTATCATACGATTGTGTGTATAAAATGATATGATTAATTAAAAGTAATGATGTAGCACACTTAATCATCTTTAAACACAAAACACCACATCCAAATACCCCATTTAACACCAATCATATCATATCATTACACAAACGCCCCCTTTCTTCTATCTCCCTATCCTCACCAATCATTTTATTCCATTCCATATACTCATATAAATACTCAAACCCTTCTAGATCTTCTTTCATTTTCCAAATCTACAACAATAGTGTCAGTCATCATCATCTTCACACTCCTCTTCACTCTCTACTTCGCCTCATACTCACCAGCTCTGGCGCCGCAGCTCGGTAATGATGACTCACCTTCACCACCGACACCATCACCGGAATCAGATCTAACTCCACCTTCTACTTCTACTCCGGTGAAAGCTCCGTCAGCTTCACTAACGAAGGCGCCGTCAGGTGAGACTCTGGCGGATGCTCTGTATTCAGTGACTCCGGCACTGAAAGAGGTGGATGTTGATGGTGAAGCAATGGCGGTGGTGTGTGAGGTGCATATCTAGGGTTTGAGTGGTGAAGGAGTGGCGGCAAACTTCTTAGGAATTTCGAATTAAAATCCTCCTGTGGGATCTCAACACCCAATACATCCAGTTGGCTGACTATCTTCTGCAGCCTGTTGAACATATGATCAAGAGATTCATTGCTAGTAGTACTGAAGTTCTCAAAACTCTGCTTCAGCAAGGTCTTCTGTGTCTTATTGGTGGCCTCATTACCACCAAACCTGTTAGTTATTGCTTCAAACAAGGATTTGGCATCCTTGTATTTGCTGAATGTCAGAAGTTGATCATTAGGGATGGTCATGAGCAACAAGCTCCTTGCTTTAACATCATTCTTTTTCTGCATCTTTTCTTCTGCAGTAACAGGAGAAGTATTTATAGTTGTGACTTTCTGACCATCAACTATTGTTTCAGTTGTTGATGGTTTGAAGGAGTTCCCATCCTCTATGATTTCCCACAGTGCATAATCCTGCACTTGGAAGTACTGTTCAATCCTTAGTCTCCACATCTCGAAGTCATTCTGTTTGGGCATAGGCAACTTGGCAACAGTGTTGGTCTGAGTAGTCTCCATGTCCATCGTCTTTATAGGGAATAAAGAGTTCTTTTGAAAAGTATCTTCTAAATCAAAGTATCAGAAACCTATCTCTGATACCACTTGAGAGGATCTAAACACACGTGAGTTGTGTTGAGGATACTTTGAGTATATACCAAATAGTATGCGGAATCTACTACTTGATACTTAGAAGATTTTATCAATGGAATAGTAATTGTATGAACAATATTATCACCAAACGCTTCAATATTATTAAGTATAATACGAGTGATCTTGCTTATCACTAGGGTTTACAAACCTTTAAGCTTAACAAAACATACATACAAAATCATCTAACCTAGGACCTCCTTTTATAGCACAAGGAGTCCTTTACAAGATAAGTATAATATTCTAAACATGCAGAATATTCGTATAATTCTAACTATATAAGATATAAATAAAATCTATTCTATACTGATCTTCGTACACGTCTTCATAAGCAGTACCATCTTCAGTCTTCAAGCAGTCCAGCAGTATCAACTTCTATACTAGTAGTACTAACTCAGTCAGTTAGTACTGTTAGTTATATCTTCAGCAGTCTTCAACTTTAACTCTGGTAGTACTAATATTTACACTAGCAGTACTAACTCCATTAGTACTGTTAGTGTTATTCTTCAGCAGTACTAACTCTTCTTTTACAAAACCAAGTACTTGAACATTTAATTCCTAACATATGAGTTATCAGTTGAGGAGTTTGTTGGGTTATAAATTAGAGCCACTAGGCCATTTTCGAGATAGTCATTTATTAGGATTAAATGCGACTAGATGTATTTACAAAATTGATGATGTGTGTGATTTCTATGACTTGCAGATGTTATAATGTGTAGACATTATCTAACATTGACTAGAAAGTGTAGACAACAAACAGGTGGCGCAGCGGTAGTGTTGGTTGGGGTGGGGGTGGTTGGTGAGGATTGGGAGGTAGAAGAAAGGGGGTGTTTGTGTAGTTATATGATATGGTTGGTGTTAAATGGGGTGTTTGGATGAGGTGTTTTGTGTTTAAAGATGATTAAGTGTGCCACATCATCACTTTTAATTAATAAGGTCATTTTATACACATAATAGTATGATTAGTAAACTATTCGCAATGTTTAGTAAAATTAAAAGTAACTTGCACAACTTAGTAAAAACGGGCAACTTCGATACATTTAGAAACAATTATCCCTATCTTGGTGACCATCCGTTATGAAAATAACGCGCCAGCGAACCGAGATACACACTAGTGACCAACCGTTGTTTGACGAATCGAGGACTCGCACCAGCGAGCTACTAAGTTTGTGCAGGAGATGTTTAAACAAAGCTATGTTTAACCCTTAAGCCTTATCATAACCCAATTTACCGCTTTAGACTTGTTACTCCTTAACTTTAGTGGTAGAGATGTATATCCTTTCCAAGCTTATGATAGAATATTCATCACGACCGAGCAATTGAGCGAATTACTTAAATATTACCACATAGATTAGTTGAGTGATCTGAGTGATTTCATTTTCCTACTTCCTGAGGTGTTTGGTTGTGCAATTATGATTAAAACGAATGAGTGCTTAAAACTATAAAAATAAATCATAAGCTGTATTTAGGATACATTTTCATAAGTTTAAATCTAAGGTTTACTAGAGGACAAGTAAAGTTTAAGTGGGGGATATTTGATGATATCAAATAAGTACTTTTTATTGGTATCATTTATCCTATGTTATTCGCTTGTTTTAGGTTATTTTATATGAGAATCGATACTTAATCGCTTACTTTTGTAATTCTCAGTTATAAACAAGCATTTGGTGAAAGTTAGCTATTTTGGACTTAAATTGGAGCAAAATGGATCAAGTTGGAAAAGTCTACTAAACTGAAGGAAGATACGCCGTATCATACTAGACAGATACGCTGTACATAAAGACTTAGACGAATATGAAGACCATTGCCTGACTTTGACGCATGCGTCATATGAATTTATCTCACACGCCGTATATGAAACCTTGGTCAACGAGAAGATCTGACTTGTTTTACTCTAGATACGCCGTATGACATTCCAAATATGCGGCGTATCAATCTCAAGACTTCATCAAGATAATCCAAGATACTGAAGAACATGCGCCGCATGAAGACTGAAGGTATGCCGTATCTTATGGCGGTGTATAAATATTCCTGAATATTATAATCTTGGACCCCATACGAAGTTACCTAGATACGCCGTATCAACTTAGTTGATACGCCGTATCGACCATGCTGACAGAAAGTATAAATACCCCATTCGACAGCCACATTCGGTGGGACAAAAAAGCCCTAAGGAGAAGAATACAGACGAATTTGCAGCACAAGACACAACCTAAAAGAAGAATTCAGAGTAGTAAGAAGGTCCTGCTAGTACTTTAATTCATAGGAAAACTCGTTTATTTGTATTAGAAATCTATTAATGGTTGAGTTAGTGTCTTTTTCATTATTTGATCGGACTTAATAGTTTCCAGCTATTATAAAGAGTGTTTGAGGTTTATTTAGTTTCTTTATGCATGTGATTTGATTACATATTAGGATTTATCGTGCCTTGTCAACGTAGGCTCGCGCAATTACTTCATTAACATCATTTGCGTAGTTAATGTAAGCCTGTAAAAGGGATAAATAATACATAAACCTAGTAATCATTAAATGTTTAAACGCCTGTAACTAAGACTTCACTAAGAGAGAATAGATTTTAGCACTCGTCTTATACAGCTAAGCAATTAAACGTGTGACAAGTTTTCCTACTATCGGCTTGAGCACTTATCTATGTTTGTTTTCTATCTGTGTACGTGTTGGCCATTCGCTTATTCATTCTCTAGTTTTATTTACTGTATACTTAATCTACACAATCGTGCCTGTCTCTCAGGCTGAAAACCCTTTTGCCTCAGATTAGGGCATTAGAACTAACTTAGGATTAAAATACTGATAGATATTTAGGTGTTAACGTTCGACTCTTAGTGTTCGACACTCTACTTACCAACTAGCTACATTTGTAACCTCTCGTAATTTTCCCCTATGAATAGTAAATGCTAATAGATGATTTATAAATCATTACGTTATTTAATAACCCCATTTCTACTAGTAACAAAATTTTTGTTATACATACTATACTATTCTAATCACAACGATACTTATGATTACCGTTTACCTTGAAACGATGCTTACACACGAGCCTTGATAGTCTAAAAATCGCGAATTATTTAAAACATTAACGATTAATACTTAACGTTTATACATTTCGATAATTAATCGAACGTGATCAAATACATTCCCGAGCTCACGAAAATTATCACAAATACTCAGTAACTATATTGAGTCTCGACCAAATACCGAATGGACCGCTAAACTCATTGGGCCTCGACCCAATATTTCTACAAAATAAACACACCACAACCGAACCTTATTATTTTCATTCTTTTCTTCTTTGGCCCAATCCACCGAACAAGCCCAACAACAAAACTAAAGCCCAAGTTTTATATCTAAAACATTCGGTTTAGCTGCTTATCTACCGAACACTTTGGCTATTATACGAACAAATTAACTTAACAACAATCTAATAATTTTGCACAACCCAATACTCGACCTAGCTAAGAATCGAGGGAAACAAACATCTCACACTAACTTGAACATATACTCGCCTAAAATAAATCCAAACTCAACGCACTCGCCATATGATAAACACAGCCTAAATTTCATATTTTGGCCTAGTCGATTTCTGTATCACTCCCAACTCGATTTAACATATATTTTGGCCAACCAATGAATTCGAACATACTCTTATCAAGTATACAAACCATTAAACGAGCTCTACATTTTTTTTAGAACACGTCTAAAATGTGTTAAGTAACCGAACAAATCACAACTTTAAACCAACACTTGGAAGTTTTCATTTGTCCTTTCTTCTTGAAGTTTACCGCCGGCAAGTGATACCACAAGCAACCATAATTTGGTTGATATCCACACTCAAACCTTGACAATTCAATGACACACCTGCTACTCTCATCATGCACCATCATTATTCATCATTTGATCCATCTTAACACTCCATGCATTGTCCTTAAATAGCCCTCAAACCGATCGGTATTCGAACCTACAAACAAATACAACTCAAAATATATTCTAAGTCTTTTTCATAGTTACTACATTCGACTAGCTTAGTCTAAATATCGAAGCATTCAAATCAAACCGAGTATTCCCTAAACTCGTTCCTACATCCTTGGAGGATCAAGAATCGAGCTACAACTTTTCCTTCGGCCTAACTCAGTCGACTTGGTGATTACGCCCCACCTTTTGAGGTGAAGTAAGCCATCTTCTCATTTTTCCATTTCATACGTTAGTTCACATTCGAATGTCACAATTCATTTGGTTTCGATATTTCGTAAACTACATTAACAACATATATATCTTATTTAACATACTATATTTTCGTCATGTTAGCTATCGAGAACCACTTTCATTCGAATCTTATATTAACATATCAACAATAAAAATCACACGTTCTTAAGTGATGTTGGACATTTTCAAAAACTTATAAAACACTTAGAATAATTTCATGTTTTCAAAACTGTTTTCAAATATCTAAGTCACATAGCTTTGGCCTTATATCTCTTAACTCGACCTACAACTCGTACATTTTATAACTCGACCTAATAGACGAGCGACCAAACTAGTGAGTCACGTATTTCATTCAACTTAGAAAATCCAACTCGAACCTTGTTAAACACCAAAGTAATCGACCAGAATCTGTTTTACACAAACTAAAATTATTAGCGATCGGGCTAATAAGCCCAATACGCTAGTTATAAGCTTATCGCATAAGCTGATCATATAAGCTTAATTATTATGTTTTCACAACCCAAAAATAAGCCCGTAACCAGGCCCAACTCCCCTCTAAACCCAATGGATCACAAACCCATAATGGGCCGAAGCTTTAACTCGTTAAAAGCCCATAAGCTGAAAAATAAGCTTCCAACCAAATAAGCAGTTCGTATTAGTTACAAAAATTATTTTAAACTTATTTATGAAATAAAAATAATAAACTTTGATTCTTATAAATTTTGGACTTGTTTTGCAAAAGTCTACTAACCGAAGGACTAAAATTGTCAAAATTGGAAACTTTCAGAAAAAACTGTTATTTTAATAATCTTGTGATGAAAACTGTAAATCTAGGAACTTTTGGGTATAATATGTAAATATTAAAAGTTTTAGATTTAAAATATAAATAAAACTTAACCGAGGACTAATGGTGCAAAGATTATGCCGTTAGGGTCAAAAATGTAATTTTGTAAAAACCTAAAGGATATTTCAGATTTTATACTTGTGGTAAAATTTTACAAACCCAAAACCCGAAACAAATATGTTTAGTTGACATTTAATTTTTCTAATAATTCTATCTACGTAGTTTTATAACTTATATATATATATATATATATATATATATATATATATATATATATATATATATATATATATATATATAATTATATATATATATATAAATCACTTAACGAAATCGTTAATGTGGAATCTAACTTATCGTCAACCAACTTTGGTTAATAAAACGACGATCCCTTTTGTCAACCATTATACCCCGACGAACGAGCACGCATCCAAAATGATATATATATATATATATATATATATATATAATATATAATCCATATAATAACTTTATAACCCTTTTATATATAACTTTATATTTTATATATAACCTTGATCATTTAAACGCGCACATTTTTAATATGGCAAACAAATCAATAAAACCTTAAACGTTATGATTCGCGATAAACCAATCTTAGACTATCAAACCACTAAAACTTGCCATCTATTATTTAGGTCGTGTGTTGAAGCCGTTTCCTTTCATCGTTTGAATAACGATACTACTGCCACTACTGTACTACAAGGTGAGTTCATAGCCCACACTTAAACTTTAAATCTTTTGTGGGGAGATACATGCTACAAAACCTGAACACAAACTTTTTGTATGCTATGACTGTTATTATTATTGCTTAAGTAGCTATTGCCGAAAGTCCCTCAATCATGAACCTTAATCACTTGCGAGTGAACGTAAATAATTGTGAATAGATCTATTAGGGACTGACAATCCTCGTTTGGGTCTGCTAGGATGAGCCACCCAGGCGCACTTTATTTGAAAAAACTTATGGGTTATTGGCAAATACCCATCACGAGGGCCTATATACTTTACATCATAATTGATGCCCGTTAAGCGCTGCGTGTCATGAGCTTAATGCAATAATAACTTGATTTTAACTTGTTTAATTGTAATTCGATGCAATTAACACTTATACTTGTGTTCAAACTGTTAAACTTAAACCTATGAACATCACTCAACTTTTGTTGACTTTTAGCATGTCATCTCAGGAAATTAATGGCTGGAACTCAAGGCGCGGAGTGGGCATTAAACCCTGTACGGGTGGTTTAAATAAATGTTTTATCATTCAAATCTAAATAAATGTGTTAACTATAAAACATCTTTGTATTTTAAATACTTGTATTTTGAATGATAAACTTAAAAACGTCTTTCTAAAGTCGTTTTCTATGATTATGACGAAAGATCCTCTAAGTAACACCCAATTAAGTCTTCCGTTGTTGCTATCCAAAATTGGGGGTGTTACAGATTGGCATCAGAGCTCATGGTTATAGAGAACCAGATGTATTTTAAACATTGTACTATAACTACATTTTTAAAAACGGACCATTGTAAAGAAAAACCACCTTATGCCCTCCGTGCCTACACACTTCCAACATTTTAGATGTTGCTTACTATACGAGTTCTTAACAAAGTTTAACATAGTTATGATTACGTTAATAGCTTACATTTACTATTCAGGATTATTACAGTACTATGTCTTCGAGACCCCATCCCATCGCTGTATCATCTGATTCAGAGAATGAGGATCCTATGCCATTTACCTCAGACTTTGCTATGGCAGCTATACCGATGTCACCTACTACTGACCGGTACATGGAAAGCCAGCAATTTCTACCGGCATCCGACTTGGAGATTTCCCCTCCAACATCACCCATACCATCACCCGACCCGATTCGCCGGCATGGACGAGTACGACAACTCCAGCCATATGAACCCGAACCCTTTGACCAACTTTACCGACACCCCGGAGAAGATTATGTTCGCAAACATACTCACCGAAAACGAGTACGTACACCACCAGCACTGATCGTACCACAACCAGTCCCACTCATACCAACTTCGACTCCCGTAACATCACCACCCCCAGCTCCTGAGCATTCCAGGACACCACCGCTTACACCACTATTTTCAGCTCCACCACCTACTATCTTCTATCATCAGACCACCACTGTTCCATTACCATCTTCTATTCCACCCACTATAACAAAAGTTGCTTTTTAGGACCCTTTATGTGGGACGGTATGATAATAGAGTCCTAAAAAACTGTTTAATAGGACATATGAGCGTTTAGGGTCCTTTTTAAATATTTGCTACTTAGGCGGTGTCCTAAAAAGTTATATAATAGGATGGTTGATTATTTGGGGTCCTATTATCATATAACTTAATAGGACACTTAAAATATGGATCCTAATAAATTACTTTATAAGACATTTAGTTGTTGGTGTCCCATTATGTGATAGTGTAATACGACACTTGATCACTAGATGTCCTATTATGACATATCCTAATAAGACCCTTGACACTTGGGTCTTATAACTTTAACCTTTATAGGACGTTTATTCATTATGGTTTTATTATAATACACCATAATAGGACACTTGAGTTTTGAGTCATAAGACATCAGTTAGTTAAAACGCTTATTCACAAAAGTTTTATTATAACAAAATTTAATAGGACCTTTGACACGTGGGTATTATAACGTTAACCTTTATAGGATGCTCATGCACACCATAATAGGACATTTCATTTTTGAGTCATATAACATCATTTTTTTAAAACGATTATTCGCAAAAGTATTATTATAACAAAACTTAATAGGACCCTTAAGACGTGGGTATTGTAATGTTAACCTGTATAGGACGCTTATGCATAATGGCTTTATTATCATACACCATAATAGGACATTTTATTTTTGAGTCATAAAATATCAGTTTTTTAGAACGTTTATTCGCAAAAGTTTTATTATAACAAAACTTAATAGGACCCTTAAAGGACGCATATTCATTATGGTTTTATTACAATACACCATAATAGGACACTTGATACATAATTCATAAAAAATTAATTGTTTAAAATGCTTATTCGCAAATGTATTATTAAAACATAACTTAATATGACACTTGACACTTGGGTCCCATAGATTGATACACCATTATAGGACACTTGATATTTGAGTCATAAAACATCAGTTTTATGGAACGCTTATTCACAAACGTTTTTTATTATAAAAAAGTTAATAGGACCCTTGACAATATGGTTTTATAACGTTAACCTTTATAGAACACTTATTCATAATGGTTTTTTTATGATACACCATAATATAACACTTTTTTTAGAGTCATAAAACATCCTCTTTTTATAATGCTTATTCATATTAAGTTTTATTAAAACATAACTTGATATGACACTTGACACTTGGGTCTCATAAATTCATCCACCATAATTGGACACTTGAAATTTGAGTCATAAAGTATCAGTTTTATAGAACGCTTACTTGCAAAAGTTTTATTTCACTACAAAAAAACAGGCTTTAGAGACTGAAAAATCAGTCTTCGATACACCATGATCAGTTACGAATGGTCTATCAAGGACTTATTTTGCTAGTCACTAATCAGTTACAATAGCTTAGTTACGGAAAGTGACTTTATCAACTGAAATTCAGTCCTTGTTGTATCGAACCAACGAGGACCAGAGATCAGTCTCCAAAATAAAAAAGTCATTCCTTATTTCTATGGGTTGGTATCATGTTATTTCAGTCCCCAATGCATTTTATCGGCGACTGAAAAGTCAGTCGCCAATACTATGTTAGATCAGTTACTAACACATGGATTTAGGTACTGAAAATTAGTCCATAAACATTGTTTATAGTCCCTAATACGTTTCGTTGTTTTGTAGATTACTGTACCAAACGAGTCTGTAATAATAGGATTTAAAAACTGATTAGTCTCTGATGAAAGGCTTTAAAGACTGATTGTTAGTCACAAAAAACAGATGAATTAGTCCTTAATTTGTTTTTCTAGTGACTGAAAATTAGTTTCAAAATATATGTTAATCGATACAAAATAACATTCAAATCAGTCTCCAATATGATGGCGCCGTTCCATTATATTTCTATTATAAACTAAGAGTTAGTGGCAAATACAATTAAATTCAATCCCCATTCGCAATGCATACATGACCCCTTACAACAGTATATAAAACTCCAAACCATAAACAATAATAATAACAATATTTCTTTAAAGCATAATAATCACCAATCCAAATAACAAAAGTTTACAATTCAATATGTTTAAAAATAAAACCAAATTCAATAGAAATAAATTTGAACGTCCTATATCACTATCGGTGAATGGATCATCGTTACCATCACCGTTACCATCACCTTCAGTAGTATTTGGTGAGTCTATTGTGCTCTCGAAGTCTGGAAATTTTTGGCTCAAGAATTTTCCAATTTCTCATAATTACGTTTATACGGTTCAAGTTCACTAACCTTTGCTCTCAATTCATTAATCTCAGTCGAGTTTTGTTTAGGTGTTAAGTCAGCTTGTTGAGATGATTCAGATGCTTCTTTCATCCAATAATATTTTTTCCTCATCACTAGCCCAACACCCACCTCCCATGCTGACTGTATTGTCTTCTTTCGACAACAAACACTTTTTATGGCTTGTCTCTGAATCGTAACCTTTCCATCATTACTTACATCAAGCTTCACTTTACCTGCCGGCATAGTAATAGTTATTTTTAGTCAGTTATCTCTTCTTTGGGTTCTTTAATACTTAAGAAAACACGAATATATGTTTCAAGTTTGAACAACAAATGTATGTGACTTCTCAAACTTAAAGATCGCAGATAGTTATCATCCAAACTCTTCACGGTCTAAATTTCTTAAATATCATTGCATAGTAGTGTCATCATGATGACAGGAATAATATATGTGCCAAAATCATTCATGATGTAATCGAAGGTCATGACAGGAAAAATCAATTACTGAAGTAGAGGTATGAAGGAACTCCCATACCTTCCCAAGGGTTTCAATAGAAGGAGAAAAGCGAAGAGATTGATAAAGAGCACGACAACGCAATCGCTGGATGTCGAGCGGTAGATCATTGTTTGCTAGTCGAGAATCCGATTTTGGTACATGAATCACCTGCACAAAAACCAATAAGCTTTGAAAATTAAAATTAGATGCAAATACTTTATGGTAACAACTGGTACCAAAAAGGTTAGTTACATAGAACAAAAATTGAGAAATAATAACAATAAAAGCCTAGCCCTAACATAACTAGAATATGGAATCAGTATAACTTTAAATCCTAACATGTTTGTTATTTTATGTGTATGCTCATAGATATTAAGTTTGAAGGCAGAGCTGACAGATGAACATGTAATAACGCAGACACACTAACTGGAGTAGAGCAGAGGACTGGACAAAAGATTGTAGACTAACCAAGTCCAACCATAACAGGAGATGAGAAGGGCAGAACGACCAGATGAAAAAGCACAAAAAATGAAACCCGTACATAAGATAGTAGTCTCCCCCAAGCCAGGTAACTTGCTTCTGATGTGTAACTACTGATATTGAATATCTTAATTATCGTAACTCAGAAATAAACACAAAAAATTTATAGACTCGAAGCAAAAGCAATAGAAAAAGCAGACTTGGTAGGAACTAAACAGTAATGAAAGACAACAATGTTTTCTACTACCAAAGGGCCTTTGGCCTAACGTTACCAAGGTGTGAGATAAGAGGTGTGTGCCTCCCCAAGGAGTTTATGGTTCAACTCCCACTTAGAACATATGTGTGTGGTTTGAAAATGTGTAAATTGCCTTCTCAAAAAAAGTTACTCTAATGCAGAGGCGGACATACTTGAGGCAGAGGGTGTGAATACCCTCTTATTACCATCTATAGTGTCAAAAAATAAAATCTAGTACTTTTTTTTGGAGTTTAACATTAAGTGCATAAACAAGTGCACACCGTCATTCCATTACCTTTTGTTTTATCATTTTTCAACAGATTTCTGGGTCCGCCATTGGTCTACTGGGGAAGGAATACATAAAAGAATACATCGAAGGTCTATTCATAGCCCGCATTTGTAACAAAAATATGACACTACCGCGGTAGACCAAGGAATAAAAATAAGTAATTCAGTAGACAACCAGTAAACAGGATCCTTCTATCAGAACAGCCAAATCAAAACCAGAAGATACACAAGTGAAATACATAGAAAAGAAATTATTCCATCAGGCACCTTTTACTAAAACCGGGAACATAGCTACATGAAGAAGATAAACTATATTTTGGTACAGGGCCTAGAATGATAAAATATAACTTTAACTTCAAAACATGAATCCTCCCCTATATCTCAGTTGTCAAGGTAACAATGCCACCGGGGTGCTTCCATTTTTCTAAAATGGTGCCGTGCCCATGAGAATACTAACAAGGTAACAATGCCACCGGGGTGCTTCCATTTTTCTCAGTTGTCAAGGTAACCATGCCACCGGGGGTGCTTCCATATTTCTAAAATGAGCCTAGAATGATAAAATATAACTTTAACTTCAAAACATGAATCCTCCCCTATATCTCAGTTGTCCAGGTAACAATGCCACCGGGGTGCATCCATTTTTCTAAAATGGTCCCCTAAATATATTATCAAAAAACACTCGTACCTGCTGCCAAAAAGGTATCCTATTATATTTGCGTTTTTTGTGGCTCATCATTGACATCTACACTATTTAGATAACAAGCCTTTCTCAATATCAATAAACTACATATATACGCTATTCATCTTAGATTAGACAATAATGAAAATATATATACATTTTTTTTTATCGTTTCTCCCCTAATAATTGGCTTAGTGAAATATATGTACTTTTGTTGTGAGATATAGTAATATGAGAAGATCTGAGTTCAGCAAGAGATTGTTCTCATTTTAAATGAGAAACATAAGATATGTGATGTTGTATTTAATGCTTCGCATTGGAATTAATAAGCCATAATAGCTGCTGTTGGTAAGTAGTAAATACCTGGTGTAATAAACAGTCAATACCTGGTGTTGGTGAGTAGTGTCTATTAGGGAATGTTTATGTTCTTTTTTGTGGTAGTGTCTCCAACCTGGAAAATGCAGATGAATGTATGTATCCAACCTATATAAGAGTCGAGAAAGGTCACGAAAACAGTAAGTAACAACTTATTTGTTACACTAAGAAAACGACTACAGTTGTTTGTAAGCTAAAAACCAAAGACTTACCAATGTAATCTCAAATAGTTATTCGTGTGACTTCATTTCCTATCTCCTAAATGCAAACAAACAACCAGCTGCTGCAAGGGCATTGCATCTACATACAACAAGAAAATAAAGCAAGTTGAATAAATATAAATGACAGCGTTACTATCGTCATCGCAACAAACTTATGTAAAGAAGCCACTAAACAACTAAAAAATGGCTACTGCAATAACTTAATAATGAGCATGAAATGAAAATGGTTTGTTAAGACCCCTTGACATTATCACATAAACATATTAGTCACACCTCAATTTTAGAAATCAACAACTCTTATATGCCCCTTTCTTCTCAATCCAGATTAGCCCATATAAGTTTGAATTTAAATGCAACTGTCACACTTTCACCAATTCCCTTGTTACTTATGATTTATGAATTAAGTGGCTTAGTATCCGACTCATAGCAATTCAACAACAGGGTGCATAATAAAATTAGAACATTATCAAGTTTTGCTACCACATATGGATCAGTAGATAAATTTTGAATGGCTGAAAGTGAGTATTTACTCATCTTAGTTCACAAACTTTAACATATTAACAACACTTTAAGAAGATTATGATTAGTCTGAGCATGGATGGACTACAATTGTACCAAAAATTAGGATACCAAGAAATTACTAGCCAAAAAATTCACCTATATTTTATAATTATACCATAGACTCATATCAATTATTAAAGCAAACATATGATGAGCAATGATAACATACCTATGTCCATGTAACAGAGTCAAAAACTCCATAAAATCCAAACTCCAAAAAACCCAAAATTCAGGCTCGTAAATGGTAATTCGAAATCCTAGTCTATTATTGTGAGTGTACGAAATTAGAGCTTTAAAACTACGTACTTGCCAATTGCCATTAATTTTTTTCGGTCCCGTTGTAGAGCATCAGGAAGGAATGGGGTTCGAATTTAGGGATAAAGTATGAAAGTGAAAGGGTAAAAGAAGTTGGAGATGGTGAAGTGAATTTTTTGAAAAGGGATGACAAATATTGAAGAACGGAGAAAAGCGGGGAATTAAAACAATTTGAGAGGGATGTGAAAAAAATTGGGAGGGAGTTGAAAATTTTGAGATGGATCTGCAAAAATATGGGAGGAAGTTAAAAAAATTAGGGATGGAGGTGCTAAAGTAATGGCGCCCCATTGAAATTTTAACTAAAAGATATTGTGTGTTTTTTTTTTTATTTTTTTTATATTATTATTATTTTTTTAATGGATTAATTGATTAAAAGTGTATCATACGTCATTTTTTTTGTCATTGTGTGTACTGAATTTTTTTTTCTGGACTTATAAATTTTGATCATTATATTCATTTTATGACTATTCTCCCATGTAACTTGTTACCACTAAGACCATGCGTAGTAGGCTTTGTTTGTCCGGTTGTTGCAACAACAGCGCCCCTACAGCGCCCCTACCATCATTACGTGAGGGCGCGGTTTCCCAAAAAAATGATCGTTGGTGTCGGGACCATGTGGTTAGCCACAAAGGCCCAACGCTAGTTCTTAAACCCGTTTGCTCGTACGATCTATGGGTATGGAGTGCTTACTTTGGTGTCCCCGGCTCCCTTAACGATATCAACATTTTATAACAATCACCCGTCCTCAAAGACATCATCTCATGTACCGCCCCGTCTCTCAGTTTTTATGCTAATGACAACTTCCATCCGGGTGGCTATTCTTTGGGTGACGGTATATACCCGGAGTACTCGTTCATCATGAAAACGACGTCACAGCCGATCGATCCTAAAAAGGATAACTGGAGAAAAGTACAAGAATCGGCAAGAAAGGACATAGAAAGATGTTTTGGTGTTCTCAAAAAACGTTTCGCGTTTGTGGCGAATCCTTGTCGTTTATGGACGAAGGATAAAATTAAGGATATTATACAACATGATATTAGAGGACGATGGACGGGCCATTTGTCAAGATTATCACCCGGGCGAAGAAGACGAACCACTGCCGGAAGTAACCCCCGAACAAGCCTTAGAAAACTCGACCTACATGCGAAGCCACGTGAGTCACCACGAACTATTGTCGGATTTGATCGAGGAAGCGTGGGTTAACCGTCGAATGTTGTCCGATTCCGAGGAGGAGGATGAGGAGAACGAAAGCGAAAGCGAAGGCGAAGGCGAGAACGACGACGATTACGATGACGTTAACGATATAGATTAGTAGTTTTTGTTTTTTTTTTTTAATTGTATTTTTATTTTTATTTGTAATGGTTTTATTTTAAATTATGTATGACGTTTTTTTTTTTTTTTTTTTTTATTTTAATTATGTAATGTTTTAGGGTTTATTTTAATGAAATTGTATTTTTATTTATATTATTTAGTTTTATTTATAAGGTTTTAGTGATTAAAAAATAAAGAAATAAATAAAAAGAATGCCACATGTCAAACAATGCCCCACTCACCACTACACCACTTTTTCAACAAAGCCCCACATGTCACATGTCAAACAACCCCCCACTCTCCACCCATTACCACTACACATGGTCTAAAGCTGAAAGAGAAGCTCATTCCTTTTCCATGCAGTTTTAGTTTGTGACACATTGGTGCAAAGTACGAAAATATATCTTTTTTGTAACAATTACAATAAATCTGATTTGAAGCTAATACATCAAATCACAAGGTTTACTTATCTTAATCAGAACAAAGAAAAACTTACCACTGCTATTGATCGGGACTTTGAGATGTGATTCATTCACTATATATATTGGGTGGTGTTATCCATAACCACCTCGCGTTATTTGCACTTCTTAAAGCATCATGTAAGATGGCTCAAGTCAAATGCAACACTTGATGTTATGTCATGTCACAAAATCATTTTCCCCTTTTTACTTTCTTTATGATTCACACGTCAAAAACATTCTCTTTAGTCATTAAGTCAAAACCTCACTTTTGAAACCACCATATCTTCAAAAAAACACAACTCAACACACAAACCAATAATAGTAATAATAAATATATAAATAAATAAATAAATAACTCATTTGGCGCAAGCCAATATGTGCACATTTTCTTTGGCCCACGGGAGGGGGTTGCGGTGGCACCAATTTGACTCAAGCCAAATGATGTCCCCCTAGATTTAGCCTCGGCTTCATGTTAATGCACCTATTGTTTTTATGTGTCAATTTATTTTATTTTTTCTTTAGTTTGAAAGCCTGAGCTCGTGCTCCATAGTTATTCAGAAAACTCGTTTATTGTATTTTTTGTATAACTTTTCTAAAATTTAATTACGAAAACGTGTTAAGCACAATCTTTACGTACGAAGTCGTGCGAGGTCATTAAGGCTCGATTAATTTCGAACTTCTTCAAAACCGATATCCAGTAGCTCACAAGCAGCTCGACTAATATCGATTAATCTTTTCCTAGAAGGTAAGAGTAACCCCAGTCAATTCCATTAATTACAAAAACGTGTAAAAGACGATTTTCATATTAAAAGTTGCCCCGAGGTCATTAAGGCTCGATTAATTTCAAACTTCTACAAAACTGATCTCTAGTAGTTCACAAACAGCTCGACTCAGATCAACTAATTTTATCCTAAAAAGTAAAAGTAGCCCCAATCAGTTTCATTACTTACAAAAACGTGTTAAAGATATTCTTGACGTATGAAGCCGCGGCGGTCATTAAAGCTCAACTAATTTCTAACTTCTACAAAATCGATCTCCAGTAGCTCAAAAACAACTCGACTCAGATCGATTAATTTTATCCTAAAAAGGAAAGGTAACCCCAATCAATTCCATTAATTACAAAAAAGTGTAAAATATGATTTTTACATACAAACTTGCCCCGGGATCATTAAGGCTTGAGTATTTTCAAACTTCTACAAAACCGATCTCCGGTAGCTCAAAAACAGCTCGACTTAAATCGATTAACTATATCCTAAAATGTAAAATTAACCCAAATCAATTCCATCAATTACAAAAAACTTGTTAAAGATGATCTTGACGTACAAAGCCGCTCGATGTCATTAAGGCTCGATTAATTTCAAACTTCTACAAAAACCGATCTCCGATAGCTCACAAACGGCTCGACTTAGATCCATCAATTTTATCCTTAAAAGTAAAAGTAACCCCAATCAATTCCATTAATTACAAAAACATGTTAATGATGATGTTGACGTATGAAGCCGCCGTAATTTCAAACTTCTGCAAAACCGATATCTAGTAGCTCACAATCTGCTCGACTCAGATCGATCAATTTAATCCTTAAAAGGAAAAGTAACCGTGATCAATTCCGTTAGTTACAAAAACATGCCGCCCAAGATCATTAAGGCTCCATTAACTTCAGAATTTTACAAAACCGACCTCGAGTAGCTCACAAACAACTCGACTCAGATCGATTAATTTTATCCTAAAAAGTAAAAGTAACCCCGATCAATCCCACTAATTACAAAAACATGTTAACTTCTAACTTGTACAAAACCGATATCGAGTAGCTCACAACAGCTCATCTCAACTCAAATGAGTCCGTTAACAAAAAAAACTATCTCCAAATAAATTTACAACCATTGAAAGCGGGAAACACAATTTAACAAAGTGGGAACTTTCCCCCAAAAAATCACAAAACCCTAACCCTAACTCAATTCAATCCAAACCAATCAATCAATCAATTCGCCATGACGCGTAAATCAAAACCATAAGACGAATACTCATCAGAAGAAGAAGAGGAGCAGATGCACGATGTAGTTGAGGAGGAAGACGAAGAGGAGCTCGAAGACGTTGTGAAACCTGTTGATTCTGATGATGAAAATGGTGATAATGAACCGGTGAATGATGATGAAGATGAGGCTTGTGTTTTTGGTTTAATTAGGGTTTTGGCTAGGTAATAAAAAAAAATGATTACTTTATTTTTTGGGTGACTACTGAAACGGAAACCACACCGCCTCAAACAAGATCTGCTCCTCAGGTTATATGATCCTTGTTTCTTCAATTTTTGGTATATTTGGTTTCTATGTTTATTCCTCTTCTCTTAAGAATTTGTTGATCTTTATCCTTGATAACGAGGTTAAACAGGCGTCTATCTCGCACTTTCTGAACCACCATGACTCCCATAACACTAACCAGAATCACCACCACCACCATTGTAATCTTCTTCTTCATCCACAACCCACCACTCCCACCGCCTCCTACGTTGCAGTTGCTTTGCGGGTGTCCCTTCATTCCCATAACAAATTTCACTTTGTTTGTGTATTTTTGTAAGCTTGTTGAGTAGAGTGTGGAAAGGATATATTTCCACATTAATGGGTCGTCACAGCTATCTTAACTGTCTTTGATTGATTGATTGTAGCATAGCATTGCTAAATGGAGAAATTGTAAGGTGCTGCTTTGTGGCAGGTAGACTTTGTGTTTAAGAAAAAAAGTGAGAAGTTAGCTGAAAAATGTGAAATTTTTACAATCACTTGCGAACTGTACTAACCATTTACTTTCTGTCTTTTTGTAGTGCTTGATGTTGTTTATATAGTTCGGGATTATTCGTGAGTACAATGGCAAGTTGATTAGTCTTTACGTTTCTGATTTGCAGAAAGGTAAAAGAACAGGCCGGCCAAAGACATGGATATATCGAGATAAGGTTACAAACAAGCCTAACGGAGATGCTACAGTAAAATACAAAGATCCATATGTTGCACAAGCTGCTGTAGAATGGTTTAACAATAAGGATATTTATGGGACGATAATTGAAGTTTTAATCACAGAGTAAAAAAACTCGCATATTGTGATAGCACCACTTGTTGAACCAACTGTAGTCGCTGATATTGTACCGGTTGAAAGTGGTCTGGACATGACTAAAAGTGGTGAAATGGGTAGAACACGTGGTGATGATTTCAGAAACGCTCCACCAAAAGCATTGCAGCAAGATGGTGACTGGATGTGTCCGAATACAAGGTCTGTGATATGACATTGGTGAGCTGCTTATTCTGGCTATAATTCAAAGACTGTATATTTTTATGTTTGTTGGTTATTTATCATACGTGATGCTTTGGTGACAGTTGTACGAATGTCAACTTTGCATTTCATGGTGTATGTAACCAATGTGGAACTGCGAGACCTGCTGGTGCATCAGCTGGCGGCGCTGGTGGTGGTGGGGTAGGGGCCATGGTGAAAAGCTGAAAAAGTAAGATGCAATAAATTCCAACTTGTCAATAAAATTCTTAAATGCATCTCAATAGCCTTACCATATTATTTGCAGGATGATGGTGAGATGTATGATAAATTTAGAAACCTCAAGAAAAAGTTTCGTGTCAAAACACACCAAGCTGAAGTTGGTCACGTCTTACCTGGAACCCGGCGTGCTGGATGGGAGGTTGAGGAGATAGGTATCATATTTTTGTTTAATTTAATAAGTTTTTAGTAAATAACAAGAATAGTATCTGTGGTTTGAATTTATAAATGTTCAATCGCTGATACTAATTACTAATTTGGTCTCTAGAAACACTATTTGCTTTCATATTTGGTAGGCCAAAAACAAAATTAGTTGTATGCTTGATGGACCAAAATCGGAATCAGTTACATGCGTGGTAATCGAAGGACCAATTGAAGAAAACAGCGTTACAGGGACTATTGTGTAATTAGTATGAGAGACCAATTCTGTAATCTTTGCCAACCACACCGCATTTAGGTAATATGTTCTTAATTTTTGTTATGTTTCAATTAGCTAAGGGTACGTAATAAGAAATATTTTTGTAATCATACACGAACCATTTCAACTAATTTGTGCGTTAGAAAAAATGTAAATCGATCATGTTTGGAAAATTGGAAGTATGTTATAGGTTAACCTATTAAAATGAATCATGGTCTAAATGGGTAATGAAAAGTCTTTTTTAAAAGGCAGATAAAATGATCATCCTTTGAGTTTGAATAGAGCAATGTTTTTTTTCTTATGTGGACATATATTCTACATATCTCCAATAATGTTATATGATTTTTTATTTAGTGAGAAAGCTTTTTCTGACTTTTTCTTCCCGTAAACTTGCAGCCCCAAGCCAGAGAAAAGGCTGAGAATGAAGGATTTGAAATCAGTATTGCTAAGACTAGCTTCAAGGCTAACACTAAAGCCCTTGCTGAAAATGAAGGAGATGGAATTGCTAAGGTAATTATGTGTTTTGAAACAGATTTTAGAAACATTTCTCCCGAATTTGATTTCCCTTGTTATGGTAAGGTTTTTGTGACCTCAAAGGGAATTTTTTGAGTCAGGGATTACACAATGCTACAAAATTTGCGTCTTTCTGTTAATGATTACATATTGCTCAAGTTGTTTCCTTTTCCTGCAGATGATATGTAGGCCTGATAACGGAGAGTTCCTTGGGATTCATATATTTGGTATGCATGCTGCAGACCTCATCCACGAAGCATCGAATGCTATCCCTTTAGGAACACGTATACAGGTTTGTATTTATCTTCCATTGGTGTTGGATTCAATCTTACCAGTTCCATCCTTTTACCTGAAAGTTAGTTGGTTTACACGTTACTATATTGACATGCTTCTACTATCCTATTAGAAAATTATTACTATATTGAACTTTTGCTCAGCATGGGATTATTCTTCCTGGATCCGGACTTATGCTTTGTATTTGAAGGAGAGGCTGAATTGCTTCCATATCTTGAAGTACGATGTCGAAACAGAACGTATAGTAACATTACTTCTGAAGTGCTACTTTCTTACTTTTTCGAGTTATGAATCAAGAAAACATCAGATATTTGCCACAATTGCAGACTGTGTTGGTGCAACCATAGCATGGCCTTGTCCCTTTATCTCGGTATGTCTTTGTTAAACTTGTGATACCAATAATTTTAATAACATGGAGCTTAATGCTTACACATGGATGTGTATTTGTAGGTGGTCCGTGAGGATTGAGAAAGGATGCATGATGACCCCGGACTAAGCTTCTTGTTAATTTAATTTCTTGTTTAACGTTTCAAGACTTTATGTTGAATAATGTCTAAACCTTATTTATGTTTAGTGCTTTTGTTATGACAATTGCTTATTTGAAATACAATTTTGTTTTATTCATTTAATAATTAGTTGATGTTTTATTCATATTGTAAAATAGAGTGTGCATGCTGAAAATAGCGTCCTATCATATGACTTGTTAGGACTTTGAAATTGTCCTATTAAACATATTAAGCGTCCTAACAATAAACTTTTAAGGACGCTTAACATTGTAAAAGTGTCCTAATATGTTGTTATTAGGACGTTATTTAGGTTGTTAATAGACATTTTATACGACCAAAAAATTGGTTTCATAATCTTCTTTGAGATATTAGAACCCTTTTCTTGGTGCTAAAGTAGCTATAATGTTATATGATAAGCGTCCTAACAATTATCTTTTAAGTACGCTTGTATGTGTATCAAAAGATTAAAATTAGGTAACCACATGTTAGAACATTGTAAAAGTGTCATAATATGTTGTTATTAGGACGTTATTTGGTTGTTCATAGACATATTATGCGACCATAAATTTGGTTTCATAATCGTATTTGGGATATTAGGACCCTTTTCTTGGTGTTAAAGTAACTATAATGTTATATGATAACCGTCCTAAGAATTAACATTTAAGGACGCTTGTATGTGTATCAAAAGATTGAAAGTAGGTTACCACATGTTAGAACATTGTAAAAGTGTCCTAATATGTTTTTTTTAGGACGTTATTTGGGTTGTTTATAGACCTATTATGCGTCCATAAAATTGGTATCATAATCTTATTTGAGTTATTAGGACCCTTTTCTTGGTTGCTAAAATAGCTATGATGTTGCATCATATGCGTCCTAACAAACTTTTAAGGACCTTTTTATGTGTGTCAAAAGATTAAAAGTAGGTAAGCACATGTCAAAACATTGTAAAAGTGTCCTAATATGGTTTTATTAGGATGCTATTTGGGTTGTTCATAGACATATAATACGACCATAAAATTGGTTTCATAAGGTATTTGAGATATTAGGACGCTTGTTACCTATTACAACCCCCTTACATACATCCCTTTCATCCTTGGTCCTATCAAATGAAAGGTCCTATAAAGTACCATTTTATGACGCTTACGGGGGTCCTAAAAAGCCACTTTTCTTGTAGTGACCCCTTGCTTCTCCATCTTCAGCTACTCTCAGCGAGCCTCTGCCACCTTGCAAGAGGACATACCGCTTGATTCCATCTTTATCAGACCCCTATGCCCAGGTTAGAGATGAGACTACAGTTCGCACCGGGACCCACAGGAGGGTCGATGTACACCGATGGTCTTACTTACTACCTATCATCCGTCACTGGAGATCCCAGGAAGGAGCACCAAGAGCCATGGAACTAGGAGAGAGTTCGGCTACAGCTACTTCGAGGATTCTTCCGGTTACCGGAGAACCCATCCATCACACCATACCTCTACTGGCAGTCAGATTAGTCCGACATGAGGATCGTCTGGATGACATTGCAGAGATTCTTGATGACTTACCACTAGAGCAGATTGACACGCTTTGGGAAGAAGTGGAGAACCTTGTGATTGGTCAGTTGGCGATGGAGACAGTCTTTGATCAAGTAGGTACTAGTTTAGAAGATGCCATTGAGACTATTTCTATACTAGGAGAGGCCACTACTTCGATGCAGACAGTGATTGAGACGTTAGACTCTGAGCTTGACCGAGTTAGCTCTCAGGTTCTGATTCTTAGACTTATGGTTGAGGATTCTCAGGCTAGAGAAAGAGCTCGAGACCAGACCGTGAAGACCTTGATGGCAGCAATTGCAGATCTTCAGCGCCGCTTAGATGGTGCACCAGGAGGACCATAGATCAAAGATGTGTCAATATAACTAAGAGATGTCTTAGTCTACCAATGTTGTATTAATAAATAATCTTGTATCTTTATGTTTTGTAAAACAAATTGAACAAGTTATTAATCCTATGTTGTGTGGATGTATTATATTGATGTTGATTTATGTATTCCATGGTTGTTTCTTGCATATCCGTTATGATTTGCCATATATTGTCTTGCGAAATTTTGGTTCATACAGTGCAATTCAATCATTTATGTTCTCATGTGTGTTGTGAATTGATTCAGACATATTGTGAATGAATTTATGATATGATATTTGCTGTACCTACAGAGATAAACCAGAATTTATTAAACTCAATTGTTATGGTTAAAATTATATTATTATAACCCCTATCCAATTACCTTCCAAAGTATCCTAACCTAACGTGATCATTATGAGATTTCTAAAAATATGCTTTTGCAATATTGATAGAACTATGGTACGTACAAGGAAAGCAACCTCCGCCGCAAATCATGAAACTTCAACTGCTATGCCTACTATGACTCCAAAAGCTATTCGAAAAGCAATCGCTGACGGTGTAAATATAGTCTTGACAAAACAGGCGGCAGCAAATGCTCGCAACAGTGGCACTAGTCTACCGACAGGAGAAAGTGTAACTGCTGCAAACCGCAAGTGTACCTACAAAGATTTCATGAGTTGTCAACCAACTTTCTACAAAGGTACTGAAGGAGTAACTGAACTTGCTCACTGGTTCGAACGATCTGAAACTATTTTTCAGAGAAGCGGTTGTACCGAGGACAACAAAGTCATTTTCGCTACTGGAACTCTCATGCAAGATGCTTTGTCATGGTGGAATGCTACAGTCAAAGCCATGGGAATGACAGCAGCCTATCAGCTCACTTGGACTGAGTTTAAGACCAAGATGCTAAAGAAATACTGTCCCCGTTCTGAACTAAGAAAATTGGAGGATGAATTCCATCTACTAGTAGTAAAGGGAATTGATCTTAAAACATACAACAGGAAATTCCAAGAGCTTAAAATACTATGCCCTACTGTTGTACCAACTTTTGAAAAAGAACTGGAAAAGTATATCGAAGGACTTCCCCGTAGTATTGAGGGAAATGTCACTTCATCAAACCCACAAACTCTAGAGGCAGCCATCGAACTTGCTCAAAAACTACTGGACCGAGAGGTCAAGTACAACAATGAGCTCAAGAGAAAGCTCGATGACAAAAGAACCACTCACCACCACAGTAACAATAACCACCGAAACAACAACTCCAATAACAACAACCATAGAAACAATAACCCGTACCATCAAAACCGAAACAATCGTCACCATCATCAAAACCAAAGACAAGAAACCGCCAAGGCCTATGCTGCGACCGAAGGCAAGGGATACCAAGGTCAGAAATCCCAGTGTAACAGATGCAAACTACACCACAGTGGACCTTGTACAATCAAATGTCTGAAATGCCAGAAAGTGGGTCATCAGACAAAGGATTGCAGGAATCCCGCTACTGGTAGCAACCTACAGCCTGTAACTCCGACTTGCTACTCATGCGGAGAAGTAGGTCACTTCAAGAGCCACTGTCCGAAAGGAAACAGTCAGCCAAATAACGCTCGAGGAAGAGCATATGTGTTAAAAGAGGAAGATGCCCCACTAAACTCTGACGTCGTCACGGGTACGTTCTTACTCAATCAACATAATGCTAGAGTATTATTTGATTCCAGAGCAGATAGAAGTTTTGTGTCAACTACTTTTGCTTCTTTGCTTAACATTACCCCTTCCAAACTAAACACCACTTTTGAAATTGAAATGGCAGACGGAAACCTAATTGGCACCGACTCCGTAATTCGTGGTTGTACCATAATCCTACAAGACAACCCTTTTCCCATCGACCTCATGCCTATTCAGCTCGGTAGTTTTGACGTAGTCATTGGTATGGATTGGTTATCCAAACACCGCGCTAGAATACTCTGTAACGAGAAAGCCGTGCATATTCCATGTAATGGTGAAACTCTTATTGTCCATGGTGACAAGAATAAAATGCGATATGGTATCATCTCATATATCATATTGGTGAAGTACATGAACGAAGGATGCCAAGCATTCATGGTTCATGTAACGAAAAAAAAATCAAAAGATAAACGAGTTGAAGACGTTCCGATCGTTAAAGAGTTCCCAGAAGTATTCCCCGAAGATCTACCCGGTCTTCCACCACCACGTCAAGTAGAATTTCAGATTGAACTAGTGCCTGGAGCGGCACCTGTGGCGAAAGCACCTTATAGGTTAGCGCCGTCTGAAATGAAGGAATTGTCAAAACAATTGGAAGAATTGTCTGATAAAGGTTTTATCCGACCCAGCTCATCACCTTGGGGAGCTCCGGTTCTATTCGTTAAGAAGAAGGACGGATCTTTCCGAATGTGTATTGATTACCGGGAATTGAACAAACTAACTGTAAAGAATCGTTACCCACTACCTAGGATCGACGACTTGTTTGATCAATTACAAGGATCGAGTGTATACTCGAAGATCGACCTAAGGTCCGGGTACCATCAGTTAAGAGTTCGAGAGGAGGATATTCCCAAAATAGCTTTTAGGACGCGTTACGGACACTACGAATTCCAAGTAATGCCATTTGGTTTAACCAATGCACCTGCAGTGTTCATGGACCTAATGAACCGAGTGTGCAAACCATATCTGGATAAGTTCGTGATTGTATTCATAGACGATATCCTAATCTACTCCCGTAACGAACAGGAACATGCCAAACGTCTAAAGATTATTTTAGAGTTACTCAAAAAGGAACAGTTGTGTGCCAAGTTCTCCAAATGCGACTTTTGGATTCGAACTGTACAATTCCTTGGGCATGTTATCAACAGTCAAGGCATTCACGTAGATCCTGCAAAGATTGAGGCCGTAAAAGATTGGACATCTCCTACAAACCCCACAGAGATACGCCAATTTTTGGGTCTAGCGGGTTACTACAGAAGGTTTATTGAAGGATTTTCAAAAATCTCAAAGCCTTTGACCGAATTAACTCAGAAGAACAAGAAGTTTATCTGGGGAAAGGAGGAAGAATCAGCTTTTCAGCTATTAAAGAATAAGCTCTGTGAAGCACCAATATTAGCACTACCCGAAGGAAGTGAAGACTTCGTAGTGTATTGTGATGCCTCATATCATGGTTTGGGAGCTGTGTTGATGCAACGAAACAAAGTGATAGCTTATGCTTCACACAACTCAAACCACACGAAGCAAATTACACGACTCATGATTTAGAGTTAGGAGCAGTAGTATTCGCCCTTAAGTTATGGAGACACTACTTGTATGGTACTAAGTGCACAGTATTCACCGACCACAAAAGCCTTCAGCACATCTTAGATCAGAAGGAACTAAACATGAGACAACGTCGCTGGTTAGAGTTACTTAGCGATTATGATTGTGAAATCCGTTATCACCCAGGAAAAGCTAACGTTGTGGCAGATGCATTAAGTCGAAAGGAACGACTAAAACCTCTTAGAGTCAAATCATTAGGAATAACCATTCGTTTACCCCTGCCCTCACAAATACTCACCGCTCAATCCGAAGCTCTTAAGGAAGAGAACCGAACTAGTGAAAAGATTCACGGTATGTCAGAAAAGAGGAATGGTTTTGTGCAGAGAGCAGACGGGATGCTCTGTTTCAAAGAAAGAAATTGGATTCCTCTATACGGAGGTATACGTGATCTCATTATGAATGAGTCTCATAAATCCAAGTACTCCATTCATCCAGGTTCTGACAAAATGTACCAGGATCTCAAGAAACTTTACTGGTGGCCAAACATGAAGGCCGACATAGCCGAGTATGTCGGAAAATGTTTGACTTGTTCACGAGTAAAAGCGGAATATCAAAAGCCGTCAGGATTACTCATACAACCCGAAATTACCGTATGGAAATGGGAACGTATTACAATGGACTTTATCACTAAGCTTCCTAAGACATCAACTGGACTTGACACCATCTGGGTTATCGTTGATCGTCTCATAAAATCCGCTCACTTCTTAGCAATCAAAGAAACCGACGAGATGGACACACTCGCAACGCTATATCTAAAAGAAATAGTTTCGCGACATGGAGTGCCGATCTCAATCATCTCGGATCATGACAGTCGTTTCACATCTCATTTTTGGAAGTCTTTGCAAAAAGCCTTGGGAACCAAATTGGATATGAGCACTGCCTATCATCCACAAACCGATGGACAAAGCGAGAGGACAATCCAAACCTTAGAAGATATGCTCCGAGCATGTGTTATTGACTTCGAAAAAGGTTGGGACAAACACTTACCTCTAGCTGAGTTCTCCTACAACAACAGTTATCACGCCAGCATTAAGGCAGCACCATTCGAAGCACTCTACGGTCGTAAGTGCAGATCGCCTGTTTGTTGGACCGAAGTTGGAGATATACAACTCACCGGACCCGATCTCATTCATGAGACAACAGAAAAGATAGTTAAGATTAAACAACGACTGCAAGCGGCAAGAGATAGACAGAAGAGCTATGCCGACGTGAGGAGAAAACCTATAGAATTCCAGATTGGAGACAAGGTCATGTTGAAAGTATCTCCCTGGAAGGGAATAGTACGTTTCGGAAAACGTGGAAAACTTAACCCGAGATACATTGGTCCGTTCAAAATCCTAGAGAGGATAGGACCAGTGGCGTACAAACTCAAACTTCCAGAGGAACTTAATCGAGTTCACGACACCTTTCATGTATCAAACCTTAAGAAAATGTTTGTCAGATGAATCTCTTGTAATTCCTTTGAAAGAGATTCGACTCGACGACAAACTCGTCTTTACAGAAGAACCCGTGGAGATCATGGACAGAGAGGTCAAACAACTAAAACAGAACCGCATTCCCATTGTCAAAGTCTGATGGAACTCTAAACGAGGACCGGAATATACTTGGGAACGCGAAGACCAAATTCGAGCCAAATACCCACATCTATTCTCGTAGACACTTCTATTACCTATCTTAGACTGGAATTCCGGGACGGAATTCAATGTAAGTGGTAGGTACTGTAACCTCTCGTAATTTTCCCCTATGAATAGTAAATGCTAATAGATGATTTATAAATCATTACGTTATTTAATAACCCCATTTCTACTAGTAACAAAATTTTTGTTATACATACTATACTATTCTAATCACAACGATACTTATGATTACCGTTTACCTTGAAACGATGCTTACACACGAGCCTTGATAGTCTAAAAATCGCGAATTATTTAAAACATTAACGATTAATACTTAACGTTTATACATTTCGATAATTAACCGAACGTGATCAAATACATTCCCGAGCTCACGAAAATTATCACAAATACTCAGTAACTATATTGAGTCTCGACCCAATACCGAATGGACCGCTAAACTCATTGGGCCTCGACCCAATATTTCTACAAAATAAACACACCACAACCGAACCTTATTATTTTCATTCTTTTCTTCTTTGGCCCAATCCACCGAACGAGCCCAACAACAAAACTATAGCCCAAGTTTTATATCTAAAACATTCGGTTTAGCTGCTTATCTACCGAACACTTTGGCTATTATACGAACAAATTAACTTAACAACAATATAATAATTTTGCACAACCCAATACTCAACCTAGCTAAGAAACGAGGGAAACAAACATCTCACACTAACTCGAACATATACTCGCCTAAAATAAATCCAAACTCAACGCACTCGCCATATGATAAACACAACCTAAATTTCATATTTTGGCCTAGTCGATTTCTGTATCACTCCCAACTCGATTTAACATATATTTTGGCCAACCAATGAATTCGAACATACTCTTATCAAGTATACAAACTATTAAACGAGCTCTACATTTATTTTAGAACACGTCTAAAATGTGTTAAGTAACCGAACAAATCACAACTATAAACCAACACTTGGAAGTTTTCATTTGTCCTTTCTTCTTGAAGTTTACCGCCGGCAAGGGATACCACAAGCAACCATAATTTGGTTGATATCCACACTCAAACCTTGACAATTCAATGACACACCTGCTACTCTCATCATGCACCATCATTATTCATCATTTGATCCATCTTAACACTCCATGCATTGTCCTTAAATAGTGATGCGGTGCGTTTTGTCGTTGCGGTTTAGCAGTATTAATGCCTACTCAAGTTTTAAATTTATATTTAGCCGACTTATCAATAACACACACACTTAACGAGCAGTGTACCCGGTCAGTATGAATATAATGGTAAGTAGAGTGTCGATCACTAAGAGTGGAATGTATTATCTAGTTATTCTAATCAGTATTTTAATATATTAAGTTAGCTATATAACCTATTCTAACGCAAGGGGGTTCAGCCTGAGAGACTGGCACGATTTGGTTGCAATTAAATAATAAACTAAACCAATAGGCACGAATCAGCGAATAGCACACACGTACATAGATAAATACTCGAGACAATAAGAAGATCTGTCCTGATAGATAAGTAGTTTGTCACTTGTTTTATTGCTAGTTTTATATGAAGTGTATAGTTCGATGCAACGCACCGAGATTAAGTCCTTTCTCGTTGGTTCTAATCTTATCGGCGAGTAAACCCTTAATGATTACTTATGACTATCCTATTTATCTTTCTTCCTACTTTTCTACAGACGATAGAATGCATAGGCGATCTAATAAATAGGCGAGGGCAGAGGCATGGCGACCCGATCAACGCTCAGCTAGACACAGAGGTTATCAATGCACTAATAAAAGTCACCAAAGACATCAACGTATAAACTTTAATTGATGAGAAAGCAGTTTTAAGAGAGTGCAATCTTTCCGTTGTCACATTACACAAGCCACCAATCTTGATGAATTAAAGTTTACTAACACAATAAAACAAAACTACTTAATGAATTAAACACATGCAGCACCTTCTTACAGCTCTTGTATCTTCGTTCGGGTGTGTCTTGTGCTGCCTATTCGACTGAATTCGCCCTAGGTTTCTGTACTTCGTACTTCGTATATAATATTATTCCTTTCGAATTCGTCTGGTCTTGGGGTATTTATAGTTTCTGTCTGAGGGTAAGATGTGGCGCATCTAGTAAGTAGATGCGGCGCATTGACTTAACTTCGCGTGGGGTCCAAGATTAATATATTCAGGAATATTCATACACCGCCAGAAGATGCGGCGTAAGTCCATTCTCAGATGCGGCGCATGTCCTCTTGTATCTTGGATCGTATCTGGTGAAATCTGGATAGTGATGCGCCGTATGTAATAAGTGAGATGCGGCGCATCTGGAGCAGATTTGTCTTGATCTTGTACATTTCAGTAGACTCTTAACTTCTTGCATGTTTTGCTCCATAATTAGTCCAAAATCGCCAAGCTTCACCAAATGCTTGTTTTTACCTGAGAATTACAAAAGTAAACGATTAAGTATCAATCCTCATACATAATATAATAAAACAAGTCAAATAATTAGGATAAATGATAGTAATAAAATGTACTTATTTGAGTTCATCAAATAGCCCTCAAACCGATCGGTATTCGCACCTACAAACAAATACAACTCAAAATATATTCTAAGTCTTTTTCATAGTTACTACATTCGACTAGCTTAGTCTAAATATCGAAGCATTCAAATCAAACCAAGTATTCCCTAAACTCGTTCCTACATCCTTGGAGGATCAAGAATCGAGCTTCAACTTTTCCTTCGGCCTAACTCAGTCGACTTGGTAATTACGCCCCACCTTTTGAGGTGAAGTAAGCCATCTTCTCATTTTTCCATTTCATACGTTAGTTCACATTCGAATGTCACAATTCATTTGGTTTCGATATTTCGTAAACTACATTAACAACATATATATCTTATTCAACATACTATATTTTCGTCATGTTAGCTATCGAGAACCACTTTCATTCGAATCTTATATTAACATATCAACAATAAAAATCACACGTTCTTAAGTGATGTTGGACATTTTCAAAAACTTATAAAACACTTAGAATAATTTCATGTTTTCAAAACTATTTTCAAATATCTAAGTCACATAGCTTTGGCCTTATATCTCTTAACTCGACCTACAACTCGTACATTTTATAACTCGACCTAATAGACGAGCGACCAAACTAGTGAGTCACGTATTTCGTTCAACTTAGAAAATCCAACTCGAACCTTGTTAAACCCCAAAGTAATCGACCAGAATCTGTTTTACACAAACTAAAATTATTAGCGATCGGGCTAATAAGCCCAATACGCTAGTTATAAGCTTATCGCATAAGCTGATCATATAAGCTAAATTATTATGTTTTCACAACCCAAAAATAAGCCCGTAACCAGGCCCAACTCCCCTCTAAACCCAATGGATCACAAACCCATAATGGGCCGAAGCTTTAACTCGTTAAAAGCCCATAAGCTGAAAAATAAGCTTCTAACCAAATAAGCAGTTCGTATTAGTTACAAAAATTATTTTAAACTTATTTATGAAATAAAAATAATAAACTTTGATTCTTATAAATTTTGGACTTGTTTTGCAAAAGTCTACTAACCAAAGGACTAAAATTGTCAAAATTGGAAACTTTCGGTAAAAACTGTTATTTTAATAATCTTGTGATGAAAACTGTAAATCTAGGAACTTTTGGGTATAATATGTAAATATTAAAAGTTTTAGATTTAAAATATAAATAAAACTTAACCGAGGACTAACGGTGCAAAGATTATGCCGTTAGGGTCAAAAATGTAATTTTGTAAAAACCTAAAGGATATTTCAGATTTTATACTTGTGGTAAAATTTTACAAACCCAAAACCCGAAACAAATATGTTTAGTTGACATTTAATTTTTCTAATAATTCTATCTACGTAGTTTTAAAACTTATATATATATATATATATATATATATATATATATATATATATATATATATATATATATATATATATATATATATATATATATATATACACAAAAATCACTTAACGAAATCGTTAATGTGGAATCTAACTTATCGTCAACCAACTTTGGTTTATAAAACGACGATCCCTTTTGTCAACCATTATACCCCGACGAACGAGCACGCATCCAAAATGATATATATATATATATATATATATATATATATATATATATATATATATATATATATATATATCTATATATATAACTTTATAACCCTTTTATATATAACCTTGATCATTTAAACGCGCACATTTTTAATATGGCAAACAAATCAATAAAACCTTAAACGTTATGATTCGCGATAAACCAATCTTAGACTATCAAACCACTATAACTTGCCATATATTATTTAGGTCGTGTGTTGAAGCCGTTTCCTTTCATCGTTTGAATAACGATACTACTGCCACTACTGTACTACAAGGTGAGTTCATAGCCCACACTTAAACTTTAAATCTTTTGTGGGGAGATACATGCTACAAAACCTGAACACAAACTTTTTGTATGCTATGACTGTTATTATTATTGCTTAAGTAGCTATTGCCGAAAGTCCCTCAATCATGAACCTTAATCACTTGCGAGTGAACGTAAATAATTGTGAATAGATCTATTAGGGACTAACAATCCCAGTTTGGGTCTGCTAGGATGAGCCACCCAGGCGCACTTTATTTGAACAAACTTATGGGTTATTGGCAAATACCCATCACGAGGGCCTATATACTTTACATGATAATTGATGCCCATTAAGCGTTGCGTGTCATGAGCTTAATGCAATAATAACTTGATTTTAACTTGTTTAATTGTAATTCGATGCAATTAACACTTATACTTGTGTTCAAACTGTTAAACTTAAACCTATGAACATCACTCAACCTTTGTTGACTTTTAGCATGTCATCTTAGGAAACTAAAGGCTGGAACTCAAGGCGCGGAGTGGGCATTAAACCCTGTACGGGTGGTTTAAATAAATGTTTTATCATTCAAATCTAAATAAATGTGTTAACTATAAAACATCTTTATATTTTAAATACTTGTATTTTGAATGATAAACTTAAAAACGTCTTTCTAAAGTCGTTTTCTATGATTATGACGAAAGATCCTCCACGTAACACCCAATTAAGTCTTTCGCTGTTGCTATCCGAAATTGGGGGTGTTACAACATTGATCGGGTACACTGCTCGTTAGTGTATGTTATAGGATAAGTCGGCTAAATATAAATTTAAAACTTGATAATATAATTTATTCTACAACGATATACGCACGCATCAACAATCAACCTAAAGCTTCGAATTTAATGCAGCCTCATCATTCTGGAATGTAAAACAGACTAATTGAATGTCCAGGATGAATACGAACCATTTGAGTTTTGGACCAATTCTATAATATCAATTGTTGTTTTAGTTTTAGGTATACAAAGCATTTCAAATTCCAAGTATTAAGCACACAAACCATATTTATTGTTTAATTCTTTCAACATTTTCTTTCAAGTATAAATAGCTTAATACAACATGCTCACAGCAAACCAAACCAAATCACACAAAACCTGACTGAAGATGTTGATAACTGAAGTCAACAAAGATATGGTATTTTGGTTTTGGTCAAAGTTTGAGACTCCTATGTTAATCGACACAACCTATATCAATCAGAACAACAACTCTAATCTAAATCCTATCTCATCCTCCTCATTTAATAAATACAACATCACTCTATTTAAACCCATCACCATACAATATCACATACCTCGAACTCAAAAGATAATTACAAGATCTCATCTTTATTTCTTTAGTACTATTTATATTAAAATTAAGACATTCGAAGGTCAAGCAAATGAAAGAAAAGAATCATCATCAATCTATAAGAAGTTTAACTTCTTTTTTTATCCGAATATAAAGAAAGAAGTATATCAAGAGTGTTACTTACTTTCTTTGGTTCATTTAATGACCAAAAACAAAAAGAAGCTATCATATGACGCACCTACCAGAGACCTGTTACACACCGTGCCCGCTTTGACCAAAAACTTTGACTTTTACGCGAAAACGATTCGACTTTAACAATCATACCAATACTCTTTAGACCATTGACAAAAATTCATTAACATATAAACCTTGAAACCATTTTTAAATGAAACTAGACTTCATTACATTCGAATCGACGGGTGGCACGACCCGTGATGACTTACATTTTAAAAGACATGATTTTTCAAAAATCGACAAAGTCTATAAAATACTCCATTTATGCTAAAATTTGATATGGCCATATGCTGACCATATGCCCCTTTACTAAAACTCTGAGGTAACCATATGCCCATATGCTGGAAATTTCATATACCCATATGCTCACCGAAGAAAATAATCCATAAGACTATATTTGCTCTACTTCCAGAAAACCAACTTCCGAGACTCGTTAACCCACAAAACTTTTCAGATTACATAGACACATCATGAACATCGTTTCTATACAAAAATATTTACCATTTGACCCCCGGAGTAGTACTTTGCAAAATGACGGGTTTTGTGCAAAACCCGTCTCAACCCATTTTCACCACAAACCACCTTTACTACTTTATTTACAAACCAAACTTAACCAAAATCATTAACATAACATATTAAACTAATTCTATAACCAAATGACCCGTTTACAACCCAAAATGGGTATAATTACACTTAATCCAAAGACCCCTTTATCTTTGACCATAAACACATAAACATACTTTAACATAACGTTTGATCACCGATTCATTATGACAAGCTTGACATACGTTTTGAAAATCGACTACACTTTACAAACCATTGTAGGACCAACGGGGTACAACATTGGTCGAGCTCAGTATTCTACCTAGCTCCTACATTCTTATCACGGCCTTCTAACCTTTGCTTAGCCAAGCCCTATTCCTTATTCCAAGCCAATGCATAACACATGAACCTACAAAACATTAGACACTTAAACCATAAGCATAACGCTTAGCAAGTAAAGCGGATATAACTTAACATCAGACATCAAACATACATTACGCATCATAACCATCATTCCAACACAAAATTAATCATAACACATACCTTAAGCCATCACTAAGCATCACCATTCATACTTTAACCAATTCAGTCCTGCCCAATCATTCTTTTGCTAGTTATGCCAAACTAGCCTTACCATCTACTTCCGTATAAGCACATACACATAAAGTCATTCCATAACCTTAACGTAAACAACACATAACACATAATGCATTGTAATCCATGTAACATTAACTTATAACTGGTTTACTTACCTTGATTCCAAGCTAAGTCAAACATCATCATCATTATCATTCATCATCATCCTGCATCATCATCATCCTTTACCATTAAAATCAAGACCTATTAAAACATTAATCAACATCATGATCAAGAGTTTATATAACTCTTTAAACATACTCATCTTCCTTTCCAAGTCATCATATTATCATTCCTTGATCATATGATGAAATCCCACTTCCTCATAACTATAGCCTCATTAGAATTAAGAAAATAAAATACTTACTTTTAGGGAGATCGTTACTAAGCTTATCTCTTGATAGGGAATACAAAGCCTTCATCATAGGAACCAGCAAGCTTATGGTTTCCCTAATTTTTCTCCCTTATAAACCGACCTCAACATACACCATTCTCAAGTCTTCTCCCAATTTATAGAAATCTCTACATACTAGATATTTACTTGCACAACTTTGGCCATATGGCATATAAAGCCCCTCCATTCCTTTTCTTCCTATTTTAGCCACATATAAACTTATAACAAATTTAACCAATTACCACTTTAGTCCCTTAAGTCCTTTCTTATTATGTTATGACACAATATATCTTATATTACCACGCTACACATTCTTTGACTATTACTTCGACCACCGGGTTTGACTAACCAATCACGTTAAACTTTAGTTAACTTCATCTAGATCCGGGAAACGGGTGTAACAATACCATCCCCCTTATTTAGATTTCGTCCTCCAAATCTCTCGTTTATTGCCAACCAAAACTTAGTCTCATAACACTCCTCGTTCTTAACACTTCCCATTCTTCGTCCATTTAGTTGCAACGATCTAAGTGATCTTGCAATTCTAGCCACTCTATAACACACTTTACACCCTTTATCCATTCTATTTCTTCCTTAACTTCTCTAACCATACGTTCCTAATTAATCATTATGTCATTTGAGACACAATTCTTACCGCTAATTTATGCCATCAAACCATTTCTATGTCTATCATGTAACTTACCAACTATTTCAATTCTAACTTTCTTGTCAAGGACTACATGTCACTTGAAAATTACACTTAATCCTTGCCATTATTACCACATTTTATCATAAACACTTCATTATCCAATTAACACTTTACTAACACATTTCATTTATCTTCTTTTCTTTCCAATAATTTTCATTCATTTCATGACCACTCCGGTCGTTTCTCATATTACGTTCATGCCACCAAGCAATTTATAACATCGTTTACATTTCCTTAATCTTTTCAACTTACACCTTAGACACCTAAACCATATGTTCACATGATGTCTCCCACCTAAGGTCGATATCCAACTATTTCTTTATTCACCTATTTTAGTTCTTATGACCTCTAGCTATTTCTAGACTCCCGTTTTCTACCCGCTTCACCCCACTCATGCCATGTCGGGAACACATAAGTTCACTCATTCATACTTCCTCGTTTACATGGAGAGGCGTCCCTAACGATGTAAATCAAGAAATACAAACTCATGGTTTGGTGCTTCACAACCTCTTTATTTAAATGAAAAGGTGTCCCAATCCATTTAAATAAGGAATTTATAAACCATCCTACTTATACACTTTCGACATAACACTCGTACCTATCCATTACATGTTCTAGCTTTTAATCTCTTCTTTCTTTTCACATTTCACATTACCTTTTAACTTTTTAGACATGGATCCATACCATTATCACATTCACTTTGGGGATATTTTTATAAGCCAAGGATGTAGGCAACCCCTTGCCGTTGAAGGAAATACCTTTTATCCCGAAGGATCTTTAACACATCTGTGAAGATCGTTTAGCTCGAGATTAGTTAGATCTCATCTAGGGATAACAATAACAAAAGGCGGAATATTCAATAAAAGAATCAATTGTTATTGATACAAGGTTTTTCTTCATCATCTCCTAACACTAACAATACAAACACCAACAGCCCCAATGCTACGTGATCAAGTGTAGCACATGTTACACACCTTGTAACAGGGATCAAGGACTCGACCTTGAGACTGAACAACCACTAACCTAGGCGTTTAGAGTACTACGCCTATACACATACGCTTTACTGAATATTACATCTTGACACGCACACACAATAATGAACGCCCCTATCCTCTTTATATAGTAGAGGATTAGGGTTTACTAAGACTTTAACATAAATACACTTTAAGTCCTTCATCTTTGTCTTCATCCTTCATCTTTCATATTTTGTCAATATCAACTCAAAATATAATTCCCAACAATCTTCCCCTAGTTGATAATGACAAAACCAAGTATATGAAAGATGTCGTATTCCCCTTAAGCCAAGCATATAATCAAGGATCTTCAAGCTGCAGTCTTCAAAATAAATCTACTTCCCCTTTTTGTCATCATCAAATAGGGAACAAAAAGTATGCAACCTTGATTTTCATAACCATAAATCAGCATCAAACTTCAAATCTAGTCTTCCAATGTCTTGAATCACCCTACATGAATGAACACCAAAACACTTTCTTTTATAAATGAACCCAAGACAGAAAAATCCCAAATCTTTAGTAAAAATACCAACGAGCAGCTATAAAAACCTTCACCTCGAAGTAACACATAAATGGTTAATCATTTTAACACTTAAGCTTCCCCTGAAACCCATATGTTAACCATTTGAATCTCCAATTCTGTAGACTTTGTGTAATGATGAAGAAAACTAACCATTACCAATTTGATGCTGAAGTAGAATAACCCAAACTCATGTCTTAAATATAACTTCGAACGTATACCCGAACCGATGTATAGGGAGATCGCAATCTCTTGACAATAATCACTGAGCACAATAACGTAACTCCTTCAAGTGTTTGTCAATTCGTAGATATAATAAGAACAGAAACCCGAATAATTCCACTTTATCTTCAAATAAGTAACAAGTAATCGTTTTCGCCAATGAGAATAAATAAATGCGAGCCATTAATCTTTTAACGAACCAAAAATAAAATCCAATAACCAAATCTCTCGTGTGTGTGTCTTCCCCTGGTGTGTATATTTGGACCAACCTGTTCCAAATTAAATTCATGCTTCCCCTTAATTGTAGAGTAATAATATCCAAGTCGTGTACTCTAACATCAGTATCCACGATTAAAACTGACCAATGATCAAACATTTGAATCAAAGTAACCATGCCTAATATCTCATGAGCATCGACCCACATTAGAATATAGAAAGATAGAAAACATTATCAACCCATAGCAACATGTAAGGTCATCGTCCAGTACTAATAAAAAGATCAATATGAGCACCATCTTCTCATGATGTCCCATGATAAAATAAAAATCAATTCGTCCCATGATATATTGTCCAACTACAGATACCACTTGATAGGATCTAAACACACTCCTTGTGTTGAAGATACTTTGAGTTAATGTCAACTAGTGGTATCATGATGTCCCGAAGGATTCTTTGACATTCATTATCCTAGCCATCCCGAAGGATACCATCATTGATCATCATTAACTCAACTATCCCGAAGGATACCATCTTTAACCTTTCACATTTTAACATTGGATCCAAATCATTAACATTTTAACACAAGCATTATCTCATCCATTTTATTTAGTTTACATAAGCATTGAAGGGTATACGAAACCCGCTTATTATGTTTATACATTTTCTATGTGTTTGTACTTTTCATTACGACCTACATTCTTAACCCGCATCAATCATTTTCACATTTTTACATCACTCTTTAGTCTACCCGACTCTCTCCATTTAAACCTTACATAGGTTGCTTCAATAACACAATCATTAGCATCATTCATTCTTCTTACACATTTTAAGTCATCTACACATTCTTATTATATTTAGTTTTCACAACAAATCAGTACGTTCTTACTCACATACCTAACTTATCACACTCTCATTCTGATACCTTAACCCATCTCTTTAATTATCTATGTAGTTAAGCGATATCGTTCTATCTCATCTTTTACATACCATCATACTTTAATCCCATTTTATAAATTTTCTATTATTAGACACTTAGCAATCAATGTGTCAATCCAATCTTACTTTCATCACCACATACCATAACATCACTTATCATTATTCACATTCATTTTAAACCTCATATACCTTAGCTTACCATTAACCCGTCTCTATACCACATTAACATTAATCGCTAGCCACTAAATATAATGAGACCATATGTTTGTCATTAATATCTTACGAACCATGCATCATTTCATATTATCATTCCTTAATCTTATTCTATAACCTTTATGTCAATAAACACTTAACAATTAGTGTGTCAATCCCATCTTATCTTCACACGTTATACCACTTACTATTTCTATTCATATCCCGCTATCATTACCACTACTCACATTCACATAAACACATAATGATCACCGGCACTAACCGAGGTGCATGGCTAACTAATCACTTAAACACTTAAAGTCCTCCACGGACTTATATCACATACACGTTAACACTCTAAAACACATAGAACACTCATCATCATTAAGCTCATATAATAATCACTTAGTTCATTTCATAACTTACCTATCACTTTCTGCACTACTTACACTTACGTTCAACGCAACTACTAGTGGTTTAAGTCTAGGCAACCTAAAGTGGAAACTTAATTCACTTAAACCGAAGCTCTGATAACAATTTGTTACACCCCGTGCCCGCTTTGACCAAAAACTTTGAGTTTTACGCGAAAATGATTCGACTTTAACAATCATACCAATACTTTTTTGACCAATGACAGAAATCCATTAACATATAAACCTTGAAACCATTTTTAAATGAAACTAGACTTCGTTACCTTCTAATCGACGGGTGACATGACCCGTGACGACTTACATTTTAAAAGACATGATTTTTCAAAAATCGACAATGTATAGAAAATACTCCATTTATACTTTGACAGAAGCATATGGCCATATGCTGAAATTCGATATGGCCATGTGCTGACCATATGCCCCTTTACTAAAACTCTAAGCTGACCACATGCCTAAATACTGGAAATTTCATATGGCCATATGCTCACTGCAGAAAATAATCCATAAGACTATATTTGCTCTACTTTCAGAAAACCAACTTCCGAGACTCGTTAACCAACTTTCGATATGGCCATATGCTGACCATATGCCCCTTTACTAAAACTATGAGGTGACCATAACAAAATCATAAACATCGTTATTATACAAAAAAATTTACCATTTGACCCTTGGAGTAGTACTTTGCAAAATGACGGGTTTTGTGTCAAAACCCGCCTCGACCGATTTTCACCACAACCCACCTTTACTACTTTATTTACACACCAAACTTAACCAAAATCATTAACAGAACATATTAAACTAATTCCACAACCAAATGACCCTTTTACAACCCAAAATGGATATAATTACACTTAATCCAAACACCCCTTTATCTTTGACCATAAACACTTAAACATACTTGTAACACCCGGTAAATTTCCTAAACCTATTTTACGAGCCAAAACACTTGCTTCTCATTTTCTTTAGCTTTTTAACATCTTTGAACTTGTTTGGGTTTGAAAAACTATGAATATCTTGTTTAACGTGAGCGTTATTCCCTTATCAAACCGGCACAACCTAGAAAGCACAAAACGTATCGTATTTGCCAAATATATTGATTTCTTCAAATTATTGCATATTTCTTCTCGTTTTTGTTGGAAAAATTATTTTGTGAGCAATGGCGCAAGTTTCGTTGATTTTCGAGTCCGTTTGGTACGTCGAATGGGTCCCGCAGTATTTATTGCAAAAGATTAGCCAATTTGGCAAGAATGGCCCCTCCGCCCCACATTTTTATTTCACACCCGCGACTTTCATTTTTATACAAGATTAGTCCCTCCCAAAAATATATAAACCCCAAAAATAATATTTAATTCATTTTAACACACACCCACTCTCACTAACTCTCTCTCTCTCCTCTCTCTTCTCTCGCTGGCGACTCACCGTCCGGCCACCACCACCACCGCCGGCCAACTTTCGGTCACCGAAAATTTTTCCAGCGAACACTTTTTAGTTGTCGATTCGATAGATCGGCCCATTCTTATGGTTTCTTGAGACTTTGAGCTCTTGGCTCCCACCGTAACCGCTCTCACGCGCCACCAGCGCCGCTGCCACCATCACCGAGACACCACCACAACCCCCCTCCGTCGTCCCCTTCGATAAAACACACCCACGTGCCCTCTTTTCTATTTTTCTTTAATTTTTACTAAACCCTAATTTCTAACTTTTTATTAATTCCGAAAACAAATAAAGTTTTTATTAATAAAATGGTTGTAAAACTTTGTTAAAAACTCTTGTTGAAACCCCCCCCCTTCTCGGCAGTTGACTCGATCAACTCACTGAGACAACTTGGTTGACTCGGTGAGGGTTTGATATTTTTTTTGTGTTACTTTGTTGTTTTGATATTGTTCTTGTTATTTGTGGACTTGGAGTTGGATTTGGGTCTCGTTTGGTTAGTTTGGGTTTCGGCAGCCGGCTTACGGCGAAGCCAAGCCGTGACTCGTGGTGAGTCACGGCGAGGCGAGGTGTAGTGTTTAGGATTAGATTGATGTTGAGGAGGTTGTGTTTGGTTTGCTTCGGATGAGGGTTTAGTTTTGTGGTTGTCGATTTGGATTTGTTTGTGGATTTGATATTGGATTTTGATTGCGGATTAGAGTTAGGATTAGGCTAGTGTTGGTTTTTCTTGTGTTGTGTTTGGATTTGTTCGGCCGAGAGCCTCATCGGCTCGGGTTGAGTCGAGCCGTGACTCGTGACGAGTCACGGCGAAGTTTATTTACTTGTTGTTTGTTATTTATTTATTTACGTTGAGTCGTCGTTAGTCGTTATTATTCATTTATTCATGTTTGTCGATATGGAGTTTCGGTTAATTATTACGTGAAATGGGAAAATAATAATAATAACGAATGGGATATATATTGACTCGGACTTGGATATGTGATGTTGTAACAATGTTGGACAAGGATTGGACGTATTGGATTTACGGTATTAGTTGAATGGACTATTATGGACCCTTTCGTATACGAGACGGAAGGATATGTTAGACTCGTAAGAGTTTAACATATCTGGAACCGAACAATACAAAATGGTCGATAAAACTAAACAACTAATATATACGCGAATAATATGTCCAATTATATAATATAACTTGTAAAACTTGACGATAATTAGTATTATTCAAAGAGTCGAATGACTCGGAAATGTCTTATAAACGGGCGCTTAATGCCAAAATTTCATTAAATCTTTTACAAAACTTAATCTTTTACCGACATTCTAAAAACATTTTCAAACCTTATATGATTTGACATTTTATCAACTATTTTGGGAAAAATGGGTGAATACCAAAACTACCTATTGTTGTTTGCTTGTTTGTTTATTTGTTTTATTTCCTCTTTTCTCGTCAGTAATTCTTTATTCTTTTCGTATTTCCTTTCTTTCTTCTCTCATATTCTCTCATGTTCGTTAGTATTCGCCGACTTTTGCTATTTTCCTTTTCTAAAATATCCACACGAGTCTTAAACTTTCCTTTTCTTTCAAACGCCATTGAAAACTAAACCTTTTTATAATAACACAGGTATTCAGCGAATACTACTTCATAAATTACTTGAGTATTATTTCTGAAACATGTTACTTGTTAGGTTGTGCTGATCCAGTACCGTTATGTTTGAACTTTCCGAATGTCGTTGTGCTCTACTTTTGATATCATCGTTGTGCCTTTACTCGTTAATGCCAGTTGTAATCTTTGTGAATGTCTTGCATTGCTGCATACTGAGGTGAGTTCATAGCCCCACTTTTTACTTACTTAAACTGTTTTATAAGCTACTTGGGGTGAGATACATGCTACTGTTTTGACTATGATCACAAATGTTTGAAAACTGTACTTTGAACTGAAAACTATGCTTTTTGCTTTCTGAAACTTATTTGAACTGGAACAACATTTATACTTTTCTGGTAGCTACTTTGCGAAACATCTGATAAGCACTAAGTACCGACCTTGCCAAAAGCAAGTCCCTCGATCATGAACCATTAATCACCTGCGGGTGAGCGCGATTATAGTTTATAGGCCTATAGGATTTGACCATCCCGCCATGTTAACTAAGGCCGGTCAGCATGTGATGCACTATAATTGAGTTACTAGGTATTTGAAAAAATACCTACTTTGGGGGCAACTACTATGATTATGAAATTACGCGGTTACTGTCAACTTACGCCAGGATTACTGGTGCCGGTTAACGCTCTGTGTGTCATGAGTTTAGTGCAGTGGTAATATCTGAACTTTCAGGCGTATAACAACGAAGCCCAATTCCATGGAAACTTAAAATATTGTGATCAACTACTTTACTTAAACCTATGAATTCACTCAACCTTTGTGTTGACTTTTAGCATGTTTATCTCAGGTGTCAAATCATTTTCCGCTATATCTTACCTTTGGAGGAGCTTGGTGGAGGGTATGACATGGTCATAGAAGACTCAGAAACTATTTGGGACCACTTTCAATCTTTTTACAAAACTTTATTTTTCCGCACTGTTTTAAATACTGTAAACTGTATGTTTTCAATCATAACGTTTCTTCTAAAATGGTTTAAGTAAAACCGTTCTTTGTACCTTGTGATTGTGATAACTATTCAATAACACCCCCCGACCCGTATGTTTCTGCTGATCCGATTTCGTGGTGTTACAATACTTTAACATACCGTTTGACCACCGACTCATTATGACAAGCTTGACATACGTTTTGACACTCGACTACGCTTTCAAACCATTGTAGGACCAACGGGGTACAACATTGATTGAGCTCGGTATTCTACCTAGCTCCTACATTCTTATCACGACCTTCTAACCTTTGCTTAGCCAGGCCCTATTCCTTATTCCAAGCCAATGCATAACACATGAACCTACAAACATTAGACACTTAAACAGTAAGTATTACACTTAGTAAGTAAAGCGAATATAACTTAACATCATACATCAAACATACATTACGCATCATAACCATCATTCCAACACAACATTAAGCATAACACATACCTTAAGCCATCACTAAGCATCACTATTCATACTTTAACCAATTCAATCCTACTCTATCAGTTTTTTGCTAGTTATGCCAAACTAGCCTTACCATCTACTTCCATATAAGCACATACACATCAAGTCATTCCATAACCTTAACATAAACAATACATAACACATAATGCATTGTAATCCATATAACATTAACTTATAACCGGTTTACTTACCTTGATTCCAAGCTAAGTCAAACATCATCATCATTATCATTCATCATCATCCTCCATCATCATCATCCTTTACCATTAAAATCAAGACCTATTAACACATTAATCAACATCTTGATCAAGAGTTTATATAACCCTTTAAACATACTCAACTTCCTTTCTAAGTCATCATATGATCATTCCTTGATCATATGATGAAATCTCACTTCCTCATAAGTATAGCCTTATTAGAATCAAGACAATAAAATACTTACTTGTAGGGAGATTAGTACTAAGCTCATCTCTTGATAGGGAACACAAAGCCTTCATCATAGGAACCATCAAGCCAACAAGCTTATGGTTTCCCTCCCTTTTCTCCCTTATAAATGAAACCTCAACACACATTTTTCTCAAGTCTTCTCCAAATTTCTAGAAATCTCTACATCCTGGATATTTAGTGGCATAAATTTGGCCATATGGCACATAAAGCCCCTCCATTCCTTTTCTTCCTATTTTGGCCACATATAAACTTATAAAACATTTAACCAATTACCACTTTAGTCCCTTAAGTCCCTTCTTATTATATTATGACACAATATATCTTATATAACCACGCTACACATTCTTTAACTATTACTTCACCCACCGGGTTTGACTAACCAATAACGTTAAACTTTAGTCCACTTCATCTAGGGTGGGACCTATTTTTATCCGTGAAACGGGTGTAACAAGACCCTCCAAATTATCTTGAAGATGAAGTCCGTGTGGTCGTGGTCTTCCATCTCTTCGAAGCTAATAGATTATATCAATATGAAAGGGGATTTTGGTTTATTATTCGGATTAGATCGGTGATGATGGAAAATGAAATGAGATGATCAATCGGTTATGATAGATGAAGAAGTTCCGATGAGTCATCTCATGGATGAGATATGTTAGGTGAGAGGATAGAGATGGTAGATGGATATTACAAAGGATAAGTATGTATTTAGGATTTGAGTTAAATGAGACATATGTGACTTATCTATAACCGTGTATCTCATTTGATTGGTACTGGGATGCGATTATAATAAATTATTATTGGACTCGAGTGTTTAAGATTTGGGCTTTGGATTATATTCGAACTATGGGCTGGACCCGAAATTATTTAATGGGCTGAAAGGTGTTATACAAATATTTGGATGCATACATTTTAATAATTTGTATTTGGCTAAGAACTGCGATGCACATTTCAACATTTCAATCATATCCATCATTATATTTATACTTCAATGTTTATGCTGAACATTACGTAAAGAACAATTAAATAAACCTTACGCGATGAACAATTAGATAAAACCTGTGGGCATCGCGCGGATCCTGAGGTAGCCCGAGTTATATATGATGAAAATTAGTGCCAAATATTACGCTATGAACACTTAGATACAGCCCGTGTGCATCGCACGGGTCTGAAGGACTCGTATTGTATAAGCCCCAATTTTTTGGCTTATTTTGTGACTTTTGGGCTTATATAATAAATTTATGCATGTATATAAGTGTCAAAATAAACCAGAAAAATTTATTTTGTGACCTTTTTAGCATTTTTTTTGACTTTTTTGGCTTATTTTGTGACTTTTGGGCTTATATAATAAATTTATACAATAAGCTTATTTTTGGGCTTTTGAACTTATTTGATTTCGGATTATGTTTGATAAGCTTAAATTTTCCGCCTTATTTTGAGACTTATGGGCTTATATAAGCTTACTATATCATAATAAGCTAAGCCCATAAGTCTCAAAATAAGCCAAAAAAATTTAAGCCTATGAAACATAAGCCGGGATCATATAAGCGCATATGCCCAAATTAAATAAGCTTAAACAAACACCCGTGTTAATTTGATGTAATTTAAATGGATGGTAGTTAATAATGTTTGGTTTTGACAATGAAAAAGTCAAAGTTGAGTAATTTGAGGGTTTTGTTGTTGTTGTTGCTGGAATTTTGGGTGGATAAGAGGACATGTGGTGTTTGTATGTCGGCTGGTTCGAAGGTGTTGGCGATCACTGAAATTGATGATCGGATATATTGGAATTATATTTCGACTGATGAATCAAGGTGAATCTTGTTTAGTTTTTAAATTGTGCATTAGGATTTGTATTAGAAGATAATTGTTTGATTTAGATTAAGGAAATGTTAATAAGTTACACTTATTTCACTAACTAATAGGTATGATTAGCATTCAACTTATGGATGTTAAGTTGTTAACTATGTGTTTTCATAAGTAACAGTTAATTGTTTAGCGTTTCCCATACAGTTAAAGAAAATGTTAAATTTGGCCTCTTTTCAAAGTTAAATTTGATAAATAATTAATTATCCATAAGGCCATAACCATAAGTCGGTTGATAAAGATCCAAATTTAGAAGAAAAACAAAATAACCGTAAGGTTGTTGTTAACTATAAGCCCGTCAGAACTATATTTGGAAAAAGCCCCATTAGACTTTTTGCTAACATTGTTACTTTTTTAGTACATGTTTCTAGCTTTTCTTCTTTTCAACATATTTCATATAATTGCATACCTTCAACAAATTTGGTGGCTTAAGGTAGAAGGAGACCTTGACTTTCAGTTTCCAGCTGGGACGTACTCCTTGTTGTTCATGCTTCGGCTTGGGAGGTTTACACGAAGACCAGGCCGACTGTTGTCTAACCAGGAAGGTGTCCATGGCTGCATTGACGGAGCTTCATAAGGTCAGGCAGGGGTTGTGGGCCCCCCAAAAAGATGACCACCCTATGTACTTTTCATTGTATGTTACTTATTAGCACACTATTACAAGAGTATTTTTAAAGTTTGGCCCCTCTAAAATGAAACAATTGTATTTTGGCCCCTCCAATAAACTTGGTCAAGCTCCGTCACTGCATGGCTAGGACATAAAACCTGTCCAATTTCAGCTTACAACATAAATTTCAGCTTACAACACCTGATGGTCAATAGGTAGTTTCAAAGTGTTTCTTGGAGAACACGGGGAGCTAGGAGTAGTGGAGTACCACCACGTTGGAGATTTTGTGGTTGATGATTCAAATGTTTCGACAAAGATTATGTTTTCTTTGACAAAAATTGATTGCACACATACGAAAGGTGGTCTATCTGTAGACTCGGTTCTTATTTGTCCTAGTAATTTGGTTAAATATTTTAGAGCTTTATTATAGCGACATTGTTCTATTTCAGAACACATTTTTGTGTGTGTTTAGACCTTAGTGTAAATATGCAGTAGTTCTTAGAGAAAGTATGCCATAATGTTGTGTATTTGATGTTCTGAACATTGTACAATACTCAAGTTTTGACAGATTTAATTTGATATTAGTATTTTCAAGAACAATATCTACTAATATGGGTTGTTTTGGGTACATGTTTGTTTTTTTAATTGTCATAACTATACTAAGAAGCTTGTTGATGAGAATGGTCATAAACAAGAAGATTTCTCTTCTTCTGAAGATAAAGCGCACTAAGCGTACACCTTTCTTTTCTTTGAAGAACGGGGCCTGAGGAGTTGTTAGAAGATGCCATTATGTTGACAATGAGGCGCGAGGCTTGAACTGCAGTGTTCAAATGTCATTGTCGATGAAGAACAAGGCCTGAACTGATGTGAACAGACGTTATAGCCGATGAAGAACGAGGCCTGAACTGATGTGAATAGACGTCATTGTCATTGAAGAACAAGGCCTGAACTGATGTGAACAGACGTCATAGTCGTTGAAGTTCATCAAGCTTGAGTTGCTTGAACCCCTACATCATGAGATATCACTCTTTTCGGCACCCAAACCCTGAGTCTTTCCTTCATTGGAATGAACGATGTACCTGCACTTAAGTAAAGACTTCCTGCATTGACATTAAGAGTTTGTTTGCATTTATATGGGTTAGTGATATCAGCATTTAGACCATTTAGGGTTTCACTGTCAACCTTGGTTTCACACTTAGTGAACATCTTTTGAATAGGTATCCATCTAAGACCAACAATCTTAAAAATTCTACCCGTCGGTATCCACCTAAGGCAAGATCTAAGAGTGTTTGGTTTCTCATGTACTGTGGAAGACTTGTTTAGAGAAGACCTTTGTCCTACAGCAATCTGCCTACCAGGTTTCTGAGTATGACTCTTTGGTTCTACAGGCTTGTTGTTGTTTCTAGTCTTAGAGGATTGAAACTTAGCGCGAGCATTCACTTCCTTCAGGAATTTAGTTATACAGTCATCATGATTTGCTTTAAAAACACATTTCTGACAAGTTAAGCAAACAAAATGTTTGGAGTCAGAGAAAGATCTAGAATTCTTAGAGTGATCAGCTACGGGAATCGCTTTAATCGATACGCAACTACTCTTAGAAGCAGGCAAGTTCCTAATTTTTTCCTGTGTGTTTTTCTTAGCATCCTCTAGGTTCTGATTTTGAACACTGTTTTTATGTCTAACATGTTCCTTTGGTGTCACAAATGACACACGCTTTGAACTAATCCTAGAGGGACTAGAGGCACTCATATGATGAGGTTTTGCGAGCATATTTTCCTTTTCCTTAGGTCTAGATTGTGAAGTGACTGGTTTTGACAAAACTTGTTTCGAATCAACTTTTGAGGCAAACCGTGGTTTTGATGATTTTGGTCGTTCAGATCTAAACGCAGTCAGTTGTCTAACAACTGATTGGTTTCTAAGTGGTGGTTTCCCCAAGATTGACGATTCTGCAAACTTAGTGTTCACACCATTTCCAGTTGATTTTCTTAACTCATTTTTCAATGCTGCGATTGCAAAACCCTTTTCCTGAAGTTGAGCATTGAATTCATCATTTTTGGAAATCAATACAGTCTTAGTTTTCACTTCTTTGATAGAGTTATACAGTTCATTGCATTGAATTTTCAAAGTGTCATTTTCATACAGTAATTCAGCCACTTTATGTTCTAGTTCAGCAATTTTTGTTGCATTAACATCATTATCATGTTTAGCCTTAACTTCATTACACATATCACGCATCTCAGCAATACATTTTTTCAGGTTCTTGATCGTTAAGTTTTTGGCTTCTAGCTGAGCTTTCAAATCATTTATCATAAAAAATTCACGGAATTCAGGAAATTCCGGATTCCTACATGGTTGGTTAGTTTGCAGACTTTCTTTCTTTTGTTGCATTAAGATTTCAAGTGAAATAAAATATTTTTCAAGTTGTAAAAATCTGTTTGAATGTTCATTATAAACTTCTTTTTCAACCATATCATTTGATTTGAAAAACTCAGCCGTAGGCAAAGAACTTGACGCATCATCATGTTCAGCTTCCTGATCAATTTCTCCCCCCTTATGACTCATATTTGTTGAATCAGAGGTGATATTGCTATCAGTCTTTTCCAACAGATATGTATCATAAGTAGGTTTAATTTGATCAGTGTGTTGATGTTCATTAGCAAGGACATTGTTTTGACCAGACAGATGTACCTCAGCAGATGGTACTTGGTGATTTACTGAACTGAGATCTGCATCCACATCATGTGCGATATCAGTCCCTGAGCTGTTGCAATCATCCTGCTAATTTGACTCTGTCTCGTTTCCCATGTGTTGTGCCCTATCATGAATGAACCCCGTAACATTACTCATAAATTGAAGTAATGTCCTTCTAAACAAGTTAACCTCAGTTCCAGTGTAATTTGCAAAACACTTTTTCGCCATTTGACTATCATCATCATAATCTTTAGTGTATTGCAAATCAATGAACACTTGGAATTGGTTGTTGATCACACCCAAAGAAGCCATGGATCTATCTTCAGAAAAATCTCCTTTATCAAGTTGTTGTTCAAGTTGATCCAAATACAGAATCATTTTGACTGTGAAAATCTGAACATCTTGACCAAAGAGTGATGCGAATGCACGCCTGTATCCTCCCAAGTATCCGGGCTGTTCGAAGAGAACCTTGATATGTGAATGAAGTAATCGAAAACATTCAATGCAACTTTCCTTTGCATTATCCAACATTAGTGACTGAAGCACCTCTCTCTCTTGTGAATTTGAGCATGAAGATTCCACATTCGCATTATAAGAATCACACACGTTTATTTGTTGTCCAAAATTGGAAATCATTTGTTTATCATACGTGTCGTACAACTTGAATACCTTAGATATGAAGGAGTCTGAAGTAGTAGACATGATGTAAACGTGCACGGGATTTTACAATTCTAAGATTTAAACCAAGAAATAGATTCTTTCGCGGGATTTTATAAAAATCAAGAATAAACCGTGAGATGATAATGATAATATGAACTGTTGTTGGATTTTGGTTGAAAGGGTTTGAGTGAATTCAAATAACCACTGTAGTTTTATCCAATACACTTGAAACTATCTAATAACTAGCACGGTAGTTATATTCAATGAACCCGAAAAATTTCACACAAAATTAATTCACAGTCTCGGGTTAACAAAGCACGATCAAAAGTTTCGTCCAAAATTATATCTCAAAAATGTTTATCCCAAAACAACCAAATTCTTCCTTGTGAAAATTAACCAAACAATGTCAACAAGATTGGCCTTGTGTCATCAATTCAAACGAGATAAGCCCAATGTCAAACTCAATAAACCACGGCCGAAGAGAAAAACAAGCTTAGCCTAATCCAATCTCCTATTAACCCTATATCATTGATATTTATAAACACCACTCAACCTAATCCCTAACCCTAATATTAGCAGTCACACTAAACACTCACATCACCTACACATTAGCAACCTTAATTCTGATCAAGAATAAGGAAGACGCAGCCAAAAAAAAATTTCAATTCGCAAAAACTTGACACCCCTCATTTTCTTAACTATCACCGCAGCCACTAACACAACTCTAAGACCAACACACCTTTATGTTAACTTCAATCTCAAATGGTTAGGCTGTGACATACTAAGATGAATTATGTTCGCGACTTGAAATCCTTTAAAAGTCACGGGTAGGTGCTGATTCTTTTCGTTTTTATTTTAATCGAATGAAAAGATGAGCTGAAACTGATTTTGTGTTTCAAATATTGTGACTAATTTTTTCAGTTTTGAATTTGGTTAGAAAAGATGGGATGCAACTGATTTTCAGTTTTGAGTATGCTTTCGTTGATGTTCTGTTGAGATGGATTTAGGATAGAGGTGATGTAGTTGTATAGAGATGGTTTGGATTTGGATTAGTTGTTGTAAATTAGTTTTTGTAAGCAGTTTCGAATGAATTTATTGTTGTAAGCAGGTTTAGATTTTTGTAATGGATTTGATTTATCTGTACATTTTGCTTCTTCTTGTTCTTTCCTTTTGATGAAACTTTGAGTGGCCAAACCGCTGGTTTCTTGGGTCAAAATGCAATTGTCAAACCGCTAAGTAGCAACCACAAGCCGCTAGTACAAATTGCTAGTATCAGAAGTGTATCAAACCGCTGGTTTCTTGGGACAAAATGCAATTGTCAAACTTTGAGTGGCCAAACCGCTAGAATCAGAAGTTTATCAAACCGCTATATCAAATGACAGTCAAACTGCCACTAGTCCTTTTGGTCAAACCACTAGCGGTAGCCAACAAAGCAGTCACTTTCAACCGCTAGTTGTCTTTTTCCCGTTTTGGCTACTATCCAAAGCACAATCCTTAGTCCTGTTAAACTGCTACAACAGTTTAAGTTAAAAAAAAAAAGTTGTGCACTAATAGTCACAAACCGCTACCAAACATTTCCCAAAATAACGCAAAAACACAACAACTATTGTCCTTTTAATAGCAAACCACTGGAATGTCACCATCAAAAAAAATTGTCGCCTTTTTTTGTTGTCGTTCCAAACCGCTATCAAGAAATGATAACAAACCGCTACTAAGAAATATTGACGCAACAGGAGCAGTTTTTTATATGAAGCACCTTTTTAACAAGAACCAGTTTTTGATATGAATCAACAAGAAAAAGCACACATTTAGCTCTTAAACAGGCAGACCAGGGAACATTAAACTTAACAAGACTGAGATGGAACAAATGGGCCTTAAACTGTTAAAGCCCAAACTCAAAATGAACTTGTTTAACCAGCAGATGAAAGAAGCAAAAATAGTAGTATCTAACACTGTCTTGTTTTGTGTATTCGAACCAGAAGAACAAAACAAAAAAAAAACAAGAATTCGAATCAAAAAAGTAAACAAAATAAGAACAAGAAAGTAGAAACCATGAATCCAAGCACACACAATCAATCGAACCTAACCTTGGCTCTTGATACCAATTGTAATCTATGCATACTTGGGTTAGAGGTTGATGAAGAATTCTAGAGAGAGAGAGAGATGAGAGTGTTGGGAGATTTAGAGAGAGAGAAAGAGAGAAAAATTATTGTAAGATTAGAAACCTCCAACCCTTCCCAAGTGTGGGAAGGGGTATTTATATTACAAGATATAAGTGCCCCGAGTGGGCTGTGGAGTGAGCTGATAGTGGGTAAAGAACCGACCCACTCCACGAATACTATACTAACTAAACTAATAATAATAATAATACTAATAATTCTAATAAGCCTACGAGCTACACAAATGCTAAATCGATACTCGGGGTGACCGAGTCTTCACATTAATATTTATATTCCTAACATATACCCTGGAAATTACACTGTCACCAAAAACATGATCTCCATAACCCATAATTGCCCCAAAATGGTCGTTCCCGAATCTAAATGTCCCGATAAATTTATTCATAAAATTCTTTAGCCGTGAGCGATCCCCGGTCATATGTTTTGAGCATCCTGAGTCCAAATACCAAAGAACGATTTGTACGACCTGCATTTGAAAACAGACAATGATGGATAACTGAAAAAGGTGGATCCCCATGTGCAACTGGGGTCCGTTGGGTTAGCACAAAGAAACTCTAGAACTACAGGATTCATAGATGCCATGGTATTCATAGGGGAAACATTACTAGTAGCAGCAATTCACCTAATTACAGGGCATTGTGTCTCTAAAGGGAAAATTTGACCAGTTGGCTTCCATTCCTTAACAATCACTACATTATGATTTCTCATTCTAGTTAAGGGGCACTGATCTCCTAAAGTGAAATTTCTTCCAGTGGGTCTCCATTGATAACCAACATGAGCAAACAATTTTCTTGTTGCTTTCTAAATTTGCTTAATCAGTTTAGGTTTCCTAACATTCTTAACTGGGGATCGTTGAGAAGATATCAAGAATGACACAACACATTCATCATGATTACCAGAAATTAAGCATTCATTACATGTCTTACAGATAGCAATAGAATTCGAATTAATTACAGTACGCTTATAGCTAATACTAGAATCAACACTATTTTTTTTTATCAAATCAAACTTATTGTTCCTAAGGTGGACTTCTACTTTCTTCTCATGAGCACTCTTAGCTGGTGCAGTCCTATCTTTCTTTGCATTGCGACTAGGCTTTGACCCGCTAGCTTTAGTGTCACTGTTTACTCCTGTAGAAGCAATGATGGGAACATTAGTTTGTTTCACTGCCATTTGTTTTTCCGGTTTTGATGTGTTGGGTTCAGATGTTTTCAGTGGTACATCAAAGGTTACATGCTTGTTCTTAGTCATTGAGGATGATGCAATAAACCTATCTCGCTTGTTATCAATCTTAGGACATGTGCCAACGACGTATTCTAAGAGTTCCTGAGATCGTTTAGTGAGGAAGCAGGCATTTACAACTGCACTATCAAGTGGTTTATCTATCCTATCCTCTTCTACGGTCTCACGAAGAATGTCAAGACTATCCTTAAGATGAGTGAGATACACATGATGAGCTGACCTATTGTTTCTAAGAGGAAGCGGAATAGTCACAGCATCAATTGCATATTTTCTACAAGCAGAAACCTTTGGAACAACATTATCACTAGTGATGATTGGCATTTTCCCTTTCACCCGAGTCTTTAGATTCTCAATCTCATTTAGCAAAGAAGTTATCTTTCCATTGTGATTGTTACGTGTGACTTTAATCGAGTCATATAACTCTTTGTAATACTGTTTGATTTTTGAATTTCAGCTTGAAATCACTCATTTTCATGTTGTAATTTATTGATGGTGTCTTGATAGTGAAAATTCTGAGAATCTAAAGACGATGGTTTATGGGTACCAATCACATCACTCATATTTGATTTTAATTAGGCAATTTGGGCCCTCAATTTTCTAATCGTGTTAGTGTGAGCTTGAATTTTTTCATCACGTTTGCTCAATTCAAAATATGCATCAAATTCAGGAGCATCCAAAGATGTCTTGGCATTTGAGATTTTGGTTCTTTCTTCTAGATGTTGATATTTTAATTGCAAATTAAAATTATCAACCTCTAGTTTTGAAAAATGCCTGACCATGTTGTCATGGTCATCGTTTTTGATTTTTTCATGCAATTTTAAATTCTCCCCCTCAAGCTCAACAACACGATTCTGGGTAACATTCAATGCAATAGACAAGTCATGAAATTGACAAGCAGTTAAGGCAGAATCAGTAGCAGTATAAAATACATCCTGTGCAATACATCTAGCAATCATATTCTCATGGGTGATGAGAATGTTCTTGTTGGTCTCACAACATTTAAGATCAATAGCATTTTGTTTTCCCATGTTTTCCATTTCTTTAAACACTTCTTTCATTTCTTTTAATTCAGTTTCAAGGGTTTTTTGCATTCCCACAAAGTGTTGTTTGAGAAGTTTAAAGAATGGAATAACCTCAGTTAAGTAGCTCTATTTTGTTTGTTCAAAACCCCTTTCCCCTTCAGTAATTTCCGTTGGCGTAATTCTCTTCTTACATGTTTTATCAAAATCAGCGAATAGTTGACAAAAAACATATATGCTAATTAGAGTTTTACATTTTGTGGGAAGAGTTAAAGGAACTAAGTGCATGGGTGTATTGGGTGGGTACATCGTTGCTGCAGCTATCTATCTAAGGGGTGGAGTTTTGGCTTGAAGTTCCTCGGCTTTCCTTTTTTCTAAATCTAAGAACCAAAATATTTGTTCTGGGGTCAACTTAGTTTGAGGCACAAAAATAGCTAATCGGTTCTCCTCATAGTAATCATGGGGTTTGATTATGACTCGATTTGCTATACATTTGGGATCCTTCATTTTTTCAGCCAACTTTTCTCTATTTATTACTTCTATCTCATTAGTCTCTTTAAATGATGACACATCAGGAGGGGCATGACCAGGCTTAAGCAGTACATTTCCATCATATAAGGAAGGTTGGGCTACTTTAGCACTCCTAAGGAAAGCTGATTTAGGTTCACCTACATTCCTTTCACTATGTTCATCACACAACTTTTTATGCTTTTGAATCATTTGAGCAGTTTGTCTGGTCTGGTCTTGTGCGTACAACTTATTTTCAATCTTATTCTTTAACGTTTTAAGTCTGGAAAAATCATTTAAGAGTTTTGTTTCTTTTTCTTTGAAATCATGTTCTAGTGTAATTACACTTTCTTGGATCTCCTGTTTTTGTTTAACAGTTTGATCAAGTTGTTTTCGAAAAGAATATAACTCCTTTTTCAATGTTTCTTCCCTTAAATTACGTTCTGTTATGAATGTACGCATTTGACTATCCATTTTTTGCTCACGTTCAGTTAGCTCAAATTTTGCACGTTGTTCATATATGGCTACCTGATCTTTGTAGATGTTAATTCTAGTGGTCAAGGTGTCATCAGGGATAAACACGGTGTTCTCATGCAACTCACAAGTATTATCAACAACAGAAGATGCACTACTTGGTACAACAGACACGTCGTTGTGATTCACATATTGTTCATATGGGATAACATTACTATTTCCCATATCAGCAGTATCTGATTCAACAACATCTGTCTATTGTACTTTGTTGGGAACCTTCTGTTCATCAACCATGTTATACGTGTCATATAGTTTTAGTACCTCAGATATGACAGATGCGTTGGAAGGACCAGATTGTTGTGAAGATGAGACTGCAGAAGACAAATTAGCCATGAAGATGGTTTGAGGAGTGGGTTCATCATCAACGTCTGAGTCAAAAGCATCACAGTCATCAGCTTGGAAGATGTTGGGATCATTTATTGCCAAGTCCTGAACTGGTTGATCATCCACATCAGCATCAAACGTGTTCCCCTCATCGCCAGCAAGAAACAATAACTCATCTTCGTCCAAAGCTGCTCCATTCTCTTGAGCTTGCATCAATAGCATCTTATCTTTGAAGTAGTCAGAGTTCTGTGGACACTTTGGTTGAGTGCAGTTCCTTGCTATGTGTCCTAGTCCAGCATAGTTGTAACACTTGGTTTGCCTTCCCTGTCCCTGATTAGCATTCCCAACTCTGTTATGTATGTTACCCCGAGCAACATTCCTTTGATTCACATTCTGCCTTCCCTGAACATTCTGAACCACAACCCTTCCATCTTCCACTGTTGCTTGATTACGTGGATTTGATGAGGTTCGAAGTTGGTTGTTGGTTTAAGGGAGTGTTGCTCTGAACTATCGGACAAGTAAAGAAACTTGGTTGGAGAGATTATCAATCATCTTGTCGGTATGAGAGTATCCTGAGTCCAGTTGGTTGTTCACAGCAGATGGTGGATGCAAAGATGATTGGACAAATGATGTCTGATTCTGTGATGAAGAATGATGGTAATAACCTCGATCAAGTGAGGATTGATTGAACGGCTGAACATTTGAGACAAATGCAAGTGGATCATTAGATGTTGTTCGATTAAGTTTTTCCCTTAGTTGACGATCATAGACAACATGCTTTTCATGTTGTTGTAAGTAAGCATACAGCTGTTCATAATTGGTCTATCTCAATCCTTTGTTGAGCTTCACGGCTGTAACAAATCTATCCCACTCGGGTGACATGTTGTTCACAAACTTAGAATTGAGCTGGATATTTGGCATTGTCATCCTGATGATCCTCATGTCATTCACAAGCTTGAGAAATCTCACATAATAGTCAGTGATGTTTTCACCAGGATTCATCTTGAAGTGCTCTTCACGATCTTCTTTGGTCAGTTCAGATCCAGCTAGAAGCATTTTGACATTGTCCCAAACAGCTTTGGCTTCAGTGTTGAAGTTGATAAGCTTGTAAACGTCTTTGGGAAGTCCTTGAATCATAATGTTAGAAGCTCTAATGTCTGCATCATAACGCTTCTTTTCCTCCTCATTAAGATCGTTGTAAGTACGTGGCCTGTCGATTCCAAGAGTGACAGTTCCATCCTCAGCAGTAGTGACAGCATCTCTAGTGGTGCCCATTTGAAAAGGTCCTTCATCAATGGATTTAAGAATGTTAACACCATTCTCTTTTCCCAAGCAATAAGGTCGTATTCTTTGTGCCCATGACTCATAATCCATCCTATCAAGCATAGGAGGGCGGGTATCGGACCCGGCAGCTTGAATGTCATCAGAAGAAGTGCTTGCCATGATGTGAACTTGCACGGGATTTTAGAATTCTATGATTTAAGCCGAGAAATAGATTCTTTTGCAGGATTTTACAAAAATCAAGAATAAACCGTGATTTGATTACTTGAATTTGTTATGATGAAAGTTTGGATCGATAATGATTAGTGAATGTATGTTAGGATTGGTGATTGTTTGTTGGACTTTAACTTGGTTTGATTGAAATAAGTTTACGTTATGAGTTAGGCAAGTGGCAAACCGCAGACAACAACTCAAACCGCAACCTGTGTTAGACAAACCGCAATAGAACCAAAACGCAATGTCGAGGACAAATCGCAACCCATCAAAACACAGTAACAGCAAACCGCAGAAACTACGAACCGCAGCAAAGCAAACCACAAGGCTTAAAAATGCATAACTTGGTCAAACCTCAGAGAATATAAACCGCAACTTGAAGCATACCACAGAGACCACAAACCGCAACAACTCAAACCGCAAGAAGTCAAATCGCAGCACTATTAGACAAACCGTAAAGGACAAAAAGTCACTTTCAACTGCGTTTTGTCTTTTTCCCGTTTTAGCTAAAAACCAAACCGCAACCCGAAACCAGATCAAAACGCAACACAAAACGACTTTAAATATCACAAACTGCAATCACAAAATTCACACCGAGAGTCAAACCGCAGTGAGGAAACTCACTTAAATCTTCCAACAAAACCACAACATAAGCCGTGTATCACCACTAAACGCTACTAGATATTATAGAACACCTAAGAGTACAAAGTATTAACCAATTTAATCATAAACAACGATTAAACCATGGTGTTTTCTTTCTATTCTAGTCGAACCACAAAAACAAGAAAAAAACGCCAAGAACACACCACAAATCCATGAAAATGCAATCACTCGAACCTAACCATGGCTCTAATACCAATTGTAACATGTTCACAATCATAACACACAAGAAATATATAGATTCGGCCCTATATATTTAGAGAGAGAGTGAGATGAGATGGGAACTTAGTGAGAGAAAGAGCAAGTGAGATTAGCTTGAAATAATGAGAAGTTCCAACCCTTCCCTTGTTTGGGAAGGGGTATTTATAGTACAGACACAAACGCCCCACATGGGCTATGGAGTGAGCATAGTGGGTAAAGACCCGACCCAACTCCATGGTGTTACTAAGTCTAAACTAATATGATTAATCCTACGAGCTACTTAATGCTAATCCATACTCGGGGTCACTGAGTCTTTTATATGAATATTTATATTCCTAACATATTGAGTCATGCTATTCTGACAAGTTAAATCTGTTATATAATCGCTAATGTTTAGGCCACATGAAATCATAAGTGTGTAAACTCGTATGAGTCGTATGTCGTTAAATTATTTTGTTTCGTAAAACATGAGTGGTTGTGTGTATTATATGAATCGATTGAAGACTAAAACATAAGTGTATAAAAAGGGAAGTGGAGTCGTTTTGAACCTATAGAAGGGTATGAACATCAGATTTGTTTTGTGTTGTGGAGTTTGTTTGTGTCGTGATAGCTGCTAGTAGTCGACATATTATACACCTTGTTAGTGCAAATATTACGATATTTAAACTAAACCGTTTCTTCGGTTTTAATAATGACAAACATGTAACTTGTAATGTATAACGTAAAATGTGCAAGTTACTTGTAAATACAAATAATCAACGCATACTTACATCAACATCTCTCAACGTATCAAGTATGCCTCAACAGAGTCGTAGATTTTCATCCCGACGTAAATCACTCAAGGTATGAACAAACAAATTTAAACTTGATGGACGATCAAAATACGTTTTACAAATTATTTTTGAATTAAAAAAAAAAAGAAATGTTTTATTTTAAAAAATAAGTTAAAAAATCCCAACAGCTATTTCCCCCCCCCCCAAATCAGCTCCAAACTTTCCCAAAAAAACTTTTACCACTAAAAACAAAATTTAGAGCGTCCCTGTCTGGGACGGTACCACGGTACCACTAAAATTAGTGGTACCGTCTGGTATTTTGTGGTACCGTCCGTATGTAACTGCTAGTCTTTTTCTTTGCCTATAAATGGTGGACCATTTTACACTTCCAACTCTATTTTTCCAGTTAGTTTTTCTCTGGTCTAATCCCTTCTTATTTATATCACTTTCTTTGATCATTTAGAGAGTCTTAGTTTGTTTAAGAGTGATCCTTTCATCCAACCAAGAGATCACCTTCCTTCCTCTACTAGTGCAAGAGAAGAACACATAGTATCACAAAGATACAAAGTGTTATAGTGTTAGTCTTGTGCACTCGTAACACTTGTTACGCGCTTGTTGTATCCTAGCATACACCAAGTTGATTTTCTTTTGAGTAGTTTGTGAGAGTAGATCATTGTGATTTTTTTGAGATCTTGGAGATCTCTTGTAACTTGTGGGCTTGTGTGTTGATCAAGTGGATCAAGGGTAGATCGAGTAGATCGAGTCAAGTGAGAGTAGATCATTGTGATCTTGTTGAGATCTTGGAGATCTCTTGTAGCTTGTGGGCTTGTGTGTTGATCAAGTGGATCAAGGGTAGATCGGGTAGATCGAGTCAAGTGTGTTGATTGTGTGAAGTAGTAAGGATCGTGTGGATCATGGTAGATTGGTACTAGCTAAGATTAGTACTCGACATTTAGCTTAGTGTCAAAAATAATGATAAGCGACGTTGTACGGTTTTCTCCGCCTGAAGGGAGCTTGTTGATTAGTGAAGTAACTCTCGAGTTAGGTACTCGAGGAGTGGAGTAGGGCGAAGAGGAGCTTCGTGACCGAACCACTATAAATCATCGTGTCCGGTTGTGCCTTCTTTACATATCTCTTTACTTTTATTGTGAAGTTATAATTAACAACTTGGTGGATCTTTGGAGCAAGTGGGATTAAACAATAATAATGAATAAATATGATGCGCAGTGGAATAAACAAAACGATCATTATTATTGCTACAAGGTTCTTCGTCAGCATCTCTAACAACTACTAACAAACACAAACAGCCCCAATGCTACGTGATCAAGTGTAGCACGGTTACCTACTCTAACAGGGATCAAAGATCCTTGAGGCTTAACCACAAACTAGCCTAGGCGTCTACATAAAGACTTAACGCCTAGACATATACACACCTTTCCTGGATGTTAAATCTTTAACATCTGTATATAATAATGAACGCCCCATCTCTTTATATAATAGAGATTTAGGGTTACAAAGACTTTAATATAATACAATTTAGGTCCTTCATCTTTGTCTTCATAAGTCTCCTTCATCTTTCATGTTTTGTCAATATCAACTCAAATTTAATTCCCAACAATCTTTCCCTAGTTGATAATGACAAAAATCAAATATGAAAGATATAGACATCCCCTTAATCCATGCTATATCATCAAGGATCTTCAAGCTGCAATCTACTTCGTAAATATTCTTCAACTCTTTTTCATCATCAATTAGGGGAAAAAAGTATGCATCTTTGATCTTCATAACCACACACCAGTATCATACTTCCAATCCAGTCTTCCAATGTCTTGAATTACCCACCATTAAGAACATCAAAATGCTTACTTTTATAAATGAACTCAAGACAGAAAAATCCTAAACCATCAGTAAAAATACCAGCTAATAATTGTGAAAACCTTCACCTCGATGTAGCATATAAATGGTTAAACATTTTAACAATAAGCTTCCCCTGAAACCCATATGTTAACCATTTGTTAAATCTTCAATTATGTAAGCTTTATGTAATGAGGAAGAAAACTAACCATTACTAACTTGATGCTGAAGTAGAATAACCCAAACTCGTGTCTTAAATATGACTTCGAACGTATACCTGATGTATAGGGAGACCGCAATCTCTTGACAATAATCACTGAGTACAATAACGTAACTCCTTAAAGTGTTTGTCAATTCATAGATATAATAAGAACACAAACTCAAAAAATGCCACTTCATCGTCAAATAAGGAATAAATAATCTTCTTCGCCCATTAGAACAAAGAAAAATGAGCTATAAAACCTTTAAGAACAGGAACTAAAATCCAAAAATCTTTTGTGTGTGTATCTTCCCCTCGTGTGTGTATTGGAACCAACCTGTTCTAAATCAACTACATATGCTTCCCCTCACTTCCTGTAGTCTCATGCCACCACTGACTTCCCTCGAGAAGTATAAACACAAATCCAGTAAAATCATTATCCAGTAGGAGCACTAAGTAGCATCAAAGGAACACTAAATAATGCCAACCACTGAGATACCTTGAGTAAAACCTTTTTGTCCATAGTGCATGAAATACAACAATTAATGGAACCTTCACATACATGTTGCGTATAATGAAAACCATTCTGATTGTAGGTACTGCTATTAGAATATCTTACCATCCCATGATATATCACAATCAATAATATATGAGGTAAGCAACCGACCCATTATCTTCATGATGTGAATAAAATAAGCAGTTCAATAGGTAAATACTTCACCGACCCATGTGATAGAAGGAATATTAAAAGTTCACCGTCCAATTACTTCATAATGCATGCACATCGACCAGTATACCTTTCTTGTGTATGTCGAGCCAGTAAACTTCCACAACTTCAAAGAAGAGAAACCCTTCGAACAGTGCAAAGAATGGCATAGCAGTACATACAAATTACGCGAGCAATACTAAGTAAACATCGTGGATAACAGTACAAACTTTTGTCACGAGCAGTACTAAATAAATATGGGCAGTACAAACATATGGTATATCGAGTAGTACTAAATGCAAGGTAGCAGGACACACCAACCAATCTTGTTCTTGTTGTCGTCGAAACATGCAGTACAAGGAACGATCAACAGCAGTACGAAGGAGTAACCAACAGTACAAACTTTGTTAAAGAGCAGTAATATCGATTTAAGATGTAGATTTTGCTTAGTACACCATTATGCAAATTAGGGTTTGGTTGTGTAATAACTTCAATAAACCTGATGAAACCGAAACCCTAAACGAGATCATTACCAGGACACCATGCAATCTTCTTTGAGCAGTATTGGTAATGCATAGGAGTCGAGTTTATCAATATGACCAGTAACCTTATAACCATATCCAAACCACGTGACAAGAATCCAATTATCCAAAATCTAAAGCGTATCACAGTTGCAACCATATTCAAACCAACTCTCAGTTTGTTTCCATTGCAACAAACCCTTAAACTGATATCATCAAGTGAATTAAGGTTTGTACATGTCGCATCTTCAAAAGAACAAGATTGCACATTGGTAACAGTACCCTGTTGATCATATTCTCATACCAGAACTTGAAGCATAATCAAGAGAAACCATATTAGGGTTTAGAACACCCCTAAACACCACACGTTCCAATAAAAGAATAGAGTTTGTAAGTGTCCGGTCATGTCTTTAGAACGAGTCGTAAAGTCATGCGGTTTTGAAAGGAGTGTTTGGGACAAACCATTATTTTTTAGTAAAAGTATTATCATAATTTTTTTTTTAGTCCTAAACGTGAAAATGATGCTTAATATATATTTTATATGTTCAGTATCTATTCTATTAAATTTTACATCTTTCCGTCGATTCGCCGCACTAAAATAATAAACTGAATCAGGGAACATGTCACGGTACCACTAAATATAGGATGGTACCGTTATATTTAACGGTACCGTGGGGTATTTAAAGGTACCGTGCATCTGTCTGTCTGTTTTCAGAATTGGGTCATTTACATAAATTCGTATAAAATCAACCGTCAGTCCATAGGAGACGTGCCCTCCATCGTTTTAAACGTAATTGAGTCTATTTTCATTTAAAAATATCTTTATAAATTGTTTCTAAATGAAAATATATTAGAGTCCTTTATTTTAAACAAAAGATCTTTTTTTGTTATGACGTTTGCGCAAATTTTTTGCCAAAATGAAAAAGGGCATTTCAACTTTTGAACATTATTGTATTTTCAAAGTGACTTAGTAAAAATCTTTGAAATGGGGAGGAAACCAAATCATTTAAAAGGAAATAAATGAAGTCAAGCTAGGTATACATTGTTATACTTAATACACAAAATGACGATAAGTATTTTTGTGTGTTATGCTAAATGGTTATTTGTTTTTTTTTTATGTCCTAGTATTGTTAGTTAATATTTTTTTTGAGTGCTTATAGTTATCTTTAGTTGAGCAAATTATATCTATAATCACAAGCGTTTTACATGCCTTGTTGCTATGTGTTGATTATTAGTTTTCCGGTTTATGCGTCAATAGGACTTAGACTAGACTTCTTTCACTAAGTTGCTTAATTGATTTTGCATTGCATATAGGCATAGACCAGTTTTCTGGCATATGTGTTTTCGATATCTTGTAAGTCTTAAAATGTTTTAGTAACCTTCTTAGGAATAGAAACTAAGTTGGTTGATCATGTGTGTCGAAAGATATTGTCTTACACAATTATTTTTCCAAAGGTTTAAGTGTAAAAAGTATATCACCTCAAAATACTTAACACTTTCATTAAATCCGTAACATGATCTCTAAAACATCACATACTCTTGTCTTGCTTGAACATGAGTTGTCTAAAAAAAAATTTTATACTAATGAGATGTCGAAAACTAAAAATATTATACTTAATAATATAAATAGTTTTTCGCAAATAAAAATAAATGACAATATCGAAGTAGTAAGTTAATATGTCATTAACCTCACACATACAACTAGTATTAGAATAAATGGAACACATTCCTTAAATTTTTATTTTCTTTTTAAAAAGAGTGATCGTGAGGGTCAAGAAAGATTTCGAGTACATTTCAATTCATTATTCAAATTATGATTGATATCATCATCGAATCTAATTGACAAGTTTTCGAGTATGGACATGAAATTGGAGTCATTATTTGTCTAGCTTCAAGATAACATCAAAATATAATGAAATATATTATCTTGAATCTACATACTCAATCACAATCGGTTGTTATGAAAATAATGACGTCCTCTCAAGACGAAAATAATATGCATCGGATCATAACTCACACTTGTGTTGAAGATGTCATATTGAGTCTTCTTGTCCAATGGTTGTGTTCCAAACATTAAACTAATATGTTTAAAAAGATGCATAAAATACACAACTAAGTAGGATTGACAACTTGGATGTTTCATCCGAAATATACAAGTAATTTACATTGCAATGCAATTAGTAAATGTGTCATTTCCGAAAAACCAAACACAAGCAAACAAACAACATATGTAAACTTTGCTCATGAACGACTTAACACTCAAAATCACATGTCAAGTAAAAGTGTCACACATAATATGTTATTAACTATTATGTACGACATCAATCTTCGAGGAAATCACATGTATTTATCTTATCAAAAGATTGAAAAAGGATAATTTATATCATATGCATCTCATTCCCTTTGTAACATGAATGGTTGTGTTACAAGAGAATACATTGCATCTTGTTAATAAATATAGGATATTAGATTTGAATAATAACCCAATACAACATGTGTCATTGCATAAACAAGTAAAATTGGTTATACACTAAAATACTTGTTTTACTAAGCATTCGTAAGAGTGATAAGTTTCCTCTTAGAAAAGCATGTGAGAGGATTCGATACACTATAAGGTTGTTAGACCTTTGTTACTTTGTATATATGATATATTAAGTTAATATGATTAAGTATGCGGAATCTACTTAATCACACTTAGAAGGTTATTTGGTTATGGAAATGGAACAGTGATGTTTGTTAAAGAACAATGAACAAAGAAGGTTTTATCACTAAACGATTCAATATTATTCATGATAATACGAGTGATCTTCACTATCACTAGGGTTACAAAACCTTGAATCTTATGTTTCTATGACTTATGATATTGTTGTGTTTGTTCTATGTTCTTAACAGTTATGATCTAATTAATGCGTACAATATCTAAGCCTATGATTTCTCTTTTATAGTCCAAGAGAGATCTTTACAATATTGTCAAGTCTAATCGAACACATGCTTGAGAGTGTCAGTTATTATGATACAACATGTTTCTGTGTTTACAACTTGTTACTGAACACTTTGTCTAAAGATATTATCTACCGTGTATTGTTGACTATTATACACATAATATCTTCTTATACTTATCCAACCAGCAGTAGAATACTTCAACAGTTATCCACTCAGCAGTAGAATCTTCTTCACTAGCAGCAGCATCATTCAGCAGTAGAATGTTTAACGCTAGCAGTAGAATCAAATGCACTAGCAGTAGAATGGTACTTAGAGTATTTATTTGAGCAGAACTGATCTTATGAACATGTAATTTCCAATACTAATCTTCAGAACATTTAATTCCCAACAGTATGTTTGTTGAAATATCCAATATGTCTCATTTCAAATATAATACTCACAAGATCTATTGAGGTAAGTAACCTTTATTAGATTCTTTTCTCAAGATATGCAAATGAGCATTCTTGAAACACTCTCGATGTAGTAGATTCTACATTGTATCACATTAGAGCATCTCATGGTTCTAGGAAACCAAATCATGTTAAAATAACATGCAACAACTCAACAAACAAAGGTGTTATCCAAGAGATCATAAAATGCACCATCTCCACCAAATAACCTCTAAATCTCAAACACGATATTAAAACATTTTGCTTGCCTTTGTTAGGAGTTGTGTAATACATGTCATCTTTTTAACCGACTTTCAAAATATGGTTGGTTGAGTCATATTAGGCCATGTATTAGTGAGATAAACTAATATCATCTTTGCTATACTTCGATAGGCAAATATAGGAATTTGAATTTTTCTAACATGAGAATGACTACTTGAGAACCTATCGCACTAGAAATGCAATTTGACCTAACGGTTGAATTGCTTCCAGGAGAGAAGTTAGGTTCATGGTATAACCCAAAAAAATGGTCGTGTTTAGCCTGAATTGAGCACCACTAGTGATAGTCTCATACTCATTCTCTAACTTAAATTTTTTTCATTCCTACATTTGACTAAAGATAGTTTACATCGATGAACTTTATCTCCCATTAGGATTTCATTTTTAACAAGTAGTAATTAAGATCCTCCTTAGCAAACCTAGACTGCTTGCATCCCACATATGTGTTTCAAAATGATAACATGTTCTCGTAAGATATGATTGAATGTCTTCATAATCTTAAATGCTAAATGATTATCATGTTTTGCATGATGTTTGCATTTATTCCTTATGTGCATTTTACATGATTTGCGTGTAAATTTTGCACCCACACTATGTCACTTTGACACATAATGAATTAGGTATGCCTATCACAATGAACTCTTAGATGTCATATAGTCATACACTAGTGTCAAAATCTATAAGTTAAAGTAGTCGCGAAATTGTCCTAATTCCTTGGTCATCATTTCACTTTCTTCCCAGTTATACACCATTTTGTCATGGGTAGGTTAGATACAAACCTAGTAGAACTCGGAGTAGGTTTGACAACTTAAATATTTCATCTGAAATACTCAAGTAAGTTTAACTTGCGATCGCAATTGTTAAATTTCATATCCGAAACATCATATTCAAGCCTTTTAACAACATATGTTAAAACGCTCATCCAAAAGCTAAAAGCTAACATCAACCTTCGGGTGACAAAGGAGTCATGAGTTACTACATAAGTTATTAGTAGTTCCGTTCATCCTCGTGTAATTATACACTACTTAAAACCAAGTATATTCATTTCCGTTAGTTCCTTTTATCCTCATAAGTTTGTCATCGTGCTTTCTGTCAAGCTCACCTCATAGATAATGAGTATCGAACTTATCCATCGGTTTTAGGGTAGAAAACCAATGTATCATCCCTCATATGACTACTTGAATATTTCACTGGAAATATTGAAGTCATTTCTCATGTCTCGTCTCATGACTTTTTAAATATTTCACTGGAAATATCAAAGTCATCATTCACATCCCTCTTATGACTACTTGAATATTTCACTGGAAATATTGAAGTAATCTCTCATGTCTCATCTCATGACTTTTTAAATATTTCACTGGAAATATTAAGTCATCCTTCACATCTCTCTTATGACTACTTGAATATTTCACTTGAAATATTGAAGTCATCTCTTATGTCTCATCTCATGACTTTTTAAATATTTCACTGGAAATATTAAGTCATCCTTCACATCGCTCTTATGACTACTTGAATATTTCATTAGAAATATTGAAGTCATCTCTTAAGTCTCGTCTCATGACTTTTTAAATATTTCACTGGAAATATTAAGTCATCCTTCACATCGCTCTAATGACTACCCATGTATTTCCTCGGAAATATAAAAGTCATCTTTTCTCATCTAGTCTTGTTCATCTCGTAAAAAGAATTTATTAGGTATAAATTCTCTCCTTGTGTCAAAAAGTCTCACTAAATCAGCGAGATTTATTTTTAAAATCCTCTTAAATTCCAATGACAACTTAAATATTTCATCCAAAATATTTAAAGTATATTTAATTTGCGAAATGCAATTAAATGTAATCTCTCGTTCTCGATCAACGTTCATCGAATCCAGTTGGATTCATTCATAAAAGAATTTATTTGATATAAATTCCTTTAATTTAAGGTCCAGAAAAATCACAACTTACGTGAAATTTCTTTGTCGAAAATCAAATTATGGGTCAAAACTGACCTCATCAGGTCACGGCACCCTTAAATAGGGGACGGTACCGCTAAATTTAACGGTACCGTCAGACTGTTGTCTGCTGAAACAGTTTATTTTTTTTTCAATTCTCACAGTTTCAAAAGCACTATCAAAACCCACTCGCTGTAGTCTTGAACCAAAACCGTCTCCTATCAGAATATATTCTGCCTATCTTCTGATTCCTTAGCTCGTTCCCATTTCATTTCCGCATGGTACTAAACACACCATATGTTTGGTTACTTCCGTATCCATTATCTTCTCAACTTATCTACACTTTTGAACCTTCGTTCTACACGACCAATGCTTCCGCATCCTACTCATCTTCCACACACTTCAAGCGAAGAACCGCTAGGATAAGTTGAGATAACCCTTCTTCATCAACATAGATAACTCCACTAGAACCTTATCACTAACCCCACAACCTTGAATATTCTATCTTCTTAACCCTTAGCACATTTCCACGTAATCACATGCCTCATCATATGAAAGTTCTATGAATAGTCACAATGATTGAGAAGAGTTACGTGACTTCAAAGGTGAAGTTTATTGTATGCTATCCACCACTTGTCATGACGTTACTAAGCTCATCACTTCCGTCAATATTTGTTTTCCTCTTTATTTTTTTTTTCTTTTTCCAACACATCTTGTCCGGATGGTCATCGATTAAGGGGGAGCGAAAACACACTCATGTACTCTTTCACCAAATACTCTCAAGAACAAACAAATGTGGTTCTTATTCCCTAGAATTCTCTACTAAAACACTCACCCCCTAAGTACCCACTACTTAGCAAAACCTCAGTCACAAAACCACAATCGGTTCTAGCTTCCAGATAACGCTCAAAATGAACATGTTTTCAGTCACGTTATCGTTAGATTTGTGCATCATATTTGGTTATATTTGTGTATATTTGTTACTAAATCATGAAAAAGTGTATATGCAAGTAAATATAGCCAAGTACAGGGAAAGATGAGAAAAAGATGAAGAAATGAAGAAATTATGCACATTTGAAGAATCACGAGAAAAGAACAACACAAGAATTCAAGGATTTGATAAAGTCAAGATTTCTATGTTTATATATCAAGAAAAGATCAAGTTCTATGGAAGGAAATAGTGGTACAACAAAGGATCAAGCACGTAACGAGAAAACGAAGAAAAAAATAAAAGTATACATGGCAGAATGGCCCATCCGATCGGATGGTGCCCGCATCCGATTCGGATGGGAGAAAAGTGATTTACCGAGAGATCCAACCGATCGGTTGGACCTCAATACCGATCGGTTGGAGGAGACTGAGGTTACAAAAACGCATTTAATGACGAATTTAAGCCCCATAATCATGGTGGCTTATCATTTCTCGATTATTTACTGATTAAGGACGTTTTTGCTTGAGGGCAAAGGGTTCCTTCACTTATTTAAAGAACCCTTGGCTAGTTTACAAGTGGGACAACCCAAAAACCTAGTAAGGCTTACACCAAGTCTTGCTAAACTTATTATCATTGCCCGAAAGCTTCTAGTTGCTGTGACAACGTCTAGGGAATCTTGAGTTCAAGTGTCAAGAGTTGTGTCCAAGTGTGGAGTTGTTTACGTGTGATCATAGGTTATTGGAGGAGAGTGGTTGCTATAGTTCCACAATTCTAGTTCTTGTAATTTCACAACTAGGTATTTCTTGTTTGAGTTATTATGAACTACTTTTACTTTAAGATGAATGAAAGTATGGTTGATTACTTGTGTTTGATTATGATTATTATGGAGTGATTTTGGTTATGCTTGTGTGTATGATGTGATAATTGTTGGAGTATTCTTATTTCATAGTGATGCATGAAATCATATCTTGTTTTATGAGTTTGTTGAAATACAATCTAATCTTGCTTAATTGGTTGGTAAAAACAGTTTTATAGATTAACAAAGGCCGAAAGGATTTTTTTTATGTTTTTATTCCAAAAATTTAGTGCACGAATTAGTATGGACTATGGTGCTTGACAAGCACCATATTAACTCATTAAAATGGATTTGGAAACGATTTCATCACGAGAATAGGCCGAAAGGATTCGTAGGAATTCCTCAGGTACGAAAAGCTTTTCAAACAACAAAGAGTTTAATAGAATTATCGCACTAGTTAACAAAGGCCGAATGGAATTAACTAGGAGATTGAATTCTTAGAGATGATATCTCATGATAAAAACCATTGATTGTGAATCACTCATTTTAAGTTGTGCATCATTACAAGTTACACCAAACTTGTTAGATTACTCTATACAATTGTCATGGAATTACACACAAGTATATTCATTTTTGATTGATTGATTTTTACTTACCTTAGAATTTACAGCAAATCGGATTGACAATCCTTTTTGTCAAAACTTATTTTGCAAACCCAAACCCCAATTCCCTTGGGACGATCTCAACTTACCCACCTTTACTACTACGGACGAGTATACTTGCTCGTATGTGTTGATTAGAGAATTGGATAATTTGATTTTATAAATTTTTAAAACTTGCACTACACACGACACATCAAGGGTTTGCTAGTTTATAAGTTTTGTAGTAAAAAAGTAAAAAAAAGAAAAAAAAGTTTGGTTCGGGACCAACCGAATCGGATGGATTTCCATCTGATCGGTTGGTGGCCTCGGTAAAATTTTTAGTTTTTAGGATCGAGTGTTATTTTTTCACTTTTTATGTTTATTTAATGTTATGTTTAATGTATTTAAGTGTAAGAGTAATTAAGTTAATTAGTAGTGGTAGTTAAAATAGTTTTAATGTTTTAATTTAGTAGTTAAGATAGTTAATTTTAGTTTAATAATTGGTAGTTTATGAGTTTTTTTTTTTTTTAATTGTGATAGTTAATGAGTTTAAGGGTTAATCAAGTAAATAAAGTAATTAATTAGTTTAAAGATCATTAAGTTGTTAATTATGTTTTTTTAATTTTTAATGAATTAGTTTATTTTTAATTATTAGATTTTATAAAAAAAAGAGGAGTCTTAATTTAGTTTTTATATAAATATAAAAATAAAATAAAATAAAATAAAATAAAATTAGAAAAATTCGATCTAACCAATCGGATGCTGCCCGCATCCGATTCGGTTGGGCAAATCTGAAGTTTAACGATTCAACCATCCGATCGGATGGGTTCTAATACCGAACGGATGGATTCCTCGGTAAAATTTTGTGAAATTTTTAATTTTTAGTTGTTTTGAAGTTTTAATTGTTAGAAGTTGTTTGTTTGCTTGCTTTGATTTTATTTATAAGTTATCTCGATTATAACTAACCCTCACGCTAATAGTTTGCATTTTTTTTGTGGTTATGTTATAGTTAGTGTTTAAGTAAGAATGGAGAGTTTAAGCGAAGTTTCGGAATACTTGAGAAATTTGGAAGAGATGCTGAAAGATTCGGGTGATTCGTTGGAAAGTTTGGGAAATATTTTGGAAGAAGCTAAGGTTGATTTGGAAAAACAACAAGAAGTTGGGGAAAGTCATGTTAGTTCACCTAAGGAGAAAAGAGTTGTTGTGTTTACACAAGCACCACCTAAGGAGTTTGATGCACCGTTCATGAGGTACTCTACACCTTGTGGAGTGGAAGGTATTAAAGCTTGGGATGCTCAGCTTAACATGGAATATGGAGACAACTATATTACGGAAGATATGCTTGGTAAGCTTGGTTTTGTTAGGCTTGACTATGAGGATTATGGAAGAAAGATAGTGAGAGATGTGAATGTTAATATTCATGGTCATGTGTTCAAAGTTGATTTTGTTGTTTTGGAATATGGAAATGCGGATTAACCAGAAGTTGTGTTTGGTAGAGATTTTATGGTTAAGACTAAATGTAGGATTGATTTTGCATTAGGAGAGATGAGGATAGATGTTGATGATATGGTAGAAGAAAAGGTAGGAAAGGGAGAAGTTGTTAAAATGGGCAAAGCGAATAGAAAGAAAACACCACTTAACAAACTTACCCAACCCTCCACCCCGAAGAATGAGAGTTCTTCATCTAGTTCACCACAAAAAACACCACAAATAGTTAAACCAATAACCCAAAAGCAAAAAGAATCAATTCTTGAAAATTTGGAAACAAAGTTTAAGGAGCTTATGAAGGAGAAGCCAGTAATAGAAGTGTTGAATAATTACATGACTTATCGTAAGAAGTTGGATGCAGTTATGATGGCAAGGGCTAGGTTAGAGGATAAGAATTTTGATGAGATTGCAAGAGAAAGGATAGTTGAGAATAGGTTGCCTAAAAAGGAGAGCGATCAGGGAAATTTTGTGTTACCTATTAAAGTTAATGGAACCGATGCGATGTATGCGTTGGCTGACACAGGAGCAAGTGTGAATGTAATGCCTTATCCATTGTATAAGAGATTAGGACTTGGTAATCCTCAACCAAATCAATATAATCTTACTATGGCTGATAATTCACGGGCAAAAGCGATAGGAGAAGTAAAGAATGTTAGAGTCTAAATAGGATATCAAGCTTTCTTGGCCGATTTTCTTGTGCTTAATATTCCGGTGGACAAGGAGTTACCATTGTTGTTAGGAAGAACATTTTTGAGAACTTGTGGAGCTATTATAGATATGGGTAGAGGTACTATGACTATAAGTGATGGAATCTTGAAGCATACCTATTATCCAAAGCCTAGAGGAAAGATTGTTAAAGAAGTTCATGAAGAAGAAGAAGAAGAAAACCACTTGGGTTGTTTTGAAGTAGGTAGAGATGAAGAAGGGAGGCCTAAATATGGGCCGGTTGTCCCAAGTTACTTTGATATTGAAGATGAGATGGAAAGAGCTCTAGCGATGGAGGCTTTCTATAACCCGTTTAAGAATGTTTTTGTGTTTAACAAATTGACAGATTTTCTTGGATCTTTACCGGTCCAATTGAAGAATTTGGAATGGGGACCCGAAGGAGCTAGTGTTTACAAGAATGAAAAAGAAGACGGAGAATGGCATGTGAAGTTTGATATAGTTTGTCCGGATGGAAGGAACTTTACAAGGAAGTTTAAAACGCAAATGACTAACCGAAAGTTGTGCGGGAAGTTCCAAAATGAAGATATCTTGAGGCACGAATATTTTGAAGGTTGAAAGACAAGAGTTTGAAGAATAAAAGCACAAAGCTTGTGCTAGTGTTTTGTTTGTTTTCTTTTTAATTTTTATGCATTTTAGTAGTTTAATGTTTGCATTTAAGTTTAAGTTTAAGTTTGAGTTTAGACCTTTTAATTGTCTTGGTTTATTAAGTTTTAAGTTTATGAAGTTATGTTTTGAGTTTAAGAAGTTAAGTTATGTTTTAGTTGTAGAGATAGAATTGAAAAACAAGTTGGGAGATTAAGTGTGTTGAAGTATTTTTATGCTTAAAAGAAATATTTTTGAAGAGTAAAAACACTTTTCGTTTGTTCTTACAAGTGTGAGAAAAGTGTTGACAAAAGAAAAGTGAAGTTTTTGCAAAAATTCAATCCGAATCGGTTGGATCAAATACTGATCGGATGGATTGAAATATATATACTCAAGATTTCAAAAATCACAAAAAACACACACACACCTAATCAACCAAACTTGGGATTCAAAAATTCGACCATTAGAAGTCTATTAAGTGTTGCAGGAGTGTTGAAGAATCATCTATGGCACCTAAACAAGTAAGTAACATCATCAATTTGTACTAATTAGGTTTTAATTCAAATTTCTTTATTTAGGTCAAAATTTGGGTATTTTTGATATAGTTCGAATTAAGATGTAATTTTTTTTGTGGAATAGATGGGTAAATGATTGAGGAATTCACTGCAAAAAGAATTAGATAGATTGATTAAGTTTTGAGGAAGAATTGATTGATTGAATTTTCGGATTAAAATGGGTCAAAACTTTAAATCGATTTGGATTGCAATTGATGTTTTCCAGGTGTTATTTAGTTGTTGATTAGTGATTCTAGGAAGATGCATTGTTGATTAGCACATCAATGGAAGAGATTTGATTCGGTAGTGTTCATATGTTCTAGGAAGGTTGAGAAATCATGCGAATATGTTATGAACGTGTTTGGAGACGAGTGGGATATGTAGAAACCATTATGATCGATCAAATACAGGATAGGAAAGAGCTGGATTGTTGGAATTGATTAGAAATCGGGAAAGGAAAAAAATTTTGAGTCAGAAAGCTTCAACCGATTCGGTTGTGGGTAGATACAGATCGGTTGGGCTGGGACAATTACTCCATCCAATCGGATGGTATGTAATACCGATCGGCTGGAGCTCTCGGTAAATAAAAATGAAAATTTTTCCAAACGAGTTTTGTGAATTCTAAATCATGTCATCTTGGTTTTTATGCTCTTATACTATCATATGTTTGTGTTTTCTACAGAGTCATCTTGCAGGTGGCTCGAGTTCATCAAGTGGAAGAGTGAATCCGATTGTAACGAAGTATGTGCAAAGGAATGCCAAGAGTAAGGTCCAATATACTCTCAATTCTGAAAGTAATGAAAACTTGAAGTTCAGCAAGGTTAAGAGCAAGGAGGAAAAGCACGCTTTTCGGGAGCGTCTTTCGAAGCTACAAGGAAGAGAAATTGCTAAACCAAGGTTAGTCGATTGGAGTTTGTTTGCGGAGTATAATTGTGAGACTGAGTTAAGAAATATGATGAGGATGTCGTATGTTTATGAGGGAGACGGTGATAGTTTTGAAGATCTTTCGTGGGAAAGAGCATTTAGTATTTATGAGAATGTTAACCGAGAATGGTGTTTGGAGTTTTTCTCCACATTTTATTTTGAAAGGAAGATTGTGGATGTTGTGAATGATAGATGTATCTGGTTTAGGCTCTGTGGTAGGGAACATGTTTATACTTTGTCAGAGTTTGCTGTAGTTCTTGGTCTATACGATCAAGATGAAATTGAGCATCGTTTGTTTCCAGTTCATTTTGCAAGGTTTGTAAGAAAGCATAATGATTATGAGGGTCTAGCGAATTATTGGAATAGAGTGGGAGATTCAGGTTATGGTAGAAGGAACTCATCCAAGTTAAGGAGTCCTATTATGAAGATTTTACAAAAGTTGATCGCTTGGGGGGTTTTGCATAGAACAGGTAGCAGGGATAAGTGCAATCAACCGGATCTATGGCTAAGGAAATTGTTGGAGGAGGATAAGAACAGGAATGCGGCTTGGATAATAGCCGAGTATCTTTCAAGAAGAGCACCAGGGATAAAAGATAATATTTTGATTTGTAGAGGTCACTATGTGACTATGTTGGCAAGAAATTTGGGTTATTTTGAGTATGAGGAATTGAAAAAATGTTCGGAAATGAAGCAGAGTGAGACGTGGGATGATAAAAGTTTCAGTAAAGCGTTGGATCGGAAAACAAAGACGTTGGGAGCAGTGACAGAACCAACGATGGGCGCACCTCATGAAGCACCACAACAACCCTATCAACAACAACCGTATCAACCACCACCACCAATTAGGAATGTTCATGCCCCGGGTAGTTTTGTCTCGGGATGGGAGATTGGAATCGTGAATTGAATGAGATAGAGTGTAGGGAAGTGTGGAGAGATTCTATGATGAAGAGGCAAAATTACAACTATGATTATTCCATGCCAATGATTCAACATGTAGCTCGTGATGCTAACTATGAGGTACCTCCCTACAATCCATCAAATGTTCCACCCTACCCAATTCAGTATGACCCATATCCTGGACAATATCCTTACCCGTATCCCGGGTATGCACCATTTCCCGATCCAGTGCCAGTTTATGGTAGAGTCCCTACATTTGGAAGTTCGAGTTACGATGTAGGAGGTTCCTCGTCAGGTGTTGGAAAGAAAAGGCCCAAGTTTACAGTTTTTGATGATGAAGAGAACTATGAGGATGATGACGAGAGTGAAGATGAGCGGGTTTATGGCGATGAACACATGGATGCCGATGATTGATGATCATCGAAGATTTGGTTGAGCAATGGTTATGTTCAAAAACAATGTTGGTTGAATAATTTCTATTTCCACTACTTTAACTTAACTTTCCTAGGATTTTATTATTTATGGTTTGTTTGAACTATTTTTGTTTATTTTAGTATTTTTGCTTTGTTTGTTTCGCATATAGTTTTTTGCAGTTTTTTTTGTAGTGGAAGAATTCATGAAAGCTTAGTGTTGATCAATATTCGGAGTTAGGAGAACTCATGTGCTTACGTAATATCAAATAAATCTATGCGAATTTTTTTTCCGGGTAGAATTTTATTCTATTTTATTTTATTCTCTAAATTTTTCCCATTTCCTTTACTTTTAAGTTCATTTTTTTACATTGAGGACAATGCAAAACTTAAGTGTGGGGGAGGGAAGAAAATAGGAAAAATTGTTATGATTTTTAAATTTTTAGTTTTAGTAGAATTTTGGGATTCGAGTTACTAGAGTTAGGTTCGCCCTTGATGTTCTAGTTATTTATATATTTTGATTAAATGGTAAGAATGAGGCTATTTGAAAAAAAATTGGAATTTAATCAAGGAAGGAGAGTTATTGATAACTATTGCTAGCACATGTTATAACCCACCTTAAATTGTAAGGATTTAAGCCTTTTTGTATAAAGCATTTCTTATCCTCTATATTTTGTTATGAATGTGCCGGTGATCATGTTGATTCTAGAACTTGTACGTGTTATGCATTACGGTTAAATTACTTTCGAGTAATAAAATATACTCAAATGATAAGAGGAAAATTAGGATTTACACCAAATGGCCTTCCGTTTACAAAAATATTTTTGCTGACCGCATTGGTTAGTTATCCTTAGTATTTGGAACCCATTTGTTAGCGTTAATATTTTACGCTAGATACCCTTAATTACACCTTCTGGGCCTTATCTTTTCTTTTGATTAAATCCAGAAAAATACAAAAAGATTTTACACCTTACACCTTAGCCTTACCCGAATCAAGTTCAATTGAAGTTCGAAACTAGTTATTTTTTTGATGATTACATATTGACCACACTTTGTATGTGTATATCTTGTTTCATTGAAAAAGGAGGTCGCTACTCTTATTTGTATTTTTTTTTTGTAGCGTTTGCTCATCCAAAGTGTGGGGGTGACGAGATAAAAAAAAAAAAAAAAAAAAAAAAAAAAAAGAAAAAAAAAAAAAAGGAATGAATAGCAATGAGCTATGAATGAAAGGAATGATGAAAATAAAATAGTCAATGAGTTATTAAGGTAGGAAGGACTTAGTATGAGATGCGGAAGAATGACAATCGAAGAAGTTTGGTGGAGTGATCATTTGAGGAATAAAGAGTTGGGAACGGAATTTGGGCTTGATTCTTATTTATTCGTTTTTATTTTGTAGAAACCAATCACAAATAATCCCCATGTCTTATCCTTACCTTTACCAATTACTTGATTCGTTGTTAACTTTCGAGCATCCGGATTTAGTGATGGCTTTGTCTAGATATGAAGTGCATGGATGTTCTAGTGACCATCCGGGTTTTTGAATAGTTAAAAAATGTTGTTAGCGAGCTAGTGTGTGTTTTGGTGACCATCCGTTATGCAAATAACGTCGTTAGCGAACCAAAGGTACAATCTAGTGACCATCCGTTGCTTGGCTAGTCAAGAATTCATTGTTAGCGAGCTATTACATTCTTGTATGAAATATTTGCACAATAGCTAGGTAACCGTAACCTTTAACCTTAAACCTGAATAAAAGACCTCTTTGATGTTTTATTTTGTTGTTTTGATACTCGTACAAGCTTACGGTAAGAAACGCAAATCATGTCTGAGCAATTGAGTGATATGCCATTAAATTTACCCTTGAGTGTTGAGTGAATGAAAAAAATCCTATGAGAGGAGCTTAGTTATGTTATCAAGCTCGAATTAACTTGTTTATGTTTCAAGAATTTTTCACACCTAAAGTTAAAATGACAATTGTTCCTTTGGGATAGTTGTTGGATTTTTAAAATCATAATGAAGTAGCCATTGAGTTCAGTTTCTTAAAGCTAGACTTGCTCGAGGGCAAGCAAAACTCAAGTGTGGAGGATTTGATAACGCTCAAAATGAATATGTTTTAGTCACGTTATCGTTAGATTTGTGCATCATATTTGGTTATATTTGTGTATATTTGTTACTAAATCATGAAAAAGTGTATATGCAAGTAAATATAGCCAAGTACAGGGAAAGATGATAAAAAGATGAAGAAATGAAGAAATTATGCACATTTGAAGAATCACGAGAAAAGAACCACACCAGAATTCAAGGATTTGATAAAGTCAAGATTTCTATGTTTATATATCAAGAAAAGATCAAGTTCTTTGGAAGAAAATAGTGGTACAACAAAGGATCAAGCACGTAACGAGAAAAGGAAGAAAAAAAATAAAAGTATGCATGGCAGAATGACCTATCCGATCAAATGGTGCCCTCATCCGATTTGGATGGGAGAAAAGTGATATACCGAGAGATCCAACCGATCGGTTGGACCTCAATACCGATCGGTTGGAGGAGACTGAAGTTACAAAAACGCATTTAATGACGAATTTAAGCCCCATAATCATGGTGGCTTATCATTTCTCGGTTATTTAGTGATTAAGGACGTTTTTGCTTGAGGGCAAAGGGTTCCTTCACTTATTTAAAGAACCATTGGCTAGTTTACAAGTGTGACAACCCAAAAACCTAGTAAGGCTTACACCAAGTCTTGCTAAACTTATTATCATTGCCCGAAAGCTTGTAGTTGCTGTGAGAACGTCCAGGGAATCTTGAGTTCAAGTCTCAAGAGTTGTGTCCAAGTGTGGAGTTGTTTACGTGTGATCATAGGCGATTGGAGGAGAGTGGTTGCTATAGTTCCACAATTCTAGTTCTTGTAATTTCACAACTAGGTATTTCTTGTTTGAATTATTATGAACTACTGTTACTTTAAGATGAATGAAAGTATGGTTGATTACTTGTGTTTGATTATGATTATTATGGAGTGATTTTGGTTATGCTTGTGTGTATGATGTGATAATTGTTGGAGTATTCTTATTTCATAGTGATGCATGAAATCATTATAGGTGATGTAAACATGAATTAACAATTAATTAATATAAAACGCAGCGGAAGAACATCACCATACAAGGATCCATAGTGCCATATGATCAATCAAATAAATAAACACATAATTTATACCTTTGTAGCGTGATCCGGGAGTCACACCACCAATTTCAATAGGTCGAATGGAATAAGAACCACAAGTGACCAAGAGAGATCACCTCTATGATATGTCCACACTACACTTCACCGTATGCCAATGGATGCTAGTCCCGTAACCACCGTAACCCTTCTAGTCTTCTTTGAATATGCAAGATGCAAAGAAGAAAAGATTAAAATGAAAACCATAGGTGGTTTTCACTTTGTTGCCGTGAGATCCAAAAAGGAGAAGAGAGAGGAGCCTTTTATTTTTGTTAATATGTCATATATATTATTAGATAATTAAGAGATAATTATCTACAAAATCAAAGACCAAATCTCCTCCTTAATACTCTCCATGGGCCGGCCATAAGAGGGCTCAAAATGGGTTTCCCATTTTGTTTCTAAGTCCAATAGAATAAGTCCATTACTTATTCATTAGAGGCCCAATAGCAGTTCCTGGTTACTTACGGTTATTTATATATCGTAAATACGATAATCACGATATATAAAATGGCACCTCAGTGTATATGTGTGTGACCCCATAGGCTCACATATGTCTAGCCATATAATTAGTCATTATGACAAGAGCATACTCCAACAGCTCCCACTTGCGACGTCATAATAATCAAGTAATTATACAAGCAATGGTTAGCGTCTAGCAACACGCCAATGCCCCTAGAAATATGTGAGGTTAGTTTCTTAAACGTCTCATATAAGATGGTTTATATGTCATCTATCCTTTTGTTACAGATACCGTGTTGAACATTAGACATGGATCAAATGTCATTCTAATAGTTCAACTATTCTGTTTCTCGATATAGATATTGAACTAGATTACCAAGTGGATTTAAGATTCATCTTAATCCCAGTTGGGTATGGCCATACAAACATCTGTTCAAATCATCGAGGGGCCCAATAGTATCTATCTCCAAAGCAAGTGGAGGAACAAATCCCATTTTGACTACACGTGTCATTTACATGCTTCATATCACTCCTGAAAATGGCCTTTATAACTACCTTATTCAGGACAACGTTTAACCATATCAAGGAATGAAATTCCACACATGCAAGACCTGCTTGCATCTCAAGTCTGAGGATAAGAGACAAAACCTCTTGCGAGATTCACTATTGACGACGATCCATGTAGTGAATTCTCGTAGGTTGGGTCAATCCAATGTTCATCACAATGAACAACATGTGAGTGTGGCAAATGAATCACCAACACGCTCACATTTGCCTTAATTTGATGATACTCCCGTATCGTCAACTAGCAATGGACAATTTTAGAATAAATAAATTATTCATGGATTAAACATGCAAATATAGAACACAGTAGTATAAATGAAGACGATCATACCAGGTATATCAATTCATTGTATAATACGACTGCTTACAGTTCCATTATCCAAATACTAAAAACAGATATGCATAAGACTACTCATAGGTTGGAATCCGATGTTCCCACCATGATCGAATCATGTTGTACAAGACAACAAGTAGTCATCTGAGTAAACTTTGAGAATACTTCTTTCAAAATTCATGAAAGGTTTGAATGATGATTGTCCTTTGTATGTGTGCAATCAAGTACAAGACGAGTATTGCAACAATACATTCCATAGGGTGTTTGAATCCAGCAAGACACCTACTTTAGACAGTCATCTGAATAGTTTCTCAAACTATAAGGTATTCTTATTCTTTTAATGTATAACGCATTAATGCTCTCAGTCGAGCACATCTAGTCAGCAATTTCATCATTCATGATGACATCCTACCATGACTAGGGTTGAGTATCATCTCAGTTAAATAAGCATCAGCGTATGCAAACAAAACAGAGTTCCTCATATATCCGTAAACGTTTGAACATATTTGTGGTCCTTTGTAGGTCCATTATAATATTCGTGTAACAATTATCTAACGACCTTCACTTAGATATTTGTTGTTATCAACTCATCTTGCATTCATGCAAATGATAAATATATATAGTCCAATACTTAATATGACTTACATGATGAATCCTTTAGTCAAACTTAAGATTTCCAATCATGTGTTCAATCTCATCAAGTGTGATTGATCATTGAGACTCCCCTCAATAACATGTCATATTGTGTTTAGACTTAATAACCGCTTATGTTTATTCTAATGAACATATATATAACAAGGTTGTATGTCTTATTTTATAAATCCCTCAAGAGAAACTTCATTCCAAGCTAAGGACTAAAGTCTAGCTTAGATGGAATATTGTTTCTGATATGTTAACAACATATGAGATTTAAGAAAATAAATACAATGCTCCAACTTGCTCTTAATGTACTTAGGGATAATCTTATTAATCAAAATCAAATTAATGATTTTATAATTAACTCAAGATCTTTGCTCCTAGATGCATGATCTAATCCACATATGGATTATTTTATCTTGTATACATAATAAAGATTATATGGATTCATAAACCCTTTTGATTACTCATCGTCCTCGCAAAGGTAATCAACAAGAAAAGTGTTTTGATATCCTATTGTCATATTTCATTTATATGAAAACAGGTATGACAATTAATCATCTTTATACATTTAATGTTTCTAGGCAGAAGGATTTAGTCATAGTCAATTACTTGAGTACGAGTAAACTTCTTTTACTAGTCGTGCATTAAACTTGTGTACAAGTTTTCCCTTTTGAGTCTTCTTATCAAGAAATTCATTCTTAACCTCACAGTCTAACTGATTGGTAAGTGATCAATCAAGCTCCATGAGTGATTGTCTTTCAAGGGCTGCATCTTAACATTCATAGTTTTGAGCTACTCATCAGATACAATATCTGATAATGCATCTCAGTAGATAGCAGGTTCACCATGATCCTCTAATTTATGTCCCTCAGCATTGATATAAAAACTATATCATTCAGGTGCAAGAGGTATCCTTGCGGATTTATGAATGAGAGATATCAATCTATGGTTTAACATATGCATGTTCAACCTTAGTATGACATTAGCAAGTGTACTCAGAAGGTTGTGTATTCAGTTCTTGAACAACTTCAAGGTCTAAAGGTACTCCCACTTGCTTTTGTATGTAGAGACTAATCTCTAGATACTCAGCATATTGAGTAACAATAAATTGTTTTCAAGTGGGACAACCAAAATACACCGTTAGTTCTTAACTCTAGTTTGTTAATTACTTACTCTTAAGTAGTTAACAAATTCAGAACTTCAGTCAAGACATAATGAGATTCATCTCATGCCACAATACAATGGTGTCTTAAATTCCTTCTGGGTTGGAATCATATTGAGTGTACACATGGCACACCCAATTTCTAACCTTGATAGCTTTGGAGGTAAAACAGTTTAAGTCATCAAAGATCAAACAATATCAATAGTGTTTGATTTTCCATGATGGACATACCATAAAGTTGTGGTATTCCATGAGGACTGATGTTGTGAGACTATCACACAACTCATTAGATGAACTTATACATTTTGGCTTACATATCTGCCAACCAAGTCAAACCAGATGGCATCAATAGTAATTTTAGCCTACTGCATACTTTACTTCATGTGCATGTTTTGACTAGAAAACATAAACATTTAATATTATACGTCGTAAGTGTACATGTCTTTAACAAGAAGACATAACAAATTAACGTAGACGCCGTAAGTGTACATGTCTTTAACAAGAAGACATAACAAATTTGACGTCTTACTTTACGTTATAAGTCTTTCAACAATTAACGGAATTAATGTTTGTGTCTTTACAAGAGACCTAAACATATTCAACTAAAGTAATTACGAGCGCCGACTCTTGGCCTCAATAGTATATTCAAGTTAATTTTGTACTTCGAGATTATGAGTTTACAAGAAAACATAATCATATTTACTAAACAATTCAGTGAATATGTTGAAGTAGCTTTTCATGATATCTTGATATTTGTTCTAATTAGGGCAACATACATTTTATGTGTAGAAGTCCTAGTAGAATTTTAGTTTCTTACCTTGCAGTCAAGAAAAACTATTAGTCATATTGTTATATGTTGTACCTTGCACACAATTAAGATTTCTCCCACTTGTGCATGGCACAACATCGTGAGAGCATGCAAACAACACTACGCTCGTTTGTTTGTATGAGCAATATGACAATGTATAAGATAACATATGATTTTTAGTCAAAAATCAAAATATAGATATGTAGAACTTTATCGTTTGAATAATGAATCATGCATAACAATTTTATAGATAACATTTCAGGAAGCAACATCAGGAACGCGACAAGTTATCATATAAAACTTATGCAATGGTTCTTATATAAACTATGATGCTTAACAAGTGGAAAGTAATGTATTATTTCAAGACAATCTGGAAATAAGATGGGCAACTTGCAAGTAATAAAGCTTACAGCTCCTACTGGATTAGACAACATTACATGTGTTACGTCACCAGTAATATAATCACGTAGCTCCCACTGGATTAGACAACATTACAATGTGTTACGTCACCAGTGGAGAGTGAGTAGCGATTTGATACTTTCCATCTTTCTTTGAATATCTACACATTATTGCTAATGTGAGTCACTTTGACTAGTAAACATGTACTTAGGTATTCAAGAAAGTGCATCAAGTTCTAACATATAGATGATGTGATAGGCATCATTGCTATTTTAACTTGAAAATAGGTATGCATTTCCTCCATAATTGGTATACTTTACCACAAGGGTATGTAGGACCTTAGTAGGCATATTGGGTTAAGGCAAACTGCTAGGTAATCATGCTAGTAATTGCCTTTACCACATTGCGGTTTATTGATACTTCCGTCTTCTAATTATTTAAACTCATTTTTGTTTGGTAGCTAGTACGAAATAGGTTGACCAAGCAAGAACATGAAAATATCGCCAAAGGTCTGACCAATGAGCAAAATTCGCCATGGGTTGAAATGGCCCTAAGGTCTGACCAAAGAGGTCAAGTCAAGTGCACGTGTTCTTGGTTGTCCAAATATCTTATATTTCTTCAATGTTTCAAAACCGAAACAAGGGTTATAAAACAACGTTGAAGGAATAAGATGTGTAACCATACTTAAACGTTTTGACTTTTACAAGACATCACGATTTCTAGAGTAGGTTTTCCTTGAGTTTGATTAGAATTAGGAAAATTCAAATATTCCTATTATGGCTTTTCCTCATAAAGAAAAAAGGATAGGAATAAGTCTCTTTCTTACAAGGAAAGATCGACTTAGTTCGTCCTTTTAACAAGAAAAGAACAAACTCTTGTTTACGGCTTGCGTTGCATTAATTGAATTTACAAAGTTCAATTTTAGTATTTTCGATAATTAATCCTTTTTAAAATTAACTACCCCATGTTTATAATATAAAACAATTAATTTACGAAAAGGCTAAGATCCTCATTGAGGTTCGACCATTAATGCAGTTGATCTACTAGAAAATGGTGGATTCAATAGGTAGGCGACGATCACCAATTGTATTACATGTACAACTCTTAGATCCTTATGGGACTCATGGCATCTAGTGTCAAAACAACTAGTGTCATGTAGGCATGTTTAGTCCCATCTTTGCCTCGGGTAAGGGTCTGACCACACTACTCGATTAAGTCATCCAATTTGAAAACTGTGAGAATAATCCTAGGTCTGACCATGGAGAATAGTCACCTTGGGTTACAATTCAGCCTAGGTCTGACCAGATGCTAAAAGGTAATTGCAAGTGTTCTCAGAATTGGACGGCGTGACTTAAATTTTGACGGGTAAAATATTTTGACGTGAATAAAAAACGTGTACGAAAGAAGCATGCATTCATTCTTCGTAGCACAAGTTAAAAACATTTCTTAACTTAAGTCTAATCATTGTTTTAATTTATGTGTGTCAAGTTGTCCATTTTCAAGACTAATATAAATCCTAAGTGGATTATTAAGTTTGGACAATACAATAAATAAATAAATAAACAACTTAACTAGTTTAAGTGTTATTTAGAAAAACAATGATTTTAAGTTTCAAATCATATTTAAACTTAGTTAAACTAAATCATAAGACTTAGTTCAAAATGGTTTATGTTTCGTTTTAAGTTTTAAGAAAACAATTTTCGTTTTACATGTAGTCACAACATACATGAAACAACCAAACAAACATACAACCACAATATGCAAAGCCTCAACCGATGAAAATCCTATGCTTGGTCTCGTGAGCCATCACGAGAACCAAGAGTCAACTAGGGACATAAACTACAACCACACGGAGGGCTCCCACTTGCTCCAAGACAATCATGAGCAAGTAAAAAGCCCATAATGCACATGAACTTCAGTTTCTGTCAGCCCAGTTTTTCTGTTTTGCAAGGCCCAAATGCCCAGAAAGATCACCTCCTCATGATTCGGCCCAGTTGACAAAGTTGTAGCCCTATGTCTTGTGGACCTGCACCAAAAATTTTAGAAAAAAATACCTTACCAATCAGCAGGTAATCACATTTTCCCAACAGGTGTCCAGCAGCAACTTTCAGTCTACAACTCTTCAATCTTTCGCCATTTGCTTACAAGCTCTTGTTTACAATACATATAAAGTAAAATACAACTAATCTACTTTGTATCTACTGTAAAATGCCCAAACATTGGCAAAACCAAAATTGAAATACATTACAAAAGTGCCGAAACAATGGCAAAACCCCAAAACAAAAAATGCAACCAACAATCACAATCATAACGCACAAGTGGTCTAGGTTTTCATCGGCTTTGCATATGAACACATAATAATACATTCAAATAAAGATTATTACATGGTGTTGGCTAACTCCATGGACAAACATGCATGTATTTTCCATGGATAACAAAATAAATAACAAGAAATAAATTGTTAGCCAACGAATCGAAGAAATAATTAACAAGAATTAAAACCCCGAATGGTACTCGTGACAAATGGCCAAAGACTCAAACCCCACTGATGTTAGGACCTTCTTAACACCATTTTACCCCAGAAAAATAAGCCTCATGGGCTGATTTGAAATCGGGTTAAAAATCTTCCAAAAAACCGCATTTTTAGGCAATTTTACGGGTACCGATGAAGTAAACAAACAACGTATGCATAACAAATGGCCATAGGATCAAAAAGTCCAGATCTTAAGACCTTATTAAAGTCGACATATTCATAATATATAAGCCCTAGGGGCTGTTTTAAAATCCCACTTTTAAATCCATTAAAAAACATGTTTTTAGCCATTTTTACGCATACAAGATGATCATATGACAATATATGATGGCTCGTGATACCACTATAGGTGATGTAAACATGAATTAACAATTAATTAATATAAAACGCAGCGGAAGAACATCACCATACAAGGATCCATAGTGCCATATGATCAATCAAATAAATAAACACATAATTTATACCTTTGTAGCGTGATCCGGGAGTCACCACCAATTTCAATAGGTCGAATGGAATAAGAACCACAAGTGACCAAGAGAGATCACCTCTATGATATGTCCACACTACACTTCACCGTATGCCAATGGATGCTAGTCCCGTAACCACCGTAACCCTTCTAGTCTTCTTTGAATATGCAAGATGCAAAGAAGAAAAGATTAAAATGAAAACCATAGGTGGTTTTCACTTTGTTGCCGTGAGATCCAAAAAGGAGAAGAGAGAGGAGCCTTTTATTTTTGTTAATATGTCATATATATTATTAGATAATTAAGAGATAATTATCTACAAAATCAAAGACCAAATCTCCTCCTTAATACTCTCCATGGGCCGGCCATAAGAGGGCTCAAAATGGGTTTCCCATTTTGTTTCTAAGTCCAATAGAATAAGTCCATTACTTATTCATTAGAGGCCCAATAGCAGTTCCTGGTTACTTACGGTTATTTATATATCGTAAATACGATAATCACGATATATAAAATGGCACCTCAGTGTATATGTGTGTGACCCCATAGGCTCACATATGTCTAGCCATATAATTAGTCATTATGACAAGAGCATACTCCAACAATCATATCTTGTTTTATGAGTTTGTTGCAATACAATCTAATCTTGCTTAATTGGTTGGTAAAAACAGTTTTAAAGATTAACAAAGGCCGAAAGGGTTTTTTTATGCTTTTATTCCAAAAAGTTAGTGCACGAATTAGTATGGACTATGGTGTGTGACAAGCACCATATTAACTCATTAAAATGGATTTGGAAACGATTTCATCACGAGAATATGCCGAAAGGATTCGTAGGAATTCCTAAGATAAGAAATGCTTTTCAAACAACAAAGAGTTTAATTGAATTATCGCACTAGTTAACGAAGGCCGAAAGGAATTAACTAGGAGATTGAATTCTTAGAGATGATTTCTCATGATAAAAACCATTGATTGTGAATCACTAATTTTAAGTTGTGCATCATTACAAGTTACACCAAACTTGTTTGATTACTCTATACAATTGTCATGGAATTACACACAAGTATATTTGATTTTGATTGATTGATTTTTACTTACCTTAGAATTTACACCAAATCGGATTGACAATCCTTTTTGTCAAAACTTATTTTGCAAACCCAAACCCCAATTCCCTTGGGACGATCTCAACTTACCCACCTTTACTACTACGGACGAGTATACTTGCTCGTATATGTTGATTAGAGAATTGGATAAATTGATTTTATAAATATTTAAAACTTGCACTACACTCGACACATCACTTCCTAACCTCTACTCTTTGTGACCACCTAGATAGTTGTTCTATACAAACACCTTTAACCCTCACATCAAACCTCACATTAATATCATTCATCATCACACTCAACCTTTACAACTAAACTTCAGTCTTGACAGTGATACTTAGTTTAAGACCCTTCAACCCAACAATCATTTCACTCAAACCTTATCACTATACTTCACACTTGATAGTGACAGTTAGGTCAAAAACCTTCAACCAGCACAATCATTATACCCAAAGTGTATAACTACACAATCACACGAAATCCTTCATACACCAAATTATCTCTAACTCACATCTAGGATCATCCAAAACTAGAATTTTAGAACTCCGTTACCTCAACCCTGTTAGAGATATTCTCCCACAACCCTGTTAGGATCACATGCACATTTTCTTTTTCTCCTTTGAAATATATCATGCATCTCATTGTCAGTGCAAATGATATATTAATCTAAACCGTCTTTTCCCACCATTCCTCAAAGGTCAAATCCAACACTTCTCATCTTATGGAATCATTTCCATTCACATCTAGGTGCTTATCGTTCACATTTTCATTTTTTTGGTATAACTTACATCGAGTCTACTTTATGGCATGACTTGTCATAATAGCAATCATTTAGAGTATGTGTTATCAACAAACTATCATTAACACCAATCATCTTAGGTAGATGATTGTGTTGTTCAAAAGGTTTGTTAGAACTTGCCTTCCCAATGACAACTTGGAAGAAGTCATTTTATGTGTCAGTCAACAAACGAATCTCGTTCTTGTTATTTTGATTGGTTGAACAATTACACCTTAGGTTTTCGGCAAGTTGTGACTCTCTAGTGTCTTTGAATTGCATTACGCATTCGCATTTTTTGTGTCTCTCAACTGTCTTGGGTTTTCTTCATCGTTTTTATCCCTTTGGTACACTTACATCACGTGTCTAACCTCTAGCATACTTTGATATGCTCACATACCTCATCAAACTCATTTTTTTTGGTAGCTACACTTTAACATAGTTTAACCTTTGTATGTCTTGCTATGAGCATTTTATCCCTATAATGTTGCTCCTATTCTTTTATATATTATGTTGCACGAAGCTAACCCTTGATGTAGGAAAAGTGATGGATCATGTTTTGGTTGAAATATTGTGAATCGGGAGGTCTTGGAAGATGAAAGAACATCATCTCCATGGTAGAGTTTAGAGAGAGAAAGTATAGAAAGATAAAGATGGAACTTGTGTTTTATTAATAATGAAAGGTGAAAGGAAAAAAACACACACCAAGCTCACCCTCCTAGTGAAGTCTAGGAGGGTATATAAAGGGCCAAACACAAGACTTTACATAAATGATGGTTCTAGTCCTTGTGTTTGTGCCTTACAATATAGATAATATAATCCCAAATATGTTGTCACATTTTTGTGTGAGAAGCATACCTAACAATCTTCCCCCAATGTGGCAACATATGGGATTACTTACATCAATTCCAACAAGTACAAATATAACTAAAGAAAGGTCTTCATAAGCTCTTCAAGTGCTGAGGATGACTACAATTGACGTTCTTTGTCTTCATCTTGTACCTTGGCTTGAGAACTTTTCATCACTTGTAGGCAAATGATGTAATATACATGAACTGGATTAACTTCCCCCCAATTCATGCTGCATGTCTTTAATGGCTTCTTCATATACTTCTTTTTGGCGAAGTTTCTGAATCAGCTTCCCCCCAAACTGACAACCGTCTTCAGCAGATTCGAAACTTTGATGTAGTTAACATGTCTTCTATCTTTTGAAGGTTGTAAGTACGCAGCGGAATTTGTAGATGACATCGTAAACCACACCAAGCAAATCTAACTAGTACTCAGTAACGATTATGCTTAATGCGGAAACTCTGTTCGGGGGTAACATGCAAGAAATCAGCAAGATCTTCTCACATAAGTAGGCTACTTCGCACATCACACCTTGCGAAAGTTGAAACGATTACACCAAAGTCACAAAACTGAACCACTGATCATCTCTGCGGACGTCTCTCCGGTAGTAATAAAATTGTAAGCTCAATCACGTGAGTCTGTTATGCGTCCCCGATGTGCACATTTCTTCCCCCTGAATGCAGATCCATCTGGAAAAAGAGTGTTTTCGCAAAAAATGCAAGAAAAGTCAAAGTACATCTACTCTCTCTTCCCCCACGATGTCTTCGCGGAATCGGAAGCATACACACTATGGTTACAATAGAAACGGAGGCAGCGTAAACCCTGTATGTCCAATTAGTCGAAGATGTGTGAAGTACCAAAAATAGCCCGTGAGAATCAACTACTGATAAAATCTCTACTCTTCTATACTTTCCTCATCTAACTCTTTACCGACCCCATTATCATTTTGACGGCTTTTTGTAGTGACCACTGATGGAGAAAACCCAGTATTACGAACTTGAGACTGAAGTAAAATAACCCAAGCTTGTGACTTAAACTTGCACTATTTTCTGACTAAGAACCTATACTGAGCACTACAACGTAACTCCTTTAAGCATAGATCGTTTCATATACCCATCCAACCTTCCTTTACTGTATATGAACTCATCTTGAATAATCCACATATTTGTGTGACACTTGAGCACTACAACGTAACTCCTTTAAAGTGATAGCTATACTCTGTGAGCACAATAACGTAACTCCTTACATCATGTATAACTAGATAACTCAAGTCTTAATCATTTTGAACAACCCCGATATCTCGAACAAGTCTGACGTCAGGTTATAAGCTCGAACAAGGATCTCGAAAAATCATGCATCCAACCAACCCTGATATCTTCAAGATACTAAGTACATGCACCCGTGATATTCCACTTCAACCTCAAATAAATAATAAAGAATTAACCCCGTAGTCACATCTTGCGGTTCAATACCCAACACTAGCCTTTTGACGGTTTAAGTGAACTATGATAATGGTTTTATCCCGATCTTGTCAAAAGCGTATCCTCGTGAAAATTTGTAAGACCACAAAATACAACACATTATGCCAAATATTATATCAAAATTAATACTATGTATTAAAATGCATTTGATAATAATATTTCAGCCCTTTGTATATAAAAATTCAGCTCACGTGAGATGGATTGTTCATAATCAGAAAGTGAAATGCAAGCCCAAAAATAAATCCAACAGCCCATTTGTGTTATGCCAATCCAATCAAACCAACCCGTCCAAAATCCAATATTCGAGTCCAATTAAACCCCAATCCAAATCAACCCTAAATATTAGGTGTTATATAAAGTTAATAACCCTAATATTATTCACATAACCTCACGTTTGTAAGACCTAATCTCACATGTTTGCAGCCAAAGCACACACACAAACTCACATCCGCCGCTCCCTCTTATCACCTCATTAGTTCACTTCAGCCACCAAAAATACTTTTAATCTTCTATCATCAAATCTCACCCAAACAAAACTTCATGCTATTTTTGTTTCAATCCGAACATCATCATAGGAACAAAATCAATACATACGAACCTTTTCATTTGACGGTTTGGCTTCAAGATCTTGTATAGATCTAAGGTAGGTTCATCATGTTTTGTTTGTGTTCTTTGAGTTTGTTCGTGGTCTTTAACCGAATGAAACAAAGGGTATAACACCATTGTTATAACACCTTTCTTTAATATTCGGATATTTAAATGAAGCTAAGAGCTTCAATAGAGATCGATGATGAATGATTTTTCGTGTGTTTGACCTCTCCAAGGTCTGATAATTCTTTGAGATTCACGAAAATATGAGCTGAGATCTTTGTTTATTTATTTATATGTTTCGAGTGATGTTGTTAGTTGGATGAGGTGGGTTTAGGATATGATATGGATTTGTTGTTGGATTTTTGTAGTTAATTGGTGATATTGGTTCGTATGATGGTCTGATATTCTGCATCTCATCTCCTTCCTTCCTTCTTTTGTTTTTAATTTTCGATTGACTTGCATAAGTTAGACCGTTGACCGGTTTGACCGTTGACCGGTTGACCATTAACCGGTTTGACTGTTGACTGGATAATCCATTTGCGATAAGTGGTCATTTGTCACACTTGCGATAAGTATCGCATTTGCGATAAAAATCGCATTTGCGATAAAGATTGCATTTGGGATAAAAGAGGGTTCATCGCAAATGCTTTACAAGCATTTGCGATATCAGTCCGGATTTGCGATAAAAAAAGGGTTTATCGCAAATGCTTTACAAGCATTTGCGATAAAATGGGGTTTTGACTTGTTGAACATGAATTCCGGTGGTTCTCCGATGATTTTTTCGGCCATCTCCTAATTTACCAGTTTTCTGACCACTTTGTATCAGTACCCAGATCAGCTTATCGACCTTGAATCAGACCCAGTTTTGACCACTAAACTTGACCAGTATTCACTGTTAAACTGGTATCCCAGTTTTGACAACTACATCCGAACAGTCATAAAAAGAATAATGAAATTTGAATACCAGAACTGTTGTCAAAGCGATATGTAAGAATAAAAAAAAACAGTTAAGAAACTATTGATTGTACTTTTTGACCAGAAAATAAGGACTAGTAAGAGCAATAAATCAATAGCTTCAATATCATTCTAGATCCACAAAAAAACAAATACGAATTTTGACAAGAAAAAATCACGCAAATCAACCAAAACTAATACCAAGGCTCTTGATACCAATTGATGGATCGTGTATTGGTTGAAATATTGTGAATCGGGAGGTCTTGGAAGATGAAAAAACATCATCTCCATGGTAGAGTTTAGAGAGAGAAAGTATAGAAAGATAAAGATGGAACTTGTGTTTTATTAATAAAGAAAGGTGAAAGGAAAAAAACACACACCAAGCTCACCCTCCTAGTGAAGTCTAGGAGGGTATATAAAGGGCCAAACACAAGACTTTACATAAATGACGGTTCTAGTCCTTGTGTTTGTGCCTTACAATATAGATAATATAATCCCAAATATGTTGTCACATTTTTGTGTGAGAAGCATACCCAACAAAAAGCCTCTGTAAGAATTTGATCTATGGATCCGCTAGATACTAAGATAAATAAACAAGGGGATTCAATCACCATAGGGGAGCATTAAGCTAGGGGGAGCTCGGGGGTATTTGAATACATAGCATGGAGTTGTCTTCACAAGTGGTAATAGAAGACTTCACTGGGATGATGCAAGCTCGTCTTTCTGGGGAGAAAGGAAAGTAGTGCAATAAGGGGGAGTAGGGAGTGAATTCAAGGGAGAGCTCGAGGCAACTACCTTTTTGCTTTGACAAAAGGGGGAGAAGGTAGTGTAAACAAGTAACTTGTACATTTTACTATGTGTCACGGTTTACATATTTGTCATCATCAAAAAGGGGGAGATTGTTAGTGCAAATATTACGATGTTTAAACTAATCAGTTTCTTCGGTTTTAATAATGACAAACATGTAACTTGTAATGTATAATGTAAAATGAGCAAGTTACTTATAAACACAAATCATCAATGCATACTTACATCAACATCTCTCAACGTATCAAGTATGCCTCAACAGAGTCATAGATTTTCATCCCGACGTAAATCACTTAAGGTATGAACAAACAAATTTAAACTTGACGGATGATCAAAGAAATAAATTTTTTGTTCTAAACTTCACATTTTTAATGTGATAAAACATTTTTTCAAAAATACATTTTACAAATTATTTTTGAATTAAAAAGAAATATTTTATTTTGAAAAATAAGTTTAAAAATCCCAACAGCTATTTCCCCCACCCCCAAATCAGCTCCAAACTTCCCCAAATAAATTTTCACCACTAAAAACAAAATTTGGAGCGTCCCTGTCTGGGACGGAATCAAGGTACCACTAAATTTAGCGGTACCGTCGGTTATTTAGTGGTACCGTCCGTACGTAATGGCTAGTTTTTTTCTTTGCCTATAAATAGTGGACCATTTTACACTTCCAACTTGATTTTTCCAGTTAGTTTTTCTCTGGTCTAATCCCTTCTTATTTATATCACTTTCTTTGATCATTTAGAGAGTCTTAGTTTGTTTAAGAGTGATCCTTTTATCCAACCAAGAGATCACCATCATTCCTCTACTAGAGCAAGAGAAGAACACATAGTATCACAAAGATACATTGTGTTATAGTGTTAGTCTTGTGCACTCGTAACACTTGTTATGCGCTTGTTGTATCCTAGCGTACACCAAGTTGATTTTCTTTTGAGTAGTTTGTGAGAGTAGATCATTGTGATCTTGTTGAGATCTTGGATATCTCTTGTAACTTGTGGGCTTGTGTGTTGATCAAGTGGATCAAGGGTAGATCGAGTCAAGTGAGAGTAGATCATTGTGATCTTGTTGAGATCTTGGAGATCTCTTGTAGCTTGTGGGCTTGTATGTTGATCAAGTGGCTCAAGGGTAGATCGGGTAGATCGAGTCAAGTGAGAGTAGATCATTGTGATCTTGTTGAGATCTTGGAGATCTCTTGTAGCTTGTGGGCTTATGTGTTGATCAAGTGGATCAAGGGTAGATCGGGTAGATCGAGTCAAGTGTGTTGATTGTGTGAGGTAGTAAGGATCGTGTGGATCGTGGTAGATTGGTACTAGCTAAGATTAGTACTCGACATTTAGCTTAGTGTCAAAAATAATGATAAGCGACGTTGTACGGTTTTCTCCGCCTGAAGGGAGCTTGTTGATTAGTGAAGTAACTCTCGAGTTAGGTACTCGAGGAGTGGAGTAGGGCAAAGAGGAGCTTCGTGACCGAACCACTATAAATCATCGTGTCCGGTTTGCGCCTTCTTTATTTAACTCTTTACTTTTATTTTAGTCTTTATCGCTTTATATTTATATTTACACTGCGTTTATGTATGTGTGGTTTGTTGCTTTTATTATGTTGATTATGTTTGTGTCATGGTTTGATTGTGTTTGTGTTGTAGTTTACTTTATACCATCTCTAGATGTTGTATGATCATTGTTGACACTTTTCATATTACGCCACACTTGATCGATTGTTTGATAAAAAAAGTTTTTAAGTTTTTAAATGGAAATGTGTTCACCCCCCCCCCTTTACGGTTTCTGCACACATAAACAAGCCCTAAATATCTAACATTAATTGGTCATAAATGAGGTGCAAATACAGAAACACTAGGCAGTTAATAGCTAGCAAAGGGTAAGGTTTTAGGGGTTTATGATTCTCGCTTGTATAATTGGATCAATCACGTTTAATAGCTTTGGTGTGTGTGTTCTGGTGTGGAAATGTGCATGCGATTCGAGGTTCATTATGGCTTTAATCAAGAAGTAAGTTAATCGATCACATGTCGTGGGGCGTGGTGTGTATGAGTGGCGATTGAATCTGTCCAGCCTCTTCGTGTCGACCTAGATAGAAATATGAGCCCCAATATAAGCTTGAATGCACCTTGAATGAGATATGAAAAAGAACCCTAGTGTATCGAGTAAGGACTGTGGATTGGTATGATCGTGTGTGTGTGTTTGCGTCGACCTAACAAGTTACGAATCTGATATAAAGAATGAGGTTGGTTTCGTGTACATGTGGTTAAGTTGTATGTGCATGCATAGTAGATAAAGTAAACATGGGGTCGAGGCATGTTTATGCATGGTGTTTCCTCGTTAATCATGACAACTACATAATACACAAGTAAACTATTTTGATATGTCCTTGCATGGGTCATACGTAGACAGAAGAGTTAGATTTTCTAAAGAGTTTTGTTTCTTAATTAATACATATACCTTTAATGGGCTGGGGTGTTGTTGGATCATGTTAGTGTTCGGGTACTTGGGTCGTAGCACATAAATCATAGTCACATATTTTAGTCACACGTTACTTATAGATGCATACGTCTAAGAATTAGCCAAAAGAAGAAGTTGTGATTCGTTTTGTGATTTCAAATGTACTACATTCCGAGTTCTTGATTAAAGGTATTGGAAAAACTAATCTGAGTTCTATTGTCTTTCTAATAATATAAGTCTTAAATCTAAATTGACATATATATACCTTAAACTTTGATATTCAGCATGTTAAATCCTAAAATAGGATAAGCCGACACATTTAGCCTCGAACTATGATAAGTTGTCACATTTAACCCTAAACTTTGTTAAAATGACATATTAACCCCTAAACTATGGTAAGTTACATTTTAAAGCCTAAGTTATGAAATTGTCATTATTAACCTTTAACTTTACTTAATTATAAATGGTAACCCTAATTTTGGAAAGTTACTAAGAATGAAAAGTTTCTAAAAATCGAAAGAAGCCCCAATTGTGTAATCTGATTAAAATAAGCTTGTAAGTAATATGTGATCATTGATTCATGTAGATTCTGTGAAGAAGGAGTAGTTCCGATTTCAGTGTGCTTTCCTGATTTGTTTTTCTTGCTTGCATAATGTACAGATAATCTACCCTTTCTCAGTAAGGGTTCTGATCTCATGACTTCTCGATCTTTGACTTGATTCATTTGCGTTGATATGATTCGTTGGTATGATCCATTTGATATTATCATTTGATATGATTGTGTTTGCTATCCATTCTGTTATGATGATCTGTATATTATCTCATTGATATGAGATTCTGTTATGTTAATATGCTCTGATTGATTACGCTATAGTAGCTCTGTTATGATTATGGATAGCTTTGCTTTGCTTTACTTTGCTTGTTCTATTCTGTTGCCTGAGCTATCTGTATTCCTAGCCATAGAGGTACCATGGCCATGTCATTGAGGCACCAATGGCATGACACTTTCTGTGGAGGTGTGATTGATCCATGACGTCCTCTTCTGTTCTATTATGATATTTGTGCACATTGGCCATTATGATATGTGTATATACCTGTCATGAGTAGGCGTATATATATGATTTGTTTTACAGGGGGCGTATGGATGCATCCTAGATTCTGTTCTGTTCTAGATATGATTAGTGATTCATTTGTGTGTTCCATGCACCCCATTTCACTTCTGGTAGCTAGCTACTCCATTTGGTACTTGAGAGGTCTCCCCTCCTTGTACAACTTATGATTTGACGGATATATGGATATGAGATCATTATGTGACTAAGCATGTGGCATGCTTTCTGAGCTCGGTGGACATTTCTGTTCAGTTATATGATTATGATTCTCTGATTGATTCCTTTGACTTCATTATGATCTCCTTATATTTCGCTATGATTTGCTTCATATGATATATGATATTTTGTTCAGTTGATCCTTGATCTCTTATTCGTTTGACAGATGATATTCGTTCAACAGGAGCTTATATTCCTTTTCCCTATACTTATATATGTTCAATTATTCGTTTTGTTTATATCTGTTCACTACGCTTTTTAAGCTCAACCGCATTTCTTTTCCTGCGGCAGGTTTTAAGTTGGAAGCTGGGATTGAGTGAAGAGTGCATAGGAGCTCTTAGTGGACCACCCTGATGATAGATACCCATTTGCTTTTAGATTAGACTTGGATTTACCTTCAGTTAGATTTGAGCTTGGATTTGTATTTCAGTTTTGGAACTCATTATGTATAGAGTTAGTATTTCGTTATTATCATTAGAACACCTTTGGAATCATTATGTTTATAAGTCTTCTGCTTGTGTTTGTATGTTCTGATGGACACCATAATGTGGCATTTTGACCCTTGTCGGGTTGGGGTGTTACATGAATCATCTTCACTTCAAACTGAATGTTACATGGTCATGTCTGAAAAGAAAGCTTTTAGGAAAATATTTGCTAAAAAGGAAACCTGTAACATATTAAATATAGATACAAACCTCTTTTCTTATGAAATCCCTACCTTTGAAAACTCGGAATTTAACAATGTTAATCGTAATTCTGGTGAAAAAATTTCAGGCTATGTTCATTGTAATACATTACCTGCTAAAATGAATCGTAGTCTCGACCCCTTTGAACCTAAGACGATATCTATATCAAATTTTGAGGTATTTTCAAATTTAAATGGGATTATGATTCGATGGAACTCTAAAATGGATATACCAATTTGTGCATTTAAGAATTTATATATACCATATGGTATACCATTTGACCCCAAATTGGTGTACAAGGAAAAGTGTTGCCGATGCCAAGGTACGTCTCACTTTTAATTATTATGTTCACAAGAACACCGATACGGCGCATATAATTAATTTGTTGTGCCGCATCTCTCCCTACTTAAACCATTTGACCAATCAACTGATCCTTAACTAATACGGCGCATAACTAAATATACGATACGGTGTATCAATTTAAACCTATAAATATGACTGAGATACGCCGGATTAGGTTTTACCACCCACTTTTACACACATTTAAAACACACACTAAATTTTTACTCGCTTCGCAAATCATCAATCACTATCATACATCAATTTCCTTGATCAATCCAGTGTTAAACTACAAAGGTAATAGCCCTAATTCTTAATTTTTATTTATATTTATTTTCATAAATTAGGGTTTGTAGGATTCAATTGATTAAGGGACGAATTGATTTAGGGTTTGTTCTTGGTTTAGGGCTTGATTGATTTCCCTTATTGTTAATTAGATTATGATTTGGCAATTACTCCTAATTTGGTTCGAACGAAATTAGGGTTTTTAGTTCGGAATATTGGGGGAAAGCGGGAAGGTGATATACAAATTTTTTTGGTGTAAAATTTTTGTTATGAAGCATTTGAGATAATATGGGTTTTACTTTAGCTTTTGGTTTGCGCCACGTTTTACGGATTTTTGGGATTTGTGATAAAACTGTTCTTTTATACTGATGCAAAATAGATACGGCGTATCCATTATCTGGATGCGGCGTATTAATTACTTTTTGAAACTAATTTTATCATGCCCTTAATACAGCGTATCACCTTATTGGGTATGGCGCATCTCTAATACGCCGTACTATCCTTTTTATATACGGCGCATTGAACTTAAATTTTCATATGCTCCGTATCTGTTATAATCATACAGATACAGCGTATTAACTCTCCATACGCCGTATCATCCTCTTGCACAGACTGTTTCAGTCTATTTGCTAATTCGATACGACTTATCTAGTAAAATAGATACGGCGTATCTTATCTTTTTATTATTTTAACTCGTATTTATTCCAGGCTCGATACGGCATATCCCTTACCATGGATACGGCGTATCGACTGACCTGATGAAATTTCCATATTTTTATTTTTAATTTTTATGTTTATTTTCTACTAACCGTCGATTAACAAAGATTGCACTAGCTGTGATTTTCAAATTAACACAGGTTGCTTATGAAGAAGTTGTGGTATACATACGTTCTAAATTTTCTGTGTGTCGCGGGCCATTCATGGAGGCTTGAACGATTACACATAGAAAATAAAAAGTTGCTCACAAACGCATAATGGAGGATCATACCGAGCAAATCTCAGGGGAGTTTTCCTTTCTAATTATTTCTATTTTCTTTTTTAATTTCAATTTTAAACAACGAGGACGTTGTTTATCTTAAGTGGGGGGATGGAGAATTAGAACGTCACTGGTCCTTATTTTTTAAAAATTTGCTTAATATGTGCTTAATATGCTTAAATTTAAAAAATTTCTAGCATGTTTTTGTTAAATCTAAGTTGCATGACCGCACACATAACCTTTATTTCCAAATTGTGAGAATTAAGCCTTATCCGTTTCTCAATATTTTACCAAAATTCCACAAATATATGAGTGTGCCAGTGACTTGTAGTAAACTTTAGAACTTGGCTTGTATACTATTCGAGACCACCATAATGACTATTATTGATATAATTGGAGTGACTTGTCTAACTTGGTAAATTTCTAGGATTACACCCAAAAAGCCTATATATGTTGTGTTATATTAACTAACTACACTGGTTAGTTAATCCCCATGATAAACCCTTTGTTACTCTCATTATTAGAGTAAGATACCCCTAGAAAAACCCTCGGAGTCATTCCTTTCGTTTCTTACACCAATTTAAATAGTTTCGTTACACCCTTACACTTTAGCCTACCCTGTATATTTAAGTCCGTGGTTAGTCGCTTTTGGTAAAGTGTGTATTCCCTGCGTTTCCTGTGTTCGTGTGTGTAATTATTATCTTTGGTTAGGTCGGGAATTGCACAATGCAATGGAGTGAAAGTAGATATTGTATTTTTTTATTTTCGTGTGTTTACTACTTTCACTATTACCTTTATGTCTGAAGTTATAAAAACTATTGATAAAAATTATCCAGATTGATTGTGATAGTGATGTGGTGAAATTTTACACCATTTTATTTGATGTTTAATATCTCTACATTATATATAACAGGAGGCGTTACACGTAGATAATGCCACATAAATGCCACCTCAATGCCACATAATCATAAACTATGCCACTTGGCATTTCTTGCTGCAGGAAAAATCAGACAGGAATTATGTTAAAAATTTGTACTTGGTAAGATTCGAACACGAGCCTCGCAACTCAACAAACAAAGAGACCTCAACCTTCTGAGCAATCAATCATTTGTGATATCATTTACAAAACCAATTCTATATCAAATAACAGAATACCAATAAAATCCTCTGAATCCTTTCCATGAAATTACTCACAATTCAAATCCTTCCCCCAAAAGTTACGCAGCCACAATTAATTTGGTTTACGCAGCCACAATTAATTTGGTTGATCCAAAAAATCCTTAATTATAATTATTTTCAAATCATTCCTCTATCAGGTATGTTTATTTTCACCAATGATAGTACTACTAGAAGGTATATGGTAAATTAATCCACATTTCATTTTGGGGTTTTTAGCTACTATTTATTTGCCTATTATTTGAGTTTCATTTTCTGTTTTTTGTTTTATTATAGGGGATATATAGTGTATGAATTTAAAATGGGTTAACTGATCCATGATTTTGTAGCATATTTTGTAAGACGGATTGGTTGCTTTGGGTGAACAGTCTTGAAATTTTTGTTTATTTACCTATGCATACCACGATCAGTTCCAAAATTATTGGCTTCTGATAACATTTGTGACATTTTTGGTTGATCACTGTAGGGGAAGGTAACTTGGGTCATTCTGGAAATGGGATCATGAGCTCATCAGCAGCTGAAGCCCCTGGTCCTGCAAGTGAACCATTCGGTGCACTTATGTTGGCGGGGTCGAGGACTAAGAGGCCTGATATTCTCAACCGATTCAAAAAGTATCGTGGTGGGTGGGACATCACTAATAAGCATTATTGGGCAGTAAGTTTTCTTTCTTATTAGTACTTGATAACACAGGATAATGTTTGGATGTGCGTTTGGAGTGATTATAACCACCACATAATAAGATAGTCCGTTGCTTAAATATCTGCTTATGTAATGAACAAGGTTGATTGTATTTTTTACACTAAATAGTCAGAAGTTATAAGATGTAAATTTTCTCGTGAAGTCCAATTATGTAATGACATTGTCGACAGTTTGTTGGATTTACAGGGGCTGCTGCTTTGATTCTTGCTATTATATGGTTTGTGTTCTTCGGTTTAGCCATGATCACACATCACTATAGTGGATGGTGAATAGATATCAAACGCAAGGAATCTCAACGTTCTTTTTCCGTCTTCTCAATAGAAATCACACATCACTATAGTGGATGGAGAATGGATATCAAAGGCAAATCCAACACAAAGACCCTCAGCGAGATACGGGGATGATTGTATTAGTGTGTTTTGAATTATGGCAGTTAACTGGATGATATAATGCGTGGGGTTATTATCTTTATTCGTTAATTGAATGATACAAATAGAAGCGGAGATAGGTTTGATCTGAATTTATGGAGTGATAAGGAACTTATAAGTATCAGAGGGTAAAGAGAAGTCTCTAATTTCTCAAAATGAACTCAGAACATGTAAATCAGGCTAGGGGGCCGTACATCAGGGATCTGTGAGTATCATGTGGTTCAAATCAGGGTAGTAACAAGGAATCAGCTGGTATTATTGCTAACAGAGGGTGTAATAAAGATCGAATGATGGTAGTTTTTTTGGCTGAGGTTATGTGGATAAGCGATCGTTAATAAGGATTTTGGGACTAATCCTTAGCACGACTGAAAGAGAATGTGTAACTCAAAAATGAAAGCTCTCTAAACCTGGAAACCACTACCACTGACCAACCCCATATCCAGAATCGAATCCTCGAAATTTTGTCCCTGAACCAAGCTGAACCTAGGCCTAAACCATGTGACCATCACCAGATGATACCTAAAAATCGGTGCCTCGACATTAGTCACTTAAATGAGTTCAAAACTACTACTGATGTGGTGTTTCTTGAGAGTGTGATTAACGCATTTAAGTTATTACACAACCTGAACATCCTAAACATAAGTCAAGTCAGCTGATGCTTAACTTTTTGACAATCCTCAATCACAAACCGACACCAAGCCATTCACCACTGCCATATCAGCTGATGTGGGCATAAGCTGGTTTTGAGAATCGAATCCCTGAACCATGAGTGAAACGGAGTTCTTCTCTTACCAGGGAGTGAGTTGGAAGGCCGAGGTCATCACAGCTGCAGCTCAACCCTAATGGGCGTGAGCCTGAAAGAGTGTCCTTGATTCACTCAGGTACAAGTGCAATGGCTAAGATGGTTGCATAACAGTGACCAAGATTGTGGTATGAATCAGAGGGTGTGCTAGGAATTTGTTATCTTTGACTCAGTTGTAATGCACTTATAATTGATTTTCACTTCTAGATCAAATTCTGCTATCTCTGATAATCGCTACATACCTGAATACATTTCAGGTGCGTTACATTTATATTGTAATGCACTTATAATTGATTTTCACTTCTGGATCAAATTTTGCTATCACTGATAATCGTTACATACCTGAATATCATTTAACCGGGGGTTGTGTCTGTTAGTATTTTAGAATTCACATATTCTTATGTTGTTAAAATGTATTTTGGTGTCTTTACCTATTTTACATACGTTGGTTCCATAATCTGATAGGTGTAAACATATGCACAGGCTGCACAGGGGGGTGTATATAGTGAGCTGGATTCACACAATGGCGGTCCACGTATAGCATCTGCAGGTGTGCTACTGATTAAACTTAATTACTTTATAACTATCATTGTAACAAAATTCTTTTCATTTTGTAGCTATTCCATAAAAATTCTTGCTTTTTTATAGTTGTATGCATCCATTCCTATAGCTTACCTTTGCTGATTGTGTCGAGCACATATAAATGGACTTACAGTCTGCGTATTTTTGTTCAATGTGTAGATGTGAATGTACAATGCACCAGTGACTCAGTTCCTCCGCGTGCCAAGTGAACAACGCGTATTTTTGTTCACTGTGTAGAGGTCAGTTGTTGTATACCTTTACTTCTCTGTCAGTATCAACGTGGGATGTGTCATTATTCCTTTATAGGATATATAAGTTGAATTAAAGCTTTTCTTTTAACTTATTTAGTCAATAATGTGCGTTTATCTCTATGTAGTGCGGGCTGAATATGAGTCGAGGCTAATTCAAACCAAGAACTGGTGTTGTTATAAACTTCTAAATACGAAAAGAAAAACAAAACCTAAAAAAATGTGTTGAGCATATTGTGTGTTGCAAGTTGCAACCTTCATTATGCATTACTGCCATACGCTAACAAAAGATGTCCTAAATTTTATGCATTACTGCCATACGCTAACAAACCAATTTGTAAGACAACATTTAATCTTCTTCTTTTCTCCTTATAAAGGTTGAATCCAATAGTGAAATTTGACTCACGTATTAGAAATCTTGGTACTTAATATAGAGATGAAGCAAGTGAATCTATGTAAATTGGATTCTAAGACTAATAGGAAATTGAAATGCTTGCTATGAGCTAACGGTGGCAGGTTAAAGTCTAAAACAGTTCGAGTAAAAAGAAATTAGTGTGCGTTTTTTTTTCCACCCGAGATTTTTTGATGACTGATATGTCTGAAGCTTTAAAATTTCTTAGCTATTAGGGACCTATCTGTATGAGGATTTGAGGATTATCAGACTTTGGGCTTTAGACTTATGTTTTTCATTTGTTATTTATGTATATGTGTATGTTTCAATGGTTTGGAAACAGTTTATGTCAAAATCATTAAATATTTTGAGTTATTGTTGCAACAGGGTTGCAACTTGGTTATGCAAAGGGAGAATAAACGGCTGATATTTTTTGACATGCTTATGCTTAAGTGTCCAGGTGAGAATATCAGGTAAACGTTGGTTTGATAAATGATCCACTATTTTTGTTTCTGTTACTGATATTAAATATCAGTAAAGTGCAATTTTGTAAGCAGTTTCACATTATTGCAGCTGACGTAAGTGATTGAATTTTCATGTATATATATTTATTTATTTCACGTTGATCTGATTTTTGGGTATCATCCTTGGATGATCAGATGACGGGGTTGAAGGTGGATTAACGGCTTTGTACGGGAATATTTATAAAGCTGTGGAAGTCAATTCTGTAAACAAGAATGTTACAATTATGATTGACGACATCTCTCTTCTGGAGGTGGCTGCAAATTGTTCTACAAAAGATTTCCTAAATTTTATGCATTACTGCCATACGCTAACAAACCAATTTGAAAGACAACATTTGATCTTCTTCTTTTCTCCTTATATCTGTAGTCCAAGAAAAAAAGAACATTTTGATTTGAATATTTTTATTATACGTTTATTCTTTTGCAGGATTATACAATAATTACAGTTCTTCACGAGGATATCTATTCAAGTGAAGATGTATTTAGCCTTCCTCTACAAATGGAGTACCTTGCAGACATCACAATAAAGACAGAGCCTTTGTTAAACCGGCTTGGCAGCAGATGTACATGGGCATGTATTTGTTATATTTCTTGCTCACTCCGACCAGTAGTGGTTCAGCAGTTCATCGAGGAACAATTTTTATTTTGCTATTTTCTTACAGAGAACAGTAATTCGTGTTTTCTATTCTCACATGGGTTCAGAAAGGTTAGAATTTGCTTTTACCTTTTAACACATATTGAGGAACTTGTCTATCTCTTTTCTCTAACTATGCATTCGTGTCTAATATGAAACTTATCTGTTTATCTCAGCTCCTTTTTAGCATCTGTAACAAATGCACCAATGCACGTTAATCACCTAGAAATACGTAATGATGGGACAGATGTATGGGAAATTGATTTTCCGTTTCTTATACTTGACCACAAAGTTGCATCTGGCTCATATGGCTACCTGTAAGTCTATTTAAGTAAATAATATAATGGTCACATTTGTGGATTAGAACCGTTTTATTGATGTGTGTTTTAATGTAGATATAAAGGTACATATCGTAGTCAAGAAGTGGCTATCAAGATACTTAAAACTGAGCGTATAAACACTGATCTGCAGAAAGAATTCGCCCTAGAAGTTTACATTTTTAGGTTAGTCAATAATCTCTTATGCATTTTTGCATTGTTAGACTGCACGGTCTAATGTCTATGCGTATATGAAAAGCTTATGTCATCAAATACTGGATTATCCCACATGCTACTTTTGCTAATCTTGTCATTTACCGTATTTGTCGGTCAGCCATCTCGATTATGGTTGTATGATTTGTCACTTATTTTATTTTTCAGTTTCACTTGTCTTCCAATTTGATGTACTCCCTTAAAATGTAATCCGAGCCAACCCATTACCCAGACAAAAGATAAGAATTACTACAGCCAGGTTAGTATTTGGTTTGCTCATCACATTGGGCAGAATTGCCAAATACTTAAAACTGCTTTACGTTACGGATTGGACAAATTTTAAACATTATCTCATAGACTCATATGTTGCGTTTAGTTACAGCTGACTATGATTATCTGCTTTAACTTAATACCTAAAGTACAAGTAGTTTTAATAGGCAATACCAAACACCCCAATTTGATTAGTAGTGAAGAGTTTGTGTTTAATGTGAAAAGTGTATTTAATGTTTAGATGCAACATAAGAAATTTGAATTCATATCATTACGAATGTTTAATAATAATTTTTTATTGGGTATTTGTGATATAGGATTGGAACAATAAAAAAGAGAAACTGTAATGAATGAATCTGTTGAAAAGAAACCTGATAAAAAGGACGAAGGTAAAATTTCTGCATAGCACACCAGTCGACCAACCACCTTCGTTTAGATATGAATCTGGTACCGGTTCCTCACAAGTAACACAATTATATATATGTTTTTGTTAAATACGATCGATAAGCGTTATATATAATGGTTTTCAACGATTTCATTTTCTAAATTTGTGTTTTATTTTTAGATTAGAGTAAAGCTGGTGAGAGTTGGACATCTTGCACGGCTACTACCCTTTATGCACAGGTAAAGGGTGATTTCTGTTGGGATTTGACAAGGCTCAAACGTCTTACTTGAGTGTTCTTTTGTCTTCGGTATTATGCAGACCGAGATATATTTGTTCGAGCTGCTGAAGATTATTTGAATCGTGTTACAACAGCAACCGGTGGTATCGTGCAAACATTGGTCAACGGAGTTATATATGAGGTCATTATGTTCTACTTTATGTACCTATCTAACTTTATGTTAACTGTTAGCAATGTTTATAACGACCTGAATTTTGAATTTAATTTTACGTACGATACGACTTAACCAATACCCATACGATACGTTAAAATTTGAAATTTTGAAATGTGGATACTAAAAGTATACTAGATATAAAATGGCACAACCTTATGAACTAAGAAACTAATATCACGTATCTAATACGTTGTAATAAACCGATTGGTATTTTAAATTGTGCACGCATCCTATATATGGAAACTTCATTCGAACTAAGGTAACATAATATGGTTAATCACCTCATATTTCATTCCATAATACGACTAAATCACCTCACTTATCACCCCCCTTATATTTCGGCAATTACACTCTAATCACAACTCAATCAACCATTAATTTCGACATTCCCTTATTCCTCTACTCGTTTAGTTTAAACAACTCACCACCACATTTGAAAGTTAAAAATCCCACAAAGGTAGCCATAATTCACGCCAATCAAAACAAGATCAAAACACAATTATAACTTCCTTATTTGACCAAAAATATGCTCCTCCTTACTTTGGTTATAGCGTGTTCTTTTTTTTCTCTCCTCCCACTCATACGAGACACACAGATCTCTCTCTCAAAATCAAGGCTTCCAAGTTTGCTTGTTGTTCATTCGTGGTATACAAGGGTATTGCTAAGGCGTGTTTGTGATTTTGGATGGCTGTTAGGTTTTGTTTCGTGAGTCTTGTTCAAAGTTTCTGGTTCTTGTTCTCTGTGATCAGCAAGGTATCATCTCATAGTCACTCTTTTTTCCAATCCATTCGACACACTCATAGAGGATGTAAAACCTAAACATAAAACTTGTTACTTGACCTGGTCTTAATGTTATATGATTTCTCATTCGTTTTTAATATGAATCAATAATGTAAACATCACATAAATTCATAAATATATGAACCATGGTTGTGTCAACCTCAGTTGGGGTTTACACTATTCAAATCTGCTATTATACATGTCTATATAGGCTCATTAGAACATGACTAAAACCTGGGAAAAAGATATGCATGGAACAAAGGGTCTAGCGTGTGAGAATGGTGTGTTAGGGTGTGTGGGTCGTGGGCTGAAGAAATGTTTATGGTCTGATCGTTGTGGGTGTGTTTAGTGTCGAAACCAGCAGCATGTTTGAGTCTCGCCTTAACCGCCTCCTTACCGACCCTAGTCTCTACATGAAACACCCCATAAGAAGACATATAAACTTGTTTGAAACGCGTATGGCCTGGTCTTAAAACAATCTTAACATACGACCCCAAAACCTATATATATGTGTCGACTCAATTATGTTATGGAGGCTGTGATTGTGTCGTGTTGTAACTATGTTTGTGTTGTGTTTTACTAAACCGTTACCGACCCTAGTTGCAGCCTAAAACGCACCCAAATGATCTATGGATTCAATCACTTAATGAACTAAAAGAAACTAGGAGTAAGTATTTTAGAGTGCGAAACGATTTCGATTATATATATTTTAATAATATAGTTATACGAAGGAGAAGAGGGATTTCATGCATGAAGTCTTAGTTAATTTGGAAAGGTATATAATAACTTGTCACTTTTAACCCTACACTATGAGGCTTATCATATTTAACCTTTAAGTTTAATTAACTGTCATTTATAACCTTAAAAGTTATTAATCGGAAACTTGCTATATATGGAAACCTTCTAAAAATAGAAAGTTACTAAAAGTGAAAAGCTTCTAAAAATAGAAAGAGACCTAAATGATGTAATCTAATTAAGACAAGCTTAAGAGTAATACGTGATTATTAATTCCTATAGGTTCCGTGGAGAGGGAGTAACTTCGGTTCCGTGTGCTTCTTGGTTATTTCAGTCATTGTCCTTTGCATAAGGTACAGATATTCTGACCTTCCTTATAAGGTTTCTCATGATCTCTTTCATTTTTCTGATCTGTCAGTTTCTGTATTAATGCCATTGCTATGATCCCCTTTACTTGAACCTTTTATATGATTCCCTTGTCTATAAATCCCTGATTAGAACCTTGTTATAAGAATTTGAATATGAACCTTTCTGATATGGTATCTGATTCTGAGTTCCCTTGATAAACTGAACCCTGTCTATTTACTTTGATACTTGACATGATTCGTTCCTCACCTTGTGACCTGATTATGCAAATCTCTGAATACCCTGAAGATTCATTTTGACATTAGAACTGAAATTGGAAACTTTCCTTAATGATATGAAAATGTTTTTGAAAAGTTTTGGATACGATGTTATACCAATTTTTGAATTGGAACTGCACTAAAGGACTAAAGGTTTTATGAAAATCTCTTTTAAAGACTATATTTATAAAAGGTTTTACTAAACATCATTTTATGAAAGTCACTGAAAGATTATTTTAAATACAAGTTTAATATGAAACCTTTGAATTAAATCTTTTCTATGAATCTATAAACCTTTGGATTATGGCCCTTTGATATGACCTATTGAACGTTGATTTGAACCTTATTCTAAACCTGGTTATAAACTCTTGTTTGAAACTTAATTTGAACTTTGATATAAGTATTAATCTGATATACTATTTCTGAACCTCGACTTGAACATTGTTATAAACTCTGGTATAAACCTATCTGATTTCGGAACCTCTGATATACACTTCTGTAACATCTGAGATGGACCTGATAGTCTGAACCTTCTGACATGACCCTCTGTTTATGACATGATGCTTGACCTTTGACCCACGGTTTGATACCCGAGCCACCTCACTAGGCATGAGGGTTTCATGTCCATGTCATTGATGCACCGATGGCATGACTCTAGGGCAGGAGAGTGATGACCTGTCCCGTCCCTGACTTTATTTTATCTGGTGTGTATTGGTAGACTCTTGCCACCTGGGGCGTATGGATGCATCCTAGACTTGTTCTGTTTCTGTTATCTGTTTATATTATCTGTTATATCTCTGGTGACTGATGGTGTGTGCGATACACGTCTTTCACAACCTCTGGGAGCTAGCTACTCCATATATATTTGATACATGAGGACACCCCTCATATTATCTGGTTACTGAGAGGACACCCCTCGGATTGATGATGATAGCATGGTTATATATATTATATCTCTGTTTCTGGGCTCGTGGTGGATTACTGTTTACCTTTACCATATACATTACTTACCTTTGACCATTATTATACCTTGCACTATTTCCTTTTACCCTTACCTACTTATTATTCCCTATCCTTTATCCTTACTTCTTTATTTACCTTTTAACTCTGATTATGTCTGCATGACTTATATTTCTGATACTCTGTACTATTCTTTATTACTGCTTGTTACCGTTATATCTGTTCACTGAGCTCTCGTAGCTCAGCCGCATTTCTTTTCCTGCGGCAGGTTTTAGTAGGAAGCTGGGTATGAGTGGAGAGTATCATTGGACTTAGAAGACTGCACTGTGATAGATACTTTGTTATAGAGATGACTTGAAGAATTTATATTTTCAGATTTAGTATTTATTCCTCTGTAAAATTTAGTATTCCCTTGTATTTTCTTGTAACCTTTGTATTCCTTTGTATTATTGAAGATGTATGCTTGTGTATGTTTCTGATATGTCACCATTATTGTGACATCTCTACCCTTGTCGGGTCGGGGTGTTACAATGTTACTTCTGTTCAATAAGAAAACTTTTAAAAGGTTGTTTGCATTGCGTTTTCAACGTGAATAAATGATTATGTGATTATTTCGTTGGTATATCACCATATAGAAAGGATTGTTAGAGCAAACTTCATATGCGCAGAATTTTATTGTTGCTATCATTTTATTCTCCAAAGAAAGATGTGCAGTTGGACTCTTGCGCACTTATGAATTTCGTATTAGCTCAATTTATATGTGATATCATTTCATATTTGCTTAGTCTTTCGGTATTTGCTTGGACAAAAAAAAACGTAACACGATATAGTAATTGATGAACGCCAACAGTTCAATAAAATTCCTAAATGAAAAAAAGATAATTTTAAATGTTGAAATGGCTGTGAAATGATGGAAAAGAAAGTTTGGAATGTTTGATTATAATAATCTGCTTATAGACCTATAAGTAATTTATGTATTTTTATGCTCATTAGATATCTATGTAATTCTCATATTAATAGTACGGCCTTTGTAGCAGCAACTCCAAAAATGATTTGAAGCTACTTGGTGATGCAGGTATATGTTTCCTTTCTTTTTGAAATAGGCAAGTTTTGCTTCCGTCCAAACACTCAGAACATCAGCAGCAAAGCAGGCTACAAAGCCATCAGCAGCACCAGACTGCAATGGCGTTAGCATGCAGCAACAATGCGGCAATGGAGTCACCAGCAACAGCACCAGTTTCTCAGGTTAGTTTTACATACGTAAAAACCTTAACATTGTCAAGGTTACGACACGTCTGCTACCACATAGCATTTGACAATTACAGTTTCAGTTTACCTATGTTTTAAGATCTTAAAAGCTCGATTAAAATTGTTTTCTCTAGGGGATTGCCAATAATCAAACACTGGTGCTCTTCATCGGGAAAGTATATATGTTTTGTATACGTTTGAGGATTGATGAAAATCGATTACAGTTTATGCAGCTTCCTCATAAGTTGATCCATTTTTGAATCCTTGACATGATAAATCTTTGGCACCTGGCAAGTTCATTAAAAAGATTCAAGTAAAATATGGTTTACTTATACAGCTTGATGTAAATTCTATGCAATATCACATGCCTTGGAAACCAATGGATGAACAAAATATATAGAAAGCAACTTTAGATTGTCCAATCTCTGTGTTAATTGTGATGGCAATGTTCAAATCTTAGTGTTTGATTTTGCAGTGACGCGTCAATCACTCAGGCTCAATATATAATCGAGTTACGTAAGGAAATCGTGGTAATATATGAACGAAGACAGAGTATTATGAGAAGTGCCTATTTTGTGTTGGGAATGAAGCACAAACCAAAAGAATGAGTTTTAGCTATTTAAGGTTACATTATACACATATTTTGACGTTTGTACCTCTTTTACAGTATACACTAATTTATATAAGGGGTAAAATCAAGTAAAGAGGCCTGCATAACAATGGGTCCAGATTGGATTGAGATAATCAGATCAAGCTGTAGTTGTTTATTGTAGTTGTTTCTATAGATGGTGGAGGTGCAGCTCACCACTAATAGTAAAGGTAAAAAAGGGATCAAGCTGTCAAACCACGAAACCAAGGCGTTATGATCATATTGTATTAGAGTTTTATTAACATGTATGTTCATCTTCCAACAATAATAGGATGATTTCAATTAGTAAATCCACAATGGTGAGTTTAAAAAAAGTTGTATATTAGATTAAATGTTTTATAAATTTCTCAAAGCTATACTTCATTTAAAACAAACACAAACAAACATCTCAACCACTTATGATATATTTGTATATTAGATTAAATGTTTTATATACTTCGGAATTAAAAAATGGAGCTAGCATGGTTCGAACCGAGCAATCCAACTTTTGTGATTTACAATTCAAAATAAATAAGTCATGCTTAAATAATTGATATTGCATGGAACTGCATCTACATTAATCTTCGCTATCCCTTCCTTCAAGCAAAACATACACAAAACCCTAAAACAAAAATACCGAACCCAAAAAAAAGGATTCATTACAAAAAATTGAGCCGCCATCATCATTATCTTTTCCATCCTTCTTCTACAAAACCCTAAATCAACATCAAAACCACTTTGTTCTTTCTTATTCTACAAAAAGGTATATTTTCATACAGTATATTAAATACGTTGTGTTGGTGAAGGTGTCGATGATCATACAGTATTATAGTTTGAGACTAATTTAGTTATAAAGGAAGTGCAGACCCGACCATTTGCTAAGGAGGAACTGATAGTTAATAAAAATCTCTTCCAATAAATAGTTTAGCTAAAAGGAGAGTGGTTTTCATCGTATGTGGATCTTTTTAATAGCATATTCCAGGTATACTTCATGATTGGTGCAAGTTTTAGTATTATGATTGACGATTGTACCATGAAATGATGGGAAACTAAACATATTATTGTCTTTATTCACTCACAACTAAAACGTAAATGTTAAAAGTGAGTTCTAAATCAATGTGTTATTAAGATCTATTCTTAATAAAACTGGATAAAGTACATTAAGTTGTTGCTTAAATTGGACGAAAACCTCCCATGGATTAGTTGGCTAAAACGTTAGAAACCACGGTCACAAAAAAAAGTAGCATGTAAATATGAGTACTCAATTGAGCTCAATGGGGATTACGTCAGAAAATGTTTCACAGCGCTTTGGCGTGACGAGGAAGGAACAAGATCAGGCTGCGGTGAGTTGAATAGAAAGACATAGAAAGGAGAGTGATTCATACCAACCACTTTTAGACACATGACTTACACCTAAAATATGACAACGATAATTATAAGTCATGCTCGCCCTTCAGGGCAATTTCAAATAAACTTCCAAATATTTATAAAAAAAAAAAAAAACTGTACAATCAATAAAAATAACTACTACCTTATATTAGTATTATTCGTTATTTTTTCGGAGCCTTCAGTGGCTCATTTTGTCTTCGATCACTAATATCTAATAATTTATTTACAGAAATCTTTATGTACAACCCTTTCTTTTAACATGTACAATTTTCAACCATTTTTTACCACCCTTCTTTCGTTATAGTAAAATATGCCAACGATAATTATAAGTCATGCCCGCCCGTCAGGGCGGGCTTACAAAGCATGCCCGCCCATCGGGCGGGCTTCGACAACTAGTATGTATATATATATATATATATATATATATATATATATATATATACATATCGAAAAAATAGAAAAGAAAAAGAAAGAAGAAGTTGGTAAGTTCTATAAAACAACAATGTAAAGTTATGTACTAGTAGAGATATCGCTACTGCTTGTTGTATTATATTTATGGATTGCAAGGGAGTTGGCCGTTATGGGAACGCCAACTAAGGTTTATTCTCTGAATGAGATACTATTGACTTTAATTCATGTCTACCTACTAAAGCTTGAGTTTCCGTGTTAAATCGTGAGTTAGTCTATGATTTGTGTCTTATTCATGGGATGGTTGGGAAGTAATTAACCACACTTGTTAGGACTTAATCTATTTGTTTTGTTTATTTTATTTAACATCAATTATTTCCCAATTGTTATCCTTACCCTTTTACCGAGTTGCTATATTCTTTGTTAGCTTTCGAGCATCTGAATATGGTAATGGCTAAGTGAGAATGTCAAAAGCATGAATAAGGTAGTGACCATCCGAGTTTTAGAAAAATCGAATAACGCGCCAGCAATCTAGAGTATATCTTGGTGACCATCCGTTATGAAAATAACACGCCAGTGAACCGAGATACAAACTAATGACCATCCGTTGTTTGAGGAATCGAGGACTCGCGCCAGCGAGCTACTAAGTTTGTGCAGGAGATGTTTAAATAAAGCTAGGTTTAACCCTTAAGCCTTATCGTAAACCAATTTGCCGCTTTAGACTTGTCACTCCTTAGCTTTAGTGGTTGAGATGTGTATCCTTGCCAAGCATATGATAGAATATTCGTCACGACCGAGCAATTGAGCGAATTACTTAAATGTTACCACATAGATTAGTTGAGTGATTTGAGTGATTTCATTTTCCTACTTCGTGAGGTGTTTAGTTGTGCATTTATGATTAAAACGAATGACTGCTTAAAACTATAAAAATAAATCATAAGCTGTATTTAGGATACATTTTCATAAGTTTAAATCTAAGGTTTACTTGAGGATAAGTAAAGTTCAAGTGGGGGGGATATTTAATGATATCAAATAAGTACATTTTATTGGCATCATTTATCCTATGTTATTCGCTTGTTTTATGTTATTTTATATGAGAATCGATACTTAATCGCTTACTTTTGTAATTCTCAGTTATAAACAAGCATTTGGTGAAATTTGGCTATTTTGGACTTAAATTGGAGCAAAATGGATCAAGTTGGAAAAGTCTACTAAACTGAAGGAAGATACATCGTATCATTCTAGACAGATACGCCGTACATAAAGACTTAGATGAATATGAAGACCATTGCCTGACTTTGAAGCGTGCGCCGGATAAATTTATCTCATACGCCGTATATGAAGCCTTGGTCAACGAGAAGATCTGACTTGTTTTACTCCAGATACGCCGTATGAAATTCCAGATATGCGGCGTATCAATCTCAAGACTTCATTAAGATAATCCAAGATACTGAAGAACATGCGCCGCATGAAGACTGAAGGTACGCCGTATCTTATGGCGGTGTACGAATATTCTTGAATATTATATTCTTGGACCCCACGCGAAGTTACCTAGATATGCCGTATCAACTTAGTTGATACGCCGTATCGACCCTGGTGACAGAAAGTATAAATACCGCATTCGACAGCCACATTCGGTGTGATACAAAACCCTAAGGAGAAGAATACAGAGGAATTGGCAGCACAAGACACAACCTAAATGAAGAATTCAGAACAGTAAGAAGGTCCTGCTAGTACTTTAATTCATTGGAAAACTCGTTCTTTTGTATTAGCAATCTGTTAATGGTTGAGTTAGTGTCTTTTTTACTATTTGATCAGACTTAATAGTTTCCAGCTGTTACAAATAGTATTTGATGTTTATTTGGTGTCTTTATGCATGTTCTTTGATTACATATTAGGATTTATCGCGCCTTGTCAACGGAGGCTCGCGCAATTACTTCATTAACATCATTTGCATAGTTAATGTAAGCCTGTAAAAGGGATAAATAATACATAAACCTAGTAATCATTAAGTGTTTACACGCCTGTAACTAAGACTCCACTGAGAGAGAATAGATTTTAGCACTCATCTTATACAGCTAAGTAATTAAACGTGTGACAAGTTTTCCTACTATCGGCTTGACCTCTTATCTATGTATGTTTTCCATCTGTGTACATGTTGGCCATTTGCTTATTCATTCTCTAGTTTTATTTATTGTTTACTTAATCTACACAATCGTGCCAGTCTCTCAGGCTGAAAACCACCTTGCGTTAGATTTGGGAATTAGAACTAACTTAGGATTAAAATAGTGATAGATATCTAGGTGTTAACGTTCCACTCTTAGTGTTTGACACTCTACTTACCAACTAGCTACATTGATCTGGTACACTGCTCGTTGGCGTGTGTTATAGGATAAGTCAGCTAAATAAAAATTTAAAACTTGATAATATAATCTATTCTACAACGATATACGCACGCATCACCGATTTAAATTTAGTTTATAAAACTTTAGATCGATTGTATGTGAAACCTTTGGATGTTGAGATATGGATAACGCAAGTTGCTTGAAAAGAAATAACTATGAAGAAAGTAAAGAGATAAAGAGATAGAAGAGTGACACAATGGTTTATAGTGGTTCGGCTACAAGGACACCTTCCTTACCCTACTCCCCTCCCCGAGTACCCAACAAAAGACTTCGTAAACACTATGTCAACAAGCTCCTTCAACCGGTGGAGAAACCTCACAACGTCGATTACACTTTTTCTGGTACAAAGCTAAATACCGAGTCCTTAGCACGGCGGACCAAACTAACACAACAACACAACAACACAACAATTTTGAGAATACAAGAAGAAGTATCAACAACAAGAAACAACTCAGTGGTCTTGAGGTGATGAGAGGTCCGAGCAACTTGAGAAGAAGAATGGCTCATATGCTAGAAATCGTGATCTCGTCTTGTTATAAGAACCTAGAGAACACAAGAGAAAGAGAGCTACAAGAATGATCTTTAGATCTAAGGTTAGGGAACTTAGAATATAGACAGAAGATATATCTAAGTGGGGTGAGAAACAAGAGAAAAATTGCTCACTATTTATAGGCAATTCTGAGCATTGTTCACCCGAATCCGGCGGATCCCTTCCCAAAGGCATCCGGCAAGACCAAACCTAGGGATCCGGCTATCTGGTAGTACCAGTCTGGACTTTGGGTTGTAATTTGGGGTTTTGGGTTATGGGTCAAGGTCCATGGGTCATGTGATGTCATGAATGATGTCAAAGACATCTTGGGTTATGTGTTATGGACTTTGGGTCATGGGTAATGGACTTTGGGTCATGGGTTATGGGTTTTACCCATTATGAAGTCATGCATGATGTCATGCAATGGGTCATGGGTTATGGATCAAGCTCCATGGGTTATGGGTTATGGATTACCCAACTCTTTTTCATGCATTTCCTTTTAATACAAGTGAGTATATTTGTATGTAAATGGTAAATGGTAAATGTAGAACATGTAATGTTTAGATTTATACTTTTACATAATCTTATGTTTGTTATCGAAAAAACTTAAAGAGATCGATAAATATTAATAAACATTTTTACGGTTTATTTGTATTAACAATATCCCCATTTTTGTTGATAACAAAAAATAATATTATGGTGAGTAAAATTTAAAGATTATATGTTTCAAGTTTTAGAAAAGGTTTTAAAGTTTTATTCCCTTCTCCCCCTTTTTGTCGAAAGAAAAAGAGTTTCGAAGAGAAAGTATGGCAGGATTTGATCCCAAAAGCACAAACTCCCCCTTGACGATTGCTCCCCCTTGATGAGGATGTCAAGTGAGAAAATGGAGTTGAAAACCTACAAGATAGAATGTTAGTGACAAAATCAAGAAGTAGAAAAGATAGATGCATGTCGCTAGATGAGAGGTTTGAGGAAGAAGAGACAAGGTATGTAGAACTAATCCTTGTAATAAAATGACCCAAAATGTAGTGGTATATAAGCCACATACATTTGTAAAAATAAGAACAAGGAAGTGTTCTTATAAGAAACTAAAATAAAGAGAAAATAAGAAAATATATTATTGGCCATTCGATGCATGCATATGGTCTAGAAGTTTCGGTGGATCATAATGTCGATGCGTTCGAGGATGTGGTTTAGAATGAAACGCATTTCATCCCTAATTTCTATGGCTATTTGCCTAGATCTTTGGCAATGTTCACAAAATAGATAGTGTGGGAGAGGTGGTAGGGATTCATCCATCCAAGTTGGTTGGTTTTATTGCAGAAGAGATGGTGGAAAGGTTGGTATAGTGGGATGAACATCTATCATGTCGGGGATGGGTGGAGGTTGATTTGCTAAATGTTCTAGAGAGGTGATGGATGGTATAGGAGGTAACTCCTCAAGGTCCTTGAAAAGAGCATTTGGTGAGGTAGGAGGTGTTAAGAAAACTAGCTCTTTGGGGTTGATGTTGGGTAGGATAGGAGGTGTGGATATAGATGGTTGACTTGGAGCGGGTGGCGGAGTAGAAGTTGGTGGTGGAGTTGGCATAGGTGTCTTAAGGAGGTCTTCTAATGAGGTGAAGAAAGGAAGTTTGTTTTCCTTTGGAGAACTTGGTGAAGAGGGTGGTGCTTTTTGATAGTCGGTGGGGGGTAAGGAGTTGCTAGGAGGTGATGAATTGTTGGATACAGGGTTGACAAAGCAACATGGTTTCACACTTATACGTGCGGTTTTTCTTGTTTTTGATGGTGGAGGTTGGTAGAGTGAACTTGGTTTGTTGTATGTGATGTTCAAAGGTGTTGGTAATGTTTTGTAGAGTGTTGATTTCTTTGACTAGATCGTCATGGTTTTGAGAGGATTGTGGTCTTTTGGAAGCCATGGTTTCTGAGATTGTGGGATTAAAGGGATGATGGAGAAGCAAGCATCCTAGGACCTTATTTATAGATAGATATCAGGCATTGTAATGAATGCTAAAACCACAAAAGAATCCAAAATCTAATGATTAGATATGAATTGAATGCAAGTAATCATGAGACCTTAACTACTAAGACTTAAACTCAGTATATATTGAGTAAAAATAGAAAATAGAGGAGAATTGAAGTAGATTTTGTCAAATGATTGGCAAAATTGTCCTCTGTGCAACCGGATCCCCCGGATCCATCCCAAAAGGGATCCGGCCTGCGTAAATGCAGGGATCCGGGTATCTGATGCACACAGACTTCAGTTTTTGTGTAGGAAGCATATTAGGACTAGTGTGTGACTATATGTAGACTATGTGGAGTTGCAGTTCTCTCTACTCTAGAGGAGAGATGAAGATAGAGATGTACATATATATGAGATAACCCAAAGACTCCTTAGTTTAATGTATCTACGTTTGAATGTACCTGAAAATACATATTGGTTATGTATTCCCTTTAGCATTCAAGAGATATATGACATGATGCATGAGAAAAGGTTTTTACGTTGTATTAACTATGTAGAGAGAACCGTGAATGTCCTAGACGTGAGAAGATTTTAATTCGAAAGTCGAATGAGGTGTTGGTTTTGAAGAGTTTTGTTTCGTAGAAAGTTTGATGTGAAGAAATGTATGTGTGTGTGTGTGTGTGTGTGTGTGTGTGTGTGTGTGTGTGTGTGTGTGTGTGTGTGTATATATATATATATATATATATATATACTAGATGTCAAGGCCCGCCCGATGGGTGGGCATGACATTTAAATATCGTTGGAATATTTTTCTATAGTGAAAGAAGGGTAGTAAAATTACATTTTAAAACATACTCGGTAAGTAATAATCAAAGAAACTTTAATATGAATTTAAACCATTCAATATTATTTAATATAGTAAAATTACATTTTAAAACATAGGTGGTTTTCAAATGAGCAGCAGACTTATAAATATCGTTGGAAAAAATAGTAACACTCTTAGAACAAAACCACTGTGTGCAAGATTTCAAAATTTCAAAAAACTTACAACGTCAACCCGCATATTTGACAGTACAGACTTCAATTGTGCTGCAACAGACTCCTCAGAGAGACCACTCAAATCCTAAATAGAAGCAAAACTTAATGTGGATGTTAAACAAAGAAAAAAAATTGAAAGTTTAATAAACCCTTTAAGGAGCGTTTGGCTAAGCTTATTTGAGGAGCTTAATATCTTATTGTATTTTAGAAAAAGCTTTTTAAGCTACTTGAAGGTATTCGCGCAACTCATTTCAAAGAGCTTATAGCTTTTTTATAGGTAAAATAAACAATGACTAAAGCCCTTCCTACTTCTTGTGAATGCGTAAACTAATAAACTATTAATGTTACTACACAACCATATAAAAGGAAATATGTTATTAGACCTGAATCCTAACAGCAGTGATCGCGGAGGACCAGTAGACTCCACGTGCACAAAATAAATCAAAACGCAAATACTTTCTTAATCACTACTAATGTCCTACAATGAAAATTGTCTTAAAAGTCCCTACTATCATAACATGTAATCCTACTAAACTATGCACGATATACGCTTACTGATTAAAAAAATTTAAATGAATGACGGTGTGTAACTGAATGCCGGTGTATTCTGTAAAAGTGATATATATGATTTTCCACTAATTTGTATGAGGTACTATGACCAATTTTTTCTAATAGTACGAAAAGAATAATCAAATATCAATGCTAATATGCGGTGAGATTCTAGAGATATATATATATATACATTGTTAATGACTATACTTTTAAATTGTTACCAATTCATACTTCTTGTTTATCTTCAACGAATATAAATGATGTAACAGAGAAAAATATCACCTTTAAATGGGTAAAAACTATCCATGTGATACATCTTTAAAAAATGTAACATCAATAACAGCACGACACATGGATTACTCTATATCTAAGGACATGCCTATGTCTTCTGCACATCATATTGCACGTACGTATATGCCCTAAACTGGTCAGCCATGATTTCACTATCAATTTCTCTAAATTTTATTTGTTGGCTATAGCAGGCACTAAAGAAGAAAAAAAACTACTATTCCTGCATCACACTATAACAGAACCAAACGTGCCCGGCAAACTCCCCACAGTGAGTGAAGTTATTTGGTGTTTGTAGACTAACTTCTGGAAATTACTATCTACAGGTTTAAGAGTCGTTTTTTATTGTCAAACGATGCTACAACAATACTTATATACCCATATACTATATATTGTAACTGTTTACTTAAACATTGCCAAACACCCTATACATCATTAAAAGAGAACATTACAGCTTTGAGCAACCAAAGTAGAGTTTTCTACCTGTTTTACCTGGTCAATCCAAATTGGTGTGTTCCCTTATTAGCTAATTCGACCCATCTTACCCGTTTTGCCATTTTTTAACCCAGTCTGTCCATACATGAGTAAATGGCTCTAAATTGTCACCTCTAATGTTGTCATTTCTTTCTGGGATTTTGTATACCTTATCTGTTAACATGATAACATATTGCGTATAATTGCATTCTGTCACATAAATACGCTCACCTTTTATAATACTTTAATTGTACTGATACAGTTCTTTGTCGTTGACAGTTGCCGAGTCTGCCCCTGTACAAAATCAAGCTGCTGCACGGAAACTTCTCCAGAAAATGAACAATTATAACCGCAATGAGGGACATTCTCGAGGTTGGAAACCAAGAGGAAGGGGTAAGGATGAGGATGAATCAATTATTTCTCAAATTATTTAAATGATTTGACATGGTTAATCTCTAAATTGTCCAGGAGCCAAGGGGCATTACTACAAAAAAGTTAAATAGATCAGTTGAAACACCTCAAATAGATTGGTTATGAGCCACTCTAACTAAGGGTGATCCACTACAAAAAAATGACCATCTAGTGACACACAAAAAGTGTCACTAAAAGTGAAATAAGTGTCACTAAAGACCCGACAGGGAATCGGTGGCAGAAAAAAAAGTGTCACTAATGTCGCTGCCACTAAATGGTTTTAGTGGCACTTTATACTTGTGTTGTTGCAGACCTTATGGGTTTTAGTGGCACTTCTATGTTTTGTTGCTACGAGGTATTTAGTTTCCAATCAGCATTATTTTACAGTGTTCTATCTAGTTGCTGGTTTAAAACTATGGAGTGCTAGTCTCACTTATAGATTAAATGTTAATTATGAGTAACTAACTATTATGTACAGCATATTAAAATTTTGGCAGCAAAAACATATACAAAACATAATCAATTTCAAGATTCAAAAGTTGAAAAGACACATACCCCCTACTTCATTCTGATTATCAGAGTGTTCATTGGTTGCCGTGTCCATCTGAGAGGAATTTGCGTCATTTGTTTCATTAGTTGAGTGCCCATTCGACTGAGCTTGTGCTTCATCTTCTTGTTGTTCATTTGCAGCTTCAATAGAGATCATGCAGAGTCTCTTACGCCTAGCCATGCTGGAGTATACAATAAATAAAAAAAATCATGAGCCCAATAACACAACATATCATAATATGCATATATTCGTTACTGGAATACAGGAGCTTAATAACACAACAACATAAGTAACCAAAGGATATGCATGGAGATAATTGGGGTAAAACTAAAACTTAAAAACTATATTTCAAACAGGACAATACTATTTGCAAAAGTTGTTTTTATTGTAAATAAAAATATATCATTAAAGCATTATCTTTCCATCACTCTACTTCGTCCTCTTCATCTAGTGAGTTACCTTCGGCCACTTTCCATCTAGATGCATTACAAATAGAACACTTATCCTGTTGTTCCTTATCCTCATCCCCCCAAAACAACATACACCCATTAGGACATGCATGTATTTTTTCATAACTTAATCCTAAATTTGCCAATATTTTTTTCACTTGATAGGTTGTTTTAGGCAACAAATTTCCTTCAGGTAACAAATCTCGCAAAAAGTCCAATAACATTGAGAATGATTTGTTACTCCAGCCATTAAGACACTTAATATGATAAAGATGCACTAAACACGATAGCTTGGAATACTTAGACTTTGAATACACCTTTTCTTCAGCTTCCTTAAGTAGATCTTGAAACTTCTTTCTACCATTAGTTTCCCCTGGATGAGTGTTCAAGTTAGATTCACTCATTTGTACCTCACCTGCACCACTACCACCACTACCGATATTTTGCTGTGGTGGGGTTGGATGGAAAATATCATTTAACATCCCGTGCATATCATGGTCAAACATCTCATGTTCTTCATTGTTTAGCTGTTGTTCATTGTTTAGCCCACTTGATGATGATGACGTCAAGCATTCACCATGAAGATTCCATTCCGAGTAACCTTTCCGGAATCCCCAACACACTAGGTGATCAAAAACATCATCTCTTGTGCGATGGAAAATGTTTACACAATGTGAGTTGACGCCTATGGCTTATGGCTTATATGGTTTTCGGCCTATGTTTCATAAGCTCATTTTTTGTGGCTTATTTTGAAACTTTTCAGCTTATATAGGCTTATTATCATGATAAGCTTATAAAAAGTGTCAAAATAATAAGCCACAAAAAGTGAGCTTATGAAACATAAGCCGAAAACGACATAAGCCATAAGCCCGCTATATAAGCCGAAACAAACACCCCCTTAGTTTATACAAATTACACTTGAATGCAAAGACAAAACAAAAAACCCAGCTACCAATAACATAAGACGCAAATGATAACAATCCACGCCTGTTCAAAAAAAATGCTAACAATCCACATAAACTCATCACCCATCAATGCCAACCATTAAAAAACATAGATTTATTCAAAACCCATTTTTGTGTGTTATACAATTTTAATGCAAAACTAAACAACACACAATAGTAATAATCAAAGAATAGAATTATTAATAATCAATTGAGCAATAATCGAGTTTTATTAATCAAAAGGTAGATAAGAATTTTTATTCAGTTACCTGACGAAAAAGATGAAAATATTGATGGAACAAATGGGATAACTTTGAGTGAATGAGAGAGATGAAAATATTGATGGAACAAATGGGGTTGAAGATTAGGTAGGAACAGTGATTGAGATCAAAATTAAATTAGGGATATATACTCCGAGCAATTGGAGGGAACTAATAAAAAAAAGGCGCTCGATTTAATTTATTTTCGAGTCCAAAGGCCGGGCAATTTTTAGTATCGGTGACAGATATCAAAATTAAATAAAGGAAAGTAATAACTTTTAATGGCATAATATCAAGGTGTATCACAAATTACACGGACTTTTAATAACATTTCTATTTTTATGCCACAAATATCGTGTATAATGGTGGCACAAACCATAAAGTACCATTAAAGCTATAAAAAAAATTAGTGGCACATAAAATATGTCACCAAAAACGCAATATAGTGACAAATGTAAATATGTCATTAAAAACGTGTGCCACTAAATGGTCATTTTTTTGTAGTGAGCCACTCTAACTAAGGGTGATCTATTTGAGGGGAACACAAATAGTCTATAACATATTCATCGTTATTAAAACACAATTCCAAACGCCCTCTTAACATAAGATTAAAGAAAGAATAGGATTGTAAATTACCTTGTGTCAGAGTATGTGATCGTGTACTTCACGTACCCGAGCTACTATAACAATTTTGTACACCATTGTTAATACCTATTACAAAAACAAAACAAACTATCCAAAATTAGTATTGGTTAAAGCAAAAAATCAACCACAGAAATATTATACCTCAGGATGGTATTGGAACCCATAAAACCACCTCCCGATGCACTCCATAACTGTAACCGCACCCTACTCACTTCTGACCACAGCTTGAAACCCATTCGGCATCTGAATGACCTGATCTGCATGACTCATCCAAACAACCAGGTTATCTTCAGCTGCTTAACAGCCCAAAATCAAAGAACCCAAAAACAAACATAAATAACTATTACCACAGTCTGTCCATACATGAGTAAATGGCTCTAAATTGTTACCTCTAATGTTGTCATTTCTTTCAGGGATTTTGTATACCTTATCTCTTAACATGATAACATAATGCGTATAATTGCATTCTGTCACATAAATACGCTGACCTTCTATAATACTTTAATTTTACTGATACAGTTCTTTGTCGTTGACAGTTGCCGAGTCTGCCCCTGTACAAAATTAGGCTGTTGCACAGAAACTTCTCCAGAAAAGGAACAATTATAACCGCAATGAGGGACATTCTCGAGGTTGGAAACCAAGAGGAAGGGGTAAGGATGATATAAGAATGAGCATGTTTAATCTCTAAATTGTCCAGGAGCCAAGGGGTCCTCATGTGACAAAAGCAGATGATATAAGAATGAGCATGTTTAGCTTTGACAGAGATGATCATGGAGGTCATAGCAGGGGACAATTCAGAGGGCGGGTAAGGGACAGAGGAAGGGGACGTGGTAGAGCTTGCTAATACTTGCCCTTAATCTGCACTATCAAGTAACAAAAGAAGTTATATGGGTAATTAATACTATTTGCTGTTCAAAAAAAAATATTGCTGCAATTTATTAAATGTGTCATACATTTGCAGGTTGTTGCGAAAATCAGGGCCTACTTGTGAAGGGATCTTCCTTTCAGCTCATACTTGACTACAACATTGTGAACCTTCCCATGTTTAGGAATTTGAAACTCTTGCACCTTCTTAGCTGAAATGTTTGTGTGAGTTCCCTGTTCAATTGACATGTGTATCTTTCATGATCAGTAATGATAACCAATTGTTGTCTCGTTAACATCCAAAGAGATCAATGAGTTGCATGCTCTTTTGGTGTCTTAATTTGTTCTTGGCATCATATGATATCAGCTCAGATGAACTGAAAATGGTAACTTAATTTAAAATGATCAATTTATAAGTACATGGGTCACAAATGCCTCTTTTAAGTGTCATTTTTGTTTTCTGTAATTTTATATTGTGAAAACTATAGTTTGTGCTATAAAATGAAAACGTCTCAAGACTCATATTACAATAACCACCTGGGAACAAATTCCCCGATATCATTCAAATGTGTGACCCTAATCCTAATCAAAGTTGCCAACTCTTGAACATTAGGTGAACAGTGAGTTAATAATCACAAGAATTAACTAACCAAACCCAATCACCTACATAATACTTATATTTATACATATTCAAACCAAAGAGCCATAAGAAAGATCAAGAAACGAAGAAGACGAAGAGAATAACTGATTAATTATATCCCTTAGAGATGATCTATTCCTACTTTTATGCCTCTTTACAGCCTCACTTTTTCCACCTTTCCTAACCTTTCACGCAACCTAATTTTTTATATTAGATTCTATGCAAAACAGTGAAAACTCATGCTAAAGAAAGATGAAACAAAACAGGAAGATGCATGTAGAATACTTGTCGTTATTTTTTTTCCTTCTGATTTTGAAGATCCCATTGATTTATTTCAGCCAATACTTTAGCCTATGAATGAAAACCCAAATAGAGACTCAGAAATCATTTACTCATTATCATTTCTCTTCCGATAAAATTTCCCTATAAAAAAGTGAGTCATAAGAATATCTTGTTCAAATCACATACCTCACACTCGTTTGTACGTTGTTTCCTTTCAAGCCTAGCCCTTCGTCTTTGCTCACCTTCCCATTCAACATTATGGAACTCTGCCTTTGGCGTAGCAGCTTTTAGAATAAGACGGTGCTAGTGACCACAAAATATAATGAAAGAAGTAGCTATATATGATCAACCATTGGTGTCCCCAACTGATTTTCAAAAAAAAATAATAAAAAATAAATAAATAATAATAAATTATTCATTTAAGCAATACCTGAACTTGTGGTGCCATCTTTGCTGTTATTATTTCTCACGCCAAAAATCACCACCTTGAACATTGCCTCTTACCACCTTTAACAGCACCTCATCCACCACCATAGTTTACGCTACCTATCGATAATTATTCATGAACCCACAATATCCCTTCCATTAAGATAATTTCCACGTGCATGTGCAACTGATATGTTAGATCAGATGTTAATTATGTATACAAACATGCAAATATATCCCATGTAAGATGTACATGTTAAGACATGCATACATGTGTGTATATAAATTGGTGTCAGTACTACAAAATCAAAAATCAAGATATCTATTTGGGCAATTATCATCCAACATATTATACTCAAAAAACAATATACAAAATCTCAAACCCCAAACCTGCAATGATGTTGATCCAGACATGTTTTTATGTAAGTCGATGTTCTTAGTGACCAATTGTTATTTCAATATTTGTAAACTTGACAGCTAATATCTTGTATATTGTGAAATATACATGTCCCTTTACATAAAATGTCTTGAAACAATATGTCACCATACTTGCGAGGCGTCGTTAGAGCAACCGGACCACCCAAGAAACATCGATGATACTATGGTCCAGACCCACTGTAAGAGTGACCTAATCTTTCTGCAAACCAAAATCTGGTGTGACAATGAGAACAGATACACGTACAGTCACCCATGAATTTATAATCTGATGGTGGTCCTTCAAGATTTAGAGTATATATATATATATATATATATATATATATATATATATATATATATATATATATATATATATATAAGCTACGGACACGAATAATAGATTCCATCACTGATGATGCATCTAGATGCGTGACTTACCGCCTTCCAAACGCCTAGTACTAACAGGGTTTGACCAAAGATCTTGCGTTTTAACTCTTGCGGTTTGACTGAAGACTCTGCATTTTGACCTCCTGCGTTTTGACCAAAGATCCTTCGTTTTGATTCTTGCGGTTTGGCTTCTTCACGGTTCTAAAAGTTAACTTTTTACGTCAAAACTTCAAACGGCCATAACTTTTGAACCGTAACTCTGTTTTCAGCGAAATACCTGTCAAACCGACCGGAACAGCCTGAATATTGTGTGGTTTCACTACAAAGTCATGAAACGAATTTTTCGAGGCCCAAATGCCCTCCGGAATGAAGTTATTGAGGTTTTAAGTTTTCAAACCAAAATTTCACCATAACAACTTACATCAACCAAACCAAATCACAACTAAACAACATATCAACTAGTCTATCAAACGATCATCACTTTTAGCACACAATCACTAATCATTATACAGATCCAACAGTTATCATAACACATTCAAGTAATCATCATTTCACGGTTTCTTCTAGATTTTGTAAAATCCCGCGAAAGATTCTATTTCTCGGTTTAAATCATAGATTTGTAAAATCCCATGCGCGTTTACACCGTGTCTACTAATTCAGATTCATTCATATCTGATGTACTCAAATTGTACGACATGAACGATAAACATAAGACTTCCAACCCTGTACAATAAATAAACGTGTTTGATTCTGATAATGTTAACATGGAATCGTCGTGCTCGAATTCTCAAGAGAAAGAGTTTCATCAGCCACTAAAATTGCCTGATAATACAAAGGAAAGTTGCATAGAATGTTATCAACTACTTCACTCACATCTCAAGGTTCTCTTTGAACGACCTGGATACTTGGGAGGATACAAACGTGCATTCGCATCACTCTTTGGTCAAGATGTTCAGACTTTCATAGTCAAAATGATACTGTATTTAGATCAACTTGAACAACAACTTGACAAAGGAGAACTTTCTGAAGGTAGATCCATGGCTGCCTTTTGTGTGATCAACAACCAACTCCAAGTGTTCATTGATTCGCAATTCACTGAGGATTATGATTATAACAGTCAAATGGCGAAAAAGTGTTTTGCTAATTACACTGGAATCGAGGTTGACATGTTCAGAGTTACACTACTCCAACTCATGGGTAATGTTAAGGAGTTCATTAATGAAAGGGCGCAACATCAACAATGCAGTGACACTATGTTTGATAAGCAGGATATAAACGACAGTTCTGGGACTTATACCACACTTGACATGGATACAGATCACAGACCAGAAAATGACCAAGATCCATCTGCTGAGTTACATGTCACTGATCAACACAATGTGCTCCCTAATGAACGACTGCATACTTATCAAGTTATGCCCACTTATAACACATATTTGTTGGAAAAGACTGATAGCAATACCATTTCTAATTTAACAAATATGAATCATAAAGAGGGAGAAAGTGATCGGGATGATGCTGAACATGATGATGAGTCAAGTTCTTTGTTTACGGCTGAGACTTTTAAATCAAATGATGTAGTTGATAAAGAAGTTTTTAATGAACTTTTAAACAGATTTTTACAGCTTGAAAAACATTGTATTTCACTTGAAATCGCAATGCAACAAAAGGAAGAAAGTTTTCAAACTAACCTACCATGTAAAAATGCGAAACTCCCTGATTTCTATGAATTCTTTATGATAAATGATTTGAAAGCTCAGCTAGAAGCCAAAAACTTAACGATCAACAACCTGAAAAAACGTATTACTGAGATGTGTGATATGTGTAATAAAGTTAAGGCTAAACATGACAGTGATGTTATTGCAACAAAAAAAAATAATGAATTGGAACATAAAGTGGCTAAATTACTTTATGAAAATGAGACTTTGAAAAAGCATTGTAAAAACCTGAGTGATTCCATCAAAGAAACGAGAACTAGGGCTTCAAATCACACAACGTATTTGATTGCCAAAAATGATGAATTCAAAGCTCAACTTCAGGAAAAGGGTTTTGCAATTGCAGAATTAAAAAACGAGTTAAGAAAATTAACAGGAAATAGTGTGAACACTAAGTTTGCAAAACCATCAATCTTGGGGAAACCAGTTTTACAACCACTTAGAAACCAATCAGTTGTTAGACAACCGACTACGTTTAGATCTGAACGATCAAAATTTTCAAAACCACGGTTTGCCTCCCAAGTTGATTCGAAACAAGTTTTGTCAAAACCAGTCACTTCACAGTCTAGATCTTATGAACAGGAATATGCTTTTGCAAAAACTCAACATATGAGTGCTTTCAGTTCCTCTAGGACTAGTTCAAAGCGTGTGTCATTTGTGACACCAAAGGAACATGTTAGACGTAAAGACATTGTTCAGAATCACAACCTAGAGGATGCTAAGAAAAACACACATGAAAAGACTAGGAATTTGCCTGTCTCTAAGAGTAGTTGCGTATCGATTAAAGCGATTCCCATAGCAGATCAATCTAAGAATTCTAGATCTTTTTCTGAATCCAAACACTTTGGTTGCTCGACTTGTCAGAAATGTGTGTTTAATGCAAATCATGATAACTGTATAGCAAAATTCCTGAAGGAAGTGAATGCTCATGCTAAGGTTCAATCCCCTAAGACTAAAAACAACAACAAGCCCGTAGAACCAAAGAGTTATGCTCAGAAACCTGGTAGGCAGATTGCTATAGGACAAAGGTTTTCTCTCAAAAAGTCTTCCACTGTGTATGAGAAACCAAAGACTCCTACATCTTGTCTTATGTGGATACCGACGGGTAGAATTTTTAAGATTGCTGGTCTTAGATGGATACCTACTGGAAAGATGTTCACTGATTGCAAAACCAAGGTTGACAATGAAACCCTAAATGGTTTAGATGCTGATATCACTAACCCATATAAATGCGAACAAACTCTTAATGTTGGTTCAGGTAGTCTTTACTTAAGTGTAGGTACTTCGTTCACTCCTATTAAGGAAAGACTCAGAGTTTGGTTGCCGAAAAGACTGAATCTCATAAATTAGGGGTTCATGAAACTCAACTTTGATAATCATGAATAATGACGTTTGAACATATCAGTTCAAGCCTAGTTCTTCAATGACAATGACGTTTGAACACATCAGTTCAAGCCTCGTTCTTCAATGACAATGACGTTTGAACACATCAGTTCAAGCCTTGTTCTTCTACGAAATATGAAGTTTGAACACATCAGTTTAAGCCTCGTTCTTCATCGATAAATGACATCTGTTCACATCAGTTCAGGCCTCGATCTTCAACGACAAATGATGTTTGAACACTGCAGTTCAAGCCTCGGGCCTCAATGTCAACATAATGGCGTCTGCAGACAACACTTCAGGCCCCGTTCCTCTAAGAAAAGAAAGGTGTACGCCTCAGTGCACGTTATCTTCAGAAATAGATAAATCTTCTTGTTTATGATCACTCTCATCAACATGCTTCATGCTTTTCCCATGCTCATTCAGACATCAAGTGAATCAATGTTCTGTAGTCATCATTATTTACTTATTCAATCAAAAATGGCAACCTCATATGCAATTTTTGAGGGGGAGAAGGGTGAATATACTACATGTTGATTGTTTTCTTTAAATGGTCATACAACTCCTGCACAAATCAGTTCAGGACCCGTACTTAATTTGATGACTCCTAATGTTTATCGACATCTTCTCACGGGCTGATATAATCAGTGATAAAGTGCTTCCGGTTAATGCTTCATGTACACATCATTATGCTGATTTCGATTATTCGTAACCATCAGGGGAGAGAAATGTGCACACCAAGGACGCACAATAAGTTCACGTGATAGGAGTTAATGTCTTATGAAACAAATTCAAGATGATCAGTGTTTCAACTTGTTACTTTGGTATTATCATTTCTTGTGTACGTCATGGGCTAATTTGTTATATGTAAAATAACTGGAATGCATTTGGTGAGAGGAAGATGTTGATATTCTATTCCCCAAATGAACAATCTTGAGGAAGTTCGAGTCTACAGTATGTTCTACATTTTCCGCTGCGTGTTAGAAGACTAAAGACGACATGCAATTAACTATCAAAAGACTTCTTCATATTCAGGGCATTCATCAGAAAGGTTTTCAGTTTGGGGGAGAGCACTAATTAGGGGAGAGTGAAAAGCCAGATTTAATCCCTAATTAGATTTGCTGACATTGTTCTTCAGCAAGTAAAGTGATGGCAGCTGAGAAGAGTCAGGAAGCTGAAAGATGTAATGAAGCTTGAAGACCACTCTCGGAACTGCTGCATCAAGTGTTCCACCATCTATGAAGAACTAAGATATAATGTTTCAACCATTGGTTTGAAGAATACTTTCACCTCGTTCAAGTGTTGTATCTCCTATGTTTCGCTGATGCACAGATATCTGCTGATACAACCGGTACTCCTTCATCAACCACAATGGTTCAAGATGTACCATCTGTTAGTACTTCTCCAACAACTCATGAAACTATATCTTTAGTCATTCATCAAGGTGTTGAAGATCAAATTCAAGTAATTCAAATTCCTGAGATCAATAATGAACCCCTCCTCCATATTCTTACTCCAGACCCGAGTTATGGAGAATCATCTTCACAAAGGGTCATTCGATCAAATTCTCATCAGCTTAATCAATTGTTTGATTATATCAGCAAGTGGTCAAAGGCTCATCCATTGGAGAATGTGATTGGCAATCCTTCTCGACCTATTTCGACAAAACTACAAACTCATGCCATATGGTGCTACTTTGATGCACATGGAAATCCGATACCATTCGGTGGAAAACGATCTGATTGAACTCTTATCCATCTAAGGAAGAATTAAGGCGGTAATTCTTCACGTATCATTTGTAATTATATAAAATCATAAAAACACAAAAATATTTTTTTTCCAGTCTCGTAAAACTTTTATAAAAAGAAAATAGAAAAATATAAAACCAATAAAAACAATAAAAATCAGAAAAATAGAAAATACCAAAAATAATTTTTTCAAGGCATGTCTTCTGGTATCGATAACATTTACGGTCCTAGAAATGTCATTCAATAATGACACTGGTCTTTAAATGAAGTTCGAACAGAAGTTCAAAAAGTTTTTCAAAACATGCCTATATGGCTTGCTATTACTTCAGATATGCAACCCGGTTTTTCAAAATGAGGAAAGTACGTCGCCAAAAAGATGGTTGTTCCTGTCAACGGGTGATTAATTTCTCCCGGGCATGGATTACTTTACATCCATGCACCCTAGACTTGATGTATGTTTTAGTGCATCATTTCTCGTATAAGAAGAGAAGTCTTCTTTACATCGCAAATACTTTTCCATTTATGATTCTTCAGGAAAGTATTTGTGCTAAACTTGGTGGTACCATGATTTTTTTTGGAAATCAATCAGACTTGAAGTTTTTCATAAAATTTGTCACTCAATCAATGACTACAGCTCTTTAAATAGAAAACGGGTCATCGATTGAGGGGGAGAGTGATTTCAAAATTTTATGTCATCAAAACACGCCACTTTGTACATAATAAACAAGTGAATAAAATTTTTTGTTCTGTGTCAGTGTATGAGTTTCATTCAAATATCTTTCAAACTTATCATACCTGACACTAACATTCTCCCTCATTGATTGAGGGGGAGCATAATAATGTTCCATTATCAAAATACATTGAATCAGACCACATTGTCTCCCAAATTTTCTAACTTATTTAAATCAATTGAGATCCCAAATCTCAAAAGGTTTGAAATTTTTGATCGGGGGAGAGAATGTGATTTAAATATGAAAACTGATAAAATGTGATCTTTTGGACTCAAGTGTAGGCTCTCTCATATGTGCTAAACTCTTTCGTTTATCGATGCACATATTGAGGGGGAGCGAATGATTTATGATGGCAATTGTAGAAGAATACCAAAGACCGACCATTTTATTTAATGTACTGGAGTTATAAGCATGGTAAGGTTAGGTATTAGTTCCCATGATCCAGGCAGAACCGGAGGGATCTTCCTAGGGACAATCCTCATGTTAGAATAGAAGTCCTTAGGAACGATGAAAAAAAGAGAAAATTGAGAATAATGGAAGAGTGCCGACTGAGATGGAACTGGTACTGGAACAAACCCAACAACGTACTAGTGATGAAGTCTCGGTAAGCGCTGAAGGGGTTGAAGAATGAAAAAGAAATGTAAAGATAAAGGGTGAAAAGAAAGAAACCCTCCTTACACTTTAGGCAGAAACCGGGTCAATACATATGCTGTCAGAATCACTTAATTAATTGCTGACATTGAAGACAAGTATCATGGACCCAGTGATACGCTGCACAACCCTCCATAGCCACTCAAGGTCCCTCAAAGGAATCTTATTTCATTTATCACGGAGATCAATACATTTCTATCATCTTTCTCACTCCAAGTTAGACGATATTGAAAAGGTGGCAGTCCTCTCCAGCCTTCGATCACTAAATCAAAACGCACTATTGAGTCTAGAGCCAAGAGATCATCCATAAATCTCATTAGGACACATTTCCAATATGCTTGCTGTTTCATAAACTGTGAAAAGTAAGAAAACATATATTAAGAGTCCTACGCATTATCCTTGTGGTATTGCCAAAACATCCGAGTGATACATAAAGTATTCACAATGAAGATGAAAATCCTTCTAGAGGCAACATCAAACAAGCTCTTGGTGGGTGACATGTGAGATCATTCATGGATCAAACTTGTGACAACTACAAAGAAACGACGGGGCAATTCACATTTGAATCAAACTTGTTCCAGGAAATGAATTGACGGATACTTTTGGAAAACCTTTCGATGTGCTCAACAATTGTTTTTCGAGCACATTGACTGCGCATAAATTTTCAAACAAGAGTATTAGTGATTGAAACTTGATGTTGTTTATAAAACTTTCGTCTACTTTGAGATGCTCCGGTTTGAGAATGGCTAGTGCAGCTGCGAAACCGTGTCAAGGAGATTCTTCAAAATTCTACCTGATTACAGGCAGTATTGATATTGAATAACAGGGAACCGTGGTTCTTGCAACACTATTCAACGAAAGTGAACAAAGACACTTTCGTTTGTTTATTGCTAACTGTTGTTTGCAGGAACTCCCGACGGTTGCAGCTGATGGCCAATGAGATGTCAATTCATAACCTCATGCTTACTTCACACTCATGTTCAAAGAAATCATGATAGAAGAATGACATACAACAATGCTTCCGCAACTCTGATGCTAAATATCATGATCCAGAAAAGTGTGAGCATGACGGTCCGATGGTTACTACATCACATGGAGGCAATACTACTAAGGATGATTTGGAGATTTACTATGGCTGATGATCTCAAAGCAAGCTCAAAGATCACACAAGCCAAAGGAGCATTAATCGCAAGATCATTGCTTGAAGTACAAAGATTAAAGACCTTGAAGAAACAAAGACTACGAGCTAAAGAATTAAAGTCATAAAATTAAATGCTAGAATTCAAAGTATAATTTTCAGGGTGACCTCCCTTAGGGGTAGATTGTTAGGAATATAAATATTCACATGAAAGACTCGGTCACCCTGAGTACGGATTAGCATTAAGTAGCTCGTAGGTTTAATCATATTAGTTTAGATATCGTTTCACCATGGAGTCGGGTCGGGTCTTTACCCACTGTCAGCCCGGTTCATAGCCTACTAGAGGCGTTTTTATGTCTTGTACAAATAGCCCTTCCCACCCATGGGAAGGGTTGGAGCTTTCATTATTCTTAATCTAATACACATAGTTTTCTCTCACTAGAAACTCCCACTTCTATCTCTCTCTCTCTCTCTCTACAAATTCGGCCTAATCTCTTGTACAAGAGTGTGTTATGATTTCGAATATCTTACAGTAGTCGGTAAGCCTCAATCTGTATACACCAATAACATCATAATTATTAATGATTACATAAAAAGTAGGGTTTTGGAAGAAAAAAAACACACGTAGAAAGCCGGTTTTAGGTTATCAGATAAATGAGAGAAATAAGGGTAAAACAAATTAATATTGTGGAACTATATTTAAGGAAAAGATATGTGTGATAATTTAAATTGCTCTTTTGTCTAGTATACTTTTTTTGTTTTCTGTCCTTGATCGCAATCAATGGCTTGGCTCCATTGGTTAAGACGTTTGCATGTTAACCTAAAGATGCAGGTTCGAATCTCAGTATGTTCATTTTTACACGAATTTAATCCAACGGATTTTATATGCAAAGTGTGCTTAGGTGGAATTATGAGGTGGCATTTAAGGTCGCTTACTGGGCATTATGTGGCATTGATGACGTCATACACATTCTGTTTTATATATATATATATATATATATATATATATATATATATATATATATATATATATATATATATATATATATATATATATATATATAGGCGTTACACGTAGATAATGCCACATAAATGCCACCTCAATGCCACATAATCATAAACTATGCCACATAAGCAAGCATACTTTGGATTAAAATTCGTATTTAGTGTAAAAAGGGAGTTACCAAGATTCGAACTTGGGGTAATAGGCACAAATAAACAACCACTCAACCACCTGAGCATTCCGATGGTTGTGAAAGAATTCGCAGGTCAAAACCTAAATCCTAAGGTTTTCGAAATTTGACACAAATTTTGTAGGAGCTATCCATTCCTTAATTATAGCTTACAGAATTATATGTTAACCTAATTCCATCATTCACCAAATCACATAAATCCTCCTAAAAGCCACGACATTAGTCTCATTCATTTGATTATTTTTTGCAAATCGATTTGAATTATTCATGATGATATGTTTAACTTGCAACTGATCGACCAGTCATGTATATATGTACTGTGTTGTTAACCCAACCAGAATCAAGCAACATGGAAGAAGAGGTATTTTAGATTTGATGATATCTATGTTCTTTATTGATTTACTCAAGCATAAGTACGCGTTTTGTTTCTCTTAGCCGTTTTCTTATTGATGCTAACATAATAGCAACATATATTATTAACTTGTCTTTATTATTGTTGTTGTTTGACAGTGCTCTCTGAAATCCCAAAGCTATTGTATCAAGTCATTAGTGAAGCAACTTCTATTAGGGAATCTTTAAGGACGGACAAGAACGACAAGGATTTAGAAAAAATGTTGTATGCTGATCTGATTGTAGATGTAGATACAGCATGTACAAGAACTGTAGTTGAAGCCTTGTAGCTCAAAATGTGGTGAGTTCTCTTTGCTTCAGAAAATAATGGTTTGGTATTGTTTTGATCATAATATCATGTTTGGTTAATCTTACTCCCTATGGAATTTGGTGATAAACAATTGAATTAGCTAAAGAAGCTTCTAATGGCAGTGTACATCAAGAGCGGTTAGATAGGATATCCCAGATGTCTGAGATTGAGGACCTACAGGCACCACGTGAGCCTCCTGTCGCGCCACTTTGTATAAAGGTTTGAATTTTAGTATTTTAACTACTAATGTCTTAATGTATTTTATCTTGGTGTGTCTTACACAGGATCCTCGCGATTACTTTGATTCTCAACAAGTTAATGCAACGAATCAGGAAGCTGGAACGAAACAGATGAAATCTAGGTTGAACACTTCTGAAGCTTATGGCTCTTTAAGGATGTTCAACTCTGAAAATAGAACCGTACGATTGAATGATCCTATAGTTAGACCCGAAGTAGCTGTCATGGGTATGTCAGGACTACTGCAGATTATAGTCCTATGCTTTAAACCCCGAGACACAACAGGTATATCCTAGATCCATAGCAGCAAAATTGCATAAATTTATTTCCTGTTTAATCTTTATGCCACATATCAGCGAGTCAAATTCACTACGGAAGCAATCATTAGCAGGTTAAATTCATTTAAAGTCTATTCAAATGCATAAACTTTGGGAAATTTGCAGATCTTATCTATAGTTTTGGTGAAGTGGTGTTTCACACCTAGATAGAAGAATATCATCGGTGAGGTAATAAAATTTTGATAGAAAATCAGAAAACTTTTTTTCATCTTCTATCAAACTGAGCGTTGATAAAACTTTTGATAGAAAATGAAAAACTGAGCTAATAATGAGATTGATTATGTAAGTCACCTCTTTGTTGTATGTACCCATGTTAATTATCATTATATGTATATGGTAAGGAGGTGGTAAAAGTCTTGCAGGGTTTATTAACCACCTTAGCGATACAAACTTTCTTCCACACGCACTTTGAAACCCCTTTTATGAGTCGTTCATCTCTCGTGGTTCCTTGGTCAACTCGTCAATTGAAGGTGTATCATATTGACTTGACTTCTTTGACCCGATACCTTTCTTGAAACTACTCTCAGTTTGGGATGGATGTTATGAAAGGTAACGGGGCCAAAGAATAGCGGCTCAAGTCAAGATGATGCACCTTCAATTGGCATTTTGACCAAGGCACCTTGAGAGTTGGCTGACTTGGAACTGAGGTTTCCAAAGTGCCTGTGCAAGATAGCTTGGATTACAACTATGGCGGATAAACCTTAGTGACTATTGCGACATCGGAGTATGGCAAATCTGCAAGTGATTCAGTTGTGGTAGTTCAGAAAACATGTAGCCCCTAGATGGATGTAATATTCCGGAACTATATAGAGCTCGAAGAAGATGAAATTACCAACCACGTCGACATATCAAGTATATTTTATTTGCTATTTTTTATAATTTTCTCATTATCAGGTCTTTGTTAAATTCAAAAATGTTGACAACAACGTGTGTGCACATATGCCCTCCTTTTGAAAACACTGAAAACATCGAGTGTGCAAATATGTCCGTCGTTTGCAGGTGCGGTTATCAGGACACACGACACCCAAAAGCTTCTAACAACACAGCAAGAAACCGACCTGCATATGCAACTCGCAAAAGGAGGTTCATAGAAATGCGCACAGTTGGTTTCAAGTACTATGGAAAGCCATTGTCAAATTATTAGTCACTTTCGGCTGACATGGTACCAATCCTTTTATGCTCCGATAATTGCAGGCCTACACGATTCAGAAGCTGGGAGTTCCACAACTGACTGTGGAGCAACAACCACACCATTAACATCGCGCAGACGTAAGTGACCCACTGTTATTTTATTCTAACTCCCGTACACGCAATTTAGCCTGCTTCACTTAAATTGCATACTTAGTCATCTGATTACCTGAACATCTTCTATTATCAACTTTGCAGGAGTACTGAAATCATTAATCATCCTACAAAGATCAATACGAATTCCTATGTTTTCTTCTGATACGAGTCTAGGTTATTACTTCATTCAGACTTTATGAAGCCTTTTGTGGTTGTCATGTGCAAGATTATCGCCATCGAAATTAGAGAACTGATAATCCGATGTGTCTCTCAAATGGTTTTATAACAGGTCAATCATTTCATATATGGATTGAAAAGCATGATCATGATAATCCCGAATTTCATTTTCTTGAATTATTATGCTAAACATACTTTATGGAATGCATTTTCATTTTAATGATGATCATGGGAATACCTAACAGGGTTCACAGTAGCAGCTTCTGATGACCATAAATGCGGCATGTCTTCAAAACAGCAACTTCTGATGACCATAAGCGCATTATTTAGCTTCTTATAGGGAACAAGAAGGCCTAAAATAAGCCCATTACTTAGCTTCTACTGAACGTGAAGGTTAGAACAATTTGTGCAAATTATTTATTTGATCACCTTCTTTAGTCGGTTGGATTAATATTTTGCGGAGGAAACAATTTGCAGGTTGCATAGAAGTGACACAATGGTGTGCACAAGATACATCGTCCATATATGAATTGGTAACCAACTCATCTCACCCATCTAAGATTTACTTTCAAAGCTTATTTGTATTATTTTTAGAATACAAATTTTGAAGGGGTGCATTCTATCGATACAACCTTAACGGGTCGTATCAATTATATATATAATAGGAAAATGTTAGTCTATTATTCTTTACTATGAATTTTTGATCAATATTTTCTGCAATTGAAGTATTGAACATGTTAGATTCTTTTTTTGTATGTGAAAAAAGTCTGCGTATGGTGGCTCTCCTACCACGACTATAGTGTAATTAAAAGTGTTGGACTTAAAATACTCTTATGCGGGATTCTTTTTGTAGACTACTTTAGTGTTTGGATTAACTGTGCTTTTCACAGCGGAAAGGATTGTAGTCATTTAGTAGTCATGGTCCAAGTCACTTTGTTTTAAGAGTAATTTCGCGATTCGAATTACAATCTGCTCAGGCGCCTAGCGGCTTTGAATGCTGATTATACACATTTTTTTTTTCAGGAAATAGGACCAATTAGTGACACGATGACAGAAGTCAAAATATGACCAAAGGAGGCCGATTGTCCTAAATGGAATCCAAGTTAACCATGAAAATTTAGAGCCCATTTAGAGCATTTCAACATGATGAACGGCTTTGTAGAGTGGATGAGGTCGAAATATATGTGAACAATTCTTGAAAGGCTTTTCTATTGGGATCATTAGTCACACAAATTCAAGGTATACCATCTATGTACTGCAATAATCTGCCTACACCAGTCACGCATGTGTTTAAATTTTCAAGTGTAATAAATTTTGTTATTAGGTTGTTAAAGTTGTCATTATATTTGAGGAGCAAAGAAGTGCCAGATCAGAAGCTAAAAAAAATAAGTCCACAAGTATGGAACTGTGGTAAATCTACATCTTTTCCCTGTTAAAAGTTTCCTCATTCCTGAAGACAGCCTAATGGCAGCACTTGATAATGAAGATGTTCAGGATAGGTACAAAAGCTTCAAGCAGTTTATTAGCTTTTGCAACCACTGTATGTACAATCGATCAAAAACAAACCAAGGTGGATTTTCTTTTTTTCCAGGCTGCTGAACATTGAAAATGCAAGGAGGAAGCATAATGTTTCAAAGAACCATAATCACGGGACTGCACCAAGTTTATCTGATGAGCATTTGTCAACAATTGTTTAAATACAGTCAGGTACATGTTATTTGAATTTTTTTCTTTTGTAGCAGACGGGTCAATTTCAAGTTTTTAACCCATTTATATGGTAAAGGGTTCAGTTAGGCTGTTATTTGATACCAATTGGTGGTCAAAAGGTGTAGGACATTCTAAATTATTATTAGAAAAAATGCATCTTATAATTCTAATCGTATAGGCTTTTGTGATCACAAGTAATCACTTAGTAAGATAATACAAAAAAAGATTGTTACATCATATTATCTTAAACTGCTGCATCATATTATCTTAACTATTCATCCTTACATTTTGTAGTAGTTCGTGGGTGGTTGGCTCGAAAACATTTTAATCACTTGCAAAGATGGAAAAAGTCATCCCCTGGTAATTTGAGAAGCAGGCCAAGATCTCATCCTCTTTTTCGCAGTTTTATATTTGGCAGTAAAAGTTCAGAGTTGAAGGTACGCGTATGCTCTTTTTGGGAATTTCAATACATAAAAATAGATGCAAATGTGGTTACCCGTATTAATATTGGATTTTTTTTTTCTTTTCTGTGTAGGGTTTGTCACAAGAAAATATACAAACTATATCACCAGATGTTGAAGAGCTGCAGAGATGAGTAACAAAGGCGGAATCATCACTGAGTGAAAGAGAGCATGGAAATTTGGCATTGCGGGAACAAGTACGACAATTTAAAGAGCGGTGGTTAGAATACGAAACCAAGATGAAGGCGGTTGAGGAGACGTGGCAAAGTCAGATGGCAACTTTACAAGTGAGTTTGCCTATTTATTTCAGTTGTTTAACCCCTAAACTATGTTTTGCAAAAGATAGGTTAGGGTTCAAATAATCAGTCTCATGATAGCTGTAGCAGATTTAAGATTTCCACTTCTTTTAAAGACTTCCACTCCAACTTCAAAAACACAACCCTCTATTTTTATGCAAAAAAAATTGTGGTTTTTGCTCATTATATCTATCAAGTTTATGGATAATCAGATTTTTCTAGACACTCAAGCATATGATTAAATAAATAATCCGTGTGTCACTTTCAAATTTCAAGGCACATCAAAAAATATCTCCTAAAATCCGTATATCACTTTCAAAAGTTTACATCCAAACACTCCTAACGTGCAAGGTGTATCTCGGATAGGCACTACGTAGTAAGCTACGCAGCGTATCAAACTCGTGTTGAATTAAGAACGTTGTTTACTTTGCTGGAGCGAGGTATACCTGATATTGTTCATGAATTCCGTATTTCTTTTCGTGAATAAATAACGTGATTACTAAAACTGTTTTCATCTACAAAAATCATTAAAAGGAATCTGGCTTTCGACTCTTTTAATCTGTTTCATTTTTAGTTAAAATTATAGCACATAATAGGATGCACGGTAGCTTTTTATTTAGAGCCACAATGTCCCGTGTATTTTCCATTTACAGAATGCAAACATCTAGCAGATACTTAGTTACCAACATAATAGGATGCTAAGTAAGTGCATATATGGTAACAATGGTTGTGGGATCCCATAAAAGTTCAGCTATGGTAATTTGTGTCTCAGGTACTGCTGCAAGTTTTAAGTATGTCAGTTAGTTTGTGTCCCAGGTGCTACTGCAAGTTTAGAGTGTGTCAGTTAGAATGTTGTATATGCAACAAAGTTTGTATCATAATATGCGTCAGTGTTTGCAACTATGTACTTTGTTATTTATGTCTGATAATAGGGTGAAAATTGCACACCACTTCTCACATCTGAACCTAAAGAATCTATATGGTTATATTGAAGCTTATCAAAAAAAAAATTGCTGAACCGACTTTAACAAATAAACTATGGTCTTTATCTTAGCATGTATATTAATTCTTATTCATAAATGAATTTGTGAACATGGCAGCGATGAAAACTATTGGCAGTCTTGGGCATAAATCTGTGAGATAAAGCATATTAATTCTTATTCGTAAATGAATTTCCAGAACCAAGAGTTTGTCATGTGGAGGTGCCGATTGTAACTGCAACTGATACTGGAGCATTTTCTGAGAATTTCTGGGTTTCAACATCACACTTTTCTTCTAAATAGGTGAACAGTGAAGAGCCCATTTCAATGGATGATAGAACTAATGTTAGTCTTGAGACTGTAAAGCGTTCATGTGTTGAAAATATCAAAAAAGTTCCAAGTCCAAGTCTAAAGCTCACTCAAAGACAAAAATTGTCAAGACACAAGGAGTTCTTTTCTAATCAGTCCTTTCTTACTACCTCGGGAAGTCTTCATCTTAAGAGTTGTACATAGGCTCTTGGAAGTGTATATGCATTTGGGCCAGGTTTGAATCATAAATCAGTCTCGAAAAAAATATTTTTTGGGAGAAATTGGATGATTGAAACCGAAATAGCATTCTCAGAACTTGAAACTCTTTTTTAATATATTAATATTCACACATTTAACTTATTTGTTGTTAATTGCATTTGTTTTTTACTTGACCAGGTAAAATCTGTTGTGCTCCACACCTTGAATGAATTGTGAAGTTATAGGGTGATGGCCAATCGCGTGTTGATCGTTATCAAGAACAACAGCAACAACAACATTCAGCAGGCGTGAATGTCGACAAAAAATTTGAACAACAGATTGACGAAGGCATTTGGTTTGTGTGTTCATAGGGGACACACCACAATCCAGGTCCGTCTGCGAATAAGAATGATGGAAAGGTACGCCTCGACATGGGATCGACTCCGACAATTACATTGTATAAATGTTGACTGAACATAGTACATGTGCTTTGATGGTACCGTAATATATAGTTGTTGTATATGTTTCTAAATAATGGATCATGAAATCTAATATTTTGCGTTGTTTCAAACAAAGCTCCATTTACAAACAATCTAATATTTCAAGCTTATTAAATTTAATTTACAAGCATTGTTCTCTGTAATGTTTTGCGTTTCGTGATTCTTAATCAATGTGGATGACTGGATATTGTATATTTATACTGAGAAGTGACAGACTGAAACTATTAGGCCTAACTCAAACACCAAAAGAGTTACATCCTATATCATCCCCAATCAATTGTCATCTTGGTGAAGCCAAAGAAGAAACGGTTGCGGCTGCATACAACGTTGATGCTCTTTCAGGTAACTTGATGTCTATATTTTTTGTACTGCCGAATGAAATTCCGTGATTACGACCACACATAGGATAATTATGCTCGGCATAATCGTAAATTTATTTAGTTTTAGAAAATTGGCTTATAGAGGCATATTAAAAGGTTAATAACAATATGTGATTTTAGTAAATCATTTGGTTTGAGTTATTTAATAAAGTGAGCATGAAAAGAATCTGTGATGGTGAATTGGAAAAATATAAAAAATAGTGCATTAGGCTTAGAAAATAACATGAACATAATACATTACTTTGACATAAGCAACAACTGCTTAAGCAAAAAAAATAAAAGTGCAGGAATGAAAAAAAGAAATAGTTTAGTAGGCTTCACAAGAATAGCAGTAAGCCTCGAGTCTTTGTCCAATTTCAGAAGGTAGTTTGTTGTTAAACATTTTATTTATACATTAAGAATTGTGCTTAGACTATGTTGATTAATTTACAGAATTTAATCGACCATCCAAAAGAAAATTTGGAAAACATTGTTCTATGTTTTTTTAGTAAATTACAAGGATTTTTTAAATTATTTATTCGTTACGTATGCTTTTCTGTAATAGGTGAAATAAGAAACACCGAGCCCTTGGTAACATTCACAATGTAGTGGGTGCTCGAACCAGTTTTGACACTGGAATGCCAATCATAATGTTTGTATTTCTCCCTTCTCTTGATTTGGAAACTTAATGATTAGGTCAAGTTAAAGTCACGGGTCAGACGGGTCATCCCACTCAAAAAACACGAGTCAAACGGGTCACTTTATGATGGGTCACTACAGTTAAAAGGCGCAGGTCAAACGAGTTTTTTGTATCAGGTGTGTCATGTTCTATATGCTAATCCAACACATTGATGGTCAAGTTAAAGACATGGGTCAGACAGGTCATCCCACTAATAAAACATAGGTCAGACGGGTCACATTAGTCAGACGAGTTTTTGTATCAGATGCCAAGTTCTATATGCTAATCCAACACATTGATGGTCAAGTTAAAGACACGGGTCGGACGGGTCATCATACTAAAAAAACACGGGTCAGACGGGTCACATTAAGATGGGTTACTGCAGTTAAAAGGCATTGGTCAGACGAGTTTTTTTTATCAGTGTGCGAAGTTGTATATGCTATTTCCAACACATTGATAGAATACATTCGGATGTAGTCCAACCTGTATAACATTAACAAAAGCCAATACATATTGAGCGGGCTTCGAAAACTATTAAGAAAAAATACAACTAAACATAAACTAATACATTTTAAACAATGATAAAAACCACCGTATTTAAAAAACACATTTCCGTTAAGTAACACCATCAGAAGTAAAATTATAAAAACCCAATAAATAGTGGCCCGGTACGATATTAAAAATAATTTACCACTAACTAACACCATCTAACATCTTATAATTATGATATTAAAAAATAAAATAAAACAAACGTTCTTAAAAATAATTTTAGAATAACTAAAACCATCCAAATTATAATTACAAGTCATGCCCGCCCATAGGGCGGGCTTTGAAGTCTAATATATATATATATATATACCTCCTATATAAGACAAGGTTTTGTCCTACTATTTCTCCCCCCAAAATTGTTAATCAACTGACATGTGGAAATTCATTTGATCCTATGGTCTGGAGCAATTTCACTTCTAAACATTCGGTAACAAAAAAAAAAAAACGAGCGGGATCTTTGATTTCTCATTCATTTCATTATATAATATATATATATATATATATATATATATATATATATATATATATATATATATATATATATATATATATATATATATATATATTTATCTACCTCCTATATAAGACAAGGTTTTGTCCTACTATTTCTCCCCCCAAAATTGTTAATCAACTGACATGTGGAAATTCATTTGATCCTATGGTCTGGAGCAATTTCACTTCTAAACATTCGGTAACAAAAAAAAAAACGAGCGGGATCTCTGATTTCTCATTCATTTCATACAACTCATAACAAAAATACACAACCTTTTCTCTCTAGATCCCCTTTTCCACCCTATTCTAAAATCAAAAACTCAGAAAATCAAAATCAAGATCCAAACAAATTAAATCAAGTTTCGATAAATCGAGATCTAACAATGATTAATCTGTAACCAATCTCAATTTTGGTTTAGAACGAACAATGCTCTCTAGATCCCCTTTTTAAACCCTAACCGAAAAAGACATATCCATAAAAATTAAATCAACAAATCATCTTAACCATCTACATCTGCATCATGATTTGTTTATTTAAAAACACATATCCATACTAATCGTGCTACTAAAAGGATGTATCTTAAGAAGTTTAGGAAAGCTATGGATGACTGCAGAATGGCAACTTATTTAGATCCTAGTTGTCTTAAGGTCCGACTAATAGCTGGAAAGTAAGATTTCAGACTTCTATTTTACTATTAAGTGATTTATATGCAGAGAGAGTCAGGATCTGTTGAGTAAAATTACTTGAGAAGCAAGCTGTATCATTAGTTATGTAACACTGATTTACAATTTATTAAATCGGCTCAAATATGTGAAAATACTCAAAATAGTGCTACCAATTTAGCAACTTGCCCAATTGGTGAATCAGTGTGTCTCATCACGTATATTTAGTGTCCCACCGGATCCCAATTCTACATGTATATCAATAATGCCTCCTTTTTTATCTTTTGTTTTCTGTCAGTCAGCCGAATTTGTATTGATAGATGTGTACATATAAGGGCTTGATGATGACTTGCATTATATTCCATAAAATTTTGACTTGTCTATATGGTTTGTGTTTCCTAGCTGCCATTTGATTCTTGGGGAAATTGATGAAGCACTGTGTTGTTACAAAAAGTGCTTGGACTCTGCAATGGTTTGCTTTGATAGAAGGCTTACTATTGAGGCATCGGATGGCCTACAAAATGCTGAGGTATTCTATACTTCATACCATTGAGATTTGTGTGTGTTTGGTTGTGTATAGGTGTTTAAATTGATGAATGGTGCTAATCTACTACACAAGTCTGTGTTTGTATATATGTTGACAGACGTAACTTTCTGTTATATCTGCTTCTGATTTTTAATCGTTTGATTGGCAGAAAGTAATTAATTTGATCAACCAGTCTGCTGAACTTCTGCAATTGAAATCTTTCGAGTCAGCAACTCATGCTTTGGAGATTATTACATAGGCCTTGTCAATAAGCTGCTATTCAGAGAAACTACTAGAATTAAAAGGGGAGGCTCTCTTTCAGGTATTTGCTGTGGAACTTTCCAGTATTGTATTGGTTTAATTAAATCTGCTCAGATTTAATTATTCTTACGAATAACTACTTAATATGTGGATATGTTACAGCTTCAGAAGTATGAAGAGGTGGTTGAATTGTGTGAGCAAACACTTGCTATAGCTGAAAAGAATTGCACCACCACAAGTAACAGTGATTGTCTATCAGATGAGGATCTAAACCGACTATTGAATTGTTGGAGATTGAGTCTGATGTCTAGGGCATACTTTTGTATGGCTAAATTTGACATGGCCCTTGCTACACTTGATAAATAAGAGCAACTAGCGCCTCCTGAAACCATGTAATAATCACACATACACATATATACTTGCATACATAAATGCATGTATGAAGCTTGTCATTTGACTGTATACTCTGTTCCCTGTTGCAGGACCAAAGGACCATCTCCTTTCTCAGCTGCTACTGTGCGTGAGCTTCTTCGCCTCAAGGTACAGAACGTGTTTTTTTAATCAGTTTAATATTGTTATTGTTATAATCATATGTCTCAAACCTACTTTTAATCAGTTACCGTGATGTAGCTGCACACAATCTGACTACCATATAAGTACTGAATAATTATGTTGGAGATGTACTTTTTATTTTGTTTTCCACTCTACCTATGTAACACCCCAAAAATCGTAATGAAGCAGCGGAAGTCTAATTTGGGTTATTACATCTTAGATCGTAGTCATAATTATTGAAAACGACTCGAAAGAGATGTTTTGTGAAAATTTGTTATCATTCATCAAATTAAAATCAGAGTTGTCAACAATAGAATCATAATATTTAAAAAATACAAAATGAAAATGTTTAAGATGAATGAAAACATTTGTTTTTGGACAACGTCCAAAGGGGGCCCTGTTCCACTCCGTGCCATTAGCTTCTTTAGATACCTGAGATAAACATGCTTAAAATGGTCAACACAAAGGTTGAGTGAATCCATAGTGTTTAATTTGTAATAGTTTGAACACAAGTCAGATAATAGTAAAAACAATGATATTGTAGAGTGATATAAATATTGCCCTAAGCCTCATGACATGCAAACCTTAACATCGGGTGTAATAATAAATAATAAAAATAGCCCACATCATAGAAATGATGTAGGTGATAATGCCCTCGTCGTAGGAGTTTGCCAAACTCTTGATAATTCGAATAAAGTGCACTTGGTTACCATTTCAGGCTAACTTCAAGTGGGTCGTCAACTTCCAATAGATCTATTCACTGAATTCACGTTCACTCGCAAGTGATTAATGGTTAATGATATGAGGGGCTTTTTGGCAGGGTGGTAACTTAGGCAATATTAACTTAGCAATATCAATCAGGATAGCATACAAAAATATTTGTGTTCAGATTTATAGCATGTATCTCCCCACGGGATTTGAAAACATAGTAAAATGTGGGACTATGAACTCACATCCAAAATCATACGCAACTTAATCAACACACTTATGTTTATCAATTACCACAAATGTTCTAATTTACTTATATATAATCCTAATCCTCCAACTTATGTAACTCGAGTGAAAGTAGAAAAATATATATAATAAATTTCAAGTAATAAAAATAACCTGAAGTTGTAGAGTTCTAATCAGACCCGAACCCAAAAGCTCCAAACCCGAAATCCTAGCTTCCGAATCGACCCACCACGGCTTCCTTATCCGAATCACAGCTTGACCCAAACCTTTGAGAACTTCTCAATTTCTTTAGTATGTTGTTTGTTTGTGTGATTCGAATAGCCCATGGAGGTACGAATTTATAGAAGATCATGGAGTTAAGCTCCATAATTCTTTCGGATTGTTGGAGAAAGCAACTACCTTAATTAGTGTAATGTCCCTATACTCATGCCTCTAATTCCTAGGAATACTTGTGACTAACAATGGGACAAAGATTTATAGTCAACCATAATTAATATGGGATGATGATGGGTCGTTGTTTCTGGGTTTCGAGGGAAGTAGCAAGCGACAAGATAAAGGGAGTGGTGTTTCTTATGATTGCCGAAAAGATGCTAAGGGTAGAAGATGGAGTTTGAAAGAGGGTGGTGTTATGATCGGTTTGGGGAAGTCGACAAGAAGAAAGGAGAAGGAAGAAGGGATTAGGTGTTTTGGGAATGGTAAAGTCAAAAAGGAGATAGCGGCAGCAATAAAAATATATATAGGGGGATGGCGACAAATAATATAGAGATGTAGTTAGTGGTTTTTATTTAGAGGGTTTTAAATACCCGGGTCTCGTTAGACCGTGTCGGATCAGGCTCTGTTTAAATATCTCCAGCTCGAGAGTTCATATCTTTAGAGTCGTCATTTATTATTTGAGTTTACTTCCGAGTTCGTAATTATTTTTTTTTTATGGTTCGTTCTGTACGTTCTTCGTTTGATTTATTTACTCATGCCATACTATTACGGTGTCGGTGCATGTGCAGTTCCAGTGAAAATGGAACGTGAGTTTGTCACAGGGTTCGTTTTGTAATCTCACTAGTTATTTCTCAAAAAAGAATACATATATAGCAATATTTCGAATGCAAAGGTGAATAAAATAACTTGATCAAAATTCATAATCAATTGCTTTGGGTTTACAGAAAGTTAATAATTCAAAAATTTTCGGGTTATTATAGTACCTACTCCTAATTCTGAATTCCGTCCCGGAATTCTTAGTCCGTGGTAGTGGTTGGTGTTGACTCGGGAAAGAGGTGTGGATATTTAGCACGAATTCGGTCTTCACGTTCCCACGTGAACTCTGGTCCTCTATTTGAGTTCCATCGAACCTTGACGATGGGAATGCGGCTTTGTTTTAGTTGTTTTACATCTCGGTCCATAATTTCTACTGGTTCTTCTATAAAGTTAAGCTTCTCATCAAGCCGAAGTTCTTTGAATGGAATGATAAGGGTTTCATCTGATAAACACTTCTTCAGGTTTGATACGTGAAAGATATTGTGTACTCTACTGAGTTCCACCGGGAGTTCGAGTTTATATGCCACTGGACCAACTCTTTCTAGGATCTTGAATGGTCCGACATATCTGGGGTTCAACTTACCACGCTTCCCAAATCTAATCATTCCCTTCCAAGGAGATACCTTCAACATGACCCTGTCCCCAACTTCAAACTCCATAGGTTTTCTTCTCACATCGGCATAACTTTTCTGTCTGTCTCGAGCGGCTTGTAAGCGTTGTTTGATTTGGACGATCTTTTCGGTGGTTTCGTGAATGAGTTCGGGCCCGGTGATTTGTGCATCTCCAACTTCGGTCCAACAGATGGGTGAACGACATTTCCTACCATAAAGTGCTTCGAATGGAGCAGCTTTAATGCTAGCGTGATAACTATTGTTGTATGAAAACTCTACTAATGGCAAGTGTTTATCCCATCCTTTTCCAAAGTCGATCACACATGCTCGCAGCATGTCTTCCAATGTTTGGATAGTTCTCTCACTCTGACCATCAGTCTGCGGGTGGTAGGCGGTACTCATATCTAACTGGGTATTCAAAGCCTTCTGCAATGATTGCCAATAGTTTGACGTAAAACGACTATCTCGGTCGAAGATGATGGAAACCGGTACTCCATGTCGGGAGACTATTTCCTTCAAATATAATCGCGCAAGGGTATCCATACTGTCGGTTTCTTTGATTGCGAGGAAGTGTGCAGATTTAGTGAGACGATCAACAATGACCCAAATGGTGTCAAGTCCACCCGAGGTTTTAGGTAGCTTCGTGATGAAGTCCATTGTAATCCTTTCCCATTTCCATGTTGGGATCTCTGGCTGTGTTAACATTTCGGACGGTCGTTGGTGTTCTGCTTTTACTCTAGCACATGTCAAACATTTTCCGACACACACAGCGATGTCGGCCTTCATGTTTGGCCACCAATACAACTTCTTGAGATCCTGATACATCTTATCAGCCCCCGGGTGAATGAAATATTTCAACTTATGGGATTCGTGCATGATAAGATCACGCAGTCCTCCGTAAAGTGGGATCCATGCTCTGTCACCGAAACACAACGTCCCATCTTGTTTTCTCACAAAACCGTTCTCAATTTCCGGCATTCTATGAATCTTCTCATTTGGTCGATTCTCTTCCTCCAGGGCTCCGGCCTGAGCTTCTAAAATTTTGGCTGGGAGTGGTGACCTAACTGTAATTCCCAAAGATCGAACTCTAAGGGGTTTGATTCGTTCCTTTCGACTTAAGGCGTCAGCCACTACGTTTGCCTTTCCGGAATGATAACGAATCTCACAATCATAATCACTGAGTAACTCCAACCATCGGCGTTGTCGCATGTTCAGCTCTTTCTGATCTAGTATGTGTTGAAGGCTCTTGTGATCCGTAAACACCTTGCACTTGGTGCCATACAAATAGTGTCTCCACATCTTAAGAGCGAACACTACTGCCCCTAACTCAAGATCGTGGGTCGTGTAGTTCTTTTCGTGGGTTTTGAGCTGTCGGGAAGCATATGCGATAACCTTACTCCTTTGCATCAATACGGCTCCCAATCCTTGGCACGATGCATCGCAATACACCTCGAAGTCTTCAATTCCTTCGGGTAGTGCTAAGATCGGAGCTTCGCAAAGCTTTTGTTTCAACAGTTGGAATGACGTCTCTTGCTCCTCTCCCCAGTCAAACTTCTTCTTCTTTTGTGTCAGTTCCGTCAAAGGTTTGGCGATCTTAGAGAAACCCTCGATGAATCTCCGGTAGTACCCAGCAAGACCTAAAAATTGACGTATCTCTGTGGGGTTTGTTGGAGATGCCCAATTTTTAACAGCTTCGATTTTTGCGGGGTCCATGTGAATACCTTTGCTGTCAATGACATGTCCTAGAAATTGCACTTTCTCAATCCAAAAATCACACTTGGAAAATTTGGCATACAGTTTCTCCCCTTCGAGCAATCCTAGGATAGTTCTCAAATGCTCCGCATGTTCTTCCTTGCTTCGGGAGTAGATGAGGATGTCATCTATGAACACAATTACGAACTTGTCCAAATATGGCTTGCACACTCGGTTCATTAGGTCCATGAACACGGCTGGTGCGTTCGTCAGTCCAAATGGCATCACTTGAAACTCGTAGTGCCCGTATCGTGTATGAAACGCGGTCTTCGGTATATCCTCCTCCTTAACTCTCAGCTGATGGTACCCTGACCTTAAATCAATCTTCGAGTATACATTCGATCCTTGCAGTTGGTCGAACAGGTCGTCGATTCTAGGCAGTGGATATCGGTTCTTCACAGTAAGCTTGTTCAATTCGTGGTAATCGATGCACATCCGGAAGGATCCATCCTTCTTCTTGACAAACAGCACCGGGGCTCCCCATGGTGAAGAACTCGGGCGTATGAATCCCTTATCTGACAATTCCTGCAATTGCTCAGACAACTCTTTCATTTCGGATGGTGCCAGCCTATAAGGTGCTCGTGCCACTGGTGCTGCTCCTGGCACAAGCTCGATCTGAAATTCTACTTGTCGAGTTGGCGGGAGGCCAGGCAAGTCTTTGGGGAATACTTAGGGAAATTCTCTAACTATTGGCACATCTTCTAGTCGCTTCTCCTCCGACTTCGTCTCGGTTACTTGTGCCAGAAATGCAAGACATCCTCGTTCGATATACTTCATCGTTTTGCAGCACGATATGATACTTAGTCGAGTCTTACTCCGTCTGCCGCGGACAACTAAAGTTTCTCCTTCACATGGGATGTGAACAACTTTCTCGTCGCATATAATTCTAGCGTGGTTCTTGGATAACCAGTCCATGCCGATAACTACGTCGAAAATACCAAGCTGGATGGGCATGAGGTCTATGTCAAATGGTTGGTTTAGTAGAAGCAAGGTGCAGTTTCGGATTACGGTGTTAGTTTTTACTAGTTTCCCGTCAGCTAGTTCTATTTCGTAGGTGGTGCTCAATTTAGCCGGTGTAATATCAAGTAAAGATGAAAATGAAGAAGATACAAAACTTTTGTCGGCTCCAGAATCAAATAAAACTTTAGCAGGGTGGTTATTAAGGGAAAACGTACCCGTTACGACATCGGGATCTTGTTCGACATTTCCATCACCTAACACATATGCTCTCCCACGAGCATTGTTGACGGGGTTGGCAACCTGATTCGGACACTGGTTCTTGTAGTGTCCCTTCTTACCACATCCATGGCACACTATGGCCACTGGTTGTAGGTTGGCTCCTGTGGCCTTGCAATCTTGGGTCTTGTGGCCGGTCCTCTGACACTTTCCACATTTGGCGAAACAGGGTCCTTGATGGTGCATCTTACATCGGTTGCACATGGGAGCGGGTCCAGCATAACCCCCAGTTCTAGTAGGTGTGGCAACGTAAGCCCTGGCAGCTTCCTGTCGACGATTCTGTTGGTTATGGTGGTGGTTCCGGTTTTGCTGATAGCTTTGTGTGTTGTTGCGGTTGTGGTTTTGGTTATGATGAGAGTTGTTGTTGCTGTGATTGTTTCTACGATCATCAAATTTCCTTTTGTGATCGTTGCTTCCCTGAGCTTGATTACGCCTGATTTCCCTTTCTAGTAACTTCTGAGCAGTCTCCATGGCTTCCTCCAGTGTTTTTGGTTTGGACACTGTGACATCTCCTTCTATGCTTCTGGGTAATCCTTCAACATACCTTTCCAGTGTCTTTTCGAAATCCGGTACCTTGGTTGGGCATAGTATAGAGAGCTCTTGGAATCTCATATCATAAGCCCTAAGATCATATCCTTTTACTACCAAGCGGTCGAACTCCTCTTCCATCTTTCGAATTTCAGTGCGAGGACAATACTTTTTCAACATCTTCTGTTTAAACTCAGCCCAAGGAAGTTGGTAAGCTCTATCATTACCCATTTTATGAGCAGTGGCGTTCCACCACGACAGTGCATCATCTGTTAGTGTGCCAGTAGCAAAGGTGACTTTGTCGCTTTCGGCACAACCACTTCGTGTAAAGACAGTTTCTGAACGCTCAAACCATCGAGCTAACTCTGTCACTCCTTCAGTACCCTTAAAGGTTGGCGGTTTGCAACTCATAAACTCCTTGTACGTGCACTTGCGGGTTGCAACTGGCTCGTTCTCGGCTGTGGGCCTTGTTGCACTACCGGTAGGAGTCGTGGCTGCAGCTTGAGCTATCAATGCAGCGGTCACGCTTTCCGTGATCAATTGGCGGATCTCTTCCGGAGTCATGATCGATTCGGCGACTGCTTCCGTAGTTCTGTTGCGGGTGGCCATGTTCTAACAATGACACAAGAACATATATTTAGGTTTTACGGTTAATATAATCAAGTAAGGTGTCATAATTGTCCTCATAATAGTAGCATACAACATCCTTATAAACAAAGTTATCATAATTAATCATCACGACATGTCTGAATACAATCACAACACACATGGAATAATATGGTAACGTACAAGAGAAAATTACAACACATAAATGAAGAAAGCAACCATAACATAGATCAATATTGATACATAGTAATCATAACTAACCATGAGTTTTAATAATTTGATACATTGTTTCCAAAAGAACAATACAATACAGATTATTAATGCCACGCAGGGCAAGTTACGGTGTCACTACTACAACAATACGTGGCTAATCTACGAAGTGTCGGGTGCATCTCCAGGTCCATGCTACAATCCTCTAACAGTCTCAGTCAACTCCTCCATCTTCTGGTCTCTGACTCTCTCTCTAGCCTGTAACTCTCCAACCGCTCCTCCGAGAGCATGGATAGTACTGTCAGCTACTGCCAATCTCTCCATCTGATGCTCGATCATCTGCTGCTGTATCGCTACAATCTCTCTCAGCTGCTGTGTCTCATGACTCTGTGCATCTAGTCTCTGACCAAACTCAGTAACAATCTCTCTAATCTCCTCTAGCTCGGTACCAAACAGATCGAACACCTCCTCCATAGCAATCCTCCCGACCACGAGGTTCTCGACCTCCTCCTGTATGTTCTCGACTCGCTTGAGAGATATATCATCGATCAAACTCAGCAACTCATCAAGACGATCCTCATGTCGGGCCAGTCTGGCGGCCAGCAGTGGGATGGTGTGGTGGATAGGCTCTCCTGTGACTGGGAGGACAGCTGATGAACACTCCCCCAGCTCCGAAGCTCTAGGGGCTCCCTCCTGAAGTCTCCAATGATGAATGCACTCCAACAGAAATGACCATCTATGGGCATCGACTCTCCTGTGAACATGGGGCTCGGATGGGGAAGGACTCACGGGGTGTGCTCTCTCAGGAGAGGGTAGGGGAACACTCTGAGCCCTGATGGGTGAGACAGTGGGAGATGAGATAGGAGATGACAAAGGGACAGTGGTGGTCTGGGTATAAAACACGGTAGGGGGTGGCATAGGTGATGGTGCATCCTCTGGCGAGGGTGGTGGAGTCGGGAGCATATAAGAGTGGGGCTGTGGCACTGATGGGGATGGCTTAGGAAAACTGGGTGGTGGTGTAGCTACAAGAGCTGGTGGTGGTGGTACTAAGGCTGGTGGGGTACGTACTCGTTTCCGAGCAGTGTAAACATAGGTGAAACTGTTAGGGCCGTACTTGAAGCTCTTCCTAAAAGGAGCTGGCTCATAAGGCTGGAGGACTCTAACTCGCTTGCGCCGGCGAACCGGTGCAGGCGGGGGTGGTGGTGGAACAGATGCAGTCGAATCAGATGAATCTGAGTCGGAGGACTCATCATCAGCCTCTGATCCTGAAGAGTAGTGATCATGGGTAAGAACTCAGCGTAGTGATGGCTCAGGGTGATCATCAGCAGCTAAGAACTGCTGGGACTCATAGTACTGGTCTAGGGTTAAAGGACCATAAGCACGTGAGGATGACAGTGGGATAGTAGGTGTGATAACTGGTGTTGAAGCGACTTCACCCTCCTCAAAGGGCTCTATCTCTCGAGACACATCCCCAGATGGGACAACAGATGGAACAGTGGGTACAACAGGTAAAGTGCTATCAGTGTCATAGTCGGATAAAATGATAGTGGGGACAGAGGGTGATGCCGGTAGTGCGTCATCACTATCAGAAAGTATGATGATGGGAGGTGACATGGTACTGTAATATCCCAATAATAATAAGTGTAAGTTAGCTAATAATAATAACATGCATTAGTCATAATAACATATGAAAGTGATAAAACTAATTTGTCATGCATAATCTGCCAAGCAAATCTCAATGCAAATATAATAATATTCGTAGATGATAAATTTTTATTCGTTATGCATAATCTGCCAAGCAAATCTCAATGCTATTTTCTATAGTGATAAAATTCGTTTGTCATGCATAATCTGCCAAGCAAATCTCAATGCAAAAGTGTAGCAAAGTGTTGGCACGGAGGGCATAGGGTGGTAAGGTTTAAAATGGTCCTTTTAGAAATCACGGTTATAGTCCAATGTTTTTGAAAAGCATTTGGTTCTCTATAACCTTGGCTCTGATGCCAATCTGTAACACCCCAAAAATCGTAATGAAGCAGCGGAAGTCTAATTTGGGTTATTACATCTTAGATCGTAGTCATAATTATAGAAAACGACTCGAAAGAGACGTTTTGTGAAAATTTATTATAATTCATCAAATTAAAATCAGAGTTGTCAACAATAGAATCATAATATTTAAAAAATACAAATAGAAAATGTTTAAGATGAATGAAAACATTTGTTTTTGGACAACGTCCAAAGGGGGCCCTGTTCCACTCCGTGCCATTAGCTTCTTTAGATACCTGAGATAAACATGCTTAAAATGGTCAACACAAAGGTTGAGTGAATCCATAGTGTTTAATTTGTAATAGTTTGAACACAAGTCAGATAATAGTAAAAACAATGATATTGTAGAGTGATATAAATATTGCCCTAAGCCTCATGACACGCAAACCTTAACATCGGGTGTAATAATAAATAATAAAAATAGCCCACATCATAGCAATGATGTAGGTGATAATGCCCTCGTCGTAGGAGTTTGCCAAACTCTTGATAATTCGAATAAAGTGCACTTGGTTACCATTTCAGGCTAACTTCAAGTGGGTCGTCAACTTCCAATAGATCTATTCACTGAATTCGCGTTCACTAGCAAGTGATTAATGGTTCATGATATGAGGGGCTTTTTGGTAGGGTGGTAACTTAGGCAATATTAACTTAGCAATATCAATCAGGATAGCATACAAAAATATTTGTGTTCAGATTTATAGCATGTATCTCCCCACGGGATTTGAAAACATAGTAAAATGTGGGACTATGAACTCACATCCAAAATCATACGTAACTTAATCAACACACTTATGTTTATCAATTACCACAAATGTTCTAATTTACTTATATATAATCCTAATCCTTCAACTTATGTAACTCGAGTGAAAGTAGAAAAATATATATAATAAATTTCAAGTAACAAAAATAACCTGAAGTTGTAGAGTTCTAATCAGACCCGAACCAAAAAGCTCCAAACCCGAAATCCTAGCTTCCGAATCGACCCACCACGGCTTCCTTATCCGAATCACAGCTTGACCCAAACCTTTGAGAACTTCTCAATTTCTTTGGTGTGTTGTTTGTTTGTGTGATTCGAATAGCCCATGGAGGTACGAATTTATAGAAGATCATGGAGTTAAGCTCCATAATTCTTTCGGATTGTTGGAGAAAGCAACTACCTTAATTAGTGTAATGTCCCTATACTCATGCCTCTAATTCCTAGGAATACTTGTGACTAACAATGGGACAAAGATTTATAGTCAACCACAATTAATATGGGATGATGATGGGTCGTTGTTTCTGGGTTTCGAGGGAAGTAGCAAGCGACAAGATAAAGGGAGTGGTGTTTCTTATGATTGCCGAAAAGATGCTAAGGGTAGAAGATGGAGTTTGAAAGAGGGTGGTGTTATGATCGGTTTGGGGAAGTCGACAAGAAGAAAGGAGAAGGAAGAAGGGATTAGGTGTTTTGGGAATGGTAAAGTCAAAAAGGAGATAGCGGCAGCAATAAAAATATATATAGGGGGATGGCGACAAATAATATAGAGATGTAGTTAGTGGTTTTTATTTAGAGGGTTTTAAATACCCGGGTCTCGTTAGACCGTGTCGGATCAGGCTCTGTTTAAATATCTCCAGCTCGAGAGTTCATATCTTTAGAGTCGTCATTTATTATTTGAGTTTACTTCCGAGTTCGTAATTATTTTTTTTTATGGTTCGTTCTGTACGTTCTTCGTTTGATTTATTTACTCATGCCATACTATTACGGTGTCGGTGCATGTGCAGTTCCAGTGAAAATGGAACGTGAGTTTGTCACAGGGTTCGTTTTGTAATCTCACTAGTTATTTCTCAGAAAAGAATACATATATAGCAATATTTCGAATGCAAAGGTGAATAAAATAACTTGATCAAAATTCATAATCAATTGCTTTGGGTTTACAGAAAGTTAATAATTCGAAATTTTTCGGGTTATTACAACCTACTCCAGACTTCAGGAAATGACGCTTATCTAACTGGAAAATATAGAGAAGCTGTGGAGCATTATAGTAATGCTATAATGCGAAGTATAGAATTAAGGCATTTCACTGCTATATGTTTATGCAATCGTGCTGCTGCACACCAAGCTTTGGGTAAAGTCATTGACGCAATTGCAGATTGCAACTTGCCATAGCTCTTGACGAGGATTATATGAAAGTGAGTTTTATACATTAGAATTTTGATAGAATATAAGCATCAACATGGTTCTGTTTTGTGGATATTAAGCTTACGAATAATAAATTGATGACATGGTTATGTTCATAGGCAATATCTAGAAGAGCCAATTTAAATGAGAAGATAAGAGACTATAAAGAACCAGCAATAGATCTTCAGAGGCTCATCCGTCTTCTAGAAAAGCGCAGTGAGAAAAAGTATTTGGAAGAAATAACAATAGCTCGCCGGCGTCTTTCTTTAGCGAATAGTAATGTGAAGATAGGTGTTAAGGTAAAACAATTCCAAGATGAAATTTTGGTGAGCATGTGAAGATAATGTCATTAAAGGTGTGAGCTCTTTCAAACAATATTACGTGATTTGATTTTTATATATATAACTGAGTAATGGTTTGATTTTTATTACGTGAAGGACCTGCTGGCGATGCTTTTAGACTTGCTCATCTTGAATAATCGACGTGTGTGCATAACTGCAATTTTATACTAAGGTTCTAAATATCTATATTAGATCTAATTATATTTCCCCATAACATCTTTCTATTAAATAAAAAATGAAGCCATTTACCTTTCTAATGGTTGTCTGAAATACAGGGCCAGCATCACAGCATGTGGGGACACAAATGATTGCAGTTCAACTACCGAGGCTAACGTAATGGATGCTAGGCTTAGAGGATGGTGTAAAAAGTCATCCATGGTGGCCCTCATGCCAGGTATATATTTATGGAAAAGAAGTGCGAGTATGCTCTGAAGGAGCGAGATTTTGTCATTTCTTAACAGAAAAAAGAACGTATATATCTGCTACTTGGTTTGTGGTTTGTTAATATTGATCTGTTTGAGAATTTGAAAAGATGCCAGTGAAAGTATCTAATTTTGTTGATGTCCATATTAAGTAGGGAAATGAGGAACTATGCATGATAATGCTAGAGAACACGGGAGGGGTTTGATATAGATAATTTTTTTATTGGAATTGGTGAAGGGAGTTTAAATAAACTTGATGAATCACTATGAGAATGTAGCTTAAGGAAACACTACAAAAGATGAAATTAGTTAAATTGTTATGGCTTGATAGGATTCTCCAAAATGTTAAACATTAGAAAGGCAGTCGCGGAATATATATGCAAAAGTAGGTTATGTAGTGTATAGTCGTGTGATAAGAATGCTCTTATACGTAAAAGAAGATACAATGGGTCAAATCAATATGAACGGAGTATATCACAGATTCACAGCAGGTTATTAAATAAAGATATTAAGATGGAGGTTCTTGAGGTATCAAAAAATCAGTATGGTTCTATTCTACATGAATAAAAGAAAGGCTATTTTTTGGCTGTATATCAAGTGTTAACATGGTTGTATATTTTTTGCTTTTGTCATGATAACAATGCCCCACTCGCAATACTTAAACAAGTTATTATTTCATCCTTTTTTTTTCCCATATAATAGATACTTAAACAGCAGCATATATGTTCATTTAAATATGATATTGCCATATAACAAATAGTTGAACAGTAGCATATAGGTTTGTGTAAAACGCAGGCAATTGAACTTGGTGTTCGGTCATCTGCCACAATATGTTCACTATTTATATCTTTGACTGCTCAAGCATTGATTAATAATTCATTATAGGCAACTGAATGTTATTAAAATATGTATATTACCATCTCAGGACTTTTTCGGCTTATGAATCTTGGCGAAAGTATATGTAGATTTGTTTTAAAAAATGATCTTATGTGTATTTGGAAGCAAGGATTGGCATTTCTACTAAAATTAAAAGTTTGAAAGCAAATCCAAACACCCCCCTTTTAGCTTGCATTATGTGTATTAGGAAGTAAGAATTGACATTTATTTAAAAAAAACAATTTTCTATTATTTGCAAAAACGTTACAGATATATATGTGCATGGTGGTTTTCTATTCGAATGGTGATCGATATTTGAGTACATATTTATAGCGAGGATCAATGATAAGCACTCAGAAGTTGCAGCTTCTTACATTGAGCTATTACCAATATTTTCTGTCACATTGAGGCTAAGCTTCATCCTCAGTAGTTACAGCACTTGCATTGGAATTGATGAGACGAGGTACACTGTATATACTTTATTAAGCAGTTTTCTATCAGCTTTTGAATGGCCTACAACTTTACTTTGGTTAACGTATATTGTTGACAGCTGATGAACTCAAATAAGTACATTTTATTATCATCATTTATCCTATTTATTTGACTTGTTTTATTATATTATCTATGAGAATCGATACATTAATGTTTACTTTAGTAATTCTCAGGTAAAAACAAGCATTATGTGAAACTTGGCGATTTTGGACTAATTATGGAGCAAAACAAGCAAGATGTCAAAAGCCTACTGAAATCCAGAAGATCAAGCTCGTTCTACTCCACATACGCCGCAACATACTTCTAACATACGGTGTATCACTATCAATATTACACAAGTTACAATCCAAGTACATGCGCCGCATACAAAGATCAAGATACGCCGCATCTGAAGACGGTGTACGAATATTCCAGAATATATTAATCTTGGACCCCACGCGAAGTTAAGTCAATGCGCCGCATCTATTCATTCTATGCGCCACATCGACCCCTCAGACAGAAACTATAAATACCCCAAGGCCAGACGAATTTCGGGAGCTTAGATTTTAGAGAAGGACAGAAACCCTAGAGCCGAATTCAGACGACCAAGCAGCACAAGACACACCTAAACGAAGATACAAGAGCTGTAAGAAGGTCCTGCATGTATTCAATTCATTAAGTAGTTTTGTTTTATTGTTTTAGTACACTTTAATTCACTAGGATTGGTGGGCTTGTATCATGTGACTACAGAAAATCATGCACTCCCCTTAATATTGCCTTCCCATTAATTAAAGTTTATATGTTGATGTCTTTGGTGAATTTTATTAGTGCATTGATAACCTCTGTGTCTAGCTGAGCATTGCTTGGGTCGCCATGCCCCTTCCTCGCCTATTTGTTTTAGCGTCTCTTGAATAAATAGGATAGACATAAGTAATCATTAAGGGTTTACTTGCCGATAAGATTAGAGCCAACGAGAAAGGTTTAATTATATACACTTCATATAAAACTAGCAATAAAACAAGTGACAAGCTACTTAATTATCAGGATAGGTCTTCTTATTGTCTCGAGTATCTATATGTGTACGTGTGTGCTAATCGCTGATTCGTGCTCATCAGTTTAGTTTACTATTTAATCATAACCAAACCGTGCCAGTCTCTCAGGCTGAACCCCCTTGCGTTAGATTAGGATGTATAGCTAACTTAGGATATTAAAATACTGATTAGAATAACTAGATAATACGTTCCACTCTTAGTGATCGACACTCTACTTACCATTATATTCATACTGACCGAGTACACTGCTCGTTAAGTATGTGTGTTATTGATAACTCGGCTAAATATAAATTTAAAACTTGAGTAGGCATTAATACTGCTAAACCGCAACGACACATCATGCGCACGCATCAACAGCAAATGGAGAAGTGCTGTGAACAGGTTTATTATTTTCAAATGGACTGAGTTCCTCGCTAACGAAAGGTTCTAAGATATTACTGATCTAATGAGTCATATGTACTTATTTGGTATCTCTAATGGGCCAAACATAAAAAGATTGGTTAGAAAGTAAGGGTTCTTATACTTCTTACTATAATCATTACGAGCATATGAAAATGAGTACTTAATCTACCGTGATGAAAGTGTCTCAAAAATGGATTAATCAGCCATTTCTTTTCCATGTTACTCAAAAAGCTCTTTCTGCTCTTTATTTTCTGAAATTTAGTCTTGTGGATATAGGATACAGAGGGGCTGTTTGTGGTAATGGATCCAGTGTGCTGTGAAACAAGCTGGTGGATGTAAAATGAAAATGTTAACCAGTTTACTTGTGGTCCTGATCAGCCGTATTATCAGGTCTATAAACCCTTCCTATACACTTGGTATTTATTTTTAAATAGTCCTTTTGGCTACTATAAGGCATCTCCTTGCCCATTACTTTTTGCAATGGTATGAATTCTTTGTCATTAGTTTTTATACTTGAATGAATTATTTAAATTATTTAGATTCTTTACCACCAACTAATGCTCTCAAGTAAATCGCACATGAGCGACCCAAAAAACAATGTCACAATATAGACACTAATTAGCCAAATTTTATTTTATAGAAGTTGCTCTATGAAATGCTTAGAAAGAAGTCATGTCAATCCAAAAGTGGTTATGTGTGACGTGGATGCAAGCATAGAGGCACAACAGCTGGAACTCTTGGCTGTACTGTAAGCGATCTTGGAAATAATGTCTCCGAAATCATTGCATTAACTGTTGGCTTAAATATTCAAGTAAAATATACAGACATAGCTTGAGTGTTACAGTCAAGGCGGTGAATGTAACTATCGGCGATGTTAAATATTAAGGACCTCGAGAGATGCTTTGTCTACGGGAGAAGCTTCTAAAAGGTAACTGAGCTTTATGTTGCGGAAATTAACAAATAAAGGTAGATACAATGCTACATATTAATTGGCTCCTGGTACTTATACTAAAGTGTTCTTTATCTGTTACTTCAGGTTATTTATGCTATTTCTCCCCTTGGCAATGTTAACGTAAGTATCTTGGTGAGCATGTGAAGATAATGTTATTAAAGGTGTGAGCTCTCTCAAACAATATTACGTGATTTGCTTTTTATATATATAAGTGAGTAACGGTTTGATTTATATAAGTGACTACCAAGGCTAACGTAATGGATGCTAGGCTTAGAGGATGGTGTAAAAAGTCATCCATGGTGGCCCTCATGCCAGGTATATATTTATGGAAAAGAAGTGCGAGTATGCTCTGAAGGAGCGAGATTTTGTCATTTCTTAACAGAAAAAAGAAGGTATATATCTGCTACTTGGTTTGTGGTTTGTTAATGTTGATCTGTTTGTGTCACAACTCGTAATTTCAGGTCATTTTCCAAACCTCGACAAATTACTATTCATCAATCACTATTCACCGATCACTATTCATCATTTCACTATTCATCGTTTTTGAAGTCAGTTTGAGACTTTGAGAAATCGTCAAAAATTTTACTATTCATGTGACACTATTCATTCCCGGAGGGAAATTACTATTCATGGGCATCATTCATCATGTTGTAAACCAGGTTTACGGGTATTCAAATGCGCGTAACCAGTTAGGTTTAGCTGCGTATCCATGCATCATCAGTAAAGGCATATCATACAGACTAGAGTAGTCTGCATATCATCAGTAACATCATTATCATTTCAGTTCATGCACGGGTTTGTGTGATTTTCATTAATGTATGCTTAACTGTTTAATTAACGTTACCACTCAGTCATTTCTACTGACATTATACCCAATACTCCCGACAATGATCCTAATACATTTTCAAGCTAATTATAATGATATAGAGATTATATTATTACTTTACCCAGTATTTTTAAAACAATCGCTATACTTTTCGTTTGACGCTTATAACTCCGTCGGTTTACGAAATTTCAATCCGATTATCATTCTAACACCCGACTCTTGCAAGGAACTTGATTTTACAATTTTTACAACTTCGTCGTATCTCATTTCACCTCGTCACGAGTTATTTCTAGTTAACTCGGTACCCGATAACACTCAATGTATACACTAATCATCCAATATCTAAATAAATTGGAGACAAGTCTTGCATTAAACATCAAATCTATCCTAAATTACCCCATGTGCCGCCCCATCCTAACCCCCCATTTAGCTAATGCTTCCAAAGCTCATTAATGAATTAGTACACATTTATTTACATCTCCACTAACTCAAACACATATACGTACACCTTTAGCTAATAAAAAGATCAAACCCTCCCATCCTCATCTACCCCAATCGGCCCAACCAAGAACACCAAGCAAAATCCATAGATTTTTCAAGATCAAGTCATAATCACACTCCATTTACCTTCCTAGTTATGAATTTGTGATCAAACCTCAAATTTATTACTCATTTCTTATCAAAACTCTTCAAATCATCAAGTAAGTTTCAAGAACATGTTTTGATCATCTATTACTTTCATTTGATTTATATGTTCATGTATTTTCAAGTTATATTAGTTACTCATGCAAGTTACTTATGTTTTACATACCACTTTTGAACATAAATTATCTTAACCACTAGATCTATAAGTTTCACTAGTAATCTCATGAGATCCACCAAGGTTGGTGATGTTTAGGACCCCATGACACCTTAAGAAGGTGTATGGTAGGATTTGCGAACTTGTGGAGTTGATTTGAGTTAGTATGATCAAGTTTAGAACCAAGGAAGTAAGTTTTTAACAATCTAAATAACCTACTGTCCAAAATCGTGTAAACTGGAAAAATCAGAAAAGTTGAACTATTTTGGCCTTCATATTCAGAAATTTCTTTCAAAAACGAAACCATGGCCGCTTGAATCACTAAAAACCGACTTATAACGAAGGAGATATGATTTTTCAAAGTTAGGCGACGAAAAACTATTTTCTGAAAATAGCTTGCTGTTTTTCCGAACTTCAAGGGACAAAACGAGACGTTAGACGTGATCTAGATGAGCCGACCTATTGAAAATATGTTAGTTCATATTTGTACGAACCCGTGGATATAAAGAACGTGGAAAACGAGCTCATAACGATCGAGATATACGCATTTAAAGCCCGACGAACATTAATCATTTTGACCGCCCTATTAGAAACTATTTTCTAAGTATAAAAGTTAGTATTTTACAAGTCATAACATTGATAGCCGGTTTTCTATCTAATCAAGACACGTATGATCAAAAGTCAAATAACATGACATTTAGATAATGTTACAAGGTTTTCAAGAACGTCGAGTTTATTCACTAACACTTAACGTACGATATTTCACGACTAGTTTCACGAAGCCATTATGGGCATATTTTCACAAGTTAAGGAAAATATTAATTTGCGACGAAAACATTATACTTGCCGGTAGAACACCAAATGAGGATCGTGGAGTACCATTTCAGCATAATTACACGAAAAGTAATTTATAACTTAACGAGACGTCAAAAGTGTATTTTTCGTCGATAAACGTTATTTTCAAAACCAATAAGTGGTATCGTTAACATACGTATTTGCATGTGTTGCGTTGATTCATTGCTTACATTAGATCATATCATCATAATAGGTCGCGGTTAAAGACCGAGCCTCATTTCATCATTGTCTTTGTTGCTATATCATATCAGGTGAGTTTTCATAGCCCCGTTTTAAATTGTTTATTGATTTATAAACTCTCGGGGGAGAATACATTGCACCATTTTTATATGCGGACCAAAGTATACAAACTCATTTACATTGCTTAAGTTACATCATTTCCAATTTAAAGTCCCCTTTTATTTATCATGGACCGTTAATTGTGATCAAGCGAAGGTGAGTGGATAGATCTATTGAGGGTGACGCCTCCGTTCGGGTTGGTAGCACCAACTGGTCAAACGAACGCATTTCATTTCATACATTCAGAGTGTTTGGCAAAGCACTCCCTTTTGGGGCATTTATATCAGTCTAGCTTCGGGGTCATGAGCTTAAGAGTTAATGTAATATTTTTATGTGACATTTTGTCATACAATTTATACTTGTGGTTTCCGTAGAAGCATTTCATTTACATAAACCTATGAACTCACCAACATTTTTGTTGACCATTTTTAGCAATGTATTTTCAGGTAATTAAGGTATCGCATGTTGGCTTGCATATGGACCTCATGGAGTCGCGGAGTCGACGCGTCTCACTTTATATTTTATGCACTTATCCATCGTTTGAATTGTATGAACCTAGCTTTATAACTCTGAATGTTTTTAAATAATCAAACGATGTATTTTCTAAATGACACTTTAGGTCGTTCAATATAAATGCAACTTTGGTGCTATGACTAGTCGTGCCCCTAAATGACTTATTCCACTGCAAGTCACAAAATTTGGGGGTGTGACAGTTTGAGAATTTGAAAAGATACCAGTGGAAGTATCTATTTTTGTTGATATCCATATTAAGTAGGGAAATGAGGAACTATACATGATAATGCTAGAGAACACGGGAGGGGTTTGATATATATAATTTTTTTATTGAAATTGGTAAAGGGAGTTCTAATAAACTTTATGAATCACTATGAGAATGTAGCTTAAGGAAAGACTACAAAAGATGAAATTAGTTAAATTGTTACGGCTTGATAGGATTCTCCAAAATGTTAAACATTAGGAAGGCAGTCGCGGAATATATATGCAAAAGTAGCTTATGTAGTGTATAGTCGTGTGATAAGGATGCTCTTATACATAAAAAAAAAAAAAAGATACAATGGGTCAAATCAATATGAACGGAGTATATCACAGATTCAAAGCAGGTTATTAAATAAAGATATTAAGATGGAGGTTCTTGAGGTATCAAAAAATCAGTATGGTTCTATTCTACATGAATAAAAGAAAGGCTATTTTTTGGCTGTATATCAAGTGTTAACATGGCTGTATATTTTTTGCTTTTGTCGTGATAACAATGCCCCACTCGCAATACTTAAACAAGCTATTATTTCATCCTTTTTTCCCCATATAATAGATACTTAAACAGCAGCATATATGTTCATTTAAATATGATATTGCCATATAACAAATACTTGAACAATAGCCTATAGGTTTGTGTAAAACGCAGGCAATTGAACTTGGCGTTTTGATTATATGCAGAGATTAAGAAATATTATGCACAACCAAAAATGACAAGGAATTATATAAATGTTCGCCATATGGTTTAGTTTCATTTCCTGCATCTACAATACATTATTTGATACTATATAGAACTGGAATAGATTATCAGTTTATCACGCGAAGTGTTTCTTAGACCAATGTTTTAAACAAAATGCTAAGCAAATGAAATCGTCTTTTTGAATTTTAGATGACATATAATACACTTATCAGGACGCGTACCAAATACGGTTCCCTAATAGAAGTGCAGAAATGCCTTTCAATATATCAGGATATGTGTAAAGCTGGGTAAGTGTTTCTTTGCACATGCCAAAACTGTATGGGGTGGGAGATGGTGATATAATAAGCCATATGTTGCGTGCAGTCTACTAAAAGATATTTTAAATTTTGTAGATTTGAACCCACTTATTAGACACCTGATTCCAGGATACCAAGTTTACTTGATTATTTATAAATGTTTCTAAAAATGTAAGCTATGTTGTGTTATATGCAGATACAAATCAGGAAAGAATAGTTGAAGCTGGTGGTCTCGCATCCCTGTTGTGGCTCTTTAAAAGCAGAAGCTTTGATGAAACAATTTGCAGAATAGGAGCTGGTGCTATTGCCAATCTTGCAATGAATTGTCTCTCCTCTTCTTCTCCTTTTTTTCATGCTCTTTATGTGTGTGTGTGCGCGCACCAGCCATCATTTTTATATGCACGTGAAAATTGCACGTCTATGTATATAATTTAATTATTTTTTAATCATTTTAAAGTGTTTAGGGTAATCTTCACTGTTACTTTTTTTTTGTATGCAGAAGATAATCAAGAACTGATAATGGCTCAAGGGGGTATTAGTCTGCTGGCAATGATTGCAGCTGATGCTGAGGATCCACATACACAAGAATGGTAGTTGGAGCTATTGCCAATCTGTGTGGGAATGGTAATAAGGTTCTATCCACCTCCCTTTGTTGGTTTACATGTGGTGCTCAATTTGTTTACTGTGGTAAGGAAGCGTTGTATCATATCTTAATATTATTAATATGTGATTGTCAAACATAATAATATTGGTCCATTAAAGATCTGGACTTACAAGAAAAATGAATATATTGGTATAGTGCTACTTAATAAGGGTGTTTGGTATTGAATAACTAAACTGTATATTTTTTAATAAGGGAGTTTGGTATTGAATAACTAAACTGCATATTTTATTTTTGTAACTGAGATAAGCTGTATGAATAAGCAGTATGAAATAATGCACAACAATAATTAGTCTTAAACACCCTTAAACGATGAAAACTGTAATAGATGGCATTACGTAGAACACGTCATTTCATAGACTATTGATGAATTATAAGTTCTTTGAAGCTTCTTAGGATTTGTGTTTCTTAATACTTATGTTATTGATTGTTAAACTGCAGTGCTATTGTTATGTGTGTGATGTTGTTGTACCTTGAAAAAATGGTATGGAGGTTTGTGGTCATTGTCATGCTCTTTACACAAAGGTTGGAAGAACATCAGAAAATACACGAGAAAGATGAGAAATCCATGAAGAACGTCTACCGAATCTCAATGCAATGTTCTTGTCATGTTAAGGGTTTAGTGATTATATGTTGTTAAGTGACCACCCAACTCTCAGTGGCACCCTATTTTGAATATGGTAAAGATTTTTTGTGTTTTGGATGATGGATGATGAGCAACGTTATCGTATTTGTAATGCTTAAGCAAAGGTATAATTGTTAGTAGTTATTTTTGTAAAAAAAACATAATTTTTTTTTTGTTTTTGTTAATTTTATTTTTTTGTAATGTTATCTTATCAAGTTTTTTAGTCTATGCATTATCTTAAAAGAATTTTCAGAGCAAGCCGCCCATCGAGCAAACCTCTATTTGGAACGTCAAGGCCAAACTTTGTCTAAGGTTGGCCTCTATTTGGAACGGCCTGTTTTTTCTCACAGACAACTTTATGTAGCCATTTCAAGAGTAAAAAGCAAGATAGATTTAAAAGTGTTGTGTTGTGAAAGAAACGAAAACTATACCAACTCTACAACCAACGTTGTATATAGAGAAGTTCTTCATAGATTATAAACTATATGTAATTCAGTTATTTTCAACGTTACGCTTTGTTAAATGTTATTATTTTCATGGTAATGGCATGTTTATTTTATTTATTTTTGTCTCATGTATGTTACTACACGTTCATACATATTTTACTATTAACTTTATCATATAATCAAATTCTTATAACTAGCCGCCCATTGGAACGGTCTGTTTTTTCCCAAGGACAACTTTATGTAGCCGTTTCCAGAGTAAAAAGCCAGAGAGGTCTAAAAGTGTTGTGTTGTGACAAAGATGGCAACTACACCAACTCTACGACAAACATTGTATATAGAGAAGTTCTTCATAGATTATAAATTGTATGTAATTTGGTTATTTTGAACGTTATGTTTGATTAAACGTTATTGTTTTATTGATAATAGCATGTCAATTTTATTCATTTGAGTCTCATGGATGTAACTACACTTTCATACATATTATACTATTAATTTTATCGTATAATCAAATTTCTAAAGCTAGCCGCCCCATCGGGGCGGGCCTTGCATCTAGTATATATATAAACATAAACCTCATTAGTTTGAATGTTTGTGATTTGTGCAAGAAATAGAGATCCTAGACTCAGAAGAGAGGATTAGAAGTACATACCTTGTAGAAAGAGGAGTTAGAAGAGAGATGAAGATGTTTGTTCCATAAGGCCAAGGCCTAATCGAAGTAAGTTGAAAGGTTCATGTTTCAATGGATTGGTGAGAATGTCAGCAATGTTGTCTTCGGAAGAGACTTTTTCAATGGAGATGTTTCCTTTCTGGACATTATCTCTAAGAAAGTGATGGCGTATTTCAATGTGTTTGGTGCGGGAATGCAAAACTGGATTCTTGCTAAGGTCGATGGCACCTTTGTTGTCGCAGAGGATGGCAATGTCGCTTAGATGAATATCGTAGTCGACAAGAGCTTGTTTCATCCATAGTGCTTGTTGGCATGCTTTGCCTGCTGACACATATTCTGCTTCGGTGGTAGAGATAGCATGTGCGGTTTGTTTATTTGAAAACCATGATGTTAAACAACATCCCATGAACGTACAAACGCCACTTGTGATTTTGCGATCAACATAATCACCTGCATGGTCAGAATCTGCATATACAATAATTTCGACCCCCGTACCTTTTGGATACCATAACCCCAATTAAGTTGTACCCTTTATATACCTGAAGATTCTTTTGACCGCTTCGAGATGTGAAGATTTAGGATCTTTTTGAAAGCGAGCACACATACATACACTAAACATAATATCCGGACGACTAGCCATAAGATATAGTAGAGTACCTATCATGCCACGTTACTTGGTATCGTCAACGGATTCACCGTCCTCGTTTTTGGTAAGTTTAGTGTCGGAAGACATTGGTGTTTTCATTGGTTTCGAATCTTCTAGTCCAAATTTCTTTAACATTTCTTTAATATATTTAGATTGGTTAAAGAATATATCATCTTCTAATTGTTTGATTTGTAGACCGAGAAAGAAATTTAATTCTCCCATCATACTCATTTCAAACTCGTCGTGCATGATTTTAGAAAAATCATCACACAATTCTTGACAAGTAGAACCGAATATAATATCGTCCACGTAAATTTGAAGAATAATAATATGTGATTCGTGTTTCTTTGTAAACAAAGTATTATCTACTAGACCCATTGTATATTTATTATCTGTAAGAAAGGTTTTAAGTCTATCATACCAAGCTTTAGGAGCTTGTTTAAGACCATAGAGAGCTTTCTTGAGTTTGTATACATATTCAGGTTTTTCAAAATCCACAAAACCGAGACACGCACACCTTCTTCATTTATAAACCCGTTTAGAAAAGCACTTTTAACATCCATTCGATAAAGCTTGAAATTTTTAGCACAAGCATAAAGCCAAAAGGATTCTTATAGATTCTAATCTAGCTACGGGAGCATAGGTCTCATCAAAATCTATTCCTTCTTGTTTGTTATATCCTTGTACAACTAGTCTAGCTTTGTTGCGGGATACTATCCCATTTTCATCTAGTTTATTTTTGAAACCCCATTTTGTACCAATTATTGTTTGATTTTTAGGAGGTGGAACAAGATTCCAAACATCATTTGTTACAAATTGATTTAACTATTCTTGCATAGCCATTATCCAACTTTCGTCTTTAATAGCTTCGTTAACGTTTTTAGGTTCTAGAGAAGACACAAAACAAAAAAGATTACTTTGGTTTTGAGCTTGAGAACGTAAGGTTCTTTCATTTAATTTTCCTATGACTATTTCTAAAGGATGGTTTTTAGACTCTTTAACGTTAACTATTTCTTTATTTAATAGTTCATCTTCCTTATTATTAGACTCATTAACTTGTTCTTCAATGATTTGACTTTCTATTATATCATCATCTATGAGAGGTTGAGATTTAGGAGGAGCACTTTCATCGAACTTAACATTTAAAGACTCTTCTATTCTCATAGTTTCTTTGTTAAGTATTATGTATGCTTTACTATTTGGTGAATATCCTAAGAAAATACCTTCGATAGATTTAGGATCAAATTTTGTGAGATAGTCTTTTGTATTAAGGATGAAGCATTTGCTTCCAAAGACTTTAAAGCGATCTAAGGATGGCTTTTTACCTTTGAATAACTCATAAGGAGTCATTCCTAAAAATGGTCTAATTAGGATTCTATTTAGAATGTATGTTGATGTATCGACGGTGTTACACCAAATTTTTTGAGGAACTGATTGTTCATTTAGCATGGTTCGACTCATTTCTTGTAGAGTGCGATTTTTACATTCAATTATCCCATTTGATTGTGGAGTGCGTGGAGCTGAGAAATTGTGAGTAATACCATTAGCATCACAAAAAGCTCCGAATTGTACTTCGTTATCAAACTCCCGACCATGATCCGTACGGATTGACACTATTGATGAACCTAGTTGTTTTTGAATTTTTTCACTTAAGATTTCAAAATGATCAAAAGATTCGGTTTTGTTTTTCAAAAATCTAGTCCATGTATACCTAGAGTATTCATCAACTATCACCAAAGTATAGAAGTTTCCTCCACAACTTTGAATAGCCGATGGAGCAAATAAATCCATGTGTAATAGTTCTAGACACTTAGTAGTTGAAACCATATTTTTAGCTTTATGACTAGCATGGACTTGTTTTCCTACGTTACAAGCATCACAAAAATGTTGCTCGTATTTTAATTTTGGTAAATTTCTAACAAGTTCTTTAGATGATAGCGATTGTATAAGTCGCATATTGGCATGACCCAATCTTCGATGCCAAAGAGTCGAAGTATCATCTATTGAAGTTAGAAAAAGTTTATATTTAGGAGAATTACCAATTTTCATTACGAAAAGACCGTTTTTCCTAATCCCTTGGGCTATGGTGATTCCATTTTTAAGTATTTTACTTTCGGCTTCACTAAATAGGACATCACACTTTTTATCAACTATTTGACTAATACTTAGTAAATTAAATCCTAGGTTATCTACATGACATACATCATTAATGGTTAAAGAGTTATGTGATATCGTACCTTTGCCGATGATCTAGCTTTTACCATTACCGAATACTACATTACCTCCATCACAAGCCTTGTAAGATGAGAATAGGCTTTTATTTCCCATCATGTGCCTTGTGCATCCGCTGCACCTTATCCATTCATTTGGTTCTAGATCAACCTTTAGACAGACCTATAAGCACAAAGAAACTCAAACGTTTGGTCCCCAATATCTCATGGGTCCATTAGTGTTAAATAAACCGTTTACTTGGTTTACAAAAGGAAGATAGTTCCAAGGTCCAAAATTTGGCATTTGGAAACCATTTTGAAAACCATTGTTCCACCCTATTTGATCAAAATTACTTTTTTGTTAGGGTGCTTTTGGTCTCCTAAACGTTGTTGTGGGTGTCGGTATAGTATTTGGTTTTCTAAGAATTCCCTTACTATGATGTGGTACATTAACATTTTTATCAGAAACATTAGGTGTTTTCTTTTTAGTTACTACAACAAACTCTTTTCTAAATGATTTGGACGAGTTAAATTTAGGCTTTGCTGTAACAGATGGCCAGATCCTTTGGTTAAGCCTAGCCGGATCCTTTTTCAAGGGATCCGCCGGATCCGCCACCTCAGAAACAAATGGTACAGCAGATTGAACAAATGTGGTTGGTTTTTCTTCGTTAGTCGAAGGCATACAATCTGTAAAACCTAACCCATCTTTATTGTTCTTGATTTGTTGTGTATCTATTATATGTTCTAAACATTGTGTAGTAAGTCTAGCAATTTTTGAATCTTGGTGATCAATTATCGTTTGAAGACTAACACAAAGTTTACATTCTACACTTGCTTCTTTTCCTTTTTCAAGTCTTTTTAATTTTTCTTTTAGCTCAAAAACTTCGTTTTCTAAGATTTCATTTTTATCTTTTAGAAGTTTGTTTTTGTTAATGACTTTAAGGCTAATTTTGCTAAGTTTGTTATATTCTAAGCTTAGAGATTCATCATCTAAGGATGAACTACTATAATATAGATAGTCGGAACGTACCTCATTTGAATCTTTGGCCATGAGACAAATCTCATATTTTTCTTCTTCACTTGGATACCATGAGCCGCTAACAAATGCTTTTTTATCACCATTTGATTGTTTGGCAAACTTCACAAGTGAAGGGGCTCCTTCACACGTCAAGCTCATAACGGGCAGAACACCTTCACACGCAAAGATCACCTTTTTGTGTTGGCTAGGTGGTGCAGAGCACATATGAAATTTATTTGTTAGTGTGTGTGCGGTATGTTTGTATAAATTATTGTACTTTTATGTGTTTGGTTAAGTGGTGACTACTACGCCTTTAAAACTGATGGTAAGATAATGTGTTGAAAAGATGATGTGACGGTGAGGTGAAAGTGATAGTCTGATGACTATCATACCTAGCCTTACACAAAAGTTGAAGTGTCAAGTATTACTAAGATGCAACAATCCACGACGTTTTACTAGCTGCTACATAGGTTTCGACTATCTTGAATATAGATTTACGGAAGACAAATGTACTTTTTAAACTGGTTGTAAAAATATAAAAATTTTGTTGTCTTAAGATTCTTCACATGACTACTATGTCTAGCAAAAACTGAAACGTTAATATACATTTTGACAAAATAAATCTAAATTCGGTCCCTTTTAAAAAGTTCAGTTTTATATTTGAATGATTTTCCAAGTTATATGCCCGATATGATACAACAGTATTTTGTAGGGGTGAGCATTGTGCGGGTTTTGGTAAAAACCAACCCACATCCGCAATTGCGATTTTAAAAAAAATATTCGGTAGCATAATGAAAATATGAATTCAATGTATGCGCGAAATTAACTATGAACCCCATGTCATGATGGTGTCTTTTTTAATTGATTTCTTCTACTTTTGATCTAGCGTATGAACCAACGTTGGTCTTCCTTGTTTCTTCATTTTGAACATATGCAACTTAACAGTTATCGTGTCTGGAGTCTGGACAATAATCGTAAATTGTATTTTACAATGTTGTGAATTGATTTATTGTGTAGAGCAATAGTTGTAAAATATGGTGAAATCAATATGTGGTTAAAATTGTCATATTGGATTATTGCCATGGAAAAGGCGTACACACTTTTAGATTGACCTTTATTGCAACATATGTTTCGCTTATTTCATTGGGGTTTTTTGTACTACAAATTAATATTCTTTTTACTACATAGTAGCCGTGTTAGGCAACTATGATTAAGAGTGATATTGGGTTTGGATCGAAACATTCGACTTTGGTTAAGTGTCGTATTGAGTTTGGATTAATGCGAGCCATTTTTCAGCGTTTTAAATGGGTCAATTTGTGGCTTGTGTTTTCGATCTGCAAAGGCGAAAACATTATTTGTTATTATAGTTTATTAAGTTCGTTAATCTATACAAGATATATAGCAAACCACATTGTCGTATATTCGATGGCAAAGTGAATATTCTACTTTTAGTTATCCTTCAAATACTTTCAGCAAAATTACATTGATCATTAAATGTTTTCCGGTCAACCAGTCATTTTTATTTATAGTTTTCGAATTTCAGGTCAAAGCACAATGTATAGCATATTGGAGTTATTCGCAACCAACTCTACAAAGTACTATTACACATAATACAATTATAAATTACAAAAACAAAGTTTTAATCACTTTGAATTTTTTTAGCAACATCGTTGATAGCTATATTATCATGAAAGTCATATAACATAATATATTTGTTCAAAATTTAGTTTCGCGGGTTCCTTTCGTCGCAACACGCATGTATCGGGCTAGCATAAAACAATGGAATAATGGTTAAGAAAATGGGAGGTAAGTTATAAGTGGCGGATCACAAATTTTAGAGAGTTGATTTGGACACTCCCACAATTGATTGACACACTTAAATTATAAGTGTCTTGACATTTATACCCGCACATCATTTTTACTTATTTTCACCCTGTAAGAGTATAAATGTCAAAACACTTATAATTTGAGTGTGCTAATCAATTATAAGATTGTTCAAATCACCTCCCAAATTTTACTTCGCATGTTACAACGTAGTGACGTACTATATGTACCCATAAGAAATTGTGTAGGACATCCAAATTGCAATAGTTTATCACGTGTAAAATGTTTTTGTAGAGTTCAAAACACTAAAAAAAAAGAACAAAACAACAAGTAATACATTATTACGCATGGCCATGGACCATTGATCATCACAAGGTCCGCGAATCCGATGCCTCTACCAAGTACCAACAATTTGTCCTTTACTCACTCTTACTATTTTTCACATACATGCCACAATTATCCTATTTTTAGCAATCGATTAACCATTCATACTTCGTTTTTCATTTAACGTTTAGTATTGTGAGAACTATATTTGAAAAGAAGTATCGTTTTGTAGATACTCATGTTCATTCTCCGAAAAGGGAAGGTTTTCTCAACCATCGTAATTTCTTTTCTCATTGTCACTGTGAGACCGGTTGTTAGACGCAATCAAACTCCACGGTACACCAAGGCCAAAAAGAAAACAAATGACATATTTTTTCAAGCAGTACATTAAAATTAGCAAACTTTTAGATCATACAGTACAAACGTCTCAAAGTTAAACAACCTTCCAGGTAACCTAGTGTTAAATTGTCCCAAAAGTTTTAGAAGAGATGCGAGTTCAAACGGAGCTAGGTGAACATCTTGGATGGTTGGGAAAAAGTCCGGAAACGACAATAGAATATCGGTAGGCTAGTTTATCAAACTTGAGAAACCTGATAAACGATCTAACTAGTTGTTTAAAGTTAAACGACGCCAAAGTTTATCTTTCGGATTCAAAATACCATTGTTTTATCAAATTCATCTAAATACACAACATTTATATTTGTCGTAGTGTAAACTTTGAAATCTTTATCATCACACCTCATTTCAAATTCAACATATAGTTTTACATAGAGGTAGAAGATAAACTGACAATAAGCTGCGCTGCTAGCCCATTTTGGATTGCAAAATTTATTCTTTTGAAAACTACATCTGTGGATCTAGGTGTCATAACATTACTATGCATATCTCGTTGGATTCTGTTGAGGAACTCCACTGCCTCAGGTGTAAGGAAACCAAAAGTATCAAACGCGAAAGGAATAAAAACATGTTGATTTTTAATGCACGCTTTCTCGTGTTTTGCCACTTTGTACGAGGCGGCTTTCAAAGCAGTATGTCCTACTGTAAAACCCCGGCTACTCAAACCCACGAGAGTAGAAACCCCGGTTAGATCCATACACGCATGTTTCCCTCCAACCCACCCAAACACCAAAACGTCTGCCGGTCTGAGTGTGGATTTTCCATCCAACGGGTCAGTCAAAAAGTTCACAGGTGCTTCTTTCTTGGTGGAGATCCCAACACGCTTACAAACGTCAAAAAGGACATCCCTAACCATATCGTGTCTGTACTTGAAGCCCGGGAGCTCTTTGCAGTGAACCGCATGTTCCCCAAAGGAATCCAAACATGCCTTTCGACAAACTGGACATATCTCATCAACCGGAAATAAAGGAATCATAAGGCGATACTTAAGGATAGTACGATATTCCACCGGTGACATATGTTGACCTAGCCCGTCTATGGGGATAGCTAGTAGAAATCCTGGGCATGTGGAGCCCGTAGACACTCAAAACCTGCTTTCTGTCTCACATTCATGTCAAAGTGAACTTCCATATCCTTAACCAATTCACTAAAAAGTGCACTCGCCAATGTTTGTTAGGGTTTTGAGGGGGCGGTGTCCTTATTAGTAAAACCACTAAAATCAAAGCTTGGAATCGTATCACGAAGACAAGCCAAAGCACAAACATAGTCAGCATCCATACCACATATGCCAATGTCCCGTAAGATGTGGTCTTGTAGCACCCAAGATTGAGCCTGCGAGCCACAAAAGTATAAGAGGAAAGCACTTTTGTCGAATACAAACCCAAACCACCAAATCGAATGGGTAAAAAAGCGAGTCGCCACTGTAAGTCTCCAAAAATAGGCCCTCCACAAAACACTATGTTCTCAATCGACCCATGCAACCCTTTGTCAAAGAACAAGGCCGCTTCCTCCATGTGTACAGGTTGACAAGTCCGTAAACCAAAAAAAAGTTTCGCAATACCCATACATGATCGAAGCAAAAGGAGCTCACTCTGCGGGTCACGTAACTGTGGAAGAAGACTCATCAAATCAACAACATTCGCAGCTCGTCTCATAGCCAACCTACTAATAAAATCCGCGTCTCTACTAACAGCTCCCCCAAGAAGCTTCACACCCAATAACGGCCTTCGAATATCAACAGGGGATAAACCATCACGAAGCTTCATACCATTACACGAGGGCCAAAATATCTCCGTTTTCTTGATATTAAGTTCAAGACCCAACCCTGGACCACTCACCCTTATAATGTCTAACACGCTGGCCACCTCTTCTGCATCTCCAATAACTGTCCCATCATCAAGATACCAATCATGAAGAAGAAGTTTGCAATTGTCTCGGATCTTATGTACTAGCGGGTGCAATACAAGAGCAAAAAGAAGAGGTCCCACTGGGTCGCCTTGCTGCACCCCAGTTGCAGACCAGATATGTGTGTCTCATATATACAACCTCGTTGCCTGCCCGTATAAGAAATCCACCCACAAAGAAATAGATGGACACCTCACCCTAACCTCGTGGAGTAATGTAGATCTATCCACAAGGTTAAATGCATTCGAGAAATCCACTGTAAGCATTGTAAGAGACCCATCATTGTGATATTCACTCAACGCCCTGTTGGCGCTATGTAAAATAGCTTCAGCGCCACCCGACACTCCGACTCCAAACTAAAAATCACTAAGGTACTTCGACATTTCTTTACCCATACCTTTCATAGAAACCTTGGAAACCAAACGTCTCCAAATAATGCCTACTGCAATAGGCCGAATCCCGTTATCTAGTTTAAGGAGTGGCATGAGAGGAGCAGATGCAACAAACTCAGCTAAAACAAGCGGACACCTTCCCGCTAACCATAAATTAACGACTGAAGTGATTGCCTTTAAGAGATCTGCGGAGGTAGCAGACTCCTCTCCACATAAAGCATCTAAAATATGTTGTGCCCTCAAACCATCTCTTCCGCATGAAGTACCTTTAGGGAACGATTTAATACAACCAAAGACACAATCAATCTCTGCTACAAGGGGAGGCTCAGAAAATGTGTTGCTCGGCATAGATGGGGGTTGCTTGTAAGGATGCTTAGCCTCCAAGGCTTTAATGGTATCATCACAATATGGAGCAACACCGGAGGAGGATAACACTTTCACTACTGCCGTAAAATACCCATCCGCCACCTTACGAAGACACTTCTTGATATTGGTGTTACCCGCTATTCTCTCCTCCAGAAAATCACCTCCGCCCTGATCCAAGGACCCCAACCCAGAACCGTGTAACATAATTTTAACAAACGTTGTAATACCCTCATCTTTCCCTCATGTAGCCAGAGACTTCAAGATAGAACTTTTTTGCATGGACTTTCTATTCCCGGATCTACGTTCTTGTCTATTCTTGGGCCTACACACTTGTAACGTACAACGTGGAAAAAGTAACAACCTAACCCACACATTGACAGAGTCAGGATGGGCAACCACCTTGTAAAGAACTGTTTTCAACGCCTGAGAGAAGGCGAGACGACAAGCATGTGGAATAGATTTGACAGTAGTGATAGGCACTTTAAAAACACGATCGAGAAGATCAGCATCCAAAACCAACCCTGTAGTTACTTTTTTCTCAGTATCCTTATTAGACGGCTTTGAAATGCCAACAATGTATCCACTCATGTCATCGGACCCTTTGGAAAAGCGGACGAGACCATCCGGGTGATGACAAACACGACTCACAGCATGTAAAGTCATACATTCCCCACACAACCATTGGTCATATGCTTCAAAGTTTCCTCCAATGCCATAAATAATCCATGGTCCGTAGAAATAGCCTCACGTAGGACACATTTACGTTTATCGGTCGGAAGGTGTAACCTCTTTAGATAAGAAATTAACCGAACAATTCCTTTATTGCCCACTTCACCATCCAGGCAACAATGAAATCCTGGAACGGACACGACCAAATTCCTTCCGAAAAGGTAGAGGAGGGTGTCATTTCGTCAAACAATTTTAGTTATGGTAATTGGGAATAAAAGGATGGGTTTTGTGTTTAGAGATTTACAAAAATTAGGTTTTTGTGTTTTGGGTTTTGCAAGGTTTAAGGTTAAGAAAAGAGGGGAAAAAAGATTGAGTAAAAGTTATGAAAATCTCTTTGTAGTATTTTGTCAACCACGTTGTGGGCACTATTGGTATAGAAAAGTTATGAAATTCTTTTGAAAGTGGATTTGAGCCATTTTTGATTTATGGTTTTTGGTGTTGAAAAAGAGAAAGATACAAACTACATCTTTTGGTTTTGGAAATTTGGATTTCAGGAGATGATTGAAAAAAAGATGATAAACTACATCTTTAGTTTTGGTCTGAACGGAAAATGGAAATGAGAAACTTATTTTCTTGTCAGCACTCAAACAATCGGCAATACAACCATATATAGATTTATAGAATCATGGATTAGTTGCATCTTTTAAATTAAGCAATCTTACCACTTTATTATAAAATAAAGTTGCATCTTTTGGCCATGGACCTTGAACCCTTCCTTCTATATAGATAGCTACATTTTCCAACTCTCAAAAGTAAGTATTAGCTAAAATTTGGAGTACTTGTTATGAAACAAAATATTAAGTAAATATTTTTAAAAGTTTAGAGTCCATATAAGTTCCGAAATTGTTGCTGCACTACAAGAAAACAGGGCTTTACCCACGGAAATTACCCACGTACATTGATACGTGTGTATTTTCTCTCATATTACCCATTAGTTACCCACAATTAGCAAATCCAAAGTCTAGACTAAATTACCCTCGATTTCCCATAGTTTTACCCATAAATTTACCCATTAAATAATATATCGTGTGTAGTTTGTGGCTAAATGATTCCCGCCAAAATATTTCCCACATATTACACACAATTTTTTTATCACGGGTAAAGTCATGGCTAATTTTGTGGGTAAATTTTTTTTTACCCACAGACTACACACATCTTTTGTATTCGTTAGTAATATTTGTGGGTGGTTTATGGGTAACATTTATACTTGTAGCTTTTCACAGACTCGGTTTCCCATTTAACATCTCGAGTGTAATTTACGTGGCTAAATTTACATTACCCATTTATTAGACTCATCCTTTGTGCTCGTGGGTAATTTGGTGCGTGTAATTTGTGGGTAAAAATATGCCCATGATTATGGCGATGGTCAACTTTTGTGCCTAAATTATTTTGCTCATTTAGTATATATGAAGCTCTCCCTTACAGATTAGTCAACATGAGTGTTTGCTAGCTCATTACACATAAACATCATATAAAGACCTAGAATTAAAAGTAGATAAATTTGTTTCTTTGCAAAATATACAACTTATCGTGTTCTCCTTCGGTTGCAAACTTTATTGTTAATTTTCTCCATCTTTGCATATGTTCTGTCCAACAAAAGAGAACACTAACTTAACTTGTTAGATACTATCTTACATTACAACAATTATAGCAATCTTTGATGTGATTGATTTGGATGATTGTGTGCAGAAGGATACATCTACAAAGAAATTGAAGAATGATGATATGGTTGAAGTAGGCAATTTCAAGGATAACTGATTATCATTTTTCTTCATAGATCAACATCATAAACATGCTTCTTTATCGTTTTTTGCTTTGGTTTCTATTTTGTTAAAGACTGTTGTTGCAGTTTTATTTATGCTTTTTAATGTTTTGAGACAGTTTGTTTGTTTTTTGTGGTTTTATCACAGACACACCGTCAATTGTCACAACTTCATAATACAATTAACTATTTTTCATATAGCCATTGCATCATGATGCACGGTACTCTGTCATATTTATATGAGATAGTGTGCGATAAATTTATTCTTTAAAATTCTCGCCATGCGTAAAGTTATTATCACAAAAAATATATAATCAAATAGTATTGTTCACCAAAAGTTTTGATTACAGGGTACCTACCGCTGCAACTCGCGGGTACCTCGCTAGTTATCACTATTATTAAAGTAGGCTAAAATTAATGATGTCTTAATGGATGGAAATGTAAATGGGGGGGTTTTCATCAGGCGGCAAAACAAATTGATAAGGCGGCAAAACGAATTCAACTTGAAAATTAAAATTGAAAATTTCCACAGGGTCATACAAAATTAAGTCTCAAGTAGGTTTTAATTTTTTTACAGTTTTTGGTTCCTCCCTCAATCTGATACGTCAATATGGGTTATGATTCTCTAAGAGGATTCGATACACTGTAAGGTGGTTAAACCTTTGTTGCTTTGTGTATGTGATAAGTTGAGTTAATATGATCAAGTACGCGGAATTTACTTAATCACACTTAGAAGGTTATTTGTGTTATGGAAATGAAACAGTTATGCTTGTGTATATTGAACAAAGAACATGCAATGTTATCACCAAACGATTCAATATTATTCAAGATAATACGAGTGATCTTCACTATCACTAGGGTTACAAAACCTTGAATCTTATGTTTCTATGACTTGTGATATATGTGTTTGTTCTATGTTCTTAAGAGTTATTTTCTAAGCACTTAATAATTCACTCTTAGTCACACATATATCTAGTCTAAGATCTTTCTTTTATATATCAAGAAAGATCTTTACAATATTGTTAAGTCTGATCACTTTGTCCAAAGATATTATCTACCGTATATACTTGACTTTAGTACACAAATATCTTTTCAATACTTATCCAACCAGCAGTGGTATATGTGACACTTATCCACTCAGCAGTATCGACTAGCAGTACCTTCTTTGTACTACCAGTACTAACTTCAGTTAGTACGGTTAGTTATAACTTGAACAGTCCTTAGATATACACTAGCAGTTGGAACTGTTAGAGTATTCTTCTCAGCAGTACTAACCTTCAACACTTGTAATTCTTGATACTTAATCTTCAGAACATTTAATTCCCAACAATCCTCCCCTAAACATGTGGATTCTCTGATCATCATGTTTCTTCTGAATTAAATCATCATGGTGAGGATCTTGCAAATACTTCATAGTCAGACCCTTAGACTGAACTTTCTTCTGTTCTGTGAGATTGCATATCTTTCTCAGTAGCTCATCTGCCATTTACTTTGACTTTAACAATATCAATACACATCTTTAGGCTTCAAACATGACCTAAACGATGGTGTAATTTCCATGGATGGAGGAATTATAAGAAGCAATGGTGCTGTGTATCTTGGATGCTTGTTTCAACAAGTGAAATCATCTATCAGCATACCTTTGCAAGTGATGAACAAACGTAGTGAACTGAAATTGAAACTTTTCTCCGTTTGACCTAGATAAAACTTTCTCCTTTGGAATGTTTCATCCCTTCTGAATATATATAATACTCTAGAATCAGCTCTGTTCTTGTCATTTTCAACCTCTATGTCATCATCTTGTATGCTCTTGTCTTTTCCTCCCTTTCATTGGTTAATCTTCCTTCTTTGGATTTATTTCCTCCCTTGAGACATTTCCTCCCCTTGATTGCAAATAACATTTCCTCCCCTGTTTGGAAGATCTCTCACAATGTACCAAAATATTTCTCTACCCATCATCTGATCTAGCAATGTGAACTTGTTATCAGACAATGCTGTACATGAAGCCATCAATTCCTTAAGAATAATTATGCTCTACTTTGGTAAATTTATACCCCGGCCTCGGCTTTTTGAACTTTTTCCAATCTCGGGCTCGGTTTTGTCCACTTTTGCCTTGTTTTCAATCCTTTTGTACTTGAAACACTTAAAAACACAAACCACGAATATTTGCAACAATATTTGGCTTATTTGGTTGTTTTTGGTCATTTTTGTGTCTTATATGGGTATAAAATGATGAGTAAATAGGCACTCATCATCCCCCCACACTATCAATTGCTAGTCCCTAGCAATCCGATCATATAAAGTAATGAAAGGATCAAAAGAATACCAAGTATACCCCGTTTCGACTTTTTATTAAAATGTAAGAAATTTAAACTAAAACAAAAATAGATAACATGCTTGATTTCCAAAAATGGTATCATGGAACGGGATTCACACAAAATGGGTGCCTCCAGGGAATTGAAATCGTCATCCTCTTTTTTATACTCTCAACTAAGCTTAAACTCAATGTGCAAATGTATTTCTAAAATGCTAACACTACTTATACTAATAATCTATGTAAGCCGAGACTTAACTTTTCACTCCCATATTTATTCAAGTTAGGTGAATGTGCTTGATTTTCAAAATTTTGATCACAAAAATCGACGTTTTTATAAGATTTTGACTAATACTAGTTGAAAGATAGATTTAAAATTTACAACAAGCAAGTTTCAAAACTTTATTCAACACATCAAAACTTATTGCATTTTGCAATATCATTCCATTTTTCTTTTCTTTTCATTTTCTCATTTTTTCATCATTTTTTTTATACTGTGCAACATAAACTAACGGAGTTTCACGGGAACCAAGACCTTACACCTTCCGGAATAAAGGATCCAAGGGCCGTTACAACGGAGAGTTCCAAGACTCTAAACATTCCTGAAATGAGGATCCAAGGGTGTTAGACCAAGACCTCATACATTCCTGAATTAGAGGTCCAAGGGCCGGTGCAAGAGGGTAGCCAAGACCTAAACGCCTTCCGGAAATAAGGATCCAAGGGCCGATCTTGAATCCGCAGCTTATAGCACATACATTTATTATTTAACTTTTACATTACTATGACATATGCTTGTTCCGAAGTTTAAATAAATCTTTGAACTAGTATTTTTCAAAATCGTATGAAAAAATGATTTTGTGTGTTCAAATGGTTGAAAATAAGCACTTATTAAGTCTGATTAGTTATCTCCTGGGAGGAAAAGCCATAGATTACTTATATAAGCTCTAAAGAAAACCAACTATTCTACGCTTAGCATTTTCATTTGCACAAATCGTAAAACCTTAGTCTAACCATTAAGGGAGCAGCCAGATCAACACTCTGGCAGAGTCGGGATTCCCTTTGTTCTAACCTAATCAAGACTAAACACTACTTTTTTATTGCAATTTCTTATCTAAAAACGAAAAAAAATTTAAAATTTTGGCCAAAACGGGGGTACTAGGGCACTAGACGGTATAATTGTGACAAAAATCGCCAGAATTCCCCTCCACACTTAGAATTGAATATTGCCCTCAATATTCAAAGTACCGGCTATTATGCCGAAACTTAGAACGTAAAAAGGTAATACTAATAGCCAAGTGTGTGACATAATTCTCTTTATTCACAAACAGGATTAAAAAGATATCCCTAGATAATCGTTAGCAAAAAGATCGGATATTGGGCGGCTGGGTTGAAAACAGGCGCATCAATCATCACGATCTAAGGGAAACCTGCAAACAAGAGAAAACAACACACAAACAGAGCACAGTAGAGGAATCCACCCACACTTAGTGTTAGAAAATAGAAAGAAGTCAGAAACATGGGTTGTCACCCATGTGGTGCTAATGTTTTTGTTAACCGAGTCACTAGCTTGACTCGACCCCGAATTCATTTGTTCTTGGGGAAGCATGTGGAAAAGAAAATCTCAATCGGACTTTCATTCAAAATGTTTGGATAAACATTGAAGTACATGAAAGTTCCATTCCGATGAGATGCCCTCGGCTCTAAAGAATGATAAATGGAGATGCCGGGGTCAAAAACTTTGTCTTCACTCCCGAACGAGTGAATAAAAGGACAATCTACCGTATAGGAGAAGAAAGGTAGAAAAACTCGAACGACATATGTGAAATCAATATAATGGTGATCCTCAAAGGGCAATGTCACATATGTCGGAGAAAGAATGTCCTTTTGAATCTCGGGATTAAGGATTGAGGTCATATCATCAAGTATAGGAATAATAGAGTCCTTGACCTCATCGTTCTCTAACTCTTCATCAAAAAGAGGATTTACGTTGCTAGAAAAGTACTTGTCATCAAATTCAAAAATAGAGTTTGAATAGACTTCGATACTTTCATCTAGAACGTCCTCATCAGAAAGTGATTCGTCATCACTAGAGGAAAAATCATCGTTTGAATTGAAAAGAGGGTTAGAGAAAATCCTGGAAGAATCATCCTCAATGTCAAGAGGATAATCGTCACAAATAGACCAATCACTTTCATTGTCCGATAAATCCTCAGACTCACTTGGGATTGGGAAAAGGTTCTCAACACTAGACTTTATGAATTCGTCCGATTCCTTTTCAGGAATAGTGTTAAGATGCTCATCCCCCATAATGAGAGAGTCCTCGGAGTCCAAAGTCGATAGGATGGATGTGATTGCAATAGACTGAGGGAGTTGAGAAATAATATCACTCAAAGGAATAAAACTCTCCTCGTCGTCCTCCTCATCATTATTGCTAGCATAAATGGCTTTTATACGTTCCATTTGCTCTTCTGCTAGCAATTCTGCAATACTCTTGTCTTCCTGCCTTTTCTGGACAGGTGTGATTGCAGTTGACGAATTCTCATAATATTCCTTCATTTGAATAGTATCCTCATCATCTTCATCGAGAATGGAAGTCTTGAGAAATTTGGCACGCGTTTCCGCTGCTCGTTCTTCGGCTAGCAATTCTGCCATAGATTTTTCATGTAGGTGAATGATGGAATACTGTGGGGGTTGGACATTGTCAAAACCGGGAGTATTGTACCAAGGATTAGGTTCTTGATTAAACGGTTGACATTGATAATCGTCATGAGGACCCCCACAATTTGCACAAGGAATATTTGGAGCATTTTGAAACGACGTATCATTGAAATTATGATAGCACGGTTCTTGCTCAAATGAATTCTGAGGATGGTGGTTGAAATCGTTTTGAAAATAAGTGAAAGTATTTTCGATTTCAGAATTGCAACATATGCAAAGTCCATGAGTAAACCCACATTCTATGCAAAAACATCGTTCACAAAGTGAATTATTTCCCAACGGATCTCCACAATTAAAGCAATTTTGCTGATTGATTGGAGATGGCTGGGATTGTGGAGGGTATTCGGAAAAATCTTGAGAATTATCGACGGAATTAGGATTTGATTTAACAGATAATTCACACCAATAACAAGATCCGTTTGGTGCATTATTTCCACACCGCTCACACAAACACTTGTAACAACGAATATCATCACCCAATATACTTTTACAATGAAAACAGTGATAGTCGGGTGACGACATAAGAATTAAACGGATAAGAGGAATGAGAAGATAATAGAATTAAACGGACAGAGGGTGAGAGATAAAGAATTAAACGAATAAGAGGAATAAGAAGAATATTTTTGATTTTTATAACTTAAAAACATTTTGAAAAACACAAAGGAAAAAGGGAAAATAAATTTTGAAAAGAAAATATTTTTGGGTTTTTATAAGAAAATATTTACGAAGAAAACGATAACTTCACGAGGAAGGTCTTCAAGTCACTAATCGTCAAACCGTAATGATATTGCCGCAACACACCTCCCCGGCAGCGGCGCCATTTTGATCCGTTTGTAGTATATATAAATATAATATCGGATACCCGTGATACTTGAGGATTAACAAGCTAACCCTTTAGGAAAAAGGCCAACGTGCAAAACCCGTGAATACGGTGTGAGATACCAGATAAGTGATTACCCGGGTCGTGTCCCAGCGAGGCATGCAATTGAGGATATCGTATGAGGTTTGGTATTAAAATGCTTGAAATAACGATGTTCACTTTGAGTTACGAGTCTAGGAAAACAAAAATTGAATTAAAGAAAACGCGAATTAAAATCGGGAAACAAGTCTAAACGTAACAATCTATTAAAATTAACCTCACAGATGCAAATTTAATTTTTCCAAGTCCTAAATGATAAAAGAAAATTTTAGAAAAAAGAATTATATTTTTCTGATTAAAATTTAATTAAATACGAATTAAAAACTAATTTTAAAAGAAAAATGAATTAAAAATACTAAATGGAAATTGAAAAATATGAAAAAATACAGGAAAGTGCTAAATGGAAAGCTGAACCTAGGAAAAATAAGCTAGTGGCATCAGCTTATCCAGATAAGCTAGAATTAAGCTAAAAATGGAAATAAGCAATAGGAACTAGAAACTGGTTAAAGCAATTATTAAGGAAGGACTAAACAAGAAAATCCCAAGGGTGCGTCTGGTAGTGAGTGTGTGTGCTGAGGTTCAAACCAAGAGGTCGCAGGTTCGAACCTAGGCACTTTTTTTTTGAAAATTATTTTTTTTTTAATTTTTCTTTTACCAACTTATTAAGCATAAGTAAATAAGCAATTTAACTAACTACAACTATTTTTAAAACTCAACAATAAGCACAGAATAAGGAACTTAAATGGGCAGAAAGCTAAAAAGGGAAAAGGGGCAAGCTTAACTGCTAACAAGCTCACAAGCTTGTTAAAGCTTGTGAGTTCTCTAAAATAAACTAGAAATTACTAAGAGAACTCTAAAAAGCCAAAGAGATCAGGATAAGCTGAACAAACAAGTTAAAAAGCACAAAATCAACATTAAGCAGTAAGAGGCTGCTGATGTGCAGACTCTAAACCAGTCCTGATGAGGGGCTTTTTGAGCTAAAAAATATGTCCTAAAATAAGATCCATATTCAACAAAAGCTTACAAATCCTAAATCTCACATACCAAAGAACTTACAAACTAAATTTCAGACCAAAAGGGGCTTAATAGGAGCTTCTAAATTGACCAAGAAACATGCTAGTGAGAAAAAAAAACATTTGATTGATGCTCAGGGGAAAAAACAGTGCTGATCCATCTTTTTTTTGGACCAAAGAAAAGCAATCTACAAGCCAAGATTTAAACTAGGAACTGAGAATCTTTATTAATCATGATCTAAACTACTTGCAAACAGATTTTCAGAAGTTGTAAATCAAAATCAAGCTCTAAAATGACATTGGAAATTCAATGCAGACTGCAATATGGACTGTGATCAGTTTACACTGATTTTGTCCAAAACATTGCAAAAGCTTGTGAACCTTTATCCAACTCTCAACCTACCCTATTCTCACTAAGTTTGAATATTAATGAAACAAATAAAAGAGCAAAATCTACTGAGCTTAATTATAAGCTAATCCTAACAGTAAGCAGTCATAAACTATAGACAAAGTCACTTGAGTCTAATAAACCTTTAAGGCAACTCAAGATAACCTACGAACAACTATTCTAACTCAAACTAAGCCAAGTTAAACTAACAAGAAATGCACATGAACAGTGACATGGCTTTTGACCTGTTTAACCCATTGACCCAAACAACCCTTTAGGCAGACTGTTAAAGGATTTTACACTAAAACATAACAAATTAAGCAAAGATACATAAATATATATGAATTAAAAGCCATAATGAGGTTAAATAAGCAATAACAATTTATAATGAAGCACAGAAAATAAGCTGATAAGCTGTTTGACTAACCTTGACTTTTTGGACTTTTTGAACTTAATACGGAATTAACACTACTAAGCTTGAAAAGGCTCTGATAAGCTCAATTGAGCTTAATGTAACAGGAATCTACACTTATAACATAAACTTGACAATAATTAAAAATTGTGAAAAATAGAGGGAATTTAAATTCGAAGCAAATTCTGAGTTTTAATTTCACAATAAGTAAATTACAAAGCTGAATTTAAAGATTTAATTGAAAAACATGAGAACCCAATAAGTTTAAAATAACAACAATAAAATCGACACCTAATTATGTACTAACTAAACTAAAAATCTACTTAATTACCTAACTAACTCCAAGGCTTACAAAAGATAACTATTTATACTAAAAAACTAGGGTTTCCTATGTGTCTTCATCTCTGATAAGTTCTTGGCCCTTGGATCATCTTGATTTAATCACAGCCTTGCATTCTTATTTTGGCGCCCTAATCTTGTGAGTGGGATTCCAGGCTGGAGAGTTGACTTTGGGAGGAGGCTGGAAGTACAAGAAGGTAGGCTGGAACAGTGTATTGGGAGTAGGAGAGTATGGGGAAGTGGTGTTGGTTATGGGGAAGAGGTGTGGGTGATGGTGATGGTGTTGTACGGTTGTGGGAAGGAGGGAAAGAGGGATTGACCATTTGACTAGGGTCAAACCTAGTGTTTAACTAAAAATGGTTTGTAGGTTATTTGGGATTGGGGTTTTTTTTGATGGGCTGGGTTTAGTTGGGATAGGATTTATTATTTGTTTTGGTTTTGGAATAAAGGGTTAATTTAGGTTAGGGTTATTTTTGGTAATAGGTTTAGGTTTAGGGACCAAAATTGCCACTTTTGTAAATTCAGGGACCAAACTTGTCATTTTTGCAAAAATACTTCCAAGGGCCAATCTTGAAAAGTTGAGCATAATTATGCTCTACTTTGGTAAATTTATTCCCCGGCCTCGGCTTTTTGAACTTTTTCCAATCTCGGGCTCGGTTTTGTCCACTTTTGCCTTGTTTTCAATCCTTTTGTACCTGAAACACATAAAAACACAAACCACGAATATTTGCAACAATATTTGGCTTATTTGGTTGTTTTTTGTCATTTTTGTGTCTTATATGGTTATAAAATGATGAGTAAATAGGCACTCATCACACAGCAACTTGCAGCAGCTACATACACCTAAGGAATTGACATCCTCCAGTTGTTGACTTTCTGTCCAAGCTAGCACCAGCATAATCACTATCCGAAAATGCTACCAAGTCAAAAGGTGACTCTCTAGAATACCATAGTCCCAACCTAGGTTGACTCTTGAGATATCTAAAAATCCTCTTGACTGCTATTAAATGAGAAACCTTTGGAGTTACTTGAAATCTTGCACAAGCACAAACAGAGAACATGATGTCAGGTCTTGATGATGTAAGATACATCAAAGATCCTATCATAGATCTGTATGTGTGTACATCTACATTTTCTCCATCTAAGTCTTTAGGAAGTGGCTTCTCAGAGTCCATTGGTGTGCTTGCCATTTGATGAACTCAAATAAGTACATTTTATTATCATCATTTATCCTATTTATTTGACTTGTTTTATTATATTATACATGAGAATCGATACATTAATGTTTACTTTAGTAATTCTCAAGTAAAAAGAAGCATTATGTGAAACTTGGCGATTTTATACTAATTATGGAGCAAAACAAGCGAGATGTTAAAAGTCTACTAAAATCCAGAAGATGCGCCGTATCTCACTCAACAGATACGACGCAATGTCATACTTGGATGAATTCGAAGACTATTGCCTGACTTTGAAGAATGCGCCGCATGCAATTCTATCATGCGCCGCATATGAAACTTTGGTCAAAGAATAAGATCAAGCTCGTTCTACTCCAGATACGCCGCAATATACTTCTAACATACGGCGTATCACTATCAAGAATTCACTAGTTATAATCCAAGACAGCTAAAGTACATGCGCCGCATACAAAGATCAAATTACGTCGCATCTGAAGACGGTGTACGAATATTCCAGAATATATTAATCTTGGACCCCACGCGAAGTTAAGTCAATGCGCCGCATCTATCAACTCAATGCGCCGCATCTATCCCTGAGACAGAGACTATAAATACCCCAAGGACAGACGAATTTGAGAGCTCTCTCAGACCGAAGACCTAGACATAACCCTAGAGCCGAATTCAGACGACCAAGCAGCACAAGACGCACCTCAAACAAAGATACAAGAGCTGTAAGAAGGTCCTGCATGTATTCAATTCATTAAGTAGTTTTGTTTTATTGTTTTAGTACACTTTAATTCATCTGGATTGATGGGCTTGTGTCATGTGACTACGGAATATCATGCACTCCCCTTAATATTGCTTTCCCATTAATTAAAGTTTATATGTTGATGTCTTTGGTGACTTTTATTAGTGCATTGATAACCTCTGTGTCTAGCTGAGTCTTGCTTGGGTCGCCATGCCCCTTCCTCGCCTATTTGTTTTAGCGTCTCTTGAATAAATAGGATGGACATAAGTAATCATTAAGGGTTTACTCGCCGATAAGATTAGAGCCAACGAGAAAGGTTTAATTATATACACTTCATATAAAACTAGCAATAAAACAAGTGACAAGCTATTTAATTATCAGGACAGGTCTTCTTATTGTCTCGAGTATCTATCTTTGTACGTGTGTGCTAATCGCTGATTCGTGCTCATTAGTTTAGTTTTCAATTTAATTATAACCAAACAGTGCCAGTCTCTCAGGCTGAACCCCCTTGCGTTAGATTAGGTTGTATAGCTAACTTAGGATATTAAAATACTGATTAGAATAACTAGATAATATGTTCCACTCTTAGTGATCGACACTCTACTTACCATTATATTCATACTGACCGGGTACACTGCTCGTTAAGTGTGTGTGTTATTGATAAGTCGGCTAAATATAAATTTAAAACTTGAGTGGGCATTATTACTGCTAAACCGCAACGACACATCACGCGCATCACCATTTCTGAATCAGCAAAGTTGAACCTCCTTAGTATCTCAGCAACATATTTATCTTGACTAATATCTTATTTCATTTTCTGCATCTTTATTTTTGACTTTAAAACTTTCTGTCAGTTTATTTAATGTGGCGCATCCCTAGTTAAGGATGCGACGCATCTTTTATTCTGATTCGTATTTATTCCAGGCTCGATACGGCGTATCTTATTCCATAAGATATGGCGTATCGACTAACCTGATGATTTACAGTTTAATTTTTTAGGTTTTATTTTTACTAACTACTAATGTATTATGTAAGTTTGAACCTTCTTAACTCAGGTGTGTTAAAGTCTAAATGGTATTATAGATTCCTGCATTTTTTGTGGATACATCATCTATGAAGCTTAAACGTTTTAATCCACAAGAAAGTTGATTTTTGCTCTTATACGAATAATGGAGGATCATACCGAGCAAATCTCAGGGGAGTTTTTCTGTTCTAATTCTTTTATTTTCCAGTTTTTAACCTTTGACACAAACAACGAGGACGTTGTTTAACTTAAGTGGGGGGATGAAGAATTAGAACACTTACTTGTCCTAAACTTTTTCAAAATATGCTTAAAATGCGCTTAATATATCAAAATTTAAAATTTTTTTAGCATGATTTTGTTTAAAGTCTAAATTACATAACCGCACACATAACTCTATTCTTTCTAAAATATTAAAACTTTAGTGTGCTGGTGACTTGTAAACTTTAGAACTTGGCTTGTATACTATTCGAGACCACCATAATGAGTATTATCTATATAATTTGAGTGACTTGTCTAAATTGGTAAATTTCTAGGATTACACCCAAATAGCCTTTATATGTTATGTAATATTAACTAACTACACTGGTTAGTTAACCACCGTATAAACCCTTTGTTTACTCTCACTTTTAGAGTAAGATACCCCTAGAAAAACCCTCAGAGCCATTCCTTTCGTTTCTTACACCTTTGTTATAATGTTTCGATACACCCTTACACCTTAGCCTACCCTGTAGATTAAAATCCATGGTTAATTGCTTTTGGCAAAGTGTGTTTTCTTACATTACCTGTGTTCGCGTGCGTAATTCATTATCTTTGGTTAGGTCAGGAAATTGCACAATGCAATTGGTATGAAAGTAAATATTGTATAACTTTTAGTTTATTTTTCGTGTGTTTGCTACTTTCACTATTACAGTTATTTCTGAAAGTATTAAGAATATGGAAAAATTATCCGAAAAAATAGTGATAGAAAAGTTGTGAAATTTTACACATATATGTTGATGTCAAAAAAAAAAAAAAAAAAAAAAAAAAAAAAAAAAGGAAAAGTTGGAAGTTTGTTTTAACCAACTTATGTAAAGTTTTGTATTGAGTGGGAGATATCACCACTATTTGTTATTGCATATTATATTTATGGATTGAATGGGAGTTGGCCGTTATGGGAACGCCAACTAAGGATATTCTTTGATTGAGATTTTGTTGAGTATAATTCGTGTCTACCTAAAGCGTGTGTTTCAAGTGTTAAAGCGTGAGTTATTCAATGATATGAGTCTTATTCATGGGATGGTTGGGAAAGTGATTAACCACACTTAGGATTTTAATTTATCTATTTTGTTTTTTTTTATTCTACACCAATTTGTATCCCAAATATTATCCATACCCTATATCATTCTTCATCCAAACCTTTGATTTATTGAGATTAGGGATTTGAGCAATCTTAAGTATTGTAGTCGTGGATTCGGCTATGTATTTATGATTTTGTCGCCCTTTTTGATATAATATTATTGGTGAAGATTACTTGGTCCTATCTTTAGCCTATTCGAGTTAAGGATTTGAGCAATTGCAAGTATCGTGGTCATGGATTCGATCATGTATTTGTAGTTTTGTCGCTTTTTCTGGATTATGAGATCGATAGAGATTAAAAATGATGATCAACCCTTAACCAACAAACCCTTTTTACCGCTTTAGACTTGTTACTCCTTGGCTTTAGTGGGGGAGATGCGTATGCTTGCCAAGCCAATGATAGAATATTCGTCACGACTAAGCAACTAAACGATTTAGAATTATTTTACATTAAAAATTATTTTGGTTTCTACTTCGTTAAGTGTTTGGTTGTGTGATTATGACAAAACGAATACGTGCTTAAATATAAAAATAAATCCAAATATCTTTTAGGAAACATTTTCATATGATTAATTCTAAGGTTTACTTGGGGACAAGTAAAGTTCAAGTGGGGGGATATTTGATGATCTCAAATAAGTATATTTTATTATCATCATTTATCCTATTTATTTGACTTGTTTTATTATATTATACATGAGAATTGATACATTAATGTTTACTTTAGTAATTCTCAGGTAAAAACAAGCATTATGTGAAACTTGGCGATTTTGGACTAATTATGGAGCAAAACAAGCGAGATGTTAAAAGTCTACTAAAATCCAGAAGATGCGCCGTATCTCACTCAAAAGATACGACGCAATGTCATACTTGGATGAATTCGAAGACCATTGCCTGACTTTGAAGAATGCGCCGCATGCAATTCTATCATGCGCCGCATATGAAACTTTGGTCAAAGAAAAAGATCAAGCTCGTTCTACTCCAGATACGCCGCAATATACTTCTAACATATGGCGTATCACTATCAAGATTTCACCAGTTATAATCCAAGACAGATAAAGTACATGCGCCGCATACAAAGATCAAATTACGCCGCATCTGAAGACGATGTACGAATATTCCAGAATATATTAATCTTGGACCCCATACGAAGTTAAGTCAATGCGCCGCATCTATCAACTCAATGCGCCGCATCTATCCCTGAGACAGAAACTATAAATACCCCAAGGACAGACGAATTTGAGAGCTCTCTCAGACCGAAGACCTAGACATAACCCTAGAGCCGAATTCAGACGACCAAGCAGCACAAGACACACCTCAAACAAAGATACAAGAGCTGTAAGAAGGTCCTGCATGTATTCAATTCATTAAGTAGTTTTGTTTTATTGTTTTAGTACACTTTAATTCATCAGGATTGATGGGCTTGTGTCATGTGACTACGGAATATCATGCACTCCCCTTAATATTGCTTTCCCATTAATTAAAGTTTATATGTTGATGTCTTTGGTGACTTTTATTAGTGCATTGATAACCTCTGTGTCTAGCTGAGTCTTGCTTGGGTCGCCATGCCCCTTCCTCGCCTATTTGTTTTAGCGTCTCTTGAATAAATAGGATAGACATAAGTAATCATTAAGGGTTTACTCACCGATAAGATTAGAGCCAACGAGAAAGGTTTAATTATATACACTTCATATAAAACTAGCAATAAAACAAGTGACAAGCTATTTAATTATCAGGACAGGTCTTCTTATTGTCTCAAGTATCTATCTGTGTACGTGTGTGCTAATCTCTGATTCGTGCTCATTAGTTTAGTTTTCAATTTAATTATAACCAAACCGTGCCAGTCTCTCAGGCTGAACCCCCTTGCGTTAGATTAGGTTGTATAGCTAACTTTGGATATTAAAATACTGATTAGAATAACTAGATAATACGTTCCACTCTTAGTGATCGACACTCTACTTACCATTATATTCATACTGACCGGGTACACTGCTCGTTAAGTGTGTGTGTTATTGATAAGTCGGCTAAATATAAATTTAAAACTTGAGTAGGCATTAATACTGCTAAACCGCAACGATACATCACGCGCATCACCATTTCTGAATCAGCAAAGTTGAACTTCCTTAGTATCTCAGCAACATATTTATCTTGACTAATAAATATGCCTTCATATGACTGTTTAACTTGCAAACCCAAAAAGAATGTAAGTTCCCCCATGGAACTCATCTGAAACTTATCATGCATAAGCTTCTCAAACTCCAAACACATCTCCTTCCTTGTAGACCCAAAGATAATGTCATCCACATACACCTGCACTAACAGAAGATCCTTCTTGTGCTGTTTGATGAAAAGTGTCTGATCAATCTTTCCTCTTTGAAATCCATTCTCTTTTAAATAGGAAGCCAGTGTTTCATACGAAGCTCTTGGTGCCTGATGTAGGCCATATAGAGCTTTTACAACTTTGTACACTTTGTCTGGATTTTCAGGATCAATGAAACCTGGAGGTTGTGAGACATAAACCTCTTCTTCAATAGTACCATATAAAAATGCATTCTTAAAATCCATTTGATAAACTGTGAAGCCTAAAAATGAAGCATAAGCTAAGAAAAGCCTAATTGCCTCAAGTCTTGCTACTTGAGCAAAGACCTCATCATAGTCTATACATTCTTGTTGTGTGTACCCTTGGGCTACTAATCTAGCCTTATTCCTAATCACTATTCCCCTTTCATCCCTTTTATTCTTGAAAACCCATCTAGTGCCAATTACAGATCAACTAGCACCCAAACCTTCTGAATCTTGAACTGAAGAAGCTCCTCTTGCATTGCCTCTACCTAGCTTGAATCATCTAAGGCTTTCAGAATGTTCTTTGGTTCATCTTGTGAGAGAAAACATACAAACAAGCAAGAGTTTGAAAACTCATGCTGTTTTGAAGCATAAAGGGCATCAAGAAGCCCTTGTTGGTCTGAAGACATTAGTTGTTGCCTTGTCTTCACACCTGATTGTACATCTCCAATCACATTTTCTAGGAAGTGGACTTTGTGAATCCTTGTGTGTGGGATTGAAGGAACTTGATAGTTAGGTGTGATATTGCTCAAATCCACCTCATTATCTGAGAAATTTGCTTCAGTTGAGTCTGAAGGGCCAGCAGTAGAATCATTTGGCCTAGCAACAGAAAAATTAAGCCTAGCAGTAGAATGCTCTATCTCAGCAGTAGAAACTTCTTTTGTACTGCTAACTTGACTGTCTTGTTTCTCAGTTCCATCTTCCTTGATTTCATCATCAACACCTTCTTGTGACTTACCAGAAGAAGATTCATCATTGGTTGAAGTTGAAGCCACACTGGTACTTATTGGCATTCATACATGATCTTGATTTGTCTCCTTGTCTAACCCTGCCTCATTTGTTGTTTGTGGACCTGAAAAATCATTAGTTTCTGCAACAACAGGCACATAATTCATAGAATGGGTTAATGAATCTAGATCAAATAGCCAATTAGGACCTTCACCTACTACATTGGATTTATTCTCTAAAAATTTCACATGTAGGTTTTCCTCTACTTTCTTAGTTCTTAAATTGTATACTCTAAATGCTTTACTATTGAGAGAATATCCAACTAAGAATCTTTCATCTGCTTTACCATCAAATTTTCCTAAATGGTCTAAGGTATTGAGAATTATCACATAACATCCAAAAGGTCTAAGAAATCCTATTGCAGGAGTTCTACATCTAAAAATTTCATATGATGTCTTATTGTAAGGCTTGACAATTAAAACTCTATTCTGGACATAGCAAGCAGTGTTAACTGCTTCAGCCCAAAAAGTTATAGGTAGCTTAGAATCAGCTAACATAGTTCTAGCAGCTTCTATTAGTGTTCTATTTTTCTTTTCAGCAACTCCATTCTGTTGTGGAGTTCTAGCAACACTAAATTCTCTCCTAATACCTTTTTCTTTGCAGAATTCATCCATAACTCTATTTTTGAACTCTGTCCCATTATCACATCTAATGACTTTTACTTTCTTGTCAACTAGGTTTTCTATCTCTGTAATGAAAGTCTTAAGGATGCTAGGTGTCTCATCCTTAGATCTTAAATAAAAAACCCACGTAAATCTACTATAGTCATCAGTAATAACTAGACAATATCTCTTATGTTGCATACTTCTAACATTTGTAGGACCAAATAAGTCCATATGAAGCATAAACAGTGATTGATTGATAGAGTTAAAAATCTTGGGCTTACAAGTGGCTTTGTGTTGTTTGCCTTTAAGACAAGCAATGCATGTTTGATCATTTTCAAATCGTTTTTGAGGTAATCCTCTTACCAAACCATTCTTAACAATTTGATTTATGGTTTTGAAATTAATATGACCAAGCCTCCTATGCCATAACATTGATTCATCCAAAGTGGCCTTTGCAACAAGACAAGTTAATGCCTTTTTAGGAACAATGTTCTTCATGTCTACACTGTACATATTGCCCTTTCTAGGAATTTTAAGAAGTACTTGACTTTCATCAGGCATCTTAAAATCAGGAGAAAGTACAAGACATTCAGTGTCACAGAAAAGAACTTTGTTCTTTTGATCACACATTTGTTAGACACTAAAAAGATAATAATTTAGCTCTTGTACATAGTACACATCTTCAAAATCTAAATTTTCAGTTTTGATTGTACCTTTATCGGAAATTTTGCCACCAACACCTCCTCCAAAGGTAACATAGCCTCCATCTATTGATTGAAAATCTGAGAGATAAGACTTGTTGCCTGTCATGTGCCTTGAACATCCACTATCTGAGTATCCTTGATCCTCTTGTTTATCAATTGAATGTTCCTGCACAGAAATGAGAAGTATTAGTTTCCTTTGGGGACCCAAGCCATTACTGACTTGGATCTGCCTCTTGCATCAATGAAATTTAATCTCTTAAGAACAGTTGATGCAACATAGGATTTAAGAATCCAACATGCTGAGGCCTTAACAACATTTGCCCCGTTTTTCCATGCAGCAGTATTAACTACTTGCCTAGCAGTATTAACTGCTGGCTTTATAGTTTTACCCTTTGATTTCCAAACCTGTTTTTGGACCACTGCTTTTGATTGAATGGGCCTTGTAACAGTTTTTGATGCATTTTTGAAAGTTGTTTTTGCATTTTTAACTGTTGGTCTTGGGTTAACAGTCATGAATGATCTAGTAGTAGAAACTGCTTGCCTAGCAGTAGAAACTGCTTTTGAAACTGCTCTTGGTTTTATTCTATTAAAATTAGAACTAGAGTGAAAATGAGTGTGAGGAGTTTGCCTTTTGAAATTCACCCTATTATTTTCATACCCAGATACCCATTTGTTACATAAAGCTGCAAGATGATCAAAACTACCACAAGAGTAACAAGCTTTATTATAAAAGAAAAAGTCATCACCTAATTGGTTAGACTTGAGGCCATTCCAATTTCTTTGGTTACCTCTGGGCTTGCTAGTGGATCTATATTGTTCACAATATTTAACTGGTTGCCTAACATGTTTAATGTTTGTTCTAGGCTTAACAGTATCCTTTTTGATCACTTTAGGAACCCTTGTTCCTGCTTTCTTAACTACTTCAGGTTTAGACATAACTTGTTCATCTTCATCATCATCAGATATCCAGTCTTCAATGACTACTCTATCTGATTTTCTATCAGAGGACACCTTGTCCTCAGAAAGTGAAGTTTTACTTAAACTTTCACTTACTTTCTTAGGTTCATCAACAACTAGCTTTGTTTTTGGCTGTACACCATATTGTAGCTCAGGTTGTTGAAATTCAGGGACACCTGAATTTTCTAGGTCAATCCCTGGGGGTTTAGGGATACCTCTGTATGGAGGTGGGACACTCTTATATCCTACTCCTGACTTAGCTCTATTAATCACTTGACATTCTATCATGTTGGTCACACCTCTAGAAGCATGTTCTAGTGTCTGTGTAGTCAAGTGAATGTTTCCATTTTTCTTTGTAGTATAAGATCTGCTTTTCTGTTGATTCTAAACCACACTTATAATTAATGTAGTTTTGATGAGTTTTGCTTAGCTCTTTCTTTTGTTCATCATAATGTTTGATTAAAGTTTGTAATTCTTTAAGAGCAGTACAAGCATTTGAACAAGCTTTATGAGATTGTACCTCAGTAGTAGAAAAAGCCATGAGTCCCATCTGTGAAGAATCTTCTTCTTCATCAGCCATGAAACTCCAATCAAAACCTAGCCCATCAATAGCTACCATAGCTTTTGAGTTTGGCTCAGAAACCTCCCTTGTTTTGGATGTGCTTCCAAAACCTTTGTTCTTGCTATCCTGCTGCCTTGGCCTTCTACATTCTCTTGAGAAGTGCCCCATCATGTGGTAGTTATAGCACTCTATCTTTGACTTATCAAAACCAGCAGTATCAGTATTGCTGATTAAGAGCTTCTTCCCCGTCCTTTGATAGAACTTCTTGGCTCTCATGCCAAGAAGAAAAATTTACCATTTTAGGTTCATTTTCTCCAGATCATCATCATTGATCTCTTGGAGGTCTTCATAGGTGAGCATGGACCCATTATTTTGACTTGTAAGAAATGCACATCAAGTCTTTTCATCCAAAATACCCATGGTACTGCTTGATGAACTAGCAGCACCAACACCATCAACAACTTTCACCTCTTCACTTGATTTTGAGGTACTAGGAGATGACATAAATGCCATGTTCCCAGTATTAGAACTATTACCTCCATTCTTCTTCAAATCTTGCTCCACAATCTTAAAGTTGCTATACAAATCTATCAGCTCCATTGTATCATGGTCTGGCTTATTCTTCCAGAAAACAACATGCATAGCCCACTCTTCTGGCAAGCTTCTCAGAAATTTTGAGTTCAAATCTTCTTGAGGTATTTCAACCCCAAGAATAGCAAGTTAACTCACAATATTCTGAAGCCTATTAAACATATGGTCAAGAGATTCATTGTTTGTAAAGGAGAAGTTTTCAAACTGCTGCTTGAGCAGTGTCTTGTGGGTTTTCTTGGTGGCTTCATTTCCACCATATCTAGCAATAATGGCTACAAATAATGACTTGGCATCTTTGAATTTTCTGAAGTTTAAAAGTTGATCATTGGGAATGGTCATCATCAGCATACTTCTTGCCTTTAAGTCATTTTTCTTCTTTATTCTATCTTCTGCAGATGTTGGCTTTGTCTGCAGAGATGTCACCACTTTGCCGTCCACTGTTGATGAAATGGTTGTAGGCTGGTAAGAGTTTCCATCTTCAATGATTTCCCAAAGTGCATAGTCTTGCACTTGGAAATATTGCTCTATCCTCAGCCTCCACATCTCAAACTCATTCTGTTTGAGCATGGGTAGTTTTGCAGCAACATTGGTTTGAATAGATTCAACGTCCATTTTTTCTTCTTCCTCTAAATCAACTATATCAGCCTTGTGCTCTGATACCAATTGAGAGGATTCGATACACTATAAGGTGGTTAAACCTTTCTTGCTTTGTGTATGTGATAAGTTGAGTTAATATGATCAAGTACGCGGAATTTACTTAATCACACTTAGAAGGTTATTTGTGTTATGGAAATGGAACAGTTATGCTTGTGTATATTGAATAAAGAACATGCAATGTTATCACCAAACGATTCAATATTATTCAAGATAATACGAGTGATCTTCACTATCACTAGGGTTACAAAACCTTGAATCTTATGTTTCTATGACTTGTGATATTTGTGTTTGTTCTATGTTCTTAAGAGTTATTTTCTAAGCTCTAAATAATTCACTCTTAGTCACACATATATCTAGTCTAAGATCTTTCTTTTATATATCAAGAAAGATCTTTACAATATTGTTAAGTCTTATCAAACTACTTGCTAACTTATTTTGAGTGTGTCAGTACATAAGATACAACATGTATCTGTGTACACAACTTGTTACTGATCACTTTGTTCAAAGATATTATCTACCGTATATACCTTACTTTAGTACACAAATATCTTTTCAATACTTATCCAACCAGCAGTGGTATATGTGACACTTATCCACTCAGCAATATCGACTAGCAGTACCTTCTTTGTACTACCAGTACTAAATTCAGTTAGTACGGTTAGTTATAACTTGATTAGTCCTTAGATATACACTAGCAGTTGGAACTGTTAGAGTATTCTTCTCAGCAGTACTAACCTTCAACACTTGTAATTCTTGATACTTAATCTTCAGAACATTTAATTCCCAACATTCTCCAACCGGCTTCTTGTATCTGGTTGTGGATGTTTCATATTCCCGCCCCTCACATTACCATAAAAATTGAATTCCCCCTCCCACTTTGTTCCCTTGTATCTAAATCTCTATCTGTAACTCAACAATTCGAGATCTTCTAGTTGTGGACGTTTCCTTGTTGCATCGTCTTTGAACAGGGGACATCCCTACGAGTGATATTGGCTCAGTTACTACGGATTATGCTGATAAATATACATCGAGAAGAGCCTAAACGAGATCGGAGTGAGTTACCTGATTATTTTGTCATCGTCGAGATCATATTTAGATCATGTTCGTGTAGATTTATCAGCCCGTGAAAATGTTTGCCATCTGGTATATAGTCATAGTATTTTTATAGATATACTTTCGTCAAATTGGTATAATTATTAATCGAGTTTGTGTTATTTAAATCAGAAATTATTGTATACATTTATATTGGGGTTTTGTTACCGATTACATTGGGTACTAATTCTGTGAATTAAATTTAATAAATCTTGAATGTTGTTTGTGTATAATTTTGAAGTTTATGGGATTTGGCTGCAAGTATTTCGTAAAAGTAGGAACTAGTTCGTGTATTCATCCTGTGGCTTTTTAAACTTAACATTTATCATGCCTAACAAGTGTTTGATGTAAGTCCTCAACAAAGTTTAACCTTTGTTTCAAAGTTAATGAGATTGCAAAGTTTAATTTGCATTATGCCCGCTTTTAAGACTACTATGTGTGACCGTTGATGTGTTATATTTATTTACTTGTTGCTCTTCTCCAATATCTGTAGGTTCAGAGTATTACCATTATCAAAGGTATATTGAGTAAGGATGTATTATAGGCACTAAGATGTTTCGGGTTGTCAATGTGGTTGAGAACTACAGCAAGGTAAAATACATAAACTAATTATTTTGGGTGATTATTATTACTTTTCTTTTTGGTGATTCTATTGAATTATGAACTTTCATGAAGCCAGTCATCATGTTAATTCCTTTTTTTTTACAGGTTATGCTGCATCATTATTCTAGTGCACCAAATATAATTGTAAAAAATAGCAAGAAATGAAAACATTGGTTCTTGGGATCGAGGTCTTTTTTTGCAAAGGTCTTGATGGATACCATGCACGAGGTTTGTGTTTGTGAACCCTACTCTTAGAGTTGAACTTAGTTGGTGTCACTTTGTATGCCGATCGTGTTGTTGTTAACCAATCATTAACTTGACAAGGGTTCATTTTAATGTTTCTTGTTTAAGAAAAGTCAATCATATCATGAGCCAACATTAAACAATCATATCATATCGTGAATATGCGAAGAAACTTGTAAGCTTAAGAAACTTAGTTGTATTTCTATGATGCTAAAATATGTTATTTTTTGTTTAAGTATCTATTTTGAAAGTTTTTCTTAGTTTATGATTTTTTTCATTTTTTGTATGCAGGAAACGACACTAAAGCGTCCACCTAATCCTTTTGAACTTTTTTTGTATACCCATACAAAAAATCATGACGAGACAACCTTTATCGATAAGAAGGCAAAAACAATCAATGTAAGTTCCGATCTAAAAAGTGAATAACATTTTCATTTAATATATAATCACTCATTTTCACATCTATATAATAACAGGATAATGTGTTGCGATTGAGGGAAGCACGTGAGGCAAATCATGCAGAAGGTGAGTCATCCCAATTGGTGAATGAATCAGCACTTAATTATGAGGCGGTCGGAGGCGTGAAGAAAAGAAATGTGTGTGGTCTTGGCTCACAAGCATTTGCTTATTATCCGAATCCCTCCACTAGAACTTCTGCAACTTATATGCGACATGAACCTTTGGAGAACAAGTATCTGGAAATGGAGAGAAAGTTGACTCGTAAGATCGGTAAGCAACAATAAATTCTTGAGTTCTTGTGTGGTCATCTTGATATTCCTGTCCTAAGTACTGAGAGTGACACTGAAGACAACAATGAAGTAGATACTATGGGGGGAACTCAAAACCCAAACACTAGCAACTCCGAAGAGCATGACGTCTAGTAAGATGATCATCACAGCCTTAGGACATCGAGAAACTTGAGTTAATTTATTTTCTGTTTGTCTGGTATTTTAGGTTCAGGATTATTTTGGTTTGCATATCTTACGTTGTTGTTTGCTTTATTTTGGATAATTTAGGTTGTTGGTTCCTTTCGGATATTTTATGTTTATGTTCAGTTAATAAAGTTGGTTTATGCTTCTTATATTGTCTGCCTAATTTATTTTTTACAGCTCTTTCAAAATTTGTGCAGATATTTAATATTAATTTCAATCAAATCGTTTATTGAAAAATTCCCACAAGTTTTACCGGTACTTTTCGTGGTTAATATTAATTACCCACCAATTATTGTGGGTAAACTTCTAATATTACCCTTTGCTTTCCTACCAATTGTTGTGGGTAAACTTCTAATATTACCCTTGGCTTTTCACACTTAAATATCCGTGGTTAAATGTACCCATAAATTATCATGGGTAAAACGGAAATTTTTACCATTGGATATTTACACACGACTATATCATGGGTTATGTGTGCCCTAGAATTACCCTCAAAACTTTTTGTGAGTATTTTGTGGTAATGTAAAAAATCCTATGAAACATTTTACCACCGATTTAATGAACACACCCACGGATTATGTGCTGGCTAAATATACCCATAGATTACCCACATGACAATTTGTGGGTATTTTCGTGGTAGCTTAGAAAATCCCGCGCAACATTTACCCATGGATTGAATGAAAATGCCCACAAACAATGTCGTGGTTAACATTACCCACATGTCAAAAAAGTCGTGGCTAGGAAATTACCCTCGAAGGTTTTCCCCATTAAAACAGATTCATGGATAATATGTGGGTATTCATCAGTTACCCACGAATTTGGCCCTTTTACCCATAAAATTTGTCCGTGGCTATTCGCCTGAATTCTTGTAGTGCTGGGATCAAAGTTCTATCTTTTTTAGTGTATAGATGAACTTCCATACCAACAACATATCCGAAACATAATAATATTCTAAACACGTATCACTCATACACACCATAGTATATAAACAAAGAACATTTCCTTTCTCTAACCGATGTGGGATGAAGGTTGAAATGAATTACATAAAACAATTTAATAAGGTACTCAAATGTTGACTCATGAAACCTTAGTATTCTTAAGTATTTTGAGTATTCTTAAGTAGGGGTGGCAATTCAGGTTGGATTCGGGTTGACGGGTTCGGGTTGACAGGTTGGCGGGTCAGAAAACCTCAACCCGAGCCTGACCCATTTAAATAATCGGGTCAGCTATTTCAACCCTAACCTGTTTCCACATAACCCGAATCTGACCCATTTTAACCCGTATATATACTTGAGTTGGCGGGTTAAATAGGTTACACGTGTTTAATAGGTTAAACGGGTTTTGGGTTGACCCATATAACCCGTTTATATACTATAGGTGGCACATTAAACGGGTTAAATAGGTTAAATGGGTTTGTAGGTCGACCCGTTTAACCCATTTAACCCGTATAATAAAACTAGGTGAGTACCCGTGCATAGCAACGGAATTCGTAGCGGCAAATAATTAACGATTTGTGATATTATGGTGAGATTTTTGTGTAGCGTTCAAAATAGAACGTGAACCGATCAGAATGTAATTGCAAACGGTTGTACTACACGATAACTAAAGTCTAGAAAAAATTCTTAACATCTATCTTAACTATGGGTCTGTCTGTGCCCTCATGTTTATGGTTAGAAAGAACCTGAAAATCATCATGAGGGCGCAGATTGTAGATTCGAGTCTACGGATTTCACTTTTGAAATACTACTCATTTTGATTGCTCAATAATGTTTCCCTTAAGTTAAATTGATATTAGTTATAAGTGAATTAGATTAAAACTATCAACAATATTATTTGAAGAAATAATCAACAAAACATATGTTAAAAATGGAACAACCCGCTACTGGAAAACAAAATTAAATTGTTAAACAGTAGCACATTCATTGGACATGTCTTTAGCCATACTTGTTTATTTGCTTCCCAAACTTATAAATATTCATTGGACTAGTGTCTTATAAATGACGCCTTATAGTTTAGATAATAAAAAATATATAAAAAAATATTAATAAATAAAATATAAATAAATAAATGAACGTATATAAAGAAGATACAAGATGTTAATTTCGAATGTCAAATAAATGTCTATCATTGGAAATGTGAAATGTCAAATGAATGTCCTTAATGGATGAGGAAATATGGAATGAAAATGAATGTATGTCATTGTCTTTTGAATATGGAATTACGAGTAAGAAAAGAAAAGAGAATGTCAAATGAGTTCAAAGTCAATGAATGAGATAACCCTTGTTGGTGAGTCATATGGAAAGTATATGACAATCATTTTTGAAACTTATTTGAAACTTATGTCAATGGTGTATTTACAAATGCAAAACTACAGGGTCGAAGAATGCAATTTACTCTAAAGTTAGAGACAACACTTAATCCACTACGGAGTGATTATGTTTTTTAAAAAGCACAAAACAAGCAGGAAAAGTGCCATACATGTTCATGTCTATTACTCTATTATAACGTTCAACATGAACCTTTTTGACCCATTGCATTCAGTTTTGGCATGAAGCATTTTGACCCGTTGCCAAAACTCATTGTGCCATCTTCAGATGTTGTTCAGATTTCCTGTTGTTAATTATTGTTTTCTTTATATTACAATCCTTTTGAGTTAATACTCAAAAAGAAATGTAAGATATTCCTATAACCTGTGATTATAGAATTAGAGCAAAGAATACAAAATTATGACTTAAGTCTCAAACAGCTTGTACATTTTTTTAACAGAAGGAAAGATTGGGATTTCTTCTCTTGTAGGATCCATATTTCTTTGTTCCAGTTAAATAAAAATGCCAGTAACAGGCAAAAGAAAAACATATCTACAGTAATCAGCCAGCAATAGACAATTCAAAACGCATATAAGAACCTCACTTTACCAAATAACTGCATAAACAAGTATCAGACATGTAAGTCTAAGAAATCTATCATTCTGAGTTTTGAACTTGGTTTTGACTCCTAGCCGGCCCATTTTAATTGTGCCTCCATTTCCAGTCACCTCTATTGTAACTTATTATTTCCGCCCGTCCACAATCTCTTTACAAAAAACAAACACTTCTCATTCATCCAGGTACTACTGAGATCTGATTTGATGAGATGTGGCATTTGTAAATTGAACAAAGAGCATAAACCAAGAACATTATACACCAAGCATAGCCAATCACCGTAAACATCGATCATCACAAAAGCCGCAAGCTTCGATCTATAAGGTGCTAGTCATCTGATGATGCCATATAAGTCGATCTTAATTTTTTCTTCAAAATTATTTTAAAACCATCCTAGGAAACGTACAAAAGCCGCAAGCTTCAATCTATAATATTGAAAAAACTATATAAATTTAACATCGAATATACGCAACAATATACACAGTAATCTTTACATAAACATTATAACATAATTTTTGAACAAACTTAAAAAATAAACCATAGAATTTCCGCAATAGCAGCAGTTCCCGGTGGCATCATCAGCGACAGTTCCGGCAGCTACGGGAAAGATTCCGGCAACAGTGACTGAAAACAACTATAGAAGTGGTCACAAAATATAGATCTACAAAAATCTTACAAAAACTTTAACAAAAGAGAAAAAAAGTTCTAAAACTTAAAAAAGCTACAAAACTTTATAATAAGAAAAAAAAAAAGAAAAAAAAAGAAAAAGAAAAAAAAAAACCTGAAGCAGCAGCAATTTCCGGCAACACCAGTGGCGGCAACACTTTTTTTCGGCGAGACAACTGCTGTAACAGCTTTTTCCGGCGACGGTGGCGATGGCTATAATGGCGGCTGTAACAAAAGTACCAAAAATGTTATAAAAACTCAGATCTACAAATAAAATCAACAGATCTGTAAAAAAGATCTTCAAAAATTGATAAATAGTCATAGATTTATCAAAAACTGGAAAAAAAAAATACCTCAAAACTTGTGGTAGATGAGGTCCGGCGGTGGTGAGCATGTTGGTCCTGTTCTACGGCGGCGACAAGCAATGGGGTGATATTGGGTGGTGGTGAGATCCGGTGGGAGCTTTGGTGGCGGAATTTGTGTGTGTGTTTTTGTTAGTTGTGAATGTGCTAATGTGCAGCTGTGTTGCCATAAATAGTTTCAGCCGTGCATAAATTTCTCTCACATTTGACTAATTTCAACATTCTAACATTTCACTTTTTCACCTTTGACTGTTTTTCTATTATATGTAGTATAGATATAAATAATTTTTAAATTAAAAAAAAAATCTTAAACGGGTTAGCAGGTCGACCTGCTTAATTTATTTCTAACCCGAACCTGACCTGTTTAATAAACGGGTTAGATGGGTCGACCCAAACCCGACCCGAAATCTATTTAGACTCAACCCGAACCTGTTTATTTTTATGTCGTTTTCAAGTCAGGTTTCATTTCGGGTCATAAATTGCCACCCATATTCTTAAGTATGTTGCTGGGATCAAAGTTTATCAGATAAGTATTTTGAGTTTACATAACCAAGTAATGACCAAAATAAGTTTTGAAGTACACACATCACATGGGGCATTTTAGCATTTTCAATGCCCCTACCAACCATATGTCGTTGTCTTTCTGTTGCTACTATTTTCAAACACATGCCAAAAGTTATTTCTAACTTTAGCAATTAGCATCCAATAATTTTAACGAGTCATTTTATTGGTTAACGCTCTGAATTATGAGAAGTAAATTGAAATAAACTGTCACGTTCATTTTCTGAGAAATGAAAGTTTTCACAATAACGTAAAGCAAACGTTTTTCATGTGAAAAACACCATATGATATGAACACCACGGAATAAAATAATATTATCCTTTTATTTTATGATAGAAAACACTTTTATTTTTGTTTAAAGACTCAGGGTGCGTTTGGTTTGAGGGGTAGGGTTAGGATTTGGTGATGATGCCAAAATTTGTTGTTTGGTATGCTTGTGTAAGTCCCACAAGTGGGGATGAATAATATTATCTTATGTTTTACTCTCCCCGTCCCATATTAAGTGTACATTTTTACTTTTTTGAGTCTTTCTTGTTCAACTTTGACTGTAAATATTTTTATTTGTGCGATATAATACTTGATGAAAATTAGACCATATAAAAATACATTAAAACCCCAATTCATTTATATATTTTGCATCAAGTATTATATAGCACAAATAATAGAATTTAAGGTCAAAGTTGAACAAGAAAGACTCCAAAAAGTCAAAGTGGAAACTTAATATGGGACGGAGGTAGTATAAACCAAATCGTGTGGATCTATTGTTTTAAAAACCCTAACTCGTTCGACTCGCTTCGAGTCGTGTGACTCGACCGAGTAAACTCACGAGTTGAGTTAACTCGGGGCATTTTCTTGTTTATTTCGATTTTTATTGTTTTTTTAAGCTTATTTGGTATTTGTTTTGTAGCTTGTTTTGGATTCGAATTGGTTTTGGTTTGAGTTGTGTTTGGCCGAGAGCCTCATGGCTTGTGTAAGGTCAAGTCGAGACTCGTGTTGGATTGTGTTTTGGCTTTGTATGTAGCCAAGGGTTTGAAGGACTCGAATAGAGTCTAGCCGTGACTCAAGGGAGTCACGGCCAAGTGTGTATTAATTTCTTGAGTTGGGTAATGGATTTCGTTTGGGTCTTGGCGTATCCGAATGGTATATGTGGTCGGATAGTGTGAACCGTGACTCAAGGGAGTCACGGCTAAGGTTTGGTTTGTTTTGATGAGACGTGTGATAGTGTTTGGTTGTCAAAAACCATGAGCCGTGACCCAAGAGGGCCACGACTTGTCGGAGTTGAGCTTAGCCGAGACCTCTTAAGGTCTTGGTGTCGAGTGAATCAAGTCGAGACTCAAGGGAGTCTCGGCCGTGTCGTGCTCGAGGTTAGAAAACCTCGAGTTAACTTTTGAGTTGGTTTTGGACTTAAATTGTCATTGGGCCTCATGGACTACATAAGCTCAAAGTGAGTCCATGTCGTGTGTGAGTAAGTATTGGGCCGAAGCCCAGTACACTTGGGATGTTTATTGTTTTCGTCTATTTGTTATAACAATTTACTTCATTTCCGTTTACTAACTTATCTTATTTTGTTTGTCAATTGGTGTTTCAGAAACTATTCGGGTATACTTGGGATATGATATGGATTTGGATATGGATATTGCAACAACCTATGCTTTGGATGTGATTATTGGATTGGACGTTATTGGATTTACGATATTAGCCGAGAGACTTATGGACGGTTTTGTACTTGAGACGGAATAGTATGTTAGGCTCATAAGAGCTTAACATATTAGGACCCGAACATACACAAAATAGTCGATAAACTTGACAACTAATATGTACGCGAATGATAATGTCTAATGATATATAAATAACTTGTAAAATGTGATAATAAAACTTGTATTATTCAAAAGTCGCGAAGACTTGGAAATGTTTTATAAACGTTTTCTTCCTAAATCATAACGTTTTACCAACTATTTTGGGATATGGGTAAAACACCGAAACGACCTATTGATATCTTTTCTTCTCATTCTTTATTATTCTTTCCTTTCTTATTCTTATCTCTTCTTCTTCTCTTGATTCTTTTCTTACTTGTTTGTTGTGTTTCACCGACTATTATTATCTTATCTTTCCTTTTCTATCCACACGAGTCATAAATGTTTATTTCTTTCAACGCCATTGAAACTAAACCTTTTCATTTCAAACACGAGTATTCTACGAGTATTACTTTATAAATCACTTTGAGGATTATTTCTGAAACATACCATTTACTTATTAGGTTGTGCTGAAGTTCACTTGCCGTGCTATACCATCTGATCATATTGTGATATCTTATTTCATCTGCTGCTAAGGTGTGATTCATAGCTCCACTTTACTTTTAAATAGTTTATAAACCCATAGGGGAGATACATGCTACTTACTTTTCATGAACACAATTGTTTAAACGTATGCTTTTCCTGACTAAGATGATAATGCTAAGTACCGCCCTTGCCAAAAGCAAGTCCCTCGATCATGAACCAGTAATCACTTGCGAGTGAGCGCGAGTATAGTTTATAGGGCTATAGGAATGACCACCCGCCATGTTGACCAAGGCCGACAACATGTGATGTACTATATTCGAGATTTACTAGGTATCTTGCGAAGTACCTACTTGGGGGCAAATTGTTATATTATAAATTCCGCGGTTACTATCGACTTACGCCAATGTTATTGGTTCCGGTTAACGTTTTGCATGTCATGAGCTTAGCAAGTGTTTGACGCTTACCTGATATCTATATTTGTTACTTATATCTTCCAGACTTGAAAATCTTGTGTTCAACTACTTTATTTAAACCTATGGATTACACTCAACCTTTGTGTTGACTTTTTAGCACGTTTTATCTCAGGTAATTGATGTATACTATACTGGCTCTGAGAGTGGCAAGAAGGCTATCAATGGCTATCTATTTACTTTTTAATACCTTTCGATGTCCAGACGATTGTGTGCACGTCAGACTAGTGTTCAAGAGTTGAAGAAGCATATCAAGTGAGATAGGAGAGTTATGGATGTCTTTTATGTTGGGTTGTATGAGTATGCTGCGAGGTTGAGTTCGACAGAGCAGAGTGTGACAGAGACTCAGGAGCGGTTGGTGTCGTTGGAGAAAGGATGTCTGAGGTCGAGAAGATTGTGGAGAGGTTGGATTTTAAAGCTGTTTTCACTGATATTGATAGCCGTCATTACGTGCGTAGTCTTCAAGAGTTGAGGGATGAGATACATGCCATGCAGTGGTAGGCATACTGGGACAGGATGGCGCGATTCTGTTTTGATGACAGTGTTGATGTCTTGGCTACATACGGAGGAGGCTGTTAGTGAGAGATTAGTGATCATCTTTATTATCGTAGTTTAGTATCGTAGTAGTAGTTTACCTTGTACATACTAAACTGAATAGTCTCAGTTAGTAGATTTTATCAGAAACTTGTAATCGTTTTGCATATCTTGTAAGACTTATGACAAGTATTGAATCTATGATGCATTTTGGTGATGTACTATTTATGATGTTGAATACGTACTATATTATGATGTTATCATGGTATTATTTATTTTGTGATATGATTCTGTTACGTTAATCAAATACTTACAGTGTTGTACATTTGTAATGATTGATAGAATTATGCTGCCTAAGAAGATGACACAAGCTGTGATTCAGAAGTTAGTAGAGGATGGTATTGCCGCAGCGCTTGCGGGGTGTGTAGTGAATGGCGATCGGAATGATGCGGGAGCGTGCGTTGTCAATGATAACCGTTTCTGTACTTATAAGGATTTTATGAATTGCAAGCCTATCACTTTCAACGGAACCAAATGAGCTGTTGGTTTGACTCAGTGGTTTGAGAAGACAGAATCTGTGTTCTTACGAAGTAACTGTTTTGAGGATTACAAGGTGAAGTATGCGACAGGTACCTTAGTGGAACATGCATTGTCTTGGTGGAATTCTTTTGCTCAGACCATGGGACTAGAGAATGCTTATAACACCCCGTGGGAAGAATTCAAAAAGGAAATGGTTAAGAAGTACTGTACTCGTAGTGATATGGAGAGGTTGGAGACTAAGTTTTACTATTTAGCTGTGAAGGGGATTGATCTTGCTACTTATGTACGCCGGTTTCAAGAATTGAAGGTTTTCTGTGATCACATGGTGCCAGATAATGAGAAAATATTGGAGAAGTTCATTGGAGGATTACCACCCAGTATTGAAGCGAATGTGACATCTTACAACTCTCAGAAACTGGATGAGACTATCCGTATATCTGAGCGACTTTTGGATCAAGTGATCAAACATGGTACTGTTCAGAGAAGTAACAACTATGACAACAAGAGGAAATGGGATGACAACAAAAGGAACACCAACTACAACAACCATAACAACCGTAACAACAACAGTAACTCTCAGCACAATCACAGTAACCATCACCACTACAACAATAACAACAACCAATACCGTAACAACAACCATCACCATCAACAGAACATGAGACAGGAGACTGTTAAGGCTTATATGGCTGCGCCAGCACAAGTTGGTGGGTATGCTGGGCTGCACCCATTCTGTGATAAGTGTAAACAGCATCACGATGGACCATGCACATCTAAGTGTCAGAATTGTTAGTAGGTTGGACATATTGCTAAACATTGTAAGAACAGAACTGTAGCTATTGGGAATAACATACAGCCAGTGGTAACTTGCTTTGGATGTGGAGAGCGTGGTCACTATAGGAGTCATTGCCCTAAGAACAATGGTCAGCCAGTTGAAGGCGCTCATGGTAGAGCATATGTGATGGGCAATGGGGAGCAACAGCAGGATTCGAATGTGGTTACCTGTACGTTTCTACCCAACAATCATCATGTTAATGTTTTATTCGATTCTGGTGCCGATATGAGTTTTATATCTTCTACGATTTCACCACTACTAGATAGCGCCCCTACCTCCATAGACATTAGTTATAGCATCGAGCTAGCTAATGGCAACTTAGTTGACACTTGCGCCGTAATCCGAGACTGTACCCTAAACGTCCTAGATCACCCGTTTAGTATCGATATCATGCCCATTGAACTCGGAAGCTTCGACGTAGTGGTTGGTATGGATTGGCTATCCAAACATCAGGCGAGTATTGTTTGTGGTGAACGAGTTGTTCATATCCCTCTCAATGGTGAAACTTTGATTATCTAAGGAGACCGTAGTGGAACCCGTTTGAACATCATATCTTGTATCAAGACTTTGAAATACATCGAGAAGGGATGTCATGCATTCCTAGCACATGTGGCTAAGAAGAAGTCGGGAGAGAAGCGACTTGAGGATCTTCCAATTGTGCGTGATTTTCCTGAAGTATTTTCCCAAAGATCTACCTGGACTTCCACCGGTTCGACAAGTGAAATTCCAAATTGACTTAGTGCCGGGAGCTGCACCCGTGGCACGTGCACCGTATCGACTAGCACTAATAGAGATGCAAGAACTATGTAATCAACTACAAGAGTTGTTGGATAAAGGGTTTATTCGACCAAGTTCCTCACCCTGAAGAGCACCAGTTTTATTCGTGAAGAAGAAGGATAGGTCATTCAGGATGTGTATTGACTATCGTGAACTGAATAAGCTAACAGTAAAGAACCGATACCCGTTACCTAGAATCGACGACTTATTTGACCAGTTACAAGGATCCGGTTTCTACTCCAAGATAGACTTACGATCGGGTTATCATCAACTCAGATTCCGGGAAGAGGATATTCCCAAGACGGTGTTCAGAACTTGATATGGCCACTATAAGTTTCGAGTAATGCCCTTTGGTTTGACAAACGCACTTGATGTATTCATGGATCTCATGAACCGAGTGTGTAAACCATATCTGGAAAAGTTTGTTATAGTCTTCATCGATGAAATTTTGATCTACTCCAAGAGTGAAGAAGAGCACAAGCAGCATCTGACAATAATTCTTAAGTTACTCAAGGAAGAGAAATTGTACGCAAAATTTTCTAAGTGTGAATTTTGGATTCGCACGGTACAATTCCTTGGGCATTTAATTGACAGTAAAGGGTTACACGTGGATCCCGTGAGGATCGAAGCTATTGAGAACTGGCCAACGCCCACTAACGCCACATAAATTCATCAATTTCTTGGCTGGATACTACAGGAGATTCATCGAGGGATTCTCCAAAATAGCTAAACCATTAACTACGTTGACTCAAAAGGATAAGAAGTATGGATGGGGAAAGGACGAAGAAGAAGCATTCCAAACCCTGAAGCAGAAACTATTTAGTGCACCGATTCTAGCAATACCAGATGGAGCTGAAGATTTTGTAGTCTATTGTGATGCATCATACCAAGGGTTCGGAGCAGTTTTGATACAACGAGAAAAGGTCATGTCATATGCTTTCCGACAACTTAAGACCCATGAGGAGAATTATACCACACATGATTTGGAGTTAGGAGTTGTGGTTTTTGCACTTAAGATTTGGAGGCACTATCTATACGGTACGAAGTGTACTGTCTTTACCGATCACAAGAGTCTACAATATATTTTGGATTCGAAGGAGTTGAATATGAGACAACGACGATGGTTGGAGTTGTTAAGCGACTATGATTGTGAAATCCGAAACCACTCGGGAACAACGAATATCGTGGCTGATGCTTTGAGCCGTAAGGAACGATTGAAGCCGCTGCGAGTTCGAGTTTTGGTTTTGACCATCAATTCAAACCTTCCCGCTCAGATTATTTACGCACAAGAAGAAGACGTAAAACAAGAAGACCTCAAGAGCGAGAACCTTTACGGTATGATACGGAAGAAGTTTGAGAAACGTTCAAATTGAATATTATGTTTTGAAGGAAGAAGTTGGATACCACGTTTTAGAGGACTGCGAGACTTAATCATGCATGAGTCTCATAAGTCAAAGTACTCTGTACACCCAGGATCCGGCAAGATGTATCACGATCTCAAGGAGTTATATTGGTGGTCGAATATGAAGGCTGACATTGCCGACAATGTTCGCAAGTGCCTTGCGTGCTCTAAAGTTAAAGCCGAACATCAGAAACCATCTGGTCTTCTACAACAACATGAGATTCTTGAATGGAAATGGGAACAGATTACTATGAACTTCATCACTAAACTTCCAAAGACTTCAACTGGTTTCGACGCTATTTGGGTTATAGTCGATTGACTAACTAAATCTGCACACTTTCTGCCCACAGAGAACTACAGTATGGACAAGCTGACTAAACTTTATGTTAAGGAAGTAGTCTCGAGACATGGCGCGCCAATATCTATCATCTCTGATCGAGACAGCAGATTCACTTCTAACTTTTGTCGATCACTTCAGGATGCCTTTTGCACAAACCTCGACATGAGTACCGCATATCATCCACAGACCGATGGTCAAAGTGAAAGGGCCATACAAACCTTAGAAGATATGCTTCGAGCTTGTGTGATTGATTTTGGAAATGGATGGGATACCCATTTGACTTTGATTGAGTTTTCATACTACAACAGTTATCACGCAAGCATTAAGGCTGCACCGTTTGAAGTACTATATGGTCGAAAGTGCCGATCACCTATTTGTTGGGCTGAAGTAGGAGAAGCTCAGCTCATTGGACCGGACATCATTCGTGAGACAACCGAGAAGATCGTACAAATTAAGAACCGACTACAAGCTGCAAGAGACCGACAGAAGAGTTACGCATACGTGAGGCGTAAACCACTAGAGTTTCAAGTCGGAGATAAGGTTATGTTGAAAGTCTCGCCATGGAAACGTGTGATACGGTTTGGTAAACGAGGAAAGCTGAACCCGAGGTACATTGGTCCGTTCAAGATTTTGAACAGGGTTGGTCTAGTAGCCTACAGACTTGAACTACCACCCAAGCTAGTAGAGTACACCCTACGTTTCATGTGTCAAACCTGAAGAAGTGCTTATCTAATGAGTCATCCGTGATTCCACTCGACGAGATTCAGATTGATGAGCAATTGAACTTTATTGAGGAACCCATCAAAATTATGGATCGTGAAGTCAAACAGCTGAAGCAGAGTCGTATTCCTGTCGTGAAAGTTCGTTGGAATTCCAAGAGAGGACCCGAGTTCACCTGGGAACGCAAAGACGAGTTCAAGCGCAAGTACCCTCACCTTTTCTCAACCACGACTGGTAACACTAACTGAAATCCAGGACGGATTTTCAAATATGATGTAGGTGCTGTAACACCCGGTAATTTTCCAAACCTATTTTTCCTAGCCAAACATTTATTTTTGCATCCCCTAAGCATTTAAACTTTTTCCGAACTTATTTGAACTTGAGAAACAGAAGATATCTTGATAAACGTGAGCGTTATCCCTTTATTGAGCTGGCACAACCTAGAAAGCATGAAACGAATCAATTTGCTAAATAAATTAACTTCGAAAAAGTTATGCATATTTATACTCATTTTTATCAGAAAAATTATTTCGGAAACAATGGCGAAAACCTCGTGTCTTATAACCGATTTTTTGCTACGTCTAAAGGGTCCCACGATGTTTATTTTAAAAGAATAGCAAAATTACACAAACACCCCCTCTGCCCTATTTTTACGCCGTGCCCCCCACACTTTCACTTGCCCACCTGTAGTCCCTCCTTGGAGTATATAAGCCCTTTAGGGTTTCATTTTTCACCACTAATATACACCTCACCGGAATTTTACAACTCCGGCGCCTCACCCACCTCCGGCCAAGATTTCGGCCATCACCGAAAAGCACCCCACGCGTAGATTGAGACCCCGTGGTCACTCCTAGAGCGTTTGGAGACTCAAGGTGTCCGTTTGGTTCGTGTATCGAAGCTCACCGCCGCCACCAACTCGTCGCCACCACTCACCGCCTTCTCCCACCACCTTTCTATCTCGCTCGGTAAGGCTCACGCACCCCTCCCCTTCTTATTTTCATTTCTATTTCGAAACCGTAACCCTAAATTTTTATAAAAATGAGTTTTATAACTATAACCATTTAAATCTTATGTTTTATAAACCAAATCGTGTGGATCTATTGTTTTAAAAACCCTAACTCATTCGACTCGCTCCGAGTCGTGTGACTCGAATGAGTCAACTCACGAGTTGAGTTGACTCGGGGTGTTTTCTTGTTTATTTCGATTTTTATTGCTTTTTTAAGCTTATTTGGTATTTGTTTTGTAGCTTGGTTTGGATTCGAATTTGTTTTGGTTTGAGTTGTGTTTGGCCGAGAGCCCCATGGCTTGTGTAAGGTCGAGCTGAGACTCAAGAGAGTCACGGCCAAGAGTTTATGAGGTTGTTTGAGTCTCATGTTGGATTGTGTTTTGGGTTTGTGTGTAGCCGAGGGTTCGAAGGACTCGAATAGAGTCTCACCATGACTCAAGGGAGTCACGGCCAAGTGTGTATTAATTTATTGAGTTGGGTAATGGATTTGGTTTGGGTCTTGTCGTAGTCGAATGGTATATGTGGTTGGATAGCGTGAACCGTGACTCAAGGGAGTCACGGCCAAGGTTTGGTTTGTTTTGATGAGACGCGTGATGGTTTTAGTTGTCGAAAACCATGAGCCATGACCCAAGAGGGCCACGACTTGTCGGAGTTGAGCTTAGCCAAGACCTCTTAAGGTCTTGGTGTCAAGTGAATCAAGTCGTGACTCAAGGGAGTCTCGGCTGTGTCGTGCTCGAGGTTAGAAAACCTCGTGTTAACTTTTGAGTTGGTTTTGGACTTAAATTGTGTCATCGGGCCTCATGTACTACATAAGCCCAAAGTGAGTCCATGTCGTGTGTGAGTAAGTATTGGGCCGAAGCCCAATACACTTGGGCCGTTTATTGTTTTCGTCTATTTGTTATAACAATTTAGTTCATTTTCGTTTACTAACTTATCTTATTTTGTTTGTCAATTGGTGTTTCGGAAACTTTTCGGGTATACTTGGGATATGATATGGATTTGGATATGGATATTGCAACAACCTATGCTTTGGATGTGATTATTGGATTGGATGTTATTGGATTTACGATATTAGCCGAGAGACTTATGGACGGTTTTGTACTTGAGACGGAATAGTATGTTAGGCTCATAAGAGCTTAACATATTAGGACCCGAACATACACAAAATAGTCGATAAACTTGACAACTAATATATACGCAAATGATATATGGGTAAAACACTGAAACGACCTATTGATATCTTTTCTTCTCATTCTTTATTATTCTTTCCTTTCTTATTCTTATCTCTTCTTCTTCTCTTGATTCTTTTCTTACTTATTTGTTGTGTTTCGCCGACTATTATTATCTTATCTTTCCTTTTCTATCCACACGAGTCATAAATGTTTATTTATTTCAACGCCATTGAAACTAAACCTTTTCATTTCAAACACGAGTATTCTACGAGTATTACTTTTTAAATCACTTTGAGGATTATTTCGGAAACATACCATTTACTTATTAGGTTGTGCTGAAGTTCACTTGCCGTGCTATACCATCTGATCATATTGTGATATGTTATTTCATCTGCAGCTAAGGTGTGATTCATAGCCCCACTTGACTTTTAAATTGTTTATAAACCCATGGGGGAGATACATGATACTTACTTTTCATGAACACAATTGTTTAAACGTATGTTTTTCCTGACTAAGATGATAATGCTAAGTACCGCCCTTGCCAAAAGCAAGTCTCTCGATCATGAACCATTAATCACTTATGAGTGAGCGCGAGTATAGTTTATAGGCCTATAGGAATGACCACCCACCATGTTGACCAAGGCCGGCAACATGTGATGTACTATATTCGAGATTTACTAGGTATCTGGAAAAAGTACCTACTTGGGGGCAAATTGTTATATTATAAATTCCGCGGTTACTGTCCACTTACGCCAATGTTATTGGTGTCGGTTAATGTTTTGCGTGTTATGAGCTTAGCAACTGTTTGACGCTTACCTGATATCTGTATTTGTTACTTATATCTTCGAGACTTGAAAATCTTGTGTTCAACTACTTTACATTTAAACCTATGGATTACACTCCACCTTTGTGTTGACTATTTAGAATGTTTTATCTCAGGTAATTGATGTATACAATACTGGCACTGGGAGTGGCACGAAGACTATCGATGGCTATCTATCTACTTTTTACTACCTTTTATCATTCGAAAAACTCTTTTAAAATTGTATCTTTTATTCCGCTGCGTATTTTGTTTGAGAATCTTTTGAACTTCAATATTTATTTATATTTCGAATGATATGTTTTTGTTAAAACGACTCATTATGAGGTCATTTTCTATGATTGTGACTGTCTTACCCGTAAGTAATACCCCAAACTATGTTCTGCTGCCATATTCCGAGTTGGGGGTGTTACAGTGTTTGTGTTTCTGTTACAAACAGCCTCCCAACATCTCGTCAACCATCCTCTAGATCTGGAACCCTTCCCGGATCTGATATATATCTTAATCGTAATAGGAGAATATTGAGGACTTTATTTATTGAAATGGCCATTTTTTTTCTTCATGGTTCTGCTAAACATGTTTTTTATGTGGATGATGGCTGTAGATGTAGTGAATTGTATGGAGTTAGTAGTTGTTATTAAGTGGCATTAGAAAAAGATAAAGTAATTGAATTTTGGTGAAAATGGAAGTGCCTTATTAAAACACGTGACATAAAGTTGAATTAGTCAGTAAAATGTATCATTGGAAAATGTGAAAAGAAATTGAGGGTATTTGATGGTGTCCAAACCACATGACTCTATATTTGTCCATGTGCAAAAGTCACCCCCTTTGGCTACTTTTTGCTATATTATCATTTTTTGTGGGCCCATCTTTTATATCAACCATTCATATTTAATTTTATTTTTATTTTACAATAATAATATTTTTAAATTTATAAATTATACATTTATAACATATATAATATATTATTTTATTATATTTTTCTCTCTCCTCATTTAATTTAAATCAAAATCTAAATCCAAATACAAATCCTAATCCAAATCCAAATCCTAATCCAAAACCCATCTACAAACCAAACGGGTCCTCAATGTTTATAAAAGATGATTTGCATACATCACTTGCACAATATTGATACAATAAGGGACAATTTTGGTCCCATAAACACATTAAATACAAACAAATTATAAGAGCACCTGGTGTGGGCTCGGTGTGGACTTCGTCGTGGTGACATGGCAGCTCGCCGTGGCTCGCCATGACACTGGACCAACTCGCCGTAGCTCGCCATCAAACACATACTCGTCTGCACGGTGAGGTTGCAAAATGTACTTTGTGTCAGTTTTAAACGTTACCAAACGTTTGAAGATGTGAAAAAAAATTAAAATAGGAAGTGGTGGGACCCAAATGAGTAAGTTGTGGTTATGTTATGATAAGGGGTAGTAAAGGGAGGTTTGTAATGGTGACGTGGCACCCTGTGGGACCCAAATGAGTAGTTTTGCCTTGCTATGACACCAAGTGCTCTAATTAACCAAGCAATGAAGCTCAAAAAAGTCACTACTGCCATCACATGTTAAACGAGGCAATTAAAAGCCGAAACTGAAACCCGAAACTAAAGAGTTAAATAAAAAAAAGAAGTGTTGAGAAACAATATACCCTTTTTTGTTTTTAACGAGTGAGTGAGCCCGCGCGTTGCTGCGGGAGTGCTGTCTTGATGTATGTCTATAAAAGACCAATAGATAACCTGATGCGGCAATCCAGTTACTGTTCGCATGGATGATTAAACCCCATTGTTGTGTGCTAAGGAGCTTTGTAAATCTAAAGAAGGTTAGTGTAAAAAAAAACTGAATTTGGCCAATTGAAAAACATGTTGCAAAAGTAATAGCCATCGAGTCAAAAAATACTGAACCAAACACCCCCATATAAATCAGCAATTCATACAATATGTACATTTTACAAATGTACGTAATATACAACTTAATAGAACAACATACAACCATCAAAATGAGTAACAATATCTACCAGATAGTCACCAACACCTTACATATTGCACATGGGTCATTTGGGTGACGCTAAAATAAGTAGATAGTAGCATTTACGTACCAAGTTTCTGAGTGAGGCCTCATTGTATTGAGGATCTATGTCAAGATTTGCACCAAAAGTTGTCGCAACGATGTTTTATCCTAAGAGTAGACCTATTAAACGAAAACAAAGAAATGATTAGCAAACAATTAGAAAGTTGGATAATTCCCATTTCTACTAAAAACTAACGTCGTTGATATGAGAATTTATTCACTCACATAAGCATGTCATGACTGTAATATATTAAGATTATAAGTTAACATATGCATGTAGTCCTTCCATTCAAAAAGTGAAATCGTCTAGACGGTTACACCCTGTATTAAAGTAACCTGCTTTGACCTTGTACCCAACCCGCGTGACCTGCCCATCTTTTCAATTTTCACCTCTGCATATCCGCGCTGTGTCGCGGACTCAGATTGGTAAAATTTGTTACACTACTGATCTCTAATTATCTAAGATAATAACACTTCACAAAATAGAAGCGACTACACTTTTTTGATAAGAAAAAATTTTATACACAGTTAGAGCGTCCTAACTATTAATGGTAAAAATAAGAGCGTGATGGAAAAACATCTTACCAAATCTTTAGGCATGGAAAGAATCGTGGGAATCAACTATCTGGATTATTGCTACTAAGGGTATAAGTAGCTGAAACCTTACAGCAGGGAAATGCAGGACAGCGCTCTTCTGTAGCCACCTTCTCCGCCATGTCTATTATGTGATTCCAACACCAAACATATACTTGTATTGAAAGTGTGATGGAAAATGCAGGACAACGTCCTTCTATTGCCCTTTTGTCACAACCCCTAGTGTACTGCGGTGATTGTTGGTCCATTGCTACTGACTGTATATAACTTTTGTTTTCATAGCGTAAATAACCTGTATATAAGTGAGAAAAAAATTCATAACCAAAGGGGTGTTTATTTAAGCTTACTTGCTGGAAGCATAAGCCTATTTATTTCTAACTTATTTCAAAACTTGTGGGTTTGTAAGAAATCATAAGCTAATACGTACCGTAAACTAATTATACCATAATAAGCTTATGAGCTGATTTTGGACGTATTCTCGGTGTAACTTTTTCATCGTTAATTGTCCCTCCTCAAACAAAAGCTTTCGAACCAGACGCAGAATCCCCATGAAACGACTCAAGAAACTCGGTACATAAACAGGCTGTTTCAGAAATGGCCATCAACATAAATATCAATTTTTTAGTTATTAAGTTTTATGTAAGAATGATAATAATTATACAACCCTGCATGAGCTTCCTAAACATCCATAAAGGTCGTACCTATTTCTCAACGATGTTTCTGAAAGGCGTTTGCTTCAACGGAATTGAGAAAGAACTCATCTTTTCTCCAAATGTACGCATAGAAATAGAAAAACTCCCTGCTGGTACAGAACTGTGCAACCATCATCTTCCAAACACACCGGTAGCCGCAAATATTTGTTGTTTTGTCCGCTAGTTTCCGATTACTCTCGTGGCTGGCCTAAAATATATGCATAGAAACACCCATAAGCAAGAGAAAACCAATCCATTGACAAAATAACCAGCTCAAAAGATCAGATAAACAACACGTTCGTCCTAACAGGAAAGCAAAGGCCCCGTGGTACATAAAATATTTACTTAATCTGAAAACAGAAGCTACATTATGATGTACTTTAATATGTCTTAATCCGCAACCAATATATATTTTTTAACAGCGTTAGACTGATTGCACAACAAATATGTCATACAATACATATGGTTAAACCAAGATTAGTACCTTAAACCATGTTGTATTTAATATCATATTCGTTAACATCTAGCAAGCCCGGCTAGAATCTTTTGATGAATTGAGCATAAGCTATATCTACCTGCAAACAAAATAACCATACATACAATGTAAATATTTATTATCTCATAACATTAAGTAATTAAGAAATCCCATACCAAAACATGAAGTAATTAAGAAAGCCCAGAATTTCTCACATAAACCCTAAAGGCTATCTATATACTTGGCTCTGGTTGCAAGACTTTCACTTTGGGCTTCACACGTCATTCCTGATACATTCCTTCAACCGCATCCCTGAAATTTACATATAAAAGTATTGATTTCGTAGCAGCAAGCATCCTATTTGTACAAAATCGATGATATGATCAAAAGACCAGTTTCAACTGGAAAATACCAGACACACTTGATTCATCGGTAGTAACACAAATCCAGAGCTACTTTTTGGATTCATTCGCCTCAAAAACCAAACTATCCTCATCATTTCCCAACTCGTTTTTCAAAGGCAACAACTAAATACCTGAAACAATGACCTCATTAGCCTTTCCGCAACCCATAAGGTCCAAAAAATAATCCAGTCCAAACACCCCATTGTAAAAGCATGTATCATGAACAATAAATATTGATATCCAACAATATTTAAGTTTTATAGAAAACTAAGAAAAATGTAACCTGGGTCTTATTCATTTACTAATTTCTAAAGCAAAGATATAAGCAAAATTATATGTTCTGAAATACGCGCAATGATGATTGCATATATCATAACAAATCAGGGTATCACCTATTGATCTATTAAAACAAATAATTACAAAAAAAATAATAATAATAACAAAACTGATAATCACAAAAAATCTACATTTATCAACACTTTAATCAGATAAACCGACCCTTTTAGTTGTCAATGTTACTTTCTAACAAAAAAAAAACACATAAAAAAAAACCCTTATTTTTAATCGACATCAAACAAAAGATGCTAGATAGAAGAACATACCTCCGGCTCTATGGTTGAGATCGATTATCGGTGAATCGGGTCCGGTGAAGAAGTTTCAAGAAGAAAATGGTTTATGGGAGAAAAGATTTATTACCATTTTTTTGGGGTTTTGGAGGATATAGAAGTGTGGGAGAAGAAGGATGTAGATTAGGGGGGAGTCAAAGGTTTCAATGGAAGTTTCTGGTTTTAGATTACATAGCATGGGTTAACTACAGTACCAAACAGTTGTTGATACAGTTGTCTTACGGTTTCTACAGTGCAAAACTGTGCTCACTACAGTGGTATATGTTGGATCATATTTTGGATGATATTGTGATTCGAAAGGTCGGGGATGATGATAATAAATTATATCCATGGTTAGAGAGAGAGTATAGAGAGAAAGAAAACCTGGTGTTTTATTATTGATAATAAAAGATGAAAGTTATACACACACAAGTCTCACCCTCCTAGTGAAGTCTAGGAGGGCTTATAAAGGGCAACATACACACTACTTTACAATATTAACGGTTTCAGTACCTGTGTATGTGCCATATATCATAACTAATGTAATCCCATAAATATCGTTCCATTTACATGTTAGGAGCATTCCCAACAATCTTCCCCCAATGGGAAGATATAAGGGATTACTTACACCATTTCCTACCAGTACAAAAATAAGCAAAATAAAGTCTTCATAAGCTCTTCAAATGCTGGGGATGACTGTAGTTTACGCTCTTTGTCTTCATCTTGTACCTCGTCTTGAGAACTTTTCTTCACTTGTAGGCAAATGATGTAATATGCATGAACTGGATTAACTTCCCCCCAATTCATGCTACATGTCTTTAGCGGCTTCTTCGTACACTTCTTTTTGGCGAAGTTTCAGAATCAGCTTCCCCCCAAACTGACAACCGTCTTCAGCAGATTCGAAACTTTGATGTAGTTAACATGTCTTCTAACTTTTGAAGTTTTAAGTATGCAGTGGAATTTGTAGATAACATCGTAAACCACACCAAGCAAAATCTGACTAGTCACTCAATAATGAATATACTCCATGCGGAAACTCCGTTTTGGGGGTACCATGCAAGAAATCAACAATATCTTCTCACATATGTAGGCTACTTCACACTTCACAACCTGCGAAAGTTGAAACGACTACACCAAAATCACAAAACTGAACCACTGATCATCTCTTCGGACGTCTCTCTGGTAGTAATAAAATTGTAAGCTCGATCATGTGAATCTGTTATGCGTCCCCGATGTGCACATTTTCCCCCTGATTGCAGATGCTTGTGGAAAAAGAGTGTTTTCGCAAAGAAGTCAAAAAAAGTCAAAGAACATCCACTCTCTCTTCCCCCACGATGTCTTCGCGGAATCGGAAGCATACATACTATGTTTACGATGGAAAAGGAGGCGGCGTAACCCTGTATGTCCAATTAGTCGAATATGTGTGAAGTACCATAAATAGCCCGTGAGAATCAACTGCTGATAAAATCTCTACTCTTTTATACTCCTCTCTGCTAACTCTTTACCGACCCCATTATCATTCTGATGGCTTTTTGTAGTGACTACTGATGGAGAAAACCCAGTATGACGAACTTGAGACTGAATTAAAATAACCCAAACTTGTGACTTAAGCTTGCACTATTGTCTGACTAAGAACCAATACTGAGAATTTCAATAAAGGTAGAATCATATACCCATCCAACCATCCTTAACTGTATATGAACTTCTCTCGAATTATCCACGGCTTTTTGTGACACTTGAGAACTACAACGTAACTCCTTTAAAGTGATAGTTATACACTGTGAGCACAACAACGTAACTCCTTACATTAGGTATAACTAGATAACTCAAGTCGTAATCATTCTAACGGTTAAAAGCTCGAACAAGGATCTCGAAGAATCATGTATCCAACCAACCCCGATATCTTCATATACTAAGTACAAGCATCCGTTATATTCCACTTCAACCTCAAATAAGTAATAATGAATTAACCCCGTAGTCACATCTTGCGGTTCAATACCCAATGCTAGCCTTCGTTACTTGGTTAGCATGAACTTTGTTAATGGTTTATCCCGATCTTGTCAAAAAAATGTAACCCCATGAAAATTTGTAATAACCAAAATACCATTTAATAATATTCATCCCATAATGATTATAGAAAATTTTAGCTCATCATAACCCAACTAACAATCCACATTAAAATTTTCATCCAACCCATCAAAAGTAATAAAACTTATTGGCCCATTCCATCAATTGCAATTCCATTCGGTGGTATAGTCCATGAGTCCGATCCAATTATAACTAACCCTAATATAACTCATACAAACACAAACCCTAATCACATAATAGTTTTATCCGCCCCCTTTTCATCACACCTCTCACCAACTCTCTTCAAATCTCATATCTCTTCTCAAGAACGATTTGTATCATCGACCAACAAATATCTCAATCTCAGTTTTCCATCATCATCTATATACAAATCCAACACGAACCATAACCAATATCTTCATTGCTACTCAAGAAAGATCAAGAAAGTGTTTTAATGCTTCAGATCATTGAGTGGTCTCGGGTAGGTGTTAATTTTAAATGTTTTGTTTTTCATTTGAACGAACCAAGAAAAAAGGAAGTAACATAATTGTTATCTTTCTATTTCTTTTTGTTTCGGATAGTTATAGAAGCTGAGCTTCAATAAGATCGATGATGATTTTGCTTTATCGTAGTTTTTGATCATTGAGGTTAAAATGATTGTTATTGCACACGAAAAGTAAGTCTGAGATCTTGTTCTTGTTTTCATATGTCGTTCGAGTCTTGGTAGTGGATTGGAGATGAGTTTGATGTTGTGGTTGTGTAGTTGTGTACTGTGATGAAGATGGGATTAAGGATAGGTATAGACGATTGTTGTTGAATGTGACGAGTTACGTTACTCTCGATCTGTCTTTTAATAATTTTGTTATCGTTATGCTTTTGACTCGTGATGTAATAAACTGAAGTCAACACAAGTTTTGGTATAATGGTTTGTGGTTAAACTCACTTCATCTTCATCTTTTTTTTTTCAATTCCGATAACTTGTCATAAAAACCAAATTGCGATAACATTGACTTGTTGACCTATCGAATTGCGATGATTGAGTCCAATTTCGACGGGTCAATTCTGACGGATCAATTCCGACGTTACTTATCGCATTTCTTTACAAGAAATCGATTCTAATTTTGATGAACTTGGGTTTGTCGGAATTACTATACAAGCAATTTCGATAAAAGAGGGTTTAGACAATTTCGATGAGTTTCTGACCATTATTTTCGACCATCTTATCCAGACCCACTTTTTTGACCAATAATCAGACCCATTTTCCAACTATCTTATCCGACCACGTTTTTTGTGACCACAAATATTCACGGGTTGGTACCAAAGTCTAAAAAAAAGAGTTTACAAAAAAACTGTAATCAGTGAGGATATGACCCACTTAACAGATTCGTATAAACCAGCAGTGAGAGTTTGGACTTTTGACCATATGATTGATGCAAATACACTTTAAGAAACTATTAAAAAAAAACTATATAAAAAGGGGAAAACTTGTTAAAACAGTTTAATAAAGTGACGGATTAGACAAGATTTTGACAAGATTTAAAACACAAAAATCAACCAATAACTAAAACCAAGCTCTGATGCCAATTGTTGAATCGTATTTTGGATGATATTGTGATTCGGGAGGTCGGGGATGATGATAATAAATCATATCCATGGTTAGAGAGAGAGTAGAGAGAGAAAGAAAACCTGGTGTTTTATTATTGATAATAAAAGATGAAAGTTACACACACATAAGTCTCACCCTCCTAGTGAAGTCTAGGAGGGCTTAAATAGGACAATATACACACTACTTTACAATATTGATGGTTTCAGTACCTGTGTATGTGTCATATATCATAACTAATGTAATCCCGTAAATATCGTTCCATTTACATGTTAGGAGCATTCCCAACAGTATAACGGGTGTTACTATTCATGGGCACTGTAGCAGATGGAAGTGATTAATTTGAAGAGCCAATGGTATGATGCCTTTTGTCCCACTACCAAAAAAGTATACCTGCTAGACCAATAGCTAGGAAGGACAATTAAGGTGATAATTACTCCGTAATAAAAAAGCTTTGAACCCCATTTACTATCACCTTTTAGTATATAGTATAATGTTAGGTCAGCATATTAATCACACAAGACATATATTCTAGAGAGAGAAAGTAAGATGAGAGAGAGAGAGAGTGGTATGTAACTTGTATAAGAGAAGTGAAAATGAAATAACCAAGAACCAACACCCTCTCCCTTCAAGGGATGGAGTATTTATAGTTGTATTACATAGAAGGGGCGTTGCCCTAGTATCACTAAATGGGCCGCTCATGGGCTTGCTACATGAGCGGGCCTTGTAACTAACATACAAGCCTTATAGTTTACGACCTATTACCTATACTAAATGACCGACACTTTATAACGATTACACACAATCCCAACAATCTCCCCCTAAGGGTTGGTAATTTCAATACTTAGGTCATTTGACGTCTTTATCTCTTTTCTTGATGTTTGACTTTCTTTGCTTGAGACGTCTTTACTTCTTTGTTCTTTGTTCTTGTTGTTGTGATCTTATGTTGGTTCGCCTTGCATTCATCAACGTCTTAAACTCTGTTGTCTTTACGTCTTTCTCCAACATGCTCATACTTTTTTTGACTTTGAATCTTCATACTTGTAGAGTTCTCATTTCATAGCTTTGATCTTTGTCTTTTAACTTTGTAGATTCTTGTATGTGATGTAGAATCTTTCTCTGAACTTTTCTTTGCTTTGATCATAGTGAGAACTTTCTTTGTGATGTTTGTATGAGCATGTAGAAACTAATGTAATGTCGATGATGGTAATGGTGGTAGTGGAACTCCCAGTCTCAATTAGTACCTGCATGAAAATAGTTAGCAATAAAGTATCCAGCACTTACAGGTTTAGACTTCGAGATCGTTAACAGCATAGTGTGAAAACTTTCTCTAATCCTTGCCAAGGTTGTTTCTGAAGTGGATACCCCCAAGAGGGCTTACACAGATATACCGAAGTATATCAGCGATTCAGGTACGCCGCTAAAGTATACCGAATTATCACTCAATGACAGTAGAAAGTTTGAAACATAGTAACAACCACCATGATATTAGTGGCAAGATCCAAAGCTCTCATAAAAGATTCTTACATCTTGTGTTCTTTTTGGGGAACACAAGTGTATGTTATGGAAAGTGCATCCTAAGAGATCTTTTCATGAATCTCGTAGCTCTAGACTTCATTAAGTGTGTTTTAGTTTTAGTAGTCGGAGGCATGGAGCAGAGTGCCTCCTTTTTAATATCAACACATCTCTGAGTGAGAGGTCGATAGATTATCCGAGGTTCTCCGTGAGAAATGAAACAAGTATCTTGTAAGAGATACCTGAGTGGCTAGAAGGTTAAGTGCAGTGCGTCACTGGGTCCATGACGTCTTGTCTTCAATTCCGGCATCACCTTGGTGACAACCAGTAACATATGAGTTGAACCCGGTTTCTGCCCTAAGGTTGAACATTTGGAGGGCTATTTCTTTTCACCCTTTCATTAACTTTTCTTTTTATTTCTTCAACCCCTTCTTTCTCCTTTCATTTCTTTTTTCCTTTTTTCAATCATACCTAAGGACTTCTGTTACTAAACTATTGGTATTGTCCATGGGTAGATCCCTCCGGTTCTGGCGGATCATAGGACGTATTTCCTAACCTTAGTCACTTTATAACTCCATGACTATCATATGTTGCCATAAACCATTCATTTGTAAAATCTCTCAAAGTTTTTATGATTATAAAACATATTTTGTTAACACCTTGAGAGTTTTGTATTTTCTAAAATACTCCCCCTTCACATGTGCTCATAAGTTTTTAAGATAAATTTGCACATGTCGGGTGGAGTTTGCACTTTTGAATTGATTGATTTTCAGTGAACATGACCGATTCGAGACACGCTTACATCACTAATTAGACTAGCTTAAAATTATTACCCGTCCTGGTCACATTCAAAGAAAATCTCTCGAAATGGTACACTCTACTCAGACAAGTCCTATTCAAGACACGCTTACATCACTGGTTAGACCAGCTTGAAATTATTACTCGTCCAGGACAAGTCCTTTCGTTTAATGACAGTTAGGTTTCGTCAATTCATTGGTTATATCTGAGTCGAGCTCATGCGAGATTGCACACGTATGTTAACATATTTTAATCATAATTTTATATTTCTCCCCCTCAAAAATAGCATATTGATGTTGTTTTTGAAGAAACCTTTGATTAAAATATGTTTTTTTAGGTTTGTGGGGAGAATCCAACAAGAATTTTACGTTTTGAACAAAGATGATTTCAAGTACTCCCCCTCAACAAGTGAAATCACTTTTTGAGGTTTTAAACACGAGAGGGAATACTTGTTCTTTTGAAAAGAATTTTGAAAAACTTATCATAATTTTGATTAATTCTACTCAAAAGTAAGAAGCCTTCTCTCCTTATATTAGGATTGAGGAACTGAGGCGTACCTCATGGTCCTTTATTTACATAGAACGGGTTGTGCATTGTTATGTGTGCACAAGCCATTGTCATGCATAAGCAATATTTAATGATAAAAACAAATGACAATTATACCAATGATTACTCAGGATGACGAAATGTGAGAATGTTTGGATCCTTAGCTCTTCCCTCAACATATCCTTCCAATCTCCGCATTTGAACCCGGTGCTTGAGCCTGTAGTCAATACGTGCTAAGAACTTGGATCCCTGCTTCACATCATTTCGTCTCCATGTCATGTGTGGTAACCAACCTTGCTTACGCCCTTCTGTATGGTTTTCAAGAGTGTGATCAAGTTCAGACCTGACATGTATCAAAGTTTCATCACTGAATTTGTGAATGTCTTCGTATCCCATGAACGTTGGTCTCCCTGATCTAACATATACTACTCCAAATGGTCTTTTGATGAATGAATATGGCTTCATTTCTGTGATTCCTGGAGGTCTAAGATCAGGTTTGATGAGGTTGAGTTTCTTCTGGTAACTTTCAACACCTAGGTGAGCATCTTCGACTCTTGTCTTTATTACAATTCTATGGATTTAAAGAAGTATGGAGTTGATGTTGTCGTATTGAAGGCTGCCAGGGAGATGCTCGAGTTTTCCTTGTATCTTAAGCAAGTACATATCTTCAATATCGTTGAGATTCAAGTGAGGATAGTCTGCTTCGTTGAATGAGTACTCCTTGTCATCGTGTCATCGAACCGTGATCTTTGTCAGAAAGTTGTGCCCATATTTTTATTATGTTTCAGCACTCTTGATGGAAAGGATCTATTGTTTTTAGTTTACCTTGTGTTTCGAAGTAAACGTTAGTTTCCATTTGTAGAACCATTTGCGCATCTCTGGCCAGTGAAAAACTCCTAGAACAGCTTCATCATTATAATCAGTAATTAAAGTGCTGACCAAGTCTCCAATCTGTTCTTCGAGACCTTCTTGTACGTAAGTAGCAGCTTTGAACTTGGTAAGAGACGTAGCATATCGTTTCTCTGGATCAGTGTTCCCATACATTAAGTACTCCAAGTCATGATTGAAGAAATATGCCTTTGGAATCTTGGGATTGTGAGCTTGACCAATGAGTGATAAAGGTTGAGAATAGTCACGAAACTTGAATGTGTCGGGTTCATGTGAAGGTCTTGCAACATCCCAACTAACATTCTCTGATAATGCTCTAACAACTTGGTCAAGATTTTATTCAAATTCCAGTTGAGAAGTGATAGATGTCTTGAACTGTGAGAAACCTGCTTTTCGGATATTAACAATATCAGACAGTTGTAGTTTTTGGATCTTCATCACCTACTTAATTTTCTTCGTGAAATCCACAACTGAGCCTTCAGCAGGAACTTCGTCTTATGGAATGTCAGGATATGCATCAACCATTTCTTCAAACCAATCAAACTTTTCAGCAGATGGATCAATCCATTCAGGAACATGTTGCATTGGTGCATCCGCAGGCGGTTCAGGAATTTCTTTAGCCATATTGTGATGTGAGATGTCATCATGGGGTTCAGCATCATTATATGTTCCAGTATCTTGTGGTTGAAGTTCATCTTTGACATTTTGTTGGATCTGTGATGATTGCAATTTTTCAGTAGGTCCAGTCATTCTTGTATGTTTGTCTCTTGGCTTAGCATTGTCATCTTTATCAGAGTCATCATGACGACGCTTGCTTGACTTGACCTTTTTGCATGGATCATCTTTCTTTTCTGCTTTCTTCATTGACTTGATCAATGCCTTCTGAATTTCACTTTCCTCTGGATCATTTATAATGGCTTCAAGCAATTGACCTTTGAGATCTGTAGTAGATGGCTTTGATTGTTTAGTCTGCATGGTAATAGGTGTTGTCTGAATGTGATGAGCAACTATTCCATCAAGCTTTTTCTTGACGTACTGCTTCATAACAGATGGAAGTGTTTCTTGGAGGTGTTTGCCGACCTCTCTTGGTAAGTTGTTGGTGAAGAAATCTTCCATTGCTTAAGAAACATCGTATATATTGAACTCATCAATGTCTTGTTGCTGTGCCTTGACTTGAGCTTGCAATATGTTGAGTTGTTCCTGAAGAGATTGTAATTGACTGGGTTCAGTTTGTTCAGGTGTTGTTTTAGGTAAGGGAGGCTTAGTCTTGGAGTGTTGATCATGAGATGATGGCACAGAAGATGGTAGTATGGGTGGAGTAGGTATACGATTATCTCCTTCAGAGTTGTCATCATCTTGATCATCAACGTCTTGTTGATCGTCATCCTGATCATTATCATTGTCATTGTCTTCATCAGATTCATAATCTTTCTCTTCATCTTCTTCATCGTCTTTCTTTTCTTCATCAGTTTCATCTTCATCAGATCCTGAGGGCGTGTGAATGTGTTGGTCTGATTCTTCTGATTCACCCTCAGATTCACCCACTGATACACTTTCAGGATTAGACAAAGTCGCTTCTATTTCATCATCAGCATCAGTCTCATTCAAGACTTCATCATCACCAACCTTTGACCCAGACCCTTCACCCTTCTTCTTCATCTTAAATTTCTCAAGATCAGCCAAATATTTTGCTTTGTTTTCCTGTAAGGCTTTCCTCAGTTGTGATATTTCTTCTTTCTTTGTCTTTAGAGGTTGTAAGGTATCATCGGGTGTGTCTTGGTTCATTGGTGATTTGCCTTTAACCAGATCTTCATCGTGTTTTTCTTTCTTGATATCCATGATGCGTTTTCTTTCTTCTATTAAGTTTGTTTCATCTTCTTCATCTGCAGAAGATTCATCTCAGAGCATTGGTTTCCTTTTAGTTACTCGAGTAACTTTCTTTGTTCTTGTTGTACCAGCTTTCATTCCTCTTCCTCTACCTCATCCAGTGCCAATGTTTCCTTTCATAGTTATCCCTACTAATCCTGCTTTTTGTGCATCATCATATCTTTCATAAGCCTCTGTTGCACTCACCGTCTCTGTAATTAGGACATCTGGAATTTTGAGACCTTGTTTGGTGGTGTTTGTGGCATGAATTCTTACTCGTGAAAGAACATGATCCATTTGTTCTGAATGAGATTTTTCATTAGGACGTTTGTCAATATCTTGTTCTAGGGCCATGAAGTGAGCAATGAGAAGCTTAGTGAATCGAGGGAATGGAATCTTACAGCCTTTCTTTTGCACAAATTGACGAGCTCGGTGTACCATGTCAGTCCATATATACTTAGCGTAGTCAAGATGTGCCAAGTTGATGACTCCACAGAAGAATTGCAGATGTTCAAGTTTGGGGTGCTCATGACCTGTTTCTTTTCCCATGATACAGTGACTGAGGATGGTGTAAATGGTCAGCCATGGTTGAGGAATATATCTTCTGTCAACTTTGGAATGAGATGTGATTTCTTCAAATGAGTCATCATAGCCGAGGTGCTTTAGGGATTTGACTATTCGTTCAAAGGATGGATCATCTAAAAACTATGTGTATTTTCCAAAGACTGTTGGAGGAAGTCCAAGAACATTGCGAAGAAGATGAACATCGAACTTTATGATTTTGCTGTCAAGGGTGATTGTCATAGTTTTTGTGTCGCGACTGATGATTAAAGAATGCCAGAACTAATTAAGATAAGTTTCTGGAACCGTAGTGGATCTGGTTAGAACATGTCTGCAGAAGTGTTTCCTGAGTATTTCCACCATGATTTGACAGGTAGGGTGGCATGGTAAGGTTTTCAAATCTACCCGGTAATTGGATTCTTGTATTTTCCTTTCATCTCCCTCGGGTATCAACTCATTTCTTGCTTTTGATGCTTGAGACATTGTGAACCTGAGAAGCACAAACACCAACAAAGAGACACAATAGAAATTGCATATTTATGTTAGTCTAAGCAATTCAATACATGACCTATACTTAAGTGATGTGATACACCATATTGAATAACATGTATGAGGATCATAAATAATTAGTGCACAATGAACAAACAATCATACAAGAGCAAACACAATTTTTCAACTTGACACATTTCTGTATTGGATAAAATTTTACAAGTCTGGAAAAATAAGCTTACTCGAAGAAAAATGGTCTTACTCGAAGAAAGAAAGAAAGAAAAACTTCCTTACTCGAAAGATCTAATAAAAAATTTGAAAAGAACATCCCTTAATCGGAGATTGCCATTTTCCTTACTTCGAAATATTTTAAACCCTCTTAACTCGGAGAAACTGTGATAAAATCCTTACTCGAAAAACAACATGCTTACTTGAAGAAATTTTGAAAAACTTCTAAGTCGAAGAAACTTTTCCTTACTCGAAGATTTTAAGAAAGAATTTCTAAGTCGAAGGAGGTTTTCCTTACTCGAAGGATTTTAAGGAAGAATTTCTAAGTCGAAGAATGTTTTCCTTACTCGAAGGATTTTATAAAAATTCTCTAAGTAGGAGAAGTTAATCTCTTACTCGAAGAATATCATAAAATTTTCTAAGTAATGAAGAGAAGTCATCCTAACTCGAAGACCTTCATGCTTACTCGAATGATTTCATACTTAATCAAAATCAATAACAGACATATTCAAGGACCATGAAAGCATCAAATACCTTCCTAAACTCATTCAAAACAAATCCTATTACCCAGAAATCTAAGCAAAAAACACCTTGGTCACAAAGGATCATTATGCAACACGAATATCTTAAAATAAGAGCATATGTTTGTTTTAGCATTCAATACTTAAGACGCATGGTTGGGGAACATATATAAGCAAAACGAGCTGCTCAAAACACAACTACAATACACCTATTAGTAGAAGCAATATTTTCGACCTATTAAACCCTAAAGCACTCAATTTGCATCCAATGATGTTTGAAATCACAATTAACAGGCAATAGAACAATCCTAATCATGATGTTGAGCTAAAGTACTAATTTAATTAGACTAAAACCTAACACACAAGAAATGCCCAAATTGATGCTTTAAACCGTAATTCATCGATTGAGAGATTTAGCCACACAAATGTTTCCATAAATTGGGCGAGTGATTACTAAGAATACATGAATGTGTTAAACACTTACAATCGTGAAATGAAAGAAGATCAAAAAGCTTGGTCGAAAATGAAAATGGCGGTAATTAGGTGTGTATTTTATTATTATTATTATTATTATTATTATTATTATTTTTTTTAGTTTGTGTAAAAAAAAAACGAATTAAGTTGCTTATATAGGGAACGCTTTGGGGTTTTGTCAATTTTAGTCCCTTAACCCGTATTTCCCATCAAGCGCAGTCCTTATGTTACAACATTTTGACAATTGACAACAACAGTCCTTGAGGTTTGTTGTTGTTACATCCTTAGTCCAAATGTTTGTTAACTTTTGTAATTTGCATTTCTCCCCCTTAAAACTAACAAATACATTTAAAACTTTTTCCAAACTTTTAGTTCAAGAGATCACGGAAATGTTGCACGATGAAGAATTTTATTTATGATGAAGATTTTGAGAAGAGTGTGCAAAAGTCATGATAAATAAAAAATTCTCCCCCTCAAAATATGTTCGTGATCAATAATTGATTAAGTGTGTATATCAAGAGCATATTTTGATTTGTTTTGAATTTTGCACACTCAAAAGATATATATATATATATATATATATATATATATATATATATATATATATATATATATATATATATATTTTAAATCGAAATATGTACAAAGTGTTTTGGTGTTTGACATTCTTAATTATGTTTAAGAAAGTTTTTCAAATCATCTGGAGTCAAACACCGCATGCCAATTTGGTGAACTAATTCCACAAATCTTGTATGGGGCAAGGCTTTGGTGAATAAGTCCGCTAATTGGTATTCAGTACCCACAAAGTATAATTCAATTGTACCCTTTTCAACATGCTCTTTGATGAAATGATATCGGAGTGCGATATGTTTTGACTTTGAATGTTGAACCGTGTTGCATGAGATGGCAATGGCACTCTTGGAGTCGCAGTACATGGGAATCTTATTGAAAATGTAACCGTAGTCCATCAGTTGTGATCGCATCCAAATGACTTGAGCACAGCATGCTGACATGGCTACATATTCCGATTCTGTAGATGACAATGAAGTGCAATCCTGCTTCTTTGACTGCTAAGATACAAGTTTGTCTCCTAGAAACTGCACTCCCCGAGATGTACTTTTGTGTGTGTCTAAACATCCTGCATGATCAGCATCTGAAAAAGCTATTAGTTCAAAACCAGAATCCTTCAGATATCAGATCCCCAAATGGATGGTTCCCTTTATGTATCGAAGGATTCTTTTAACCTCAGAGAGGTGTCTTTTAGTTGGTCGTGACTGATAACGGGAGCATAGGTATACAGCAACAACTATATCTGGTCTACTGGCTGTTAGATACATGAGGGAACCAATTATACTATGGTATTTTGTAGGGTCAACAGGTATACCATGTAAATTAGCATCCAGCTTTGGGGATGATACAGACATAGGTGTGTTATAAGTATCACAACTTGTCATGCCATGTTTCTTTAAAATCTCAAGAGCATACTTGGACTGACTTAGAAAAATTCCACGGGGTGATTGATGAACTTGGAGTCCTAAGAAGAACGTAAGTTCACCCATCATGGACATTTCAAAATTTGTTTTCATTAATCTTGCAAAAGCATTTGAATATTTTTTTTGTAGACGCAAAAATAATGTCATCGAAATAGATTTGAACAATTAAAATGTCCTCCCCGTGTTTTTGAATAAACAAAGTTGGATCCACTGAACCTTTAGTAAAATGATTGGCAAGCAAGAAAGCAGTTAGTTTATCGTACCATGCCCTTGGGGCTTGTTTAAGTCCGTAAAGGGCCTTCTTGAGTGTGTACACATGATTGGGATGCTCTGGATCGACGAATCCCTCTGGTTGACTAACATAAACTTCCTCACGTAATTGACCGTTTAGAAATGCCGTTTTCACATACATTTGATAAACAACCATATTCTTGTGTACAGCGTATGCCAGAAAGATACGGACAACCTCAAGCCTAGCAACTGGAGCAAAGGACTCTTCAAAATCAAATCCTTCTTGCTGAGTGAATCCGTTAGCTACCATACGTGATTTTTTATGAATCACTGTGCCTTCTGCATCTAACTTGTTTTTCCAAATCCACTTCAGTACGATGACATAAACCCCATCTGGTCTTTCAACTAACTCTCACACTTCTAGTTGTTTGAATTGGTTGAGTTCTTCTTGCATTGACTCAATCCAGTTGTTGTATGTTAGTGCGTCTTAGATGTTTTTGGGTTTATCTTGACAAACTGTGAGTGCGTAGATGTAGTTTTCAGCATCGGTGTGAAGTTTTCATCTTGTCATAACTGGAGCTGAGGGATTGCCAATGATGTTTACTAAGGGGTGTTCTTTAGTCCAATGATGTGTTGAAGGGTGATGTTGATAGAACGTATGCAGATTAGATGGGTCCAAATTGCGTGTGGATGACTCTACAATATCTGGAACGGTTGGAGTCGGTACAAATGGATTGAAGAACGCATTTGGGTCATAATCTGCAGGTTCGGGTACTGGTTGTTGTGAAAGATCTTCAGTTGCATTGTCAGTGTTGGAAGCGGTTTGATCTGCTGTTGATAGAGATTCAATTGGAGGTGCATCTGTAGCAACGGTTGTTGTTGTAGTAGCAGGTGTATCAGGTGCTGGATTATTATCAAGTTGTGCAGCGGAGCTAGTAGATACATCTGGTGCACGACTTGCAAAAGAATCATCAAACAGTGGAGCAAACAGTGTTTCCAATTTTTTACGGTTGAGTGAAAGAGGTCACTGGTACAGATTTGGGCTTTCGTTACACCAAAAATGCGTGACTATATGCATATAGTCACACACGTTTTTTTGGGTGTGTGTGTGACGAAAAGTCGCGCCACCGTAGGTAGCATATGGTCACATTGTTTTGTTTGTGGCCGTTTTCATTGAAAAAGAGTGACCAAAACCCGAATATGTGTGACGAATTAGGCACAAGTTTTGTTGGATTTATCAGTGTGTGTGACTATTTCCCATCCTATGGCCACATGAATATATAATAAATGTGACGTTTGTGATGATTTAGACACACAACGTGTGTTTTTTTTAGTTAGTCACATACAATTTAAAAACCAGTGGCCAAAAGTGTTAATAAGTGTGACCATATGCTGTTTAAAGTGAGGAAATGTGCATTTTGTGTGACTATTGATCATCCAATGGTCACATGAATTTTTAGTTTGTGTGGCCTTTTGTAATATTTAGTCACACAAAGCATGTTTGTTTTGGGTATTTAGTCACATACAATTAAGCATAAAGTGGCCAAAAGTGTTAATAAATGTGACCATATGCTGTTTAAAGTGAAGAAATGTGTATTTTGTGTGACTATTGATCATCCAATGGTCACATGAATTTTTAGTTTGTGTGGCTTTTGTAATATTTAGTCACACAAAGCATGTTTGTTTTGGGTATTTAGTCACATACAATTAAGCATAAAGTGGCCAAAAGTGTTAATAAGTGTGACCATATGCTGTTTAAAGTAAAGAAATGTGTATTTTGTGTGACTATTGATCATCCAATGGTCACATGAATTTTTAGTTTGTGTGGCCTTTTGTAATATTTAGTCACACAAAGCATGTTTGTTTTGGGTATTTAGTCACATACAATTAAGCATAAAGTGGCCAAAAGTGTTAATAAGTGTGACCATATGCTGTTTAAAGTGAAGAAATGTGTATTTTGTGTGACTATTGATCATCCAATGGTCACATGAATTTTTAGTTTGTGTGGCCTTTTGTAATATTTAGTCACACAAATCATGTTTGTTTTGGGTATTCAGTCACATACAATTAAGCATAAAGTGGCCAAAAGTGTTAATAAGTGTGACCATATGCTGTTTAAAGTGAAGTAATATGTATTTTGTGTGACTATTGTTCATCCAATGGTCACATGAATTTTTAGTTTGTATGGCCTTTTGTAATATTTAGTCACACATAGAATTAAACAAAGAGTGACCAATAACTTGATAAGCGTGAACATATTATACGACTGCATCTTTTAGTCACAGGGTTACTATACTGGTATTACTAAGTTAGTATTGTTGGAGCAGAGTTGCTACTGCTAGTACTAAGTTAGTCCTGCTGAAGCAGAGTTACTACTGCTAAAACATTATTAAAAACCACAAGAAATTTCAAATTGAATTAAACTCGAATGTATATAACTGAACAGAATATACAATTGGAAATTTGTAATGTCTTACTAAATTAATCAATTTCTCAAGTACCATAACCTAAAGACTTTTGAATCTTCACCGGCTTAGCAGCGTGTTGCCTTAAGTCGTTAACAGATATGTATTGTTTCTTTGATGGTACCGGTGGTACACATTTAGTCACAGGGTTTCTTGGTGTAACCTGTAGTAAACAAAAGACACTTCTATCAAACATTGAATTAAATATGAAGAATTATATATATGTAGGTTGAAAAAACACATGTATGTACCTCATCTTCAAGAATAACTTGATCCTTTGGCCATGCAACGAAACCACTTACGCACTCCTTAACTGTTTTTAACCCATTATTTGCTTTGTCCGGTATGCATGCTGCATCAACTAACGATGAATCAATTGATACTCTGTAGCAATCATTTGGGAGTGGTCGGTTATGCAGCATTTTCTTTCCATTAGCCTGGTATATGGTACCTAAAGCAACAATATTTCTCTTCTTTACGTGCCACAGTTTGCACTTAAATGTCTACAAAATTTTTTTTTTTTGCATGTATATATCAGAAATTATTTAAAAAAAAGAATAACAAGAAACATGTTGAAATACATACTGTTAGCAATGCTTGTGTTGGAGACACATTTTGTTGCGATTGGGAATCCGGAGACCCGTTTTGTCGCTTCTTAGGCTTTGTCTTGGGTCCGATAGTTTTAGCAAGTTCCTATATGTATATATAAAACACGTTACATTATATAAACAAAAGAATAACAAGAAATATGTTGAAATAAATACTGTTGGTACTCCTTGTGTTGGACACACATTTCCTTGCGATTGGGAATCTGTAGACCCTTGTTGGCTTACATCTGAGGCTACTAGTAATTGAGATGAAAAATTTAACTGCACCCCTTGTTGACTCAACTACGCAATCATTTGAGTAAGTATTCTCTTTGTTTCTGTAATCTCATTGGACAATTTCTTGATCTGGTCATCAGATTCTTTCTGCACAAAAAATATAGGAAATGTTGGGATTAAAAGTCTTCTTGATGCTGTTAGAGTAACTGATGCTCTTATTTGTGTCAATGCTGCTCATGAACTTCAATGAAAAATATGGCTAGTGTTTACTACTGCTAGTACACAGTTACTGCTGTTAGTACGCAATTAATACTGCTTGTATACAAGTTACTACTGCTAGTACACAGTTAATGCTGCTGGTATATAAGCATAATAATAGAATTTGCAGTCAAACTTACAAGTTTATCTCCCACTGATGTAATCTCATCATCTGGAAATTCGCCGTCTTTGTTTACCATTCCTTTCAACCACATTATACCATGCGGGGGTTCTTCATCTGCTTCAATCTCTTTATTTTCAATCTAATAAACATCAAATGCATACACATGTAAAGTTAAAACAAGATAAGCGAAAATATGAAGATGCATACACATGTAATCTTACCATTTTCTTTTTCAAATAAACATATCTACCTCGTACCATTTTATGCTGATAAATATTTTTGGAATGCGACATTTTAGCTTTATCAGCTATCTCCTAAAAACACAAAATCATAAGGCATTTACATGCGGTAATGCTGCAGAATGAAAATTATGAAATGACATATAGACTTAAATAAAGATGACTAATTAAAAACTTGTATGCATCATTGGTCGTGTGGTTTACAAACTCGACCCAGTCTTCTGATTTCACAAATCGACTATACTTGGCCGGGACTTCATTCAGTTTGGAAGGTGTATTTAGGTGGGGAAAAATGTATTCTTCTCTGAGCTTCGTTCTGAAAGTCCTTAGCAGTTTACCAAGACAAGTCATCACCAATTTTCTGAATGTCACGTCAACATCAAAATATCGCTGCAAAGATTAACACAATGTTGTTAATTAGTTGCTGTAGGATCGAGTACTTCGAGCTAGATTGAGCTTGGTTAAACGAGAATCTCTAAGAGTAAGACTTGTGTTTATGCGGAAACTAAACAACAAGAATGTAAAGAAGAATAACTAATAATGCTTTGATCCTCTATGGATCTTTAATTGATAACTGGAAATGTTTTTCTTGAAGTGTTACAATATGAATGGCTGTATGTTTCTTATATAAGCTAAGGAACCCTAATACAGCATTCTAGAAAACGAGTTGATGAACTCAAATAAGTACATTTTATTACTATCATTTATCCTATTAATTTGACTTGTTTTACTATATTATGTATGAGGATTGATACTTAATCGTTTACTTTTGTAATTCTCAGGTAAAAACAAGCATTTGGTGAAACTTAGCGATTATGGACTAATAATGGAGCAAAACGTGCATAAAGTGGAAGTCTACTGACATGGACAAGATCAAGTCAATTCTGCTCCAGATGCGCCGCATCTCACTCTCGACATGCGCCGCATCTATATCAAGATATCACCAGATACGATCCAAGATACAAGAGGACATGCGCCGCATCTAATCAAGAGTTACGCCGCATCTTCTGGCGGTGTACGAATATTCCTGAATATTATAATCTTGGACCCCACGCGAAGTTAAGTACATGCGCCGCATCTACTTAAGTAGATGCGCCGCATCTTCCCTCAGACAGAAACTATAAATACCCCGTAGACCAGACGAATTTAAGAGTTCGAAACCCTAAAACCGAAGTTCGGACAGCAGAGCAAAAGGACGAATTCAGTCAAGGAGGCAGCACAAGACACACCCAAATCGAAGATACAAGAGCTGTAAGAAGGTGCTGCATGTATTTAATTCATTAAGTAGTTTTGTTTTATTGTGTTAGCAAACTTTAATTCATCAGGATTGGTGGCTTGTGTAATGTGACAACGAAAGATTGCACTCCCTTTAATACTTGCTTTCCCATCAATTAAAGTTTATATGTTGATGTCTTTGGTTACTACTTATTAGTGCATTGATAACCTCTGTGTTTATTAGTGGCTTGCGGGCATCCGACTGCGGGACAAGATGTGGCTCCCACGGTTGTTTCTAAATTGATCACTTAGGAATAACTTTTAGACATAAGTAATCATTAAGGGTTTACTCGCCGATGAGAATAGGACCAACGAGAAAGGGTTAATTACATACACTTCATATAAAGCTATCAATAAAACAAGTGACAATCTACTTAATCATAAGGACAGCCCTCTTATTGTCTCGAGTATCTATCTGTGTACGTGTGTGCTACTTGCTGATTCGTGCCTATTGGTTTATTTTATCATTTAATTGCAACAAACCGTGCCAGTCTCTCAGGCTGAAACCCCCTTGCGTTAGGATATTAAAATACTGATTAGAATAACTAGATAATACGTTCCACTCTTAGTGATCGACACTCTACTTACCATTATCTTCATACTGACCGGGTACACTGCTCGTTAAGTGTGTGTGTTATTGATAAGTCGGCTAAATATAAATTTAAAACTTGAGTAGGCATTAAAACTGCTAAACCGCAACGACACATCACGCGCATCAAGTTTTTGGCGCCGCTGCCGGGGAGTGAATTGTTATTATCTGTTAATTTGATTTAGTATTTTAATAGAAAAACCTAATTAAAATACTCGTGGTGTATCTTGATTTGTTTTTCTTTTTATTAGATTAATTGCATCATTGTACTATTTTGCATAATTGTTGTATTGTGTGCTATTTGTTTTCTTTTATTTTTGCTTTGATTTGTTTTTGTTCGTGTGTTTTATTTTTGTTTTATTTTTCGTTTTTTGTGTGTTCTGCTATCGTTGTACTGTGCTAAATCAAACGATACGGCGCATCTGATCTCTCAGATACGGCGTATTGCGTTTAATTTTTTTTTATATACAACGCGTTTAATTAATTCGATACGACGCATCTTTTCCCCAAGATACAGCGTATCTGTTTTTAATAAGAAAATTTTTCTAAGCGATAAAGTAATACGACGCATCTGCTTTTGCAGATACGGCGTATCTGTTTTTAATAAAAAATTTTTTCTAAAACATTAACGCCATACGACGCATCTGCTTTCGCAGATACGGCGTATCTATTATTTTAATTAAAAACAGTTTGCGAATTATTAAACAGATACGGCGTATCGATCTCTGTCGATACGGCGCATCTTACTGAATCAAAAATCTTTTATTTTTAAACGTAACGAAAATAAGGCGCATTAACTTTCGTTAATACGACGCATTTAATTTTAATTGGATAAGTTGATTTTTGATTAATTAATTCGATACGGCGCATTCTTAAATTCTAAAGCGGCGTATCTATTTTCTGAATAAAGTCTGATTAAATTTTAACGATTATAAGATACGGCGTATCCAACTTTTTGGATACGGCGCATCGTCTGCAGATATCAGTAACTTTAATTTTTCGTATTCCGTTTTCGTTATTAATTATCTGATATATTACTTTCTCGAGCATACCCTACTGATGCTTTTCGTGATTGTTTCAGAAGGATAATGGAAGGATACGGAGAACTAATTGACTTCGACTTCGAAGCGAATTTTATGAATGAAGTATTAGTGCATGAAAAAACACCCGAACATCACGATGGGGACTATATTGAACTTAATGACCTTAATGGACCGTTGGAATCCAATGACCTGTTCATGGTTGATGCTGAATCTGAGTTAGAAGAAGGAGAAATTGTGGATAGTCCAAGAGTCAACGTTATTACTACTAGAAATTACGATGAATTTGAGGGATATGATGGTTCATGGGATTACGGTAGAAGGATCAACACCAATTGTGCTTACAATTTACAATTCCCATGCATGATTGGGTACAAGTGTATTGACGCCAATTTCTTTCCTATTTTATCAATGAATGTCATGTCTAGAAACTTTTACAACTCTATTATGAGAAATAAAAAAGACTATAAAGGAAAGAATGTAGTTGGAGCCTTCATTAATGTCCCGATCTTCGTTGGACGCTTCACTATTGTTACTGAGTTCGTAGTTATTGAAGACATGAATGCCTATTGTGACAACAATATGGGTGACGTGATTGTTGGAAAACCATTTTGTAGGGAGATCACTATTAATGCAAAACGATTTGAAGGAAAGATCACCTTTCAATGTGGAAGCGACATTATCACTTATATGATGCCCCGAACTCACCCTGGATTTAAACATGCTACTAATAAGGTCTGCTACAAATTCTCTCCATTCCTTTTTATTAGTAATGATGACATGAAAAAAGGAATTGAGTACCCATATCAATTAATGGGAGGATTCTACAAAGGAGTTTTGAATTTGGGACCTGAATATATACGAGACGATTCGGTTGCTAGATGGATCCTACGTGGCCATGTAGGAATCAATGATCGATACTAAAGAGCTGAACGTGAGTCTAACTTGAAGACTCTGGAATAAAGACAAGTGCTTACCGGGAGACAACCCGGATTTATCTTTTATTATTCTGTTTTCTGTGTCGAGTCAGTCCAGGCCGCACGAAGATACGGCGCATCTCAGTCCTGAGATGCGACGCATCCTCTGCAATGGTCATATCTTATTTTATTTTTCTGCATTTTTATTTTTCGACTTTAAAACTTTTTATCAGTTTATTTTAATGCGGCGCATCCCTGGTTAAGGATGCGGCGCATCTTTATTCTGATCCGTATTTATTCCAGGCTCGATACGGCGTATCTTCTTCAATAAGATACGGCGCATCGACTGACCTGATGATTTTCAGTTTTAATTTTTAAGTTTATTTTTCCTAACTACTAATGTGTTATGCAAGTTGAACCTTTCTTATCTTAGGTGTGTTTTAAAGTGTTGGTGGTATTATAGTTTCCTGGATTTCCTGTGGATACGTCAAGTATGAAGCTTTAACGTTCTAATCCACAAGAAAGATGATTTTTGCTAATGGAGGATCATACCGAGCAAATCTCAGGGGAGTTTTTCTTGTTCTAATTCTTTTATTTTCCAGTTTTTAACCTTTTATACAAACAACGAGGACGTTGTTTAACTTAAGTGGGGGGATAGGAGAATTAGAACACTTAACACTTACTTGTCCTACTTTTTCAAAAATTATGCTTAAAATGTGCTTAATATATCAAACTTAAAAATTTTTTAGCATGTTTTTGTTTAAGATCTAAGTTACATAACTGCACACATGACGTTATTTTCAAAAATTGTGATTTTTCCAAAATTCACAAATCTATGAGTGTGCCGGTGACTTGTAAACTTTAGAACTTGGCTTGTATACTATTCGAGACCACCATAATGAGTATTATTTATATAATTGGAATGACTTGTCTAACTTGGTAAAATTCTAGGATTACACCAAATAGCCTTTATATGTTATGTGTTATTAGCTAACTACACTGGTTAGTTAACCCCCGTATAAAACCCTTTTGTTACTCTCATTTTTAGAGTAAGATACCCCTAGAAAAACCCTCAGAGCCATTCCTTTCGTTTCTTACACCTATGTTTAAAATGTTTCGTTACACCCTTACACCTTAGCCTACCCTGTAGATTAGAATCCGTGGTTGGTTAATTGCTATAGGCAGAGTGTGTTTCCTTACATTACCTGTGTTCGCATGCGTAATTCATTATCTATGGTTAGGTCGGGAAATTGCACAATGCAAATTGGAGTGAAAGTAAATATTGTATATTTTTGAGTTTATTTTTCGTGTGTTTACTACTTTCACTATTACCGTTATTTCTGAAAGTATGAAAAGTATGAAAAAATTATCCGGAAAGAAAGTTGTAGTGATGTGGTGAAATTTTACACATCTATGTTTATGTTTCAAAAAAAAAAAAAAAAAAAAAAAAAAAAAAAAAAAAAAAAAAAAAAATCGAAAAAATGAGAAAAGAAAAAGAAAGAAAAAAGAGTTGGATGTTTATTTTAAGCCAACGATGTAGAGTTATGTAAGTGGTCGATATCACCACTATTTGTTATACTATATTTATGGATTGAATGGGAATTGGCAGTTATGGGAATGCCGATTAAGGTTTATTCTTTGATTAAGATTTTGTTGAGTATAATTCGTGTCTACCAAAAGCGTGTGTTTCAAGTGTTAAAGCGTGAGTTATTCAATGATATGAGTCTTATTCATGGGATGGTTGGGATAGTGATTAACCACACTTAGGATTTTAATTTATTTGTTTTGTTTTGTTTATTTTTCATTTTACACCAATTTATATCCCAAATGTTATCCATACCCTGTATTGTTCTTTATCCAACCAAACCTTTGATTTATTGAGATTAGGGATTTGAGCAATCTTAAGTATCGTAGTCGTGGATTCGGCTATGTATTTATGATTTTGTCGCCCTTTTTGATATATTATTATTGGTGAAGTTTGGACCTATCTTTAGCCTATTCGAGTTAAGGATTTGAGCAATTGCAAGTATCGTGTTCGTGGATTCGATCATGTATTTGTGATTTTGTCGCCTTTTCTGGAATTTGAGATCGATAGTGATTAAGAATAATTAACCCTTAAGCCTAAAAACCCTTTTTACCGCTTTAGACTTGTTATTCCTTAGCTTTAGTGGTGGAGATGTGTATACTTGCCAAGCTTATGATAGAATATTCGTCGCGACTGGACAGTTAAACGATTAGATTTGCTTTTATCGACTTATTTTATTTTACTTCTAATTCGTTAAGTGTTTAGTTGTGTGATTATGAAATAAACGAATACATGCTTAAATATAAAAATAAATCCTAATACATCTTTTAGGATAAATTTTCATAAATGAAATTCTAAGGTTTACTTGGGGACAAGTAAAGTTCAAGTGGGGGATATTTGATGAACTCAAATAAGTACATTTTATTACTATCATTTATCCTATTAATTTGACTTGTTTTACTATATTATGTATGAGGATTGATACTTAATCGTTTACTTTTGTAATTCTCAGGTAAAAACAAGCATTTGGTGAAACTTAGCGATTATGGACTAATAATGGAGCAAAACGTGCATAAAGTGGAAGTCTACTGACATGGACAAGATCAAGTCAATTCTGCTCCAGATGCGCCGCATCTCACTCTCGACATGCGCCGCATCTATATCAAGATATCACCAGATACGATCCAAGATACAAGAGGACATGCGCCGCATCTAATCAAGAGTTACGCCGCATCTTCTGGCGGTGTACGAATATTCCTGAATATTATAATCTTGGACCCCACGCGAAGTTAAGTACATGCGCCGCATCTACTTAAGTAGATGCGCCGCATCTTCCCTCAGACAGAAACTATAAATACCCCGTAGACCAGACGAATTTAAGAGTTCGAAACCCTAAAACCGAAGTTCGGACAGCAGAGCAAAAGGACGAATTCAGTCAAGGAGGCAGCACAAGACACACCCAAATCGAAGATACAAGAGCTGTAAGAAGGTGCTGCATGTATTTAATTCATTAAGTAGTTTTGTTTTATTGTGTTAGCAAACTTTAATTCATCAGGATTGGTGGCTTGTGTAATGTGACAACGAAAGATTGCACTCCCTTTAATACTTGCTTTCCCATCAATTAAAGTTTATATGTTGATGTCTTTGGTTACTACTTATTAGTGCATTGATAACCTCTGTGTTTATTAGTGGCTTGCGGGCATCCGACTGCGGGACAAGATGTGGCTCCCACGGTTGTTTCTAAATTGATCACTTAGGAATAACTTTTAGACATAAGTAATCATTAAGGGTTTACTCGCCGATGAGAATAGGACCAACGAGAAAGGGTTAATTACATACACTTCATATAAAGCTATCAATAAAACAAGTGACAATCTACTTAATCATAAGGACAGCCCTCTTATTGTCTCGAGTATCTATCTGTGTACGTGTGTGCTACTTGCTGATTCGTGCCTATTGGTTTATTTTATCATTTAATTGCAACAAACCGTGCCAGTCTCTCAGGCTGAAACCCCCTTGCGTTAGGATATTAAAATACTGATTAGAATAACTAGATAATACGTTCCACTCTTAGTGATCGACACTCTACTTACCATTATCTTCATACTGACCGGGTACACTGCTCGTTAAGTGTGTGTGTTATTGATAAGTCGGCTAAATATAAATTTAAAACTTGAGTAGGCATTAAAACTGCTAAACCGCAACGACACATCACGCGCATCACGAGTAAAGAGATAAAACCAAATCTCTTCCTAAATAAACTATAACAAACATACTAAAAATACGGAAACATCAGCAGCATTGAAACGCTACCAGCAGGAACACAAATAAACTATCGGCAGCTATCGGCAGCAATGATCTTCAGCAGAAACCATAACTGTCGGCAGGAACCAACTCCACTATCAGCAGCAATGAGAAACTCCTTATTTCTCATATCCCAACAATCCTCCCATCACTGAGAAACTCTTATTTCCCAGAGATCCTAACAATCCTCCCCTAATCTTGAGGTTGACTAGGTTAACCTGTAAGATTCCAATGTGATAGAGCTGTAACTTCTCAGGCTTGAGGACTGCGACTTAGCAGCAGCCATAAGTAGTAACCAGCAGCAACATCCATTACTTGCAAGATTCCAACTTCTATAGCATCCAGCAGCAACTTCAATAGTTCAGCAGGAATATGAAATCTTCTTCAAAACATATATACTGGTCACCATGATATTCACTTGAACTTGGCTGCTACTTATGACAATATGTACATCAAATCACTTAAGTTTCATACTATTCTCATCACATCCAGGTGTGTTAACTCCTGTGAGAGGTGAATCATTGAAAATTAATGGATTTGATGTCTCTTTACCAATAGCCATCACTACTGGAGTAGCCAATGTTTAGGTGTGTTAGACCATGGTACATTGATAACCATCTGATTTAGTAGCAAATCAGCAACTATAAACGGATTTGACTTGTCTTTACCTGTAGCCGTTTGCTCAGGACTAGTCAATTCTTAGGTTGCAACTGAACCTTGGTGAATTGAATACCAAATGTCTTTACCACAAACCATACTTTTGTGGACTAGCCAATCCTTTGGATCCCATAGAGGGTTACATCCATGGTGAATTGAGAACCATTTTCAACTCTCAGAAATGAATCATGGGTGAGTTGAAGTACCCTATAGCTTTGAGCAAGCTATTACAGCTATCAACGGATTTGATTATCACACCAGAGCCGTACCCTCATGGTGAGTCAACTCTTTCTTGTCTGCAAGACATGGTGAGTTGAGCACCATTTATTGTGTAGGTGTAAACACCAACACTGTACCTGCAAGGTGTTGCTCAAAACCATCTTATTAGCACACAAAATATACAAGAATTTTTTTTTTTTTTTTTTTTTTTTTTTTTTTTTTTTTTTTTTTTTTTTAACTAAGAAAAAGAAATCAGAAACACACCAAAAGAAAAGAAAGAAAATAAGAAAAGAAACCAAAAGAAAGAAAGAAAAATGTACAACAACAACAAGAATCCTCCCCTTAAGTTAGAATGAAAATAAAACACAAACGAAAGAAAGAAAGGAAAATAAACAAAAAGAAAAATAAAGAAAGAAAATGAAAATGTAATTTTTTTTTTTTTTTAAATAGTAACTATACCAGCAGAATCCGAACAGCAGGAACCGAGCAGCAGGAATGGTGTTATCAGCAGGAATGACAACTGCACTACCGGCAGAAATGAGAACTTCACTACCGGCAGGAATGATGCAAGCGTAGCAGCAGGATCCAATAAGCATCAGTTCAGAAACCCATAACAATACCATCACACCCACTAGCCATGTGAAACCAACTTTAATCACAAGTCAACCCAAATTAATGCATAGCAACAGAAACATCCAAATACCAATTAATTGGCTGACCTCTGACGTCAGTCCATCCAATCAGTCCCACCAAATTGAATTAATAAAACAATTTCATCCATCCCAAACTTAAATATCAAGACTGATCATTGACCCATAATCAAATGCAATATCATTCTCCACGTGCACCACTTGCCAACACGTCAAACCATGCATTCATTTGACCAATGAATAATATTCAAAAGCAGCCAAACCATTCGATCATAATTAAAACCAAATCAGTACCACTTGAATCTTAAATAAGTGTAGCCCCACAAATAAACCAATCCCACTTAATGCAGAATACGACAAATGATATAGCAGCAGAAACAAGATCAGTACACGACAAACACAAATAGATCATCCGCAGCAACATTTTATTAGTGAACACAAATTAAACACAAAAAATTGATAGTTAGCACAAAATATACAACAATAATAAGCCTCCCCTTAGACTTATGCCTCCCCTCAAACACAGCAATGAGGAGATCCACCATTTCTCTTGGATCCCTTTCTCACCCAATGACCATTATGCCTCCAAGAACAACCTGCTGTGTACTGAACATCAGTATCCCATCTTGTTCCCCCCATATACCTTGGGTCATAATAACCAGGCCACAAACCATTCCGAAAGTAAGTGCTAATAGGAATGTAGAATGGTCTAGCAACATTCCTTTTGCAACCAGTAGACTTGGTTTGACCAGCTGGAACTGGCTTACCAGAAGGAACATGTGCGGGTCTAAAAGGCTTACTAGCAAGAAAAGGTGCTGGTCGTTTTGCATTACCAGAAGGAAATGCATTTGCTCTAGGGACAAATGGGGGAATGTTCTCTACATTTTTCCATACTGACCTAGGTTTTTGTTGTTCAGCACACACATCCATTTTATTCTCATAATAATTACAATCCTTAATGAGATGAGAATAGCTTCTACAAACAAAGCAAGATTTCTTTTTAATCTTTTTGTTCTTAACCTGATTTTTCTTATCATGACCTTGCATATCACATAAAGACTTCTCACAAATAGAATCAGAACTAAAATTGTTCTTAATAGGACTAAAAGTAGCTGTCTTTAAATTGGATTCCACACTAGCTACTTTTGGTGTGAAGTCATCAGACTTGGGTGTGTTTGACTTGTCATATGAATCACAAGAGGCAAAGTCATTGGTCTTGGTCTCAGAAGACTTGTCACTTAAAGAACAAGAGACAAAGTCTTTGGTCTCTGGTTCTGAGGACTTGTCACTGGAAGAACAAGAGACAAAGTCATCAGGTTTAGGCAAGTCATTTGACTTTTTGCCATAGGTCATGTATGATTCATCCAAATCTAATTCAAGGGCTGTGTGCATAGGAACAGGCTTAAACACTCCTCTTATTGGAGGAGGGATAGCATGCAATTCACCTTCTTTCACAAACTTAACAGGATTTTGATAGTCTACAGGTTCAGGGTCAAAAACACTATACTCATTAGGGTCATAAACTTGATCTGCCCCTATATAGTCTCCAAATCCTAAACCACGTTTTGTTCTGACAGACATAGAACTATCAATTAACTTGTTTAGGTTTTTAGATGTTTCTTTCCATTAATCAAACCTACCCAAGGTATTGTCTAGTTTAGTCTGCAAATCCTGTTTCTCTAACACCACCTTAGCTTTTTGAGACTCAGAATATTTAAGCTCATTAGTGGTGTTTTTCAAGTCCCTCTCTAAAACCCTTATCTTTTCCTCATAGGCTAACTGATTATTTTGGTACCAAACTTTTTGTTTTTCTAATGTATTAATAGCATTTTTATACGCTTTGACTTCAACAAACAATTCATTATATTTAGGCTTCATTTCATCAAAATCTTTCTTAAGCAAAGCATATAAATCATGACAACCAAAATGACACTTTGGTACCTGAGATGAAAAACCCATCAAAGCAAAGTCTCCAGGCACTGATATGTTGAACTCCTGGACCTCCTGCTTGAGCATGGACTTCTTGAACTCATCATTCTCTAAAAATCTGGTTTTTACAGCACGCCAGATCTTCCTAGCATCATCCAAGTGTTTAAAATCACTCATGTGGTCTGCTGGGAGAGCCTGAAGCAAAAGAGTTCTTGCTTTGGTCTCCCTTTGCACAGCAACCTGCTCCTCAGCTGATATAGGTGGAAGTATGATTATTTTTCCCTCCTGATCTTTCCCAATACTCTTCTTGCTGTTCCCATTAAGAATAACATTCCAGAGGTTATGATCTCTGTTGGAGATCCATTGTTCCATCTTCTTAGCCCATTTCTCATATTCATCAGTTCCGGATGAAATCATTTTATTATGGTTTAAGAGAATGATTTGAAAAGGTTTATTGTTTGACACTAACAGCAAAACTGCTTAAAGACCAGAATCAATGCCCACTGAATGATGAAACCCAAATCACTAATAATCTTCTAACAGTACCCAAAATTAAATCCGTACCACAAAGCAGATAACGTGTGCAAAGAAAATCAATTATACGCAACAAACTTGAACAAATTCACCACAACTGACAAGCAAATGGCCCCACTTAATCAAATGAACTAGCCGACAATTTAATTAAATTGCAGCAACCTCACAAATTTTCGACCAATAGCAATTAGTAGTAGTTTCGATCAGTACGAGGTTAATTGTTCATCAATTCCCAAATACGACAAACACATTAATTTGTCCAGCCCCACACGCTGACTTCCAAAACCAATTAATTAAAGCCCCTTTTATCCCAATCTCGTACAGTTATGCAATAGACAACAAGAATAAATAGCAGCAACGTTAAACCAAAACTAGGGAAATTTTGTTTACCGCCGACTCACGATTGGTCTTCAACCAATTAAAGAAATCTTCCACGTTGACCACTTAATTCGTTTTGAATCAAGAGTAATTCACAACCGCACAAAACCACCGACCAATTCAATTCTTGAAAACAATTCGTATAACATGACAAGAACGAATGTTAGAAAAATAAGAATAGCACCGACAGATTTAAAGTCAACTTTTCCACACAAAATCAAGAAGCGACAAACTAGTACGAGGATATCAATTATTCCACGATATTTTAATTGACGAACCACCAATCAGATCTGCTCAAGAAAAAATAATTACGAATATCTCCGATCTTCTTCAAAACAATTCTTCTTTATCAGAGATCCTCACCAGGCTCTGATACCACTTGTAGGATCGAGTACTTCGAGCTTGATTGAGCTTGGTTAAACGAGAATCTCTAAGAGTAAGACTTGCGTTTATGCGGAAACTAAACAACAAGAATGTAAAGAAGAATAACTAATAATGCTTTGATCCTCTATGGATCTTTTATTGATAACTGGAAATGTTTTTCTTATTGAAGTCTTACAATATGAATGGCTGTATGTTTCTTATATAAGCTAAGGAACCCTAATACAGCATTCTAGAAAACGAGTAAAGAGATAAAACCAAATCTCTTCCTAAATAAACTATAACAAACATACTAAAAATACGGAAACATCAGCAGCATTGAAACACTACCAGCAGGAACACAAATAAACTATCGGCAGCTATCGGCAGCAATGATCTTCAGCAGAAACCATAACTGTCGGCAGGAACCAACTCCACTATCAGCAGCAATGAGAAACTCCTTATTTCTCATATCCCAACAATCCTCCCATCACTGAGAAACTCTTATTTCCCAGAGATCCTAACAGTTGCACATAATGTAACTACATAGATAAAATTATGTAGTACTGGGTTAAAAAATAGTATATATGTACAGTGATTTCAGTCCATAGTTTATCTCTTGATTCTTTATTCACATTCCTCCTGGAAAGTTTCTTCAAACCTATTTGCTCACGAACCAGATCTCCTAAAAAACTTGAAAATAGTGCTCTGTGTAACCTTGACACCCTATTCAATGCATCGAACGTTACCTTGAGCTTTATTCCACCAGGGTTGCCATATTTCATGCGAAACTTAAATAGCCTGGTTATGCCTCTCTAACCTAGTATCCGATCTGATTGGTTGGTTCCAGGTGCATCTAGATCTTCATCATCAGAATACTTTTCGGATTCATAGTCTATGTTGTTATCATCATTTTCATTATCAGTAGGAAGCAAAAGATGATTAACAACAATGGGTTGAATTCCCATGACTCTTGAGTAACAATGGGTACAAGAAAATGATTTTGGCTTTGAGAGTAAATGAGTAATGGTGATAGAAGATTTGATTTTTGTGTTTTCTTTCTAGTCTTTTTTTTAGGAGAGAAAAGAGGGTATAGGAAGAATATGAATCGTACCTTATTCTTGGTAACTGCTTCTAATTAGGCGATTTCAAAATTTTGGATGAAAATTTTGGCTCCAAATTCTAATTTCAAAATAACAATTGAATTATTTAAAAATTTTGCCTTTAATTTGAACCTGTTAAGTAAAGCATAAACTTGAATAAATCAAAATTTTGGCTCCAAATTTTATATATCATTATCTTAATCGCAAATCATGAACCAAGATCTAGAACAAATATCATGAACACAAACTGCATATCAAATCAAGAACTCAAATTTACACAATTACACCAATATCATGAACACAAACTGACACCATTTAACACAAACTGCTACCATTAAATCATAAACCAACATGAAATCAAGAACACAAACTGCTACCATTAAAAAAATATGTGCAATCATCAAATCAACAATAGAAACTGCTACCATTAAATCTAACTGTGCAATCATCACATCAAGAACACAAAATACTATCATTACAGTTATAAAATAGATACAGTTAAACTACTAATTACCAGTTATTGTACCATTAATAATTACATTTAACCAAATTAAATGTCTGAACTACTACTACCATATTAAAGTACCAAATACCATTTATAGAAACACAAAAGCTGTTAATGGAAGTCCTAAACCCCTAAACCATCTTCTTACACGGCAATCCCAAGACAATATCCTGAGTAAATTTCTTTTTGTGTGCCTTGTCAACTGGTATTTGAGAGGATTGAGTTTTGGGAGTAGCTTGAGAGGATTCAGCTTTGTCATTTACCTAAAAGTTGAACGAGTATAATGGATTAAGTCTCGAGAATGTCATAAAAGTAGCGAAACAACACTTATTAAATGGACCATTATTACCCCTTTTGTGTCAGAATCACCAGATTCTTCATCGCTAAAGAAATAAAAAGGGCTCTTTCTCTTCCAATATGTGTTTTCCCAAACCTCCTAATATTTCAACATACCATGTGTTTCAAAAAAATTAATTAATGGTATAAAGGTATACAACTTTAGCCACAAACACATAACAACTTTAGTATACCTTGTTGGAAATGATTTTGAATTTGGACCTAGGGATTTTTGCCTTTGAACCTGTAAAAGCATAAACTTGAATAAATTAAAAATTCACATAGCTTTACATTCAACAATAAATTCACACAATTAGAATCGGTAACAACCCCAAACATCACCATTTATAGATCAAAAGCCTGTTACTAATTATTGTACAATGAATCATCAACTGATATGTGAAAACATTAAAAAACATACCTTTGTTGTTATTTGGATTCATTGTTTGCGTGTTTGTGTTTGCCATAAGAATGTGTGTTTTGATTAGGGTTTATTGATTATTGTGTGTGTTTACAATTGATCCGGTAAAGGGATTAATTGCCGGATGACTATTGAAGTGGTGGTTTGGTTTCACTATGACGTGTCAAGAGGTGTAAAAAAATATTAATAACATTAATAATAATAATAATAATTAAAAAAAAAAAAAAAAAAAAAAAAAAAAAAAAAAAACTAATGGTGTTGACATGGCGGTGAAAACCGGCTATAGCCGGTAACTAGGGATGGCAACGGTTCGGGTTCGTGGCGGGTTTTAGTGTACCCGTACCCGAACCCGTTTATAATATACCCGTACCCGCCACATATCCCACTGGATACCCGATTAATATTATCCATCGATTTTTCGTGTTTCCCCGCGGGTATCGGTTATCCGTAATTAAAAGTTAAAGAAAATGAATATCGTATCAAACCATTTAACGCAACGTACTCGGCACGATATTCACCAAAAAAATCAAATCCGCAAGAAGTTTCAAAAGTTAATCATTCTCATTTTAAAAAATAATCTCGTTTTAGCCTATTAAAAGGGTTTGGTATCATCATTCGTGTAACGGTAGAGAACACGGACTCACGAGTACTCACTCCAAAAAAATAAATAACCGAATAGTCGAGAAGAGTATTGACAATAACTCGAGTCGAGAAGAGATGACGAAAACAAGTCAAAGAGATAACTAACAACAAACATATCAAATAAGATGAGTCGATTGGTAATCTTCGATATTTTTCCCATAATCCCGTTTATTAGTACACTAACATATTTGGATTTATTGGACTATTCATTTGGTTATTGTTTGAGTTACGGATTGGTTTAGCGTTTAGGGTTTAGAGTTTAGGGTTTAGGCTTTAGGGTTTATATAAATACTCGTTATATTATAAATTACTCGGGAAATTGATTTTCAATAAAGTCTTTTGACTTGGAAACGTTCCATAAACGAAAGGGTCATGGCGAAATTTGGTTATTTCCAAAGATTAATTTTGTCGTAAGTCCAAACTTGTTTTAAATCATAAAACGAGTATACCTTGTACTAATAAACGGGATTATGGGAAAATACCGACGATTACCAATCGACTCATCTTAATCTTTTAAAGATCCTTTGTAAGATCCGGATCGTTTTTGCTTTGCAGTATCGTAAAATCGTAAGATCCTAAGATCAGGATCGGGATCCTGACAACCATGGTCTCACGTACACTTCTAATTTCCTTACTTCGTTATTAACCACATTTAATAACAAATATCTCTACAACTTTTAATTGAACAATTGGTTTTATTTCTTTCTTTTATTTTTGTCCAAGTCGAGTCAATATCAAGTCGCACCAAATGAGTTACTATTTCCTTTCGAGTCATGGTCAAACATTTATTCCCTCGGGTCAATAATAATGAACCCGGTCCCAAATCATCCCAAACATCACAAACAACTAGTTGGAAATATTGAGTTTTGAAGTTTATTATTCACAAAGAATGAGATACAACCAGTTGTTGCATCAACTCATTGTACATGGAAAGTCAATACTTGGTAAAAGGAAATTGGAGACTTTTTAGTACAACTTCAATTCACAGTTTACTTTTGGCGGGCGCCTTTGGTCCCTTTTCCCGCCTAAAGTCTTGGGAACCATTCATCTACCTCTCCAGCCTATTTATACCTATCGATTGTATACCAAAGAACACACACAAACACATATATCCCTTTCAATTCAAAGAAAACTTCAACAATGGCAGCAAATAATGGTAACTTTCAAAATGATACTGAAGAGTACGAGTGGGTGTTAAACAACAATTTTTTGTTTGACGCAGTGTTTAATCATTTCGGGTATGAACCCGTTGCATAATATGGGTCGTATAGGCAGGCAAACATGTGGATGAGGAGTACAATTTTGAACTGGCTGCATGCGCAAGACTTTTACTGGGATGAGGTTTGGGGAGAAGAAGAAGAGGATGATGAAGTTGAAGAGGAGGAGGAAGGTGAAGAGGAGGAGGTGGCTCAAAGTGATGTGGTGTAGCAAAATGAAGAGGATCAGCAGCAAAATGTGGTGGAGCAGCTAAATGTGGTGGTGCCTCAAAACCAGGGGGAGCAGCAAGATGGATTTCAAGACCCTTATAATCTAGAAAAGAGGATTAGCGATCTTGAAATTTTGTTTAAACGACTCAAGGAAAGGAAGCAATTGATGGGAAGCAGGGTAGAGAGCTCTGGTTCTAACAAGTTGGGGTGAAATGGAGTGAAGCAGTTTAGGATGATGGTGTTTTTTTGTTTTTAGTATGTTTAGTATTTAGGTTGGATAATTAGATGTATATATGGTTGTAGCTTTTAAAAAATATCAATGAAATATTTGATGTTTAATTAATTGTTTATGGTTTCTTGGATAATACAGTCTTTTTAGAAGACTATTAACACTTAAACAGTAAACTGTGTTGTAACGCAAGAACAACAATATCACCAAAACTGATTAAGTGTCTTCCTTTACACTTAATCACCTCCAAATGTATGAGTGCAATATTGTTTTATAAGAAAATTGAGTTCATTCTGCTGAGAAAAAGTTTTTGCACAAAGTTTGTACTGCCAGGAAAATGTTTGTACTGCTAGCGTAAAACTTTGTATTGCTGGGTAGCCGTTAGTACTATCTGGGCTTTAACCGTGGTTTATTTCAAACCGTTGGGGTAATGTTTGTCACTTACTTCGCTTTAGGGTTTCATAAATTGGATAACTCTCTTTCTTTATATAATTTATACCATTTCTTCAAACTTAAGAAACAATTAATTGAAGTCGGTCCAATCATAACCCAGCACTCTAATCAAGCATTTAATAAATTTTCATGGCAAATTTAGAGTTTTGTGATACACATAACCAGGTTGCATTCTTGGAGAAACCAGAAGGGAGTCAAGACTTCCACCAGATAGTAGATTTTCTAAACACTACCCACATTAGGTATGCTCTTACAGTCAATCCTACTATCTATGTCTCTCAAATCAAACAGTTTTGGCAGACTGTTACTACCAATACATTTGAGAATGGAGATAAAGAGTTAATTGCAACAGTTGATGGAAAAACAATAACTATTACTGAGGCATCTGTTAGGAGGCATCTCCATTTAGCAGATGAAAATTATATTAGTTCTTTGCCTAATACTGAAATTTTTCATCACCTTTCCAGAATGGGGTATGACAAATCTTCTCAAATTCTGACTTTTCAAAAAGGATGTTTTGCCCCACAATGGAGATTCTTCATACATACCATCCTTCATTGTTTAAGTCCAAAGAAAACCTCATGGGAGCAATTCAGTAGCAATATTGCAACTGCTCTCATTTGTTTAGCAACAAACAGGACTTATAACTTTTCAAAATTAATTTGTGATGGTGTGGTGAAAAATGTGGATAAAAAATACAAGTTTTTAATGTATCCAAGGTTTATACAAACGGTTTTGCATATTCGGAAAAGTTTGCTTCTATCTCATAAATTTTTTTATCCAACTCCTTTCCTTACTCAAAAACTATTCAGTAACATGAGCATGGCTTCTAGGGGGTTTAATGGGATAGTAGTTCCACTTTTTGAAACAATGTTGGTTCAAAATCAAAAAATTCAGGGTGAAGGATCAACAAGCCCAGTTGAGTCCCATCACACACCCACAGGTTCATCTGGTTCTCAATCAGCCTTACAACCAACTTCATCACCATATAAGAGTTCATCCATAGAGGAATATGTTGTTCCTCAACCAAATATGGGGGAAATGCCCCATGATTCACCTCCCCCATGAGGTAACACACCTGGAAGTGATGAGGGCAGAGTGTCACTAAAGGAATTGATGGATATTTGTACCAAATTGACTCAAAGGGTGACTGGCTTGGAGAAAGAACTCAAGGAGACAAAGAAAGAACTCAAGGAGACAAAGCAAGAACTCAAGGAGACAAAGCAGTTGTATAGTACTGCTTACAAGAAGCTCATTCTAAAAGTGAAGAAATTATAGTCTAAAGTCAAGTCACTTAAAGCAAAGAGAAAGGCAAATATTGTGGAGTCTACAAGCTCAGATGATGATGATTCAGATGATAACATGGATGATTCTTCCAAACAGGGGAGGAAGACAGCTGATATTGATCAAGACCCCAATATTTCTTTGGTTGAAGAGAATGTTGAGTTTCAGGGGAGGCAAGATATGGGTGAAGAAAATTTGGATGCTGAAAATATTGGTACTGCTCATCAACAAGTTATGGATGTGTATGATAGAAGGCAAAGGGCAGATAAAGGAAAGGGCATTATGATTGAAGAAGAGCCACCAAAGAAGGACAAGAAGAGTGTTGTTGCTTAGATTAGTTTTGATGAAGAGGTAGCTAGTAAAGCACAGGAAGATGAAAGATCACAATTTGAGATTGCAGATTTCCTTGATCAAAGAAGACTTGCAAATCAAGCAACTGAAGTAATGTTTAATGACGCTCAAGAAGTTCAGTCTATGATTGATGCTGATGATGTTTTAAAGGAAAGGGTTGGTGCACTCAGAGCAGATGAAGTGTTGTCCATTGATGAGAAGTCAAGACAACTTGTTGAACTAATAAATTCCAGAAGAAAGTCTGCTGTAGAACAAAAAGCCAAAGAAAAGAGGAGTAAACCACCTAGTCAAGCTGAGCAAAGAAACACCATGTGTGTTTACATGATGAACATGGCTGGATACAAAAAGAAGCATTTCCAAGGTAAAAGTTTTGATGAGATCAAGAGTGAGTTTGAAAGGTGATGCGTGGGTTTTGCAACCTTACAATAGGTTTTACCTCTCGAGGGATCTCAAGAGGCTTACAACCCCACCAGGCAGTGTACCTGACCGATGTAGTATAGTGTAGTGGTAAGTACGGGGGATTGATCGTTCTCCACAGGGAATAGTGTTCGTTAGGCGTGAAAGACTACTCTAATTAGGTCTAAGGGTTGAGGAAGATTCTTTTTATGTTTTTATAATTTTTATGAAAGCAAGTAAAATCTCGGTTTTGAAAGAGTGGGCGGAATTAGTTGCTAGTCAACTAACCCAAATTACTACGAATGCAAATAAAATAAAATAACAAAAATGAAAATGTGGTGAGAAACTTATGTGTAGAGAAATGTGTTTACTTAGATTTCCTTACTCCCTAACTATCTTTTACCGGTTAATTAGTGTGTATTAGTCGCGTGGATGACGGGTGTATTCCTTAATACCATTCGTGGGGTGGCGTACTTACTTCCCCAACTCTACAAGCTCCTACTTCACTCCTATGTCGAGCCGGCTAGGAAGCTCCTAACATGGGATCACTAGAATTCGCTTGTGCATTAAATACAACCATAAAAACCTTTAGTACGCATTTGGTTCATGTTTCTTAAGACGTTCAAGCAAGTTACCGAATAGGAAGTTAGCCAGTTTTCTTAAGCCTAACATAGATAAACAATCATCCAATACAACTAACAACGCACTAACAACCAATAATCAATAGCTAGGTTTCATTAGATCTAAGCAAACACAAGATAAATTTAGCCTAACATGTTAATCAAAAGACAAGAATAAGATAGAATCAAACAACACATAGACATATTGAATGATTAATTGATAACTTATCTTTCAATGTAACATGGAAGATCTCAAGGCAAAAAGCCTTGAAAAAGAAGCTAAATTCGTCCTAGGGTTTTCTCCCAAAATTCCACACACTAAGCTCTCCCTAATGACAAAAAATTAGAAAACTATATATAGACTTTTGGATCTGACGGCGTCACCTTATGGATTGTGACGCCGTCACCTCGCCGCTTCTAGGGTTCCCGGATGACCTTCTTGACGCCGTCCCTCTTTAGCTCTTCAAAAATCCATTCTAGCTTATCAAGGCTTGACGCCGTCAGCTCGTGAACGTGACGTCGTCCCCTTATGATTTAAGCCGTGACGCCCTTGATCAAGTTAAAGCGTGACGCCGTCAGAATTTACATGCTATTTTCACTGGCTTATCATGAGTAAATTTCACTTCCACTTTTTCTTGCCAAAGCATGACGCCGTCCAGAGTTAATTGTGACGCCGTCAAAGGTAACTTTCAGCCGATTTTTGAGACTTTGTCGTTTTCTTCACTTTTATGCTCCAAAAACGTCCAAAATGCCTCCTTTTCCAAATTTCTCCTCAAAAGTACCTAAAATGACAAAAGGAACGATTTAGGGCGATATTTGATCAAATAAATACGATTTAGGGCTTAAATGACCCCTTAAAAGCGGTACACTTTTCGCCTCATCAAATACCCTTACACTTGAGATTTGCTTGTCCTCAAGCAAATGCGCTTTTATTCTAATCAAAATACAAGTTAGGGGTCATTTAATGCAAACATAAAAGTAATTACAACAAATAATCGTTCCACTTTAATCATAATAAGCACGGAGATTACATACTAGCACCTCACAAGTAGTGTTTAGATACTCACATCTCTCAAGTGTCATCAAAATAAATCTCATAAATGAAAACGGATAATATCTCTCACTACCTGTCATAGCAAATAGATTACCATAGGCTTGGGAAAGGATCGAAAACCTCCTCCACTAGGCGTAAGCACCTAAGATAAACTATCAAAGAGGGCTTTTAAATGGGTTATAACGTTAGTTGTAGGGAAAAGGAAAACACGGTTTTGTTGGATAAGGGATATTTTACTGGTGGCGAGTTAAAGATCTAGATTAATTACATGTACTATACAATGTTGCTAAGCCAAGACTCGACTCGATCTTAAGCTAGAAACAAAATAACAAAATAACAAAAACATAAAAATAAACATAAAATGAAACGGGATGGTAGTCCGTATGTTTTTTCTATTTTTCATTTTCTCATTTTTTTTGTGTTTTTCTTGATTTTTCCATTTTTTTTTTTTTTTTGCATACACTCTTGCCCTACCATCCAAAATAATACATCATAGGGGCATTGCATTCCCCTTACACTTGAATTTTTACATAACTTTACAAATACTAATCTAATGACTCGAATTAAGATAATTGAAAAACTTGGAGTACTTTTAAAACATTTAACACATATGGGGGTAATAAATGATGTTCATCCCCATTACTCCATTACACTAGTACTTTACCCATGAGTCCCAATCGTCCCAAAACAATATGTACAAGGATATGACTCGACTTAGCAACCATGTAATCAATTAGATAATTAACTTGGGTTTAAACAAATGTTGTAACAATAATGCACTAAAAATGAGTGCATACAAGGTAGGCTAAGGCTATTTGGGTGTACATTTTAGTGGGGTGTAAACAAATTCTTCCTTTAAGTAAAATGCTTAAAGGTCGAAACGAAAAGATAGGCTCTGAGGGGTGTACTAGGGGTATCGTGTACTAAAAATGAGTACAACGCAAAGGGGTGTGGGAGAATTACTTGACCAATGTAGCCAATGTAATTATAACAAAAACACAGGTGTAAAACAATGGGTTAATCCTAATGCCTCTTATCATGTAGTAAATCTAACTACACGAATGTAGTCTCACTTGTGGCCTCGGAATGGTCCTAACGCAAGTTCTAGAATCTAAGTGCTACCGGTACACACATCATAGCATAAATGCTTTTCCTACCAATTCTAGGGGCGAACCTCACATATTTGGGGGTGAAAAATTTTTAGTGGTACGGTTTTTTTGTGCTAGTCATATAACTCCTATCCGTGAGACGCTCATTAAGATCAAAGTTTCACTCCTATATGTTGTAAAAAATTTTAAATTTGGCACTAAAATTACCTTAACAAGTATTTATCTCAGTTTTATTACACATCTATTATTAAACAAACAAAAATCAAGCGCAATGGCATTCTCTAAAATCGTACTTTTACCCCCCCCCCCTTACACTTAAGATGAACATTGTCCCCAATGTTCAAATAACAAGATGTAAAAGCAAAAAGTAAAAGAATGAAATCAAATACTCCCCTGATTCGCTCGGTGGATAATGAAATTACACGGTTAAATCTTCCTCCAAAGTAATGTAGAAGCTCCATGACTAATGCATCGCCACAAGCTTGATCCAAAAACATCTCCTTGTCCAAAATAACCTGTTAAACCTGAGAAAACAAACACGAAAACCTGCATAACATCGGCGGGAAAAAATCTATATATAAGGATATAATGCTTGTGGAATGATAATTTTGCAGATTCCTGGAGATTATAAGTTGGAGATTTTAATAAAAACTTTTCTAAAAACAAAACTTTCAAAAATTTCTGAAAATTAAATCTGACGCCGTCAGGTTATGAACCCTGACGCCGTCAGAAATGACCTGACAAAAATTTTCATTTTAAGTTTCCGGAAAATTTCTGGAAAAACCTTTACCTTACTTCCTGGAAATCCTGCAAAACATCATTATGACTCGATACAAGCATTTGACTCAAACTAATTTGTATGTTAATTTATTATTATTACGATTCATGTTAATTTGTGTTCTAATAAACCGATTTAGATTTCCCTTACACTTAACTTTTGCAAAATACCTTTATATGTAGTTAAGACGAAGTTAAAAACAAAATAAAGCATTTTCACAATTTACTTTTGAACATGAATCAATACTAATAAAAATTAAACACACATACGGAAAATAAAATCAAACAAACAAATAAATAAACACACAAAGCAAATAAATAAAATAAAGCTTGGGTTGCCTCCCAAGAAGCGCTTTTCTTTATTAACGAGTCTTGTAGCTAGACTCAAAGTCACGCTACCTAGTATCGCTTATGCTCACGTACCCGAGTGTGAGCCATCTAATTGTTGCCTCATCTTTCTTGTATTCATCATTTAGCTCCAAACATCCATGATAGTATCTTTTATTTTTCTCATGTGGATATTTGAGCCCCTTCCTCTTATCATTCTCACTTAACAAGTCGATAGGCATAATTCTATTGCAAGATTCAATGGGGTAGTTCTTAAACCTAGGATGTGCTCGGGGCATTTGATAGACAAAATCTTCATCCCCATCCGAGAATGTAATTAACCCGTCCACAAGTTTTTCGTCAAGGTTGGTCAACCTTTTGAAGGGTTCTCCAAAAATGACTTGGGTTAATTTGTTATCAATGAATTCTCCTAAGTTCTCCATAACCATAAAATCCACCAAATACACAAAACTTCCAACGAATACGTGTAGTGGCTTAGTCCTAGCAACGATGTTATCACCTTGATATTCTAGCTCATCTACCATGATTTTATTATAATTAGCGCGAGAGATAATGTTCATAGGCAAAGATGAGTTAAGATAAGCATAAAAATCATGATAACCAATCTTACACGGAAATTGCATGTTAAAGAGGCTATCCTTTTCGATCTTAGTCCTAGGGTCAACATACTTAAAGGGATCAATTTCCTCTTTTCCCCATTCCTCGTTAACTACTTCTCCATTACCGATATCCTCATCGGAGTCTGAGTAGTAAAATGGACTAACATAGTCATTCTCATGGTCAGACTCCTCCATCTCAGAATTGTTACCAAAGTGGTGGTCGGGTGAAAGGTTGTTGTTTGCTACTATGGGGGCGGGAACGGGTAGTTGAAAATTTGCACGGCGAAAAACACGAATAACAGGGATCAAATGACCAATGTTACTCATGAGGTAAGTGGAAGGTATCACAAACAAAAGTACAAAGAAATAAGATAGACTAAAGAAAACCTAGAAAAAGAAAATAAAAGTCTCACTAGAAAGGAATCTAGTGAGTAGACCAAATAGAAATAAAAATTCAACCTAAACAATAACTATTCCCCGGCAGCGGCGCCAAAAACTTGATGCGTGGTTTTGCAACCTTACAACAGGTTTTACCTCTCGAGGGATCTCAAGAGGCTTACAACCCCACCAGGCAGTGTACCTGACCGATGTAGTATAGTGTAGTGGTAAGTACGGGGGATTGATCGTTCTCCACAGGGAATAGTGTTCGTTAGGCGTGAAAGACTACTCTAATTAGGTCTAAGGGTTGAGGAAGATTCTTTTTATGTTTTTATAATTTTTATGAAAGCAAGTAAAATCTCGGTTTTGAAAGAGTGGGCGGAATTAGTTGCTAGTCAACTAACCCAAATTACTACGAATGCAAATAAAATAAAATAACAAAAATGAAAATGTGATGAGAAACTTATGTGTAGAGAAATGTGTTTACTTAGATTTCCTTACTCCCTAACTATCTTTTACCGGTTAATTAGTGTGTATTAGTCGCGTGGATGACGGGTGTATTCCTTAATACCATTCGTGGGGTGGCGTACTTACTTCCCCAACTCTACAAGCTCCTACTTCACTCCTATGTCGAGCCGGCTAGGAAGCTCCTAACATGGGATCACTAGAATTCGCTTGTGCATTAAATACAACCATAAAAACCTTTAGTACGCATTTGGTTCATGTTTCTTAAGACGTTCAAGCAAGTTACCGAATAGGAAGTTAGCCAGTTTTCTTAAGCCTAACATAGATAAACAATCATCCAATACAACTAACAACGCACTAACAACCAATAATCAATAGCTAGGTTTCATTAGATCTAAGCAAACACAAGATAAATTTAGCCTAACATGTTAATCAAAAGACAAGAATAAGATAGAATCAAACAACACATAGACATATTGAATGATTAATTGATAACTTATCTTTCAATGTAACATGGAAGATCTCAAGGCAAAAAGCCTTGAAAAAGAAGCTAAATTCGTCCTAGGGTTTTCTCCCAAAATTCCACACACTAAGCTCTCCCTAATGACAAAAAATTAGAAAACTATATATAGACTTTTGGATCTGACGGCGTCACCTTATGGATTGTGACGCCGTCACCTCGCCGCTTCTAGGGTTCCCGGATGACCTTCTTGACGCCGTCCCTCTTTAGCTCTTCAAAAATCCATTCTGGCTTATCAAGGCTTGACGCCGTCAGCTCGTGAACGTGACGCCGTCCCCTTATGATTTAAGCCGTGACGCCCTTGATCAAGTTAAAGCGTGACGCCGTCAGAATTTACATGCTATTTTCACTGGCTTATCATGAGTAAATTTCACGTCCACTTTTTCTTGCCAAAGCATGACGCCGTCCAGAGTTAATTGTGACGCCGTCAAAGGTAACTTTCAGCCGATTTTTGAGACTTTGTCGTTTTCTTCACTTTTATGCTCCAAAAACGTCCAAAATGCCTCCTTTTCCAGATTTCTCCTCAAAAGTACCTAAAATGACAAAAGGAACGATTTAGGGCGATATTTGATCAAATAAATACGATTTAGGGCTTAAATGACCCCTTAAAAGCGGTACACTTTTCGCCTCATCAAAAGGGTTTACAGAACAGTGAACACATTTATTCCCATGGGAACAGAAGAACCAACTAGAGAGACAAAGATATATGGTCTAATATTGGAGTCTGAATCTTCAAAGAAACGGAAGATTGGTGAAGAAGAAGTACCTACAGCAGAGGAACAAGAAACAGTAGAGGAACTAACTGATGAAAGGCTCAAGCAGCATATGATTGTTATAATCCCAGAAGCATTGAATATTCATAATCCTATTCAAGCTAAACATCCAATTATTGATTTGGAGATACACAAAGATACATTTGGGAAAGCTTGGAAGATAATCAGGGTAGGAGGACACTCAGAATTTTATAAGTATTTTTATGATATACTGAAGATTTTTGATAGAGAAGACTTGGACAACCTATGGAGTCTGGTTCAAGAAAGGTTCAAATCTACAGCTCGTATAGAAGACAAAGAGAAGGAGCTATGGATGGAATTGAAGAGGTTGTATAAACCTGATTCAAAAGATATCTTATGGCATTTTCGAGCTCATGAGTTGAGTACAAAATGGAGACTGTATGATACATGTGGTGTTCACTATGTATCTACAAAGAATGGAGTGGATGTCTACATGCTGATAGAAAAAGATTATCCATTAAGTGCAGCTAGCTTATTTGTTATGTTAGATACTAAGCTCACAGTTACTGATGAAGACTTAGTAATGGCAAGAGAGTTACTGAGAAAGATCTTCAGACAAGCAAAAAGGAAATAATGTTATTACTGCTAGTGTAAATATTAGTACCACCAGGTTTAACTTTGTACTAACAGGTTTAACTTTGTATAGAAGATATTTGGATTTTGTAACAATTTTCTTTAATAAAACAGATAGTCTATAGGAGGAATACAAAAGATGGTATAATCGAAAAAGACCCAAGGGCGGAGATGGTTGAGTTGATGGTGTTGTGAAGGGGAGGTCACATGTTCGATACCTATGGCTTCTTTTTTGGTATTTCCCTCCCCAAAATTTTTAAAAAGCCCCCATTTTTTTTCAGCAAATTTCAAAATTAAAGCCCCCCATATTTTTTAAAAATCCCCCCATATATATTTTTTTCAAAAAATTTCAAAATTAAAGCCCCCCATATTTTTTTCAGCAAATTTCAAATTTCGCACATTTTTTACCAATCACAGCCACCAGACACCAATCACAGCCACCAGTCACCATTCACCAGTCACATCACAGCCACCAGTCACCATTCACCAGTCACGTCACAGCCACCACTCACCATCCACTACTCGCCGGTCCGGCTATCAACAACGGAGGGAGGTTCATTTAGATCTAAATTAGGTACTTTTTTTAATTATACATAAATGATTTGATGCTTATATTGGTTTAATTTGTGACTTGTAGGATATATAGTTTTTTCAAGTTGTATTTTGGGTTTAACATGAATGAAAAATAGCATCTTCAACTTGAAAACCAACTGTTATTACATAACAAAATTCTACATACATAGATGCATTGTTGATTGCATAGTTGATTACATACCAGAAGAAAACATAGTACTTGTTACAGTAGCATCATAACATCAAGACATACATAGCTAGCTAATGGTCCTTTTCCCTCTACCCTTAGTGAGTTCAATTGGGCCTTTTCCCTTTCTCTTCTTTGCTTGTATTTCTTCCCAAGTTTCCTGATTTGGTAGGCCTAGAACTTGTTCCCTTTTTCGTAGGATTGACAGATTGTGAACTGGAGGAGGTTTTTTGGAGATTGTGGCTTTTTTTTTAGACAGCTTCATCTTTAGATGTTGAATGATAGCTAGAAACCCAGCTATCATTAAAAAAGCTATTGTTAAAGGAACTAAAATCAGAGCTTGAGTCAACAACCTTTCCCTTAGGTGGTATCTTACGAAAGCTACCTGTAGGAGGGTAAGGGAAATTCCAATCAGGTTTAGGACACATTAGTTCTGATGAATCAGAGGATATTTCAATAACATTTGGCTTGGAAGTCATTATGGATGAGGTTTAGTGTTTGACAGGTTTTTGATGGTATAATGTTGTGTATAATGTTGTGTTATGTAATGGCCATTTAAAGTAAAGAGGATCACTTAGTTCAATGTATAAGTAAATGCCATTAAAGGCTTGGTTGGTATGTGCAGGTAACTTCCTGCATTTAGGTATAATAAAAACAGTTTGACTTTGACTTTGAATTTCTTAAGTATATGCATTTTTGGTATGTGCAGGTAAGTTCCTGCATTTTTGGCCTCAACAATAGCATATTTGATTGCATAGAAAGAGCATACATATATAGATTCATATTTTCAGTAAATAGAAGTTTCCTCATGGGAGCAATTCAGTAGCATATTTCCTCTGCAAAACATTGAAGTGGTGTTTGCAACTAGGCAGTGCTTATCCCAAACACCCCTTTATGCAGTCAAAGCTAGCGATACTTCTAGCCAGCCATTAACAAGACCTTATTAAGCACTAGTCTTCTCCTGAATATTCAAATTAACATTCCATTGTGTTGCAATTCTTCTAGTAAACCTTATTAAACACTTGACATTGTAACTTCTTAATCAGTGAAATTATACATATTAAATTTGTGGTACGAAAAAACTTACAAATCAAAAGGCAGTTAGAAAATAATATTGACATTAACATAGATCCATTAATATTTAACATCAGACATCTATCGTTACCATTCGATTTACTTCCCAAAAGACATCATAAAAAGCACCCATCTTAAACATCAGAAAAACTACCAACAACATCAACCATGAAACCACAAAACACAAAAGACAGAAACATAGACAACTAGCATATCAACCACATCAGTAGTCCATTGATCCAAGCTTCGTGATAAAGTTGCACAAATCACCTAGACGCTTATGCTTTTGGGCAATATCAACAAGCAACCTATCAGATGCCATCATGTTATCCCTATTGTTTATCAGCATTCTTTTCTCAGAAACCTTGTCCCTCAAATCATGAACTTCCTTTGAAGTAGCTTCAACCTGTCGCTCATAGTAAACTAGCATCATGTCTTTCACAAGCTTTGAGATTGCAACTGTTGCCAATTCAGAACAAATCACTAGTTTAGTTTCCATGATTTTGATAACAAAAACTTTTGAGATTTTTTGTAATTTTTAAATTTTATTTTGGTTTGTTAAGAAGAGATGAAAATTATGAGAGAGGTATGTTGCTTTATATACAACAACAATCAAGAAACACCTAGAGGAAGGAAGATGTATCGAGCCCAGCAATGTGAATAGTGTGTAATGATGAAATAGCCTTCTCCATTTACTTGCAAGTTGGAAGTAAATACAAAAACCATTAATACTAAGCAGAGTATTATTTTAATTTTCAATTTGCAATAAAAACGATTAATACTATATTTTACTAAAGTATATTTGTAATATTTTCAAAATAAACATTTTATCCCACATTAGAGTTGGGCCCACAAACGTATCAAACATTTACAATTTTATATTGGTTTAATTTGTGACTTGTACTACCAGTACTAACTTTATACTAGCAGTACTAACTTTCACTAGCAGTAGTACCTTTTGTACTAGTAGTTGTAAATACTTGGTTTACTTATGCACAAATGATTTAATGCTTATATTGGTTTAATTTGTGACTTGTAGGATATATACGTTACCAGTTGACCTCAACAATAGCATGGACAAGTCTTGGATGAGAACTAGTAGGACCAAGAAACAATATATTGCTGGAGTAGAAGCGTTTATTAAGTATGCAGAACACAACTTGCAGAAGATGAGGAACATCGACCCAAGAGGTAATAAACAACAGCTTAAGATGCCATGTCCGTGTATCTCATGTTTAAACCGCATAGACCAGAAAGTGGAGGATGTGCAGTTCCATTTATTCCGCCACAGGATTAATCAAAGCTACACAAAATGGGATAAACATGGAGAAAATGATGAGCAAGCAACAACTGCCCAAATACCTGTTAATGCTACAACAGAGGAGTTTGTTGATGACACGGATTTCGACATGGATTTTGGTCCAGAAATTCCAACAGATGGCCCAGCAACAGTAAACATGGTTAATGCTACAAAAGAATGTTTTGATGAGGATAACCTTGCCAAGTTTCAACAACTATTATTAGATGCGGAGAAGCCACTTTACGAAGGATGTCCTGACTTCACAAAGTTGTCCGCAATAGTTAAATTACTCAACTTGAAGGGTAAGTATGGAGCTTCTAATAAGTTCTTTACTGAATTATTAGGATTGTTGAAAAAGATGCTACCTGCTGGTAACGAATGGTTGAAAAAACTTATCAGGCCAAAAAAATAGTGAGAATGATGGGATCAGGATACAAAAAGATACATGTATGTAGCAACAACTGCATTCTATACTGGAAGGTTAACAAGGAGTTGACTGTTTGTCCAACTTGTGGGACATCAAGATGGAAGGTGGATAGTAAGACACATAAAGTGTACAAAAACATTCCGGCAAAGGTAATGTGGCACTTTCCAATTATACCAAGACTGCAACGCCTCTTTAAGTTAGAGAGTATTTCAGAAGATCTAACATGGCACGCAACAAGGAGGATAACATATGGTGTTTTACGTCACCCCGCAGATTCACAGGCATGGCGTACCATAGATGAAAAATTCCCCGAAATTGCTAAAGATCCGAGAAATCTACGGCTAGGAATATCGGCTGATGGGGTTGACGTCAACTCAGGAAATAGGCATCACAGTGTATGGCCAGTTTTATCTGTCATATACAACCTTCCTCCATGGTTGTGTATGAAAAGAAAGTTTATCATGCTTTCGGTATTAATATCGGGATACCCGAGAAATGATATCGATGTATTTTTAGAACCGTTGGTTGATGATCTGTATACCTTATTCGAGGAAGGGGTTGATACATATGATGCTTACAAAAAAGAAAACTTTAATCTGCGTGCCGTTGTGTTTTGGACGATAAATGATTACCCTGCACTTGGTACATTATGTGGCTGCCCATACAGTGGATTCAAAGGTTGTGTAGTATGTGGGAAAGATACACACTGTGTTAGACTTTCCGCCTCATCCAAGCAAAGTTATGCTGGACACAAACGATATCTACCATACAACCATCAGTTCAGAACGTAAAGGCAGGCGTTTAATGGACAACAAGAACCACATCATGCTCCAAATCCATTGACCGGGAAACAAATTTACAACGAGGTACAACATATTGAAAATAAGTGGGGAAAAGGAAAAACCTCGAAAAACTAAGATACCAGAGGCAGAGGTGGGAAGATTAAAAAGCAGAAAAGGAAAAAAACAAAAGAAGAGGGTAGTTCAAGCCAAGCAAATAAAGCATATTGGAAGAAATTCAACATTTGGTATCGAAAGCTAAGGTATTGGAGGCATCATTTTGTTCCGCATTGTATTAACTTCATGCATGTAAAAAAGAATGTTGGTGAGAGTCTACTCTGAACTTTGCTGAATGTTCCTAGAAAGACAAAAGATGGAATGAACGCTCGACTGGATCTGGAAGAGTTGGGGATAAAAGAAGAGTTGTTTGCTAGGCGAGAAGCAGATAAAACAACACTACCTCCAGCAGGTTACACATTAACGAATGCTGAAAAAGACATATTTTGTGAAACATTAAGCAACATCAGGGTACCACAACGCTATTGTTCAAATTTCTCTAGTTTGGTCAGCCTAAATGATAGGAAGCTCATTGGCCTTAAATCGAATGACTATCACATGCTAATGCAAGAGTTTTTGCCCATTGCTATACATTCAGTCATGCACCAGCCCACACGATATGCTATTATCAGGTTTTGCTTTTTCTTTAAATCTATATGTAGGAAAGAAATCAGCTTGCAAGAACTAGATAAGATTCAAGAAGAACTTGTTGTGACACTGTGCCTACTCGAGAAGTTCTTTCCTCCATCATTTTTTGATATTATGATACACTTGACTGTGCACCTAACTAGGGAGGTAAAATTATGTGATCCCATATGCTTTTGGTGGATGTATCCCTTCGAAAGATGTATGAAGGTTATTAAAGGACATGTGCGAAACAGAAATAGACCAGTGGGATGCATTGGTGAGGAGACTATCACGGAAGAAACAATAGAGTTTTTTAGCGAATATCATAAAACCATGAAAACTATTGGTATCCCAGCTGATAAACATGTAACCAATGAAGATGAGGACGGAAAGCCATTGTCGGCCGGAAAATCAAGTGAAGTTTCCGGAGAATCCTTTCAGAAAGCACATTTGTATGTAATACAAAATACAGATGAAATTCAACCGTATATCGAGTAAGTATTACTAACACATATGTCGATTTCATTGCTTAAAATGTTTTATCAAATATAATAATCAAAGACATTTATTTATTTCAGGCAACACAAGGAAGTTTTGGAAAGAAAAAACCCGGGTAAAAAAATGGCATTGCTGGAGAAAGAGCACAGTAAATCTTTTGCTAAGTGGTTACGCGAAGAGGTAATTACTCGTATGTTGTTTATAATTGTTTGTTTGTTGCTATCATCATAATTGTCCCTCCTGTATATGACATTAGATAGAGGTCCACCAGCACACCATTTCATTATCCCAAACACTCCTATTCTTTAATTGTTTGTTTGTTGTTCCTGCAATTTAAAGGTAATATATACTTGTAATGAAATTCAGGTTCAGAGAGAGATAGCGATATCCAATGATAGTGTATCAGAAACTGTGAGGTGGATATCATTTAGACCACAAAAAAAAGCATTTTATTATGGGGTTTTACAAGAGATATGGGTACTAGATTACCGTTTCAGGCAAATTCCCTCTTTTCAAATGTGATTGGGTTAATCGCAAAACTCATGGGGTCAAACGCGATACTCTTGGTTATACGTTGGTAGACCTGAATACTTTAGGCCACAAGGATGATCCGTTCATATTAGCGTCACAAGCAACACAAGTGTTTTATGTGAAAGACCAGGTACAAAAAAATTTGTCCATTGTCTTTAAAACACCTACCAAGAATTACAAAGATACATATGACGAAGTCGATGAGGAGTTTAGTACAGTCATTCACGAGCACAATGAAAACATATTGCCACGTGTACATAAAGAAGACTTGGGCAAGGAATCACGAAGTGACTACTATCGAACCGACTGTGAAGGTATTGTTATACGAAAATCCAAGTGAATCATGTCATGCTGCAAGTTAAGACTGCTTGTGTAACAATTAAGACTGCTGGTTGAAGTTAAGACTGCTGCTCAAGGCTAAGTGCAAGGTCACTGCATGTATTGTTAAGTTAGTACTGTTAGATGATTAGCAGTTTTAGTATTAAATAGTTGTTTCTGTAATTTAGCCTGTTGTAATGGATTTTGACTCAAAAAAGTCAAGATTTTCAATGGCAATGAAAATTTTTGAGGTTTTCACTGTTATATATCCACTTGTAGTCAAGCTTTATTGTATTTGCAATTTCCATTTATCATGTATATGCACTTGCAGGCACTTTAGTAACATGTTACTTCATTATAAAGATGAAAATTGACTTTAGAAAGTCAAGTAACCTGGTTCCTAGGGGCAAGTAACATACATACATACTACAGCATTAAACTAGATAGACTATAAAATCCCAGCATTGTAATGGGGCAAATGAAGAGTCATGACTAATAGTCTGAACTCAATTCAGTGAATACCAAATTAGACTCAAACTAGATAGACTATAAAATCCCATATCTAACCCCTCATAATTACATAAGTTATCAGAAATGTGTGACCATATGTATCGAATTGTGACTACACTTAAATAATGTGTGACCAAATATGACTCTATGATTTAGACACCTAATTAAATAAATACTTCATGTGATGACCATATGTAACATCTTTAATTTAGTCACACAAACACTCAATGTGACTAATATCAAGGTTAATGGTAACTGAGTTCACATTTTGCTATACATAATAGTCACATGAATATTTCACAATGTGACTATTTTGAATGTATTGGTCACATATAATACCCTTATATTGTGGCCATAAACATAATTTAGATGCACATTTGTGGTATGGTGTGACTATTGTATAGCCTATAGTCACATGATTGTGCTACAATTAAATGTAACCATACACAGTAGGAATTGGCAGGCAAACACACACTTAACTTTAGACACACATATTAACTTACGTGACCATTTGTATCGAATTTTGGTCACACTTAATCATGTATGCCTATGGTTTAGTGTGACCATATATGACATTTGGTCACACTATTCAAGTGTGTGACATATATTTGTCACTTTGAAATTCATATCGTGACTAATGCTTCAAACTTACTTTTCATTTGTCTCAAATTTCAAATTCATATGTGGCTAAATTTTCAACAAAAACTAGCGGTCACCTTTAAATAATGTGTGACAAACTTGAGTATATGATTTAGCCACATACACAATTACTTCATGTGACCGTATATGGATTTTGGTCACACTTTTCAATTGCGTGACATATATTTGTCACATATGTATATATATAGTGTGACTAATGTTTCAACCTTATTTGTATCCGTCATACGTCCCAAATTATAAGTGACTAAAAAATCAATTTTTTTACTAGATATGTATAGTCACGAAAATATTCAAATGTGTGGCTGTAGCCTCAGATTTAATTCCGAAATGGTCACACAAGTCGGATCAAGTGTGGCTGTTTATTTTATTCTGGTACATTTAGTCACACAAATAAGTTATTGTGTGGCCGTTCAAAATACCACATGTGTAACCGTAGGCCAAATCTGTACTAGTGGGTGCAGTTGTTGTGCTCAGAATCCATTTCTGTAAGCTCATCTAAATTAGCATGAATAGTCTCCTGAATTTCTCTTGTTCGACGATTCCAGATTCAAAAACCCTTGGAGTTTTCACAATATCCAATGAAGATGCCAGTGTCAGCCTTTGCGTTGAGTTTTCCAAAATCATCACGATCATTATTTGGATAGCAAAGAGCACCAAATACATAAAAGTGGTTAATCTTTGGTTTGCGGTTGTGAACAATTTCATAAGGAGTTTTGTGATGCCGTTTGGTGATCATACAACGGTTTTGGGTATAACCAACAGTTGATACAGCTTCTGCTCATAAGTAATCTGGTAATTGAGCATTGATTAGCATCATTCTTGCAGCTTCCACTAACGTCCTGTTGCATCTTTCGACAACCCCATTCTGTTTTGGACTTCTTGCAATGGATGTTTGATGTTCAATTCCCACTTTCTCAAAATAAGATCGAAGAGTCTGATTCTTGAATTCAGTTCCATTGTCTGATCTAACTTTTCTGACCATATTACGAAGTTGAACTTGAATTTTTGTGAGAAAGGTGATGATCATTGAAGGAACTTGATCTTTGCTTCCGAGAAAATAGACCCAAGTCCATCTGGAGTAGTCATCGACAATTACTAGAATGCAGCGTTTACCGTTTATTGTTTGAACATGCATAGGGCCACACAAATCCATATGAAGTAGTTGACGAACGTGATCTGTATTGTGTTATGTTTTTGAAGGGAAATGTACACGAGTACTTTTTCCTTGTTCACAAGCTGGACATAAGTGAACTTTTGAATATCGAAACCATGGAAGACCATCGACTAGTTTGTGACGTGCGAGTTCATTCATGGTTTTGAAATTCAGATTAGACAGTCGTTTGTGCCATAACCATGATTTTGTCGAATGTGCTTTGGAGAGCAGACATATAGGAGAAGAAGCAATCATATAAGACACTGAGATGGTATAAAGACTAGTTCCTGTTGGGTCCATTAAGTACCCAAGCGTCCTTAAACAAGAATTTGAATACAAATTATCCTAAGTGTCATATATCCTTGAACACTCTCAGGTCACTAAGTGAACAGTCACTCAGTGATTTATCTTCATGATGACTAGGACGAGTCTAAGAAGAAGGATTCTCCATTCAGTGAGGCGGAACTCCCTGAATGGCACCTAAGCCAAAGAAGAAGATAATGGGTTCAGTGAGTGATGACAATAACTCACTGAACCCCAGTCTCCTAAAAAACTATGAAGAATGAAGACTGAAGACTGAAGACCAAAGACTGAAGAACTTGAAGACTGAAAGAAAGGTGGGACAAGGCGAGAAAGGTTTGAAGAGATAAGGAGAAGTCCTTATCAGGCTGAAGTCAAACTTTCCCTGAAAGGCTTCATAACAAGAACAGTGTCATCACTGTTACTCTGTAAGCACTATTGTCCTATACCCAAAATAGGTTCTTGTAACAGTGAAAAAATACATCAGTATTTTGTCCTGATTAGCTTAGGTCATCTTTTTTCTTTTAATTAACGGTTGCTCTTTTTACTTGTCTATAAATAGAATCATAAGGTAGTAAAGGTGGACAAGTTTGTGCAATTAATGCTTAGACATTCACAAACTACTTTTACTCCTCCAAAGAGCAACCTAGTCCCTAAGATAGCTCAGTGGGTCCTTATAGTTTCCACTTAAGCTTAGCTTAAGTTTAGATAGGAGACATACCATACTTGTCATTTCAATCCCAAGTGTTTTTTCCGCAAACACTTGGGTATAGATTCTTTTGATTAACTTCTAATAAGAATTTAAACGTTTAAAAACTCTTGTCTTTATCATTTACATTTTTACTTATTTGTTTAGTTAATCTATACATTACTAAGTCATGGAACACGGTTAGCTTAACTTTGTAGTTAATTTTAATCGTGTAAGGGGATCAACAGGTGGTATTAGAGCCTCTGGTTTATAAAACTTTTCAAAAACTTAAAGAGTGCTCAAAAGGTTTTTGAAACCAAGATCCTACCATGACTGATAGTAATGTACCCCAGCTAGTTGACAAAAATGGAGGAAGCTATTCCGCTGTCGCTCCCAGACTAGAAGCTGGTAAATTTAACAAGTAGAAAAAGCGTATGCTTTGCTACTTGACTGGTATGGAACCATACTACATCACATGTATCAATGAAGGTCCCTTTATCCCTAAGACAGCTGAAGGGTTACCTAAATCAGAAGCTCAGTGGACAATTGATGAGAGAAGCGTGGTTAACCAAGACCAATGCCTGAAAAGCATCATTATATCATGTCTTCCTGACGATATAATGGAATAAGTCATTAACTGTACAACAACCAAACAAACTTGGCTTGACTTGGTTCACAGCTTTGAGGGTCCCTCAGATACCAAGGAAAACAATATTATGGACCTGAAACTTGAGTATAACACCTTCAGGGCCAAAGACTCTGAAAGTCTCTCTCAGACCTATACAAGATACAAAACCTTGATCAATGAACTATCTAATGATGTTGTAGTCTTGTCTAAGCATGAAATCAATGTTGGCTTTGTCAACACTCTCCCTGAGAAGTGGTTAAACTTCTCTCAGGGTCTTAGGAATGCTAATCACATTCAAAATCTTGAGCTCCCTGAGATCTATGGGAAGTTTGTCTATGAGGACTACTTAATCTCAAGGAGATACCCAGACTCAAAGAAAGCTCTTGAGACCAAAAAGGCCTTGACAACCATACCCTTATCTACTGCCTTTTACTCTAATGGTGTTGTGCAGAATTTTCAAGAGAATTCTGATGATAAGGCTGATGAGAGAACCAGTGAGGAGTACCCTAATGACTTGCACACTGAATTTCAAGATAGGGCACTCCTTGCTAACTCTAAACGTTTTATTAAAAGAAATCAGTCAAAATTTTCTAAAGCAAAAGCAAATGAAACCACTGAATGTTTCAAATGTGGTAAAAAGGGTCATTTTGCAAAAGACTGTTTTTCTTAAACCACCTCAGAACCCTTATATAAATTCTCTGGTAATAGTTCTTCTTCAGGAACTAGCAAGTTTCAACCAAAAATGCTTCAGTCTACTCAACATTTTTAAAACAAAACTGCTCAAAATGATCAAAAAGACTTTGAAGCTAAGTATAGAAAAGCTAAAGCTAAACTTGCTCTCCTTGAGGCCACTCCCTCAGTATCTCAGGCTACTAATACTACTAAACCTGTTCAAACAAAGAACTAGGTACTTATGGCTGAGACCAATGACTGGGATGAAGAAGATGTCTCCTCAGATGATGAAGAAGTAAGAGTCAGTGCACTGATGGCACTTTCAGATAATGACCAGCTGGCTGTTGGAAAAATTCATGCAAGAAATGGAGAGTGGGTTAACATAACCATGAAGAAGGTAAATATTTTACTATCTATGGATGATGATTCTGAATGGCAATCTTACTTGAATTACATAAATGTTGATCTTAAGTTTGTTGAAGAGCAAAGACTTAATTTGTTTTCAAAATACAATAAACTTTTTCTAGAGTTAAATAAGTGTAGAGATGAACTACTTATCTTAAAACAAGCCAAGCTAGAAGCTGTTACACTTCAAATTCAAAACACTAAAATTTTGAAACAAAACCAAGCTCTTCAAATTGAATTCAACAAAGAAAAGGATGTTATTGAAAGCTGGACAACAAAGAATCCTAAAGTCTATGAAACTGTTAGTCTTATTCCTAGTTCTAAAAAGAAAATCATAGGAGAAGACCAACTCACTAAATCCCTCAATGAGAGTCATAGTGAAAAGGCCTTTATACCAGCTGGCAAATCTTTTGAACAAGAAATAGAACCCAAGTCTAGTGACTGGGTTGAAAGAAACAACCCAGACAGTAAGTTACCTAACTTTGAGACTGGGAAAATCTTGCAACCTGAAAGCCAGGCTATCAAAGATATGCTTGGACTCACTGATAAACCCAGTAACACTGAGTCTGTCAATGTGTCTGAATCAGAATCATAAACACCTCTCCCACCACTGAAAGTCCTTCAGGGAGCAGCACCATGCTCAGACCTAACACCTTTAGTTTACTCTCAACATTCGCCAAAAGAGAAGTCAGGATTGGGTAGAACAATCCTGAAGAGACCCACACCAGAAGTCTCAGTTCCGACTGATGACTCAACACCTTCTGTCTCAACTAAAGTGAACACTGAAAGCCCTGATTTAAAATATGATCAGTTGGCTGAGCTTGTCAGGAAGCTGAGTGAAAAGATTGAATCATCTGAAAAACCTCCTCAATCTAGATTAAGGATCTCAAAACAGCTTCCTTAAGCACCTCCAAACCAAAATCTTCATCAAAACCTCAACAAAGATGTGAACTGTGTAACTTTACAAATCATTCCACTGATGACTATTATAGAATCCTCTTTTGCAGGATATTCAAAAAGGAAGATCACAGGACTTCTGATCACTTGTCATACACAGTCTCATCCAATGTTGCAACACACTTTAAAGCACGGGCTTTTCAGTATCCTTCTGATTCAAAACAAAAACAAAGGCAAAAGGCAAAGCCTTTTTCACCTTGTCCATATTGTGGTTTCAATGACCATGATCCTGATGATTGTCCAGTGGATCCTTGCTGTGACATATGTGGAGATTCCTCTCATGACACCTCAGGACATGAAAAGGTCATTCAGGCTAGAAGAGGTACCACCAAGTCCTCTTCTCAGTCTACTGAATCTACATCAACAACCAAATGTAAAGTCTGTGGAAGCACATTCCATACCACCACTGACCATGCATCAATTCTATCTTTCAAAAAGGCAATCAAAGACAAGCCCGCAAAGAAGTGGGTTCACAGGAAAAACTGACATAGTTTACTATTTGTGCAGAGACATGCCATGGAGCCTGTTTGGCATCTAGACATTGGATGTTCAAGGATCATGACTGGTGTGAAGGAATATCTGCACAAATATGTTGAGGAACCAGGACCTAAGGTAGTATTTGCTGACAATTCACCATGTCTAACTGAAGGTTATGGTTCAGTAAACTGTAGTGGAATAGTTTTTACTAGGATAGCTTATGTTAATGGCCTCAAGTACAATCTTATAAGTGTCAGTCAACTATGTGATGCTAAATACATAGTTTAATTTGATGATAAGCAAGGTACCATCTTTAATGCAAATAAAGAAATAGTTCTTATTGCACCAAGAAGACAGGATGTCTATGTATTTGATATGTCTACTCTAACTCAGAATGGAGCTTGGCTTTTTGCTAAAGCCACTGAAACTCTAAACTGGCTTTGGCATAAGAGTCTCTCCCACCAGAATTTCAAAAATATAAACAATCTTGTCAAACAAAACAAGGTCCTTGGCTTACCATCACTTGTGTTTTCAAAGGATAAACCCTGTTCTGCCTGTGAAAAAGGTAAACATCATAGGGCATCCTTTAAAACCAAACAAAACTTCTCCATCAAAAGCTGCCTTCATCTTCTCCATATAGATCTCTTTGGACTTATCAGTCCAATGTCCATTCATCATGAGAAGTATACTATGGTCATAGTGGATGAATACTCAAGATACACTTGGGTTTACTTCCTGATCAAAAAGAGTCAGGCAGCTGAAACAATCATGTCTTTTGTCAGGAACATTGAAAACCAAAATGACATAAAAGTCAAACAAATTAGGACTGACAATAGGACTGAGTTCAAAAACCATGATCTTGAGTGTTTCTGTGATGAGGAAGGAATTTCTCAAAACTTCTCTTCTCCTTACACACCTGAACAAAATGGTGTTGCTGAAAGGAAGAATATAACACTCATTGAGGCTGCAAGGACAATGGTAAATGGATCAATACTATCCAAACATTTTTGGACTGAAGCAGTTAAGACTGCCTGTTATACTCAAAACAGTTCCATCATTGTCAAGAGACATAGCAAAACTCTTTATGAGTTATTCAAAGGAAGAATCCCTGACATCAGCTATTTTCATATCTTTGGGTGCCCTATGTTTATTCATAATCACAAGGATCACTTAGGGAAATTTGATGCAAAAGCTGATGATGGATACTTTCTAGGATACTCTCTTGTCTCTAAAGCCTTCAGGGTGTTCAATGCAAGGAGACAACAAACTGAGGAAACATTTCATGTCACCTTTGATGAGAGTACTGAAGCCATCAGATTCTCAAACACCTCAGTGGAAGAGATAGGAATTGATGACTCATCAAGTTACCCTCCTGATGAATATCATCCTGATAGTAATCCTTCCACTCAATATCAAGCAGATGATGATATATCCTATTACATTATCCCTCATAACCTCCCTTATCCAACCATCACTGAGTTTGTTGAAGCACAAACATGTACTGGTGAAATCAATCAGTCTGAAAAAATTGTTCAGGAACCAATCAATCTCAGTGATCAACTAGGTCAGTCAGGTACTCAAGATCCTGAAGATCTTCAAGTTTCTGCACTTGAACCTACAACACCACCCAATCAAGCCTCTACAAGTCAAAATCAATATCCAAGACCACAGGACAGTTGGACTAGGTCTAAAGATATAGAACTTGTCAACATAATTGGAGAGCCGGCTGAAGGAATGCTTACTAGAAGCATGGCTGCTAAACTTAAGGCAACCTCAGCCAATGAATGTCTATTTGTGGACTTCATCTCCAATATTGAACCTAAGAGTGTCAAAGAAGCACTGAAACATCCTAGTTGGATTCAGGCTATGCATGATGAGCTAGAACAATTTGACAGAAACAAGGTAATGACCTTGGTTAAATGTCCTCAGGATGTTTCCATCATTGGCATGAAATGTGTATTCAAAAACAAAACTGATGAAAATGGCATAGTCATTAAGAACAAGGCCAGACTTGTTTCCAAAGGTTATAATCAACAAGAAGGCATTGACTATGAAGACACATTTGCACCTGTTGCAAGAATGGAAGCCATAAGGATCTTCCCTGCATATGCAACCAACATGAACTTCAAAGTATATCAAATGGATGTAAAAAGTGCCTTTGATCGGTTAAAATCAAGTCATTATTTTTCCTAGGAAACACAAGTGAGGTATGTGTAACCCGGGTCGTTATCCCCGATGAGAGTTGAATGGAATTTGTGCAATCGGGTTTGTGAATCGTGTTTGAGATATAAAAATTTGAGAGATTTTGGATTTGGATTACAACTACGTAAAACAACAAATATGCTAGGAAATAAAAAACAATTACAACTAGAAACAATTAACGTAAATAAATAAAACGTGAATAAAATACACGAATAAAAACGTGAAATAATGAAATACTAAACCTAGGGTACACATGCAATAAAAACTGATTTTATAAAAGAAAAATAAAAACCTACAAAAGTTAGGGGGCAAAAGTGTAAAATTAAAACTTTAAAAATACTAAAAACAAAGACAGGGACTGATTTTGACCTTCCTGAAACTTATTTATAACTAAAAACAGTTTTAAAAGAAAGACAGGGACAAAAGTGGATTAAACTGAAACTTGTGGACTGATTTGTAAAACTTTAAAAATTAAAAACAATTTTTAAACAACAAACTGCCCAGGTTCGAACCTGGGCAACTACACTTTGTTAAAACTATTTTTTTTTTCACTTTTCTCTTAAAAACTAACTAACAACTAGATCAAATAAGCCATATTAACTTAAAGATTACTTCTGCTAACCCGAAATAAGCTCAAGATAGGCCAAAAATCACACAAGTCTGCTGCTATCCTGTGGTGCAGGGCAAAACGAAGTGATTTCAGGGCTGAAACAAACTAACTTAATTCTACCTCTAAAATCCTAGAAAGAAAATTCTTTAAGTAGACAAGCTGGGGGCTAACTCTATCCAGAAACTAAGCTTATTCCAACTTCAAACCAAGCATTAAACAGACCAAATAATAAGCTCAAACATAAACAATAAACTAGCCATACAAAATAAACTCAAACTCTAACCGATAAAAGCACAAACAATAAATGATAATCGATCTAAATCCAATCTCAAACTAAAGCTACACTACTAAACTCACTACTGATTCATAAGCAGCAAAAGGAAATCAATAAACAGACATTACTCAGTTCAACAATAAGCTAAAAAAAACAATATAGGATAAAATCTGACTTATATTAAATAAAGAGTGCGTATTACAACTAAATCAACGGAAGATTACAAATACCTTAAAAATGCTAACATAAACATACTGCTTAACGAAAAATAAAAACATACCTAATTTAAAGCTAAAATTAATCCTGCCTCCAAATGAGACTATCCTACCCTATTTATACTACTAAGAAAAAATAAAATACTCCGGTCCCTCTTCTTGTGTTTCTTCTGTGAGAGAAGGCTGCGTAAATCTTCCACTTGTGCTACTTTGGACACTTTCCCAGCCGTAGGATTAAAAAGAAATGATCTTGGCTCTTGATTTTGGTCTTGGCGCCCAAAACTTCCCTCGGATAGGTGAGGTGGAGGTGAAACCCGTGAGTGGGGAGGTATAAGGGGAAGGGTCTTGGTGTTGGGGAGAAGAGAAGTGGGTAAAATGGTGAAAGTTTTGGGAGTGGAGTGGATAGTGATGGTTTGGCTGCTTATGTGTTCTTGGCGGGATAGGGAAGAAGACAAGAGGAAACGGGATTAGGGATTTTGACTTGTGGCTTTGGGGATTTGACTAACTTCTTTTGAATCCGGTTGTTAGCTAAGGTAGTTTGGGCTTGGGCTTTAGGTGGGTTAAGGGTTTAGATGGGTTATAGTTTTTAGTGGGCTGTGGTTTAGGTTAAGAGTTGGATCCGGTTGTTAGTTTTTATTTAGGATAGATACCAAGGACCATATGTGTAAAGTAGTCAAAAATCAAGGACCAAATCTGCCGAATCTTCAAAGCTAATCCAGGGACCAAAATTGCCAAGCTTATTATTCCAAGGACCAAAAATTTATTTTTTTATTATTTTTTTTATTTTATTAAAGCTTGAGGGACTAGACTTGCCATTTGCAAATTTTATTTGTTTTTCAAACGTTTTCAATCATTTTGCATATGGAATACAAAAACACATCTCAAAGATATTTTTAACATTTTTTTTGATCGTTTTTAAAGTGTTTTTGGTTGTTTTGACTCGAAAATTGGGCGAAAAGATATGTGTAAAATGACACATATCAAATCCCCCACACTGAGCAATTGCTAGTCCCTAGCAATTTTTTTTCAAAAATTTGATGGATGTATCTCTTTACCAGAAGCCATCACCTCTGGAGTAGCCAAATGTTTCAGTTCAAGTAAGAACTATGGTACACTGATAACCATATGATTTTGAGCAAATCACCAGCTACCAACGGATTTGGTTTGTCTTTACCAGAAGCCGTTTGCTTCTGGACTAGCCAACTCTTAGATAAAACCACTTATTATCTTTGGTGAGCTGATGACCAATTATGGTTTTCCAACTGCCTTTACCACAAGCCATAATCTTGCGGGCTAGCCAACTCTTCATCTTTTTAGGATATGGTGAGTCGAATACCATACAATTTTGGGCAAATTGTAAGCCGTAAACGGATTTGATATATCTTTACCAAGAACCGTTTGCTCTTGGATTAGCCAATCCTTTTGTGGGTTAGACATGGTGGACTGATTACCATTTGTTGTGTAAGTGCAAAACACTTACACCAAAAAAAAAAATTTTGGCCAAAAACGGGGGAATTAGATGGTTTATATACGTGATTAAATTCGTGAGAATTCCCCCCACACTAGAGATGAATATTGCCCTCAATATTCAAAGTACCGGCTGTTATGCCGAAACTGAGAACGTAAAAGGGAAATATTACGGGCCATTTATTTTATTTTTGTTTTTGCAAAATTATTTTTTTTTTATTATTTTTTTTTTTTTATTTTTTTTTTTTTTGAAATTTATGTACAACATCGGGGGCATCTCCCCCACACTAAGGTGGTAGAAAGTAGAAAGAAGTCAGAAATATGGGTGAAAACCCATATGGTGTGCTACTGTTTTTGTTAACCGAGTCGCTAGCTTGACTCGACCCCGAATTCATTTGTCCATGGGGAAGCAAGTGGAAACCAATCTCAATCGGACTTTCATTCAAATTGTTTGGATAAACATTTGAACATGAGAAAGTTCCACACCGATGAGATAAAACCCGTGGTATTTCAATAGAAGAAACTATTAAGGGCGATACCGGGGTCAAATATGGTGTCCTCATTCCCGTAGGAGAAAAGGGAAAGAGCAATCACACCATATGTGATGAAGAGAAGCAAGATTTTTATTATTATCATGTAAAACTCTTCATCATCAGAAGCATCATTGGCTTCAACGGGAGGGAGGGTTGGGATACAATCTTCAAGAAGTAAATCTTTGAACACACCTCCCCCCACACTAGAATCATCCTCCAGATCGAAGTAGAAATGATCATATTCAGGAGGAGATATCATATGAGGGAGTTCAACCGAGAACTCCTCATGATATCGATCATTTTTATCAAAATGAAATACATCATACTCGGGAAGAGACATATAAGAATGGGAAGTGGTATTTACACTTCCCGTCTCTACCAAATGATCGATATCAAAACGAAAGGCTTCATAAACCGAGAGTGAATAATCGGAATGAGGAGTGGGATTGCCACTTCTCTCCTCTTGATCATTAAACACAAAACTCTCTAATTCGGGAAAAGCATCCTCGAGCTCGAACTCTGAAGGATAAGACGGCTTTTCCACAACAACATCATCCTTTGGGGGGAGAGCAAACAATGGTTCATCAAAAATCATTTTTTCTAAAATCGGGCCATCTCCCCCCGGATCAACATCGGGCTCAACAATTTGAGCATCAAACAAGAAGACCTCGAACTCTTCTTTAGAAATATCACTTTCCTCAAACGGAGGAGAAGAGTCGGAAATGAGTGATGTGGAAGTAAGAGTGGGATTTTTGGCAATCTCAATACGACAAACCGATTCTGAAGGTGGGGCAAGTGGTGTGCTCTTAGAGCTAGCAGTTTTTACCACTTCCGTTGTATCTTCCGATTCGTGTTCATCGTAATCAAAAATACTCTTAATTTCCGCATTACAACTTTTGAACCATTCACTTGAACCAGGGGTTATGTTCATTGCTTTGAGCTCAGAACGTTTTTGTGCAACACTTTTGACCGTGAATCTTGAAAGTTTTGAATCAATTTTTTCAGATTTTTTATCAATAGTAGCAACGTTGCAATTAGACCCCTGATTAATGTTGAACGTAATCTCTTCATTTTCAACACGAATGGTTAATTCTTCGGCGTACACATCAATAAGAGCACGACTCGTTCTTAGAAAAGCTCTACCCAAAATGAGTGGAACTCGTGGATCGGCATCAAAGTCTACAACAACAAAATCTGTGGGAAATTGGAACTTTCCCACTTTCACAACAACATCCTCGGCTATTCCAAGCGGATAAGTAGTGGTACGATCCGCTAGCTCGAGTGTCATGCACGTGGATGTAAGCTTTGGAAGAGATAGTTTTTTCCATATCGAGAGTGGCATGAGGTTAATACTTGCGCCAAGATCGGCCAAGGCGGAGCATTTCACCATCCCCGAGAAATCACACGGGATTAAGAACTTGCCGGGGTCTCCAAGCTTTTCGGGAAGCTTCTTGAGGATGACCGCCGAGCATTGCTCGTTTAATGGGGTTTTTGCCATGTCGACTAACTTATCCTTGTTGCTTAACAACCCTTTGAGTGTAGTTGCAAACTTTGGCATGAGAACGAGAGCATCAGCAAAGCTTATGTCGAAGTGCATCTCATTGAAGATTTGGAAGAACTTTTCCATTTGTGCATTGTTTTTCTCTTTAAGCTTTTGATCATTAAGCCTTGAAGGATATGGTATTGAAGGCTTTGGATTTGTCTTCGGAACATCGGGTTCCGGAATTGGGGTTGGGATTACCGAAGGTTGGACGTGTGCGGTACTTCGTGAGCTTGTGGAATGCACCTTGTCCGTTGTCTCCTCGGTCTCAATTTCAACTACCTTTGGAGGAAGAGAAGAAGTGGTAGTTGGAATTTTGGGTCCATTATATTGGACACCACTCCTTGTTGTGATCGCCTTCACATCGCCCCTCGGGTTAGCGATCGTGGTGCTAGGAAGAGTTCCTGAGCCCGAGGGTCGATCATTTAAAGACTTTCTGATTTCATTTATTTGAGTGGCCATCAACCGATTGGTTTCATTTTGGGATATCATGAATTGCTTCAATAATTCCTCCGTGGACGTTTGATTTTGGTTTAAAACTTGGTCTTGATTAAAATTTTGTCCACGGTTTTGAACATTTCCCAAATTTTGATTGAAATTTTGACCACGGTTTTGATTTCCTTGAAAACCTTGGTGATTACCTTGGTTTTGAAAACCTTGATTTTGGAAACCTTGGTTTTGGAAATTTTGGTTCACCCGACCTTGGTTTTGGTTAAATTGGGCATTTCGGTTTTGCCCATTTGGATTTTGGGGGTTGAAACCAGGTGGTCCAAGATAATTGTTGGAGCGATAGCTTAGAAGATTACGGTCTCCTTGGGGTTGGTAAGAATTACCTCCCGAATTGTAGGATCCCGAAGCAGCATAAACGCTCTCTTGAGTGTTGCCATTGGTGGCTGGACACTCGAAATATGGGTGTGGACCACCGCATGTTACACAGCTTTGATTCACCACATTTGCTTGTTGAGTTTGGTTTTGAAGATTATTTTGATGTATCCTCAAAACAGCCGTGGATAAATCATCCATTCTTTTTGTGAGTGAAGCTATCTCGGATGAAGAGTCGGTAGTGATAGATTTAGATGACTCACTCCTCTCGGCGGAGGGATCCCAATAATTGTGGTGGGCGGTCATGTTTTCAATTAAATCATAGCACTCTTCGGGTCGCCTTTTCATAAAGGTACCACCGGCCGCAGCATTGATCGTCTCACGATGTCGTAATGTTAAACCATTATAGAATGTGTCTATTATGGTAACAAGCAACATATTATGATTAGGACATCGATCAATAGATAGCTTATAACGTTCCCAAGCTTCGAATAAAGATTCATCGGGAAGCTGGCGAAAGTTGCTTATATCATTCCTCAATTTCGTCACCATTGATGGTGGGAAATATTTTGCCAAGAATTTTGAAGTCATTTCATCGAAACTATGAATTGAATTCTTGGGAAGACGATCAAACCAAGCGGTGGCATGATGCGTCAATGAATAAGGAAAAAGATACAAGCGAAGGGCGTCATCGGTGACACCTTGTTGTTTCATGCTTTGGGTTACCGTGATGAATTTATCGAGATGCTTGTTTGCATCTTCACCCGGTAAACCATGAAATTGGCACGAAGTTTGGACTTGTTGGATCATATGATGTTTAAGTCCAAAATCCGCGGCTTGGATATTGACGGGAGCAATAGGTCCGCCCCGTCCTTGCATGGTCGGTTGGCACAACTCCTCCATCGTTCGGAGATCGGGAGCTGGCCCATTATTACCCGCGTTATTATCAGCAGCCATATTCTCAACGTCTTGAAAATCAAGACGTCGATTTCGGCGAATAATTCTTTCGGGATTAGAAACGGGTGAACAAAGATTGGGTGTGGAAGAACGGGTGCTCATGCACCAATAAAACAACAAAAGTTTAAAAACAAATTTTTGAAAATGAAAATCTTTTTTTTTTTTTTTTTTTTTTTTTTTTTTTTTTAAGGATAGTTACACAATATTTTTATTATTATTTTTTTTTCGTGATCGATTCGTCAATCAAAATTCGTTTCTCACAAAATTACTCGCAGAGTGGCGGAGAAGCAAAGGTGGGCAATAAATGCTCCTTAAAAACCCGCCTCTTTCGGTTCGTCAATTTAATGTCAAACCATCCTTAAACCACTTGATTAGGTTGTAATTTCACGATAATCCGAAAAACAATTAACTCACGATTCGTTTTGTTGTCAATTCGGAATGGTTTACAACACTTCAAAGAAGTGAGGATGTTTATTTTATTTTCTTTTGTTTTTGTAAACACCTTAGACAAAGTGTTTGTTTGGAGGTTTTTTTTTTTTTTTTTTTTTTTTTTTTTTTTTTTTTTTTTTTTTTTTTTAATAGAAAATATGCACAAATATACTATAAACCTTCACAAAGAAATTTTATAAAACACGATTTGACAAACGAGATTTTAAAAATTCGCTACAGCCCTCCCCGGCAGCGGCGCCAAAATTTGATCGGTTAAAATCAAGTCATTATTTTTCCTAGGAAACACAAGTGAGGTATGTGTAACCCGGGTCGTTATCCCCGATGAGAGTTGAATGGAATTTGTGCAATCGGGTTTGTGAATCGTGTTTGAGATATAAAAATTTGAGAGATTTTGGATTTGGATTACAACTACGTAAAACAACAAATATGCTAGGAAATAAAAAACAATTACAACTAGAAACAATTAACGTAAATAAATAAAACGTGAATAAAATACACGAATAAAAACGTGAAATAATGAAATACTAAACCTAGGGTACACATGCAATAAAAACTGATTTTATAAAAGAAAAATAAAAACCTACAAAAGTTAGGGGGCAAAAGTGTAAAATTAAAACTTTAAAAATACTAAAAACAAAGACAGGGACTGATTTTGACCTTCCTGAAACTTATTTATAACTAAAAACAGTTTTAAAAGAAAGACAGGGACAAAAGTGGATTAAACTGAAACTTGTGGACTGATTTGTAAAACTTTAAAAATTAAAAACAATTTTTAAACAACAAACTGCCCAGGTTCGAACCTGGGCAACTACACTTTGTTAAAACTATTTTTTTTTCACTTTTCTCTTAAAAACTAACTAACAACTAGATCAAATAAGCCATATTAACTTAAAGATTACTTCTGCTAACCCGAAATAAGCTCAAGATAGGCCAAAAATCACACAAGTCTGCTGCTATCCTGTGGTGCAGGGCAAAACGAAGTGATTTCAGGGCTGAAACAAACTAACTTAATTCTACCTCTAAAATCCTAGAAAGAAAATTCTTTAAGTAGACAAGCTGGGGGCTAACTCTATCCAGAAACTAAGCTTATTCCAACTTCAAACCAAGCATTAAACAGACCAAATAATAAGCTCAAACATAAACAATAAACTAGCCATACAAAATAAACTCAAACTCTAACCGATAAAAGCACAAACAATAAACGATAATCGATCTAAATCCAATCTCAAACTAAAGCTACACTACTAAACTCACTACTGATTCATAAGCAGCAAAAGGAAATCAATAAACAGACATTACTCAGTTCAACAATAAGCTAAAAAAAACAATATAGGATAAAATCTGACTTATATTAAATAAAGAGTGCGTATTACAACTAAATCAACGGAAGATTACAAATACCTTAAAAATGCTAACATAAACATACTGCTTAACGAAAAATAAAAACATACCTAATTTAAAGCTAAAATTAATCCTGCCTCCAAATGAGACTATCCTACCCTATTTATACTACTAAGAAAAAATAAAATACTCCGGTCCCTCTTCTTGTGTTTCTTCTGTGAGAGAAGGCTGCGTAAATCTTCCACTTGTGCTACTTTGGACACTTTCCCAGCCGTAGGATTAAAAAGAAATGATCTTGGCTCTTGATTTTGGTCTTGGCGCCCAAAACTTCCCTCGGATAGGTGAGGTGGAGGTGAAACCCGTGAGTGGGGAGGTATAAGGGGAAGGGTCTTGGTGTTGGGGAGAAGAGAAGTGGGTAAAATGGTGAAAGTTTTGGGAGTGGAGTGGATAGTGATGGTTTGGCTGCTTATGTGTTCTTGGCGGGATAGGGAAGAAGACAAGAGGAAACGGGATTAGGGATTTTGACTTGTGGCTTTGGGGATTTGACTAACTTCTTTTGAATCCGGTTGTTAGCTAAGGTAGTTTGGGCTTGGGCTTTAGGTGGGTTAAGGGTTTAGATGGGTTATAGTTTTTAGTGGGCTGTGGTTTAGGTTAAGAGTTGGATCCGGTTGTTAGTTTTTATTTAGGATAGATACCAAGGACCATATGTGTAAAGTAGTCAAAAATCAAGGACCAAATCTGCCGAATCTTCAAAGCTAATCCAGGGACCAAAATTGCCAAGCTTATTATTCCAAGGACCAAAAATTTATTTTTTTATTATTTTTTTTATTTTTATTAAAGCTTGAGGGACTAGACTTGCCATTTGCAAATTTTATTTGTTTTTCAAACGTTTTCAATCATTTTGCATATGGAATACAAAAACACATCTCAAAGATATTTTTAACATTTTTTTTGATCGTTTTAAAGTGTTTTTGGTTGTTTTGACTCGAAAATTGGGCGAAAAGATATGTGTAAAACGACACATATCAAATGGATGTAAAAAGTGCCTTCCTCAAGGGATCACCGAAGGAAGAAGTTTATGTTCAACAACCTCCTGGATTTGAAAGCAGTGAGTTTCCTGACTATGTCTGCAAGCTTGACAAAGCCCTTTATGGACTGAAACAAGCTCCTAGGGCATGGTATGAAACTCTTTCAGCCTTTCTCATCCAAAACAAATTTGTCAGAGGCAAGATAGACAACACCCTGTTTATCTATAGGACAAAAGAAGATGTCATTCTTGTTCAAGTGTATGTGGATGACATCATATTTGGCTCACCAAATTACAAACTTTGCAAATATTTTGAAAAACTGATGGCAAAGAAATTTGAAATGAGTATGATAGGAGAACTCACTTACTTCCTTGGACTACAAATCAAGCATACTGATAAGGGAACCTCCATCAGTCAAGAAAAGTACACTAGAAGCCTACTGAAAAAGTATGAGCTCAGTGACTGTGCTTCAGTGAAAACTCCAATGGTTCCCCCACACAAACTAGGTCTTGACCTTGCTGGTAAACCAGTAAATCAAACTCTATTTAGAGGAATGATTGGTTCACTGATGTACCTACTTGCATCAAGGCCTGACATCCAATTCTCAGTCTGTTTATGTGCCAGATATCAGTCTGACCCAAGAGAATCACATCTCACAGCTGTAAAAAGGATCATCAGGTACCTGAAAGGTACTCCAAATCTTGGATTGTACTACCCTAAATGTTCAGGTTTTGATCTCAAAGGGTACTCAGACTCTGACTATGCAGGCTGCAACATGGATAGGAAAAGTACTTCAGGCTCCTGCCAATTCCTTTGTGGTAAACCAGTCTGTTGGAGTACTAAAAAACAACAATCAGTTGCCATGTCCTCAGCTGAGGCTGAATATGGATGAAAAGTCAACTCAGTGACTATGATATCCATTACAAGATGGTACCCATCTTTTGTGACAACATAAGTGCCATTGCTATCTCAAACAATCCTGTTCTTCATCAGAGAACCAAGCATATTGATATCAGATATCATTTCATCAGGGACCATGTCATGAATGGTGACATTGAATTACACTTCATCCCCACTGAATATCAGCTAGCTGATATATTCACCAAACCATTGGATGAACCAACTTTCACAAGACTGAAAGCTGAATTGGGGATGTTGGATATTGAGAATCAGTCTACTAACTAAACCTATCTAACTTAGTGTAAATAATGATAACCATTGGTCCCTGACTCAACAAATCTCTCAGTGAATAAGTATCTTATGTCTCACTGAATAACCTTCCCTAAACACCCTCACACTGAATGAAAAGTCATTCAGGGGCCTCAAGACATCTACAAATGACATTCAATGCTATACTAAATGCTCTAAGTATTTAGTTAGTAAATGTTCGAGGTTGGTAACTGAACACATATTTAATATAGGAATATAAGTTCTTTTACCCTCTAGCATCCACATCTTGGGCCCCCCACATCATCACCACATATCCCACTTGGCATTAAATGCCTCTCCTCACATGTAATATCTTTTGATATTATATGTGGTGATGTCACAGTACAAAATGCACTTTTGTAGAACAACGCAACTGTTCACCTTGACAGTCGCGCAAAACCCGGGAAGTAGATTGGGGGCATTTATTGCGAATATCAAACGGTTACACAAAACAATTTTTAAATTTTTAATGATAATTCGCAATATTGCAATAACCACCCCTCCTCTCCACTTCCCTATAAATACCCACACAAAAATTTACACACACACGCTTCGAAATATTAATCAAACTCTACCTATTTTTCTCAAAACCTGTGTGTATTCTTAATCTCATAAACAGTCTCTCTTTCAAAATCAAGATCTTTCATTTATAATGGCTACTTCTAAGGCTATTACCTACGCTCCAAATGTGGAATTCCAACTGGAAAGCGTAGACATGACCAAAAATAACGTCGTAGGGAACTTTGCCTATCCGGAAAAATTTTCGGCCTATAAGGATATGCTAAAATACCTGCAAAATTGCTTTCTCTCTACGGCATTTACCAAGACACCCTCTGTCATATAGCATGACTACTTGAGGGAGTTCTGGTGTACAGCGGTGGTCACCAACCCTGATGTCACCAAGGACTCCATCATTACCTTCACAGTGAAGAATGGGAGGAAAACCCTCTCCATAGACTACCAAACCTTCATCAAAGCCACAAGCCTTGATTTCACTGAGACCTTTGACCCTCAACCCTCAGAAAGTGAAGTAAAGGCCGTATTGCTTTTACTTGGGCCACATGATGATAAACATCCTGATGTGGCCCCAGGGACTCTATTGGCCAAAGCCCCCATAATAAAAACATGGTTTCCTGCCGTTTGGAGGATACTAATGACTTTTGTCATTCAGGTCCTTGGTAGGAACAAACCCTCTACGGAGCAATTGAACACTGCTCAACAAATGATAGTGTTCAATCTCCTGGAGGGTATAAAAATTGATATTGGAGTAATTATCTTCAAAGACCTCATATTCAAGCTCTCAGGGAAATCCAAGCAAAGACACATGTCTTACCCTAGGTTCATTTCCTGTGTGCTTCAAGACCTATTAGGCTTTGAGTATGTTAGGCCAAATATACAGGGATCTGACCCTGATGTCTTACACAAGGCCAATTACTCAAGAGACCTCACTGAGGTTACACAAGACGCCCTGACCACCTACATGTTGATGGTCATTCAGGGTGCTGATGGCATATCACCAGTACGTTCTTCTTCCAAGAAGGAGAAGAAGAAAAAGAAGAAGGGGTCCAAGAAGGTGGTTCAACCCATACCACTCGACACTGAGACCTCTGCTTCACAGCTAAGAAAAGAAGGCTAAAAAAGGCCCAGCCCACTGAGACACCCATTGAGGAGGCCAGTAATATTTTGAGCAAAGAACAAACGCCAATGGAGGGCACTGAGAAATCACACTCAGTGTCCTCGGGAAAACCCTCTCCTAAAGACTCTGCTGACATAAACAAGTCAGTAGAGTCATGAACCATTCAACAATCACTTCCCAATGAAGGCATTCGTACATCACCACTTTTTCCTGAGGGAGAAAAGGGTCCTGAATCCTAAATAGAGCAGCACTACTCTACCGAGAAGGGGACCCACACCCCTGACTATCTGCAGAAGTATGACGATGTGCTCCCACTCACTGAAAGGCAGCTGGTCAAGTTCCTCAAGAAGTCAAATACTGCCCTCTTCAATGAGCTAATCAACGAGCAATGGGATCAGCATACTGAAGCAGCAGTCTCTTATGCTGACTTCAGGGCTGCTATTGAAGGCTCACAAGGTCAACTCCACCAGGTCACTGCTTCTACTGATAAACATGTCAGTAACCTGAAGACCACCATTGAGAAACTGGGTATTTATCAAGGGATGCAATTCAATAATTTGATTCAGTCTCTTAGTGCCATTCAAGCAGAATTTCAAGATGACCCAGTTCTCATCACCAAGCTGACCGAGTTTATGGATTCCCAGAATACCACCTCCTCCACCATTAGTGAACTTCTCAAGCTCCTCAAGGAGGTGGATCTTACTACTCTCAGGTCTCAGCAGGAAGCCCTTCACAAGTCTGTCTCTAATACCCAAGGATGCGTGACCCAGATCTACACAGCCCTTGACCAGTTCTCTGCCAAACATAATGAGCTGGTCAACTACTACACCACCATGGTCACCCAGCTCTCTAAGGCTCAGGTCACCATGGCCAATGACATCTCCTCACTGAAGATAGAGTCCTCAGACATCAAGGGCATGGTCTCAACCATCCTGACCCTCCTTCAGTCCTCTCAAGTTCGCCCTGCTCCTCAATTAACATATGCTTCCACTGAAGCTCCAACATCTATTGAGGGAGAGAAACCAACTCCTGATGAACCAGTCCTTAAGCCTACAACTGAAGTTATCACTGAAGTTGTACCTCTTCAAAGCTTCATGCCAGGAACTACAACATCTTCAGCACTGGTTGTTGCCACAACTCCTATTCCAACTGAAGCAACAACAACCACAGCGTTCCCTGAATCCTACTTCAGTACACCCCCACCCACTGACAAAGGGAAGGGAATCATGGAGACTGAAGATTCACCTCCTAAATTGGTTAAGGCACCAAGAGAAGTACGTCCTGATCCTGATGCACCAGTGCTTATGGAAATCATCTTGCACAATAGGAAAATCTTCAAGGGAACTAATGAAGAAGTGGTTGCTGTCTTAGAATAAGAGGATATGATCAAGGATGAATTGCTCAGTAAGCCTGTGATAGCTGAAGTAGCCAAGGAAGTCATCAGAGAGACTGAGCAAAATATCAGGGGGGAACAGTTCCTCAAACTTCAGGCTGACCTAATCAAAGAACACAACCGGAAGGTCAAGCTGAACACTGAAAGAAAGAAGAGGAACTATGAGAGGTATATCTGGACCATGACGAAGACCAAGGGTGAAGGTCCCATCACTAACATGACTATTCATGTAAACACTGATCCCTTAGCCATAACAGTTCAAAGAGGACCAAGGAAGTCCAAGAAGAATGCTCCCTTCAAGTTCTCAGCATATGGGATCAAGGAATGGGAGATGATGGGGCCCATCCTGAAAAAGAAGAAGAAAAGGTGTGTCCCTGACCTTCTGGCTACCCTAACAAACAAGTATGAGGAACTGGAAAAGGTGGCCAAAGGCTTAGGAATTAACCATCAGAAGGCACTTGCTTCTCAAGGAATAATAATCCCTGAACCAACTCAGAGCACAGGGAGGAAGAGGAAAGCAATAGGTCAAGAACCTGAACAATTCATTGCTGCTCTTTACTGCAATAGAACTCCTCCTGAAGGTGTCAAGTTGATTCCCAATAAAGTGATCAAGCACCCTGAGTTTGGTATCTTCTTCATTGATGAGTTTGGTCAACAAGCCTTTTAGAGAGTCAGTGACATGCACTTGGTAGAGACAACAACCCTTCTGGCCTACAAGCTGATGGCACTCCATGTGAAGAGTCCTGAAAATGATGAGTTTATCAGACTGATGGAAAAGATGATGAGTGAGAGACCCGACAAGCAGGTGTTGGTGTCAAAGAAAGCAAAACTGGAACTCATGGGAATTAAGGAAGTCTGAGTACTTAACCCTGAGTATTATGTTTAGATGATAGAACTGATGTAATATTTATGAATAAGATGATGGCCTATCTTTATTATATTATTTTCCTTTAATTGCTTTATAGTATCTTCAGTGTAGAAGAAGCCCAATTGCTCACTTACACTGATCAAACACTTAGGCTAAATTTATATCCAAATAGGGGGAGATTGTTGGATCTATTCAGTACCCCAAGCATCCTTAAACAAGAATTTAAATACAAATTATCCTAAGTGTCATATGCCCTTGAACGCTCTCAGGTCACTAAGTGAACAGTCACTCAATGAGTTATCTTCATGATGACTAGGACAGGTCTAAGAAGAAGGATTCTTCATTCAGTGAGGCGGAACTCCCTGAATGGCACCTAAGCCAAAGAAGAAGATAATGGGTTCAGTGAGTGATGACAATAACTCACTGAACCCCAGTCTCCTCAACAACTATGAAGAATGAAGACTGAAGACTGAAGACCAAAGACTGAAGAACTTGAAGACTGAAAGAAAGGCGGGACAAGGCGGGAAATGTTTGAAGAGATAAGGAGAAGTCATTATCAGGCTGAAGTCAAACTTTCCCTGAAAGGCTTCATAACAAGAACAGTGTCATCACTGTTACTCAGAAAGCACTATTGTCCTATACCCAAAATAGGTTCTTGTAACAGTGACAAAATACATCAGTATTTTGTCCTGATTAGCTTAGGTCATCTTTTGTCTTTTAATTAACGGTTGCTCTTTTTACTTGTCTATAAATAGGATCATAAGGGAGTAAAAGTGGACAAGTTTGTGCAATTAATGCTTAGACATTCACAAACCACTTTTACTCCTTATAGTTGCCACTTAAGCTTAGCTTAAGTTTAGAGAGGAGACATACCATACTTGTCATTTCAATCCCAAGTGTTTTTTTCGCAAACACTTGGGTATAGATTCTTTTGATTAACTTCTAATAAGAATTTAAACGTTGAAAAACTCTTGTCTTTATCATTTACGTTTTTACTTATTTGTTTAGTTAATCTATACATTACTAAGTCATGGAACACGGTTAGTTTAACTTTGTAGTTAATTTTAATCGTGTAAGGGGATCAACAGTTCCACAAGTGCCTGACATTAGATCATTTCCTTGTAAGTCACGAACGAAAAAAGTTTTCTCCCGAAATGCTACTTCCAAATCCCTATCACAAAATTGACCAACGGAGAAAAGGTTGTAACCAAGGCCTTCGACATAATAGACACGACTAATTTCGATTTTGCCATTGACGTAATCTCCATAGCCCATAATAGCAGCAAAATGATCATTCCCGAATCTGACAGTGCCGATGAACTTTAAAACAAAGTTTACTAAAAATTTGAGGTTGTATGTCATGTGTCGGCAACAGCCGCTATCAACAACCCATAGAACAATTTGTACCACCTGCAACATACAAAGACGAAGAAGATGGAGTAATAGTAAGGGTAGAACCCAGAGAATTTGTAGGTTCCGTTGGGTTAGTAACACAGTTATTAATAACTTTAGGTAGCCATGTAAAACTAGGTTTCCTTTGTAACCAACGTTGCCATGTCCAACTAGTTTTAGCTTTCTTCTTAGTGAATTCACTAGGTGATGGGATTGTCTTAGGAGTTGTATTCGCAACTATGGGTGTGTCTAAGGCATTTTTAGAAACTAAACTTTGTGGTTTTCCTAGCACAGACTTAAAAGCAATAGTGGGCCTAGAGGGAATGCCAGATGTACGTTTATTGTTACGAGTAAAAAGGGAGTTAGCTACACATTTCGTATGATCACCAGATAACATGCTTTTACGACAGAACACACAAGATGCATTAACGTTCAAAACCTTCAAAGTCTGAGCATGCGTTACATCGATATTAGAATTACAATTTTTTAAGTTTGAATCTAAATCAGACGCAACATGCGTTTTATTCAAATTCCTAAGTTGATCTTCTACTTCTGGTGCTTCTAGTTTTCCGCTTCTACGTTGCCAGATCCTATTCTTCTGTTTGTTTCTCTTACGCTGTGATCTGCTAATGCTAGTAGTGGGGACTATTACTGTAGAAGTGGAAGGATTCAAATTAGTAGTCTGAGGGGATGTTTGCCTAGGTGTTGTGTCCATTTTATTAATTCCCTGAGCAATCACATTTGTGTTAACAAACTTTCCTTTTTCTAGTAACTTAATTTTCTCTTTAAGTTCAATGATGATGTGATTCTTTTGTTGAATTGTTGAATCGAGTTCTCTATTTAAGCGAACGGTGTCATTACGATTTTTCCGACATTCATCGTTTTCCTTCAAAAGCTGAGATCGAGTCATTTTCAATATGTCATAAATGGTTTTGTACTCAGTTTTTAAAATGCTCGATTTCCTTTTCATATTTGAAAATTTGACATTTTAAAACAGCATTTTTATCATCAAGATTCTCAACTTTGGATGTGTGACTGTTTTGAAAGGACATCGTTTCATTTTGACTTTGCAATTTTAATTCAAAATCAAGACTCTGAGTTTGACACCATTGAAGCTTCTGATTAAGTTGAAATTTTTCTGTTGAAAGTTAACTTTGCACAACATCATTGTGTTTAATGATTCTCTCATTTTCTCTTTTTAAAGTCTCAATTTCGTGTATCAACGTTTTAGCATCAGCAGTGTGATCATCAACAAGCATAGAATTGCAAGACTCATAAATCGAATTCATAATCACAGAGATAATATCAGAACTTAGAACATCTTCCAAGAGTCGATCAGCTTCATTTTGTAAAACTTTGTTTCGACGTTTTTGTTTTGAAATCGAATTTTCTTTTGCATTGAAAGTGTTCATCATGGATGTTACTTCTGTTTGGAGTTCCTGTTCCCAGTGTGTAGCATAAAGACGCAAATGTTTAACGTATGGTAAAAATTATTTTTGAAAAATTTCTCTCTTTTCTTTTTCGTAAGCAGATTGAATAGTGGAAACTTTTATCTCAGAGTTACGCTCAATTTCTTGTTCTAAAAGGTTGATGTCATCCATAAACGTATCAAAGTGGATTGAAAAGTGGAAACTTTTATCTCAGAGTTACGCTCAATTTCTTGTTCTAAAAGGTTGATGTCTTCCATAAACGTATCAAAGTACCTAAGTACAAGACATTGTTTAGGTAATGGTGCAATTACTCCAGAAGTTGGTAAAAGACCATTTATTTGTGCCACTGGTTTAACAGAACCAACATCAGAAGAAGATTCATGAATTTGCATTACAAACCATGGTTGTTCTGTTTTATCTTTTTGAGGAACGAATGTGTCAGAAATATGAGGCACATTTGAATAACGAAAAGGTATACCATTTGGTTTAAAGCTCATTTTTGATCGTCTCTCTTTTTCCGGTTCCTGTTCTTCCTCACAATCATGTACAACAACACGCACAATTGATTCATCAAATAATTGGTCTGCACTATACAACTTTGGATTTTCTTTGAGTGCTGTGTGTAGAAAACGTGGTTTGTTATCACCTAGAGCAAAACCATGACATTTGGGACTTGGTTTCAAAGTGAACTTTTGTATTGTTGTGATAGACTCACCAGTTTTGTAAACAACGTTTTGGAACTCTTTTAATTTGCATTCCAGTTCGACAATTTCATCAATTTAAGAATCAATTTGTTTCCTTGACTTTTGTTTGTGTTCAGAAAAACTAGCTTGACAAGTAGACATCTCGGTTGTTGTTTTCAAAAGTTTTGAATTGAGATGTTTGACGTGTTGTTTGAGCTCACTTTTTTGTTGTTCCAATTTGGAAACCAATTTACTGTTAGAAACAATTAATTCTCGTATTTGATGTTGTAAATCTTGTTCTTTGACATAAGCTTTTTGAAATTCAACTTCAAAACCTTTTTCTCGTTTTTCTTTTGTTTCAAAATTTGTGAGTTGTATTTTACAGCACTCAAGGTCCGAAGTCAATGATGCAACTTTTGCTTTTAATGTTCTGTTGATTTTATAGCATTTTTCAATCTCACATTTTTGTGCGTTTAATTGGGATTAGGTGGTCAAATATACGGTCATGAGTTCTGGATCTGAACCGAGCGAAGGTTCATTTTGTTCAATTTGATCATTGTTATCGTCATCAGTTGGATCATCAAATGAAACAACTGTGTTAATTTGATCATCAACATGAAATGTAACAACTGTGTTCATTTGTTCATCTTCTTGAGGAGATAATAATTAATCACTTTGAACAACGTGCTCCTCGTCTGATGCAGATGCAGATGGTGATGCAATTTCATGTATTAGACATGTGGTTGGATCAGGTACCTGAGACAGACCATCAGTGTCATACACTGGGCCTGTGTCACTCATGTGAAGTTCCTGCATGTTTGCCATTAACATCACAGCTGCATTTGCTTCCAAATCCTCCATGTCAATATGCATTTGCCATGAAGTTGTTTTCTTTGTCAGTGAGAGTGCCTCCAGATTCATCCTTTAGAGCTAGAAGTAGTGCCTGCTTATGAAACTCACTGCCTCTGACTCTAGGTTTGGGACATGCTTTAGCCAGATGACCTTTCCCATTGCAGTTATAACACTTAACCATAGTATTCCCAGTCTCTGTATTCCCAGTTTCAACAATTTCAACCCTTCTCTGAGGAGCACCTGCATTGTTCCTACTTCCACCAGTTGCATTAAACCGTTTTCCATTTCCTGAATTTCCTATACAACCTCCTGATCCAGTTCTTCCATAAGTACGATTCTGTATTTTAACCCGTCTATCTTGTACAATAGCTTGATTCCTTGTGTTAGATGAAGTGCGGATACGATTGTTGGATTTGTTAGAGAATTTGCTGAAAGCACGACCAATGAGTGTAAATCCTTCATTCAAAGAGTTGAATGCATCGTCTTCGTCATTGTTTGTATTTGTGTAGAACATGGTGTCAGTGTTGTTATAGGGGACAAGTTGATTGTCAGTTGTTTGTTGTGTTGACTCATATGGAATAAGTTGGGTTGATGGGGTTTGTTGAGGGTAGGTAAAGTGATGTTGTTGTTAGACATAAGCATGATTTGACTGTGGAGGTGGAGCAAAGTGAGATTGAGCTATCAGTGCCAATGAATTTGGAGGGGAATAAGTTCTACGAAGAGCTCGATCTTTGTCAACTTCAGATTGATGGTGCTTCAGATAATCATACAACAAACCATACGATGCATTGTGAAGATTTTTGTCTTGACGAACAAACGTGACATATTTTTGCCAATCTGGACCAAGACAGCTGAGAAACTTAGTGTTGATTGCAATCCTTGGTAAAACAAGATTGTGTCTGTCCAAGTCATTGATGATGTTTGTGAACCGATAGTAATAAGACTCTAGTGACTCCCCTGATTCAATCATGAACATTGTAAATTCGAGGTAAAGTTTGGATTCCATGTCTTCTTTGTTCAGTTGAGTGCCTTCCATTAAGAGATGAACGTGTTCCCACATATCCTTAGCAGTTTTCTGAGAATCAATGCTTCGGAAATTGGATTAGGTATTCCTTGAAGAATGTATGACATTGCAAGTTCATTTGCCTCACGTTGAAGTATTTGCTCTGCAGTAAGTTGAGTCTCAGGAATAGGGGTCACAGTTGTTTCTCTTGGAGGAATAGCGGTTGCATCACCTGGAACCGTTGTAGTTGGCATTTGGAAAGGACCTTCAAGTATAGCCTTTTTCAGATATGAACCTTAAGAATCGACTTGCCCATTGAACATAATTTTCAGGAGTGAGCATTGGAGGTGTTTCAAGTGATCCAGCTTCATGTCTAGATTGTTGGCTACTGATGGCCTCACACATTTGATCAAACCAATGTGGTTGTTTTGCAGGAAGTGGGAAGGATTGCATTGGTTGTTGTTGATATGGTTGTTGTTGAGGGAATTGTTGTTGTGGGTGGAATTGATGTTGTTGCATGAATAGTTTTTGTTGAGGATACTGCTGTTGTTGAGGATACTGCTGTTGTTGAAGATAAAAGTAATTGTAGTGCAGTGGTTGAGACATTATGTAGATGTAAAGTAACTTGTGTGGATGATGGATCTTTTAGGATAAAGAAGGTTGTTTTTGTAGTTTAGATGTTTTAGTAACAATCTAAGTAGAAGATGCCGATAAAAATCCTTACTCGAAGAATTGTTACTCGAAGAATTATTTTCTTACTCGAAGAATTGTTTATTAAGAAGTATATAGTCCCTTAGTTGAAGAAAATTAAAATCTTAAATGTTCTGATTTCCTAACTCGAAAAGTATAAACAGAACTTGCTTACTCGAAAAAATACTCTTACTCGAAAAATTAGACCCTTACTCAAAGATGTCCTTGCTCGAAGAAAAGAATTCTTACTCGAAGAATATAAATTCACGAAGTATATAATCCCTTAGTAGAAGGATTATAATGGAGAAGTTCTGATTTCCTAACTCGGAAAATATAAACAGAACTTAAGAGTAATTGTTACTCGAAGAAATCTTCCTTACTTGAAGTGTTACTCGGAGAAATAGTTGCTTGCTCGAAGAAATTAAAGCTTACTCGAAGTATTGCTCGAAGAAACTAAAGCTTACTCGAAGTGTTGCTCGAAGAAACTAAAGCTTACTCGAAGAACTTCAACTGCTTACTCGAAGAACGCCGATATAAAACTTAAAAAAACTCTAAAATCTTCCACAAAACACAACCTAATCTATCCCTTGGCGATTGATACCACTTGTTAGGTCAGCATATTAATTACACAAGACATATATTCTAGAGAGAGAAAGTAAGTAGAGAGAGAGAGTGGTATGGAACTTGTATAAGAGAAGTGAAAATGAAATAATCAAGAACCAACACCCTCTCCCTTCAATGGAGGGGGTATTCATAGTTGTCTTACATATAAGGGACGTTGCCCTAGTATCACTAAATGGGCCGCTCATGGGCTTGCTACATGAGCGGGTCTTGTAACTAACATACAAGCCTTATAGTTTACGACTTAATACATATATTAAATGACCGACACTTTATAATGATTACACGCAATCCCAACATATAATATGCCAAAATTACATATTAAAAATTTACAATTAAAAGCCAAAACTAAAAAGAAAACGGAAAGCATAAATCTGATATCCAAAGAAAGTAGTGAAAATCAAACCACGCATGTTCGAAGCACGGGAGGCTGGAGCTAATAGTTGGGAAGGCCTAGAAGTGCCATCTACTACTACGGCTACATAGCTTCGGTCAACGAGAGTCGGGAGACCTAGCTTGTCTATACCAAAATGAACTGAAATGAAATTGGCTATGAACAATCATATAGTATATAAGTTTGTATTTAGCATGATTAGCTAAAAACATAGTTAAAGTTGTGTATATGAGTTTTATACGAATTGTTGGATTTTACGGATATATTCTTAGCTAGGGTTTTATGTTTGAAACATTTTATAACAATCAACCTAATACAATAGAAAAAACTAGTAAGTCTTTTAATTCGAAACCAGACCTCAATCAAGTTGCGTCGATATCATGTTGATTATATATAAAAGTCCATTGGTCTCAATGAAAATATAATACTCCAACTGAAAACAGAAGGAGACGTGCTTAGGAGATGGGGTTTTGGTACTTGTGACGTTGTATTTATATTATTTTTTGCTGTGTTCCTTATATGATTAAACACTATTTCTTTTTCCATCTAACAAACTACTGCAGATATTAGCTGTATGTGTACAAATTTCCTATTATAAATAAATAAGCATATAAAAACACATAACTATTTAAGGTATTTTAGATGGATATCTATAACCCCCAAAGTGATTTCAATACTCTTAATGTTTTTATATATTTTTTATTTTTATAAATTTGGTTTTATTATAAAGTTACAAAACAGAAAAAATAGAACAAGAAAAATAAAGTTTGAAATAAATACGAAACAGAAACTGATAAAAACCAAAAATAACAAAACAAAAAATGATAAAAAACAGTTTTATACTGTTAATAGAGAGAGTAAAGGTAAAAAGGGGTTTAAAGTTGGCCAAAGAGTACGCGTAACAATGCCAACTTTCTAATGATTTTATTGGCTTTTTAATTCAGTAATTAATTTATTTTCCCCGTATTATATTAGTTTTAAGCGATTTTTATTTATTTATTTATTATCTATATATGTTTTTTTTCATACACTGAACATAGTTTGGTTAGTTTGGTGTGAAATGCTCGATCACTAGCTAATTAGGTTTTGGTTAATTCGATGTCCTTTTTTATCTTTTTTCGGAAAAAGTAAATTTTATTGAATTTCAACAATGGTTGAAAAAATTGCAACGACTAGAAAGAACTCTGCTCAAATGAAAAAAAAAAAAAAACTAAAAAGATATATCTAGGTCTGTAAATGAACTGAACATTCAGTGAATAATTCATGAATCGTTCGATAAAAAGTTCGTTTATATTAATTTGTTTATTAAATGAACGAATATAAACAATATTTTGTTAGTCGTATGTTTGATAGAGCCCAAGTATAATTTGTATGGACTAACGCCCGAGTATTATTTGTTAGGATTTGTACATTATATATGTTTGATGATTTGGCTCACCTTCAGCCCCGATTAGTAAAAAAGGAGTTTGGGCTAATATCGTTAAATTTGTCTCGGATATTGAAACGCTTGTTCCATCCTTTAAAAACTCTTTTCAGTTGAAGGTCTTTAATGGCTCTAATACTCTATTTTGGAAAGATCCGTGGTGTGACAATGGCATTTGTCTTAAGGACTCATTCCCTAGGCTTTTTACACTTGAGTTGCAGCAATATTGTAAGGTCAAAGATAGGTGGTGCACTACTGAAGGTGTTTGGGGTGGTAATTGGAGCTGGCGGTTATCTCCTCGTGGGAGGGCTGTTAGTGACCTTAATTATTTATTGGCCACTATTTCACTCTTGTTGATGATCGGGACAATGTTTGGTCATGGTCTTAGGATGCCTCTAGGACGTTTAAGGTAAAAACTCTCGCTACGATTGTTCAAAACTCTATTCTTTCAGGCTGTGATCTGGGTAATCACCATTTGTGGAACTCGTTGGTTCCACGTAAGGTAAATATACGTGTGTGGCATGCTTCTTTGAACAGGATGCCTACTCGATCGAATTTAAGCTCTCGTGGCGTCCCGTTATCATCCACTCTATGCCCTTTCTGTGGTTTAGTTAACGAAGACCTCGAACATTGTTTAATTAAGTGCTCTATTGTGCTCCCTATTTGGAGGAAGGTTTGGAGTTGGTGGGGGCTTCCTTCCCCTATATATTTCCCATCATTCTCCATCAAGGATATTGCTCTTGGTAAAATTGGTTCCATCAGTTGCACCAAAAAGAGCACGATTTTACAAGGTGTGTTTCATTGTGCTTTGTGGTCCGTGTGGAAGTGGCGTAACAAATTGGTTAATGCTCAAATGGATGTCGTTGACAGTGTTAAAAGAGAAGACATTTTTTCCTTCGTTCAAAGGATTTCTAGGGACTGGATCTCGGCACCCCTCAATTCAAATGCCCCTAACTGGAGCCGTTGGATTGCAAGGCCTTTTGACTTATTTATGTAACTGGGGTCTTTGCTTGTTTATTTGGGCTTAGGTGGTTGGGCATTGTTGCCTGTTGGCTTTTTTCTTTCTTTTGTTCTTTCGATCCTTGTATCCTCTTTGTGGTCTCCTTCTCGGATCCACAGTTCTAATGTTCATATCTTCTTTCCTTTCAAAAAAAATATACGAAACACATTACACTCCTACATATTTTACATTCATTTTTGTTAAATGAACGAACATGAACAAAATTCATATCCATTCGTTTATGCTCTTGACCATCCGATTAAGGAATTATTAACGTTCGTTTATATTCATTTATTTGTTTATGTTCGTATATCATATTTTTTAATTGTATACTTTTGAAATTGGTTATTTTAAACAAAACAACACTTATAAAACAACATATTATGCGTAATTTAATAAAGTTTATATTTATTTTTCTATGTTCAATCGTTTATGTTCGTTTAGTGTCTTAAATGGACGAACATAAACAATTCATTTTCTTAATAAACGAACATGAACAATAAAATTCGTCCATTTAAGCATTCGTGCCCGTTTATTTGTCCGGTTAAAATTAAATGAACGAACATGAACAAGGCTCTGTTCATGTTCATCTAGTTCGTTTACAGCCCTAAATACAAGTATTGAGATATGAACTATCTTCTTAAAGAAATTTAAACAACCATCAAACAAATAAAAGGATTTAACTCTAATGCCTTTTGTTTTGATTATGTAGCTTTTACTTGCCAACACTATAAATTCATTGTCAAAGTTGAGAAGATGTGCATGAAATCCTAGACGGCTAGACGAATAAACCTTCATCTTGTAGAACATGATATACCTATCGCTTCAACTCGGATAAGAAGTCACTGAATGTATCTCTCTCCGAACGTGTAGGATTATGTCTAGAGTAATTCCTAATGAAGCGAACCTAAAGAAGTAAGGCATTGAGGTAAAGTTTCGTCATCTTCATCTTCAGACATATCTTCAAGTGAGGAGCAGGTTGTCGTTCGTTGGTCATGTTCATCTTCGCTAATGCATTTATTTGATTTACAACGCGGTTTATTTTCAAAATGGGATGAAACTTTGGTTAATTTGATGTTTTTAGCTAGTGTCATGGACATGCATGATCGTCTTTAACGTCCCCAATTATGATTCCAATTTGTAAGGTGAGCGTTAAGGTTTTCAAGGTGACCTGCTTAACAGGGATAAATTATTTTGACCCTCTCAAAAACATAAGTAATAATCCCCCGCCCCTGTTTTTTTATTATTTTTCTTTTGTAATTTTTTTTTAATAATGTTTTTGTCATAAAATTACGAAACTGAAGGTATGGAAAAAAAAATATAGAGTTTAACAAGATAAAAGTAGTAAGCTGACGAAAAATACGAAACCGAAACTGATAAAAAATTGTGTTATATTTAGAGGTGGCAAAACGGGGGGGGGGGGGCGGTCACGGGCCACGGTTCAAATGGGCTAGGGCCCAAACGGGCACGGGCTAAACGGGTGCATGTTATACGAATCGCTTTAGAAAAGACCCAAAATGACGAAATAAATTCCTCAAACGTAACATCTCATTTATATTTAAAAAATTAAATATATTATATTTATAAGTTTTTCTTTATAAACAATAGTAATTTTCTCCAATTGAGAGAAAATATGTACCCGTTTGTGCCCATTTAACATTTCAATGGGCAATATATATTTATTTCAAAAAAATGAATGAGCTAAATGTGTCCAAATCTTTTATAAATTTGCCTAAATTAGTATATTTTTTTGATTTTATACACAAATGGCCACCTATAGTTATTCTGTTAGCATAAAAAAGGAGTAAGGATGGTGAAATGTAGGCTTGTAAGAGCAACCATAAGAAAACCTATTGCAAGAGAACATTAAAAAAGAGATTGAGATAGGGTTTAGCAAACCACCCGAACGGACCAGACGGACCGACCGAGACCGGACCGGAATGTCCCGGACTTACCGCATTCCGTCCTGTACTCGGTCTCGGCTTTTGGGCTAATTCGGTCTCGTTCTTGGTCGGTCCGGTCCGGACCACAAACCGACCATTTTGCCTTGTTGGACCGAACCGACCATATTCAGTCCGATCCTCGGTCTCGGCTTTTGGGCTAATTCGGTCTCGATTTTGGTCGGTCCAGTCCGGTCCGGTCCAGGACCGATGCTCAGCCCTAGATTGAGATGCTCTCAAGTTGTGATTAACATGATTCATCATGTTAAGTTTTTGAGAGGGAGAAAATACATGTGAACCTATGTTTTTTAGAGTTGAGATTAATATAGATCTCATATTTGTCATAGATTAAAAGAATCAATCTTAGCCGTTCATTTTTCATCTAGATTAATAAAAAAACATTTTCACCCTTTTTTTTAAAACAATATATCTTGCAAACGATAAATCTTCAAGCTACAAAAAGTACACCATCGCGACGAGAATTAAATTATCTATCTATAGATATGCATTTCTCTATACTTTCTACGATTTTTTTTTAAATTTCACCCAGAAAAATCATATATGATTTGTAAAAATCACATGTGATTTGTAAAAATCACATGTCATTCGTAAAAATCAAATCACGTGTGATTTTTCTGGGCGAAAATTTTGAAAAAAAAAATAGTTCGTCGAAAGTATATAATAATGCATATCTATAGAAAGATAATTTAATTCTCGTCATGATGGTATTATTTTTTTCGCGTAATGATTACAGTTTGCGAGATATTTAATTTTTAAAAAAAGAGTGAAAGTTTATATTTTTTGTTTTGATCAAAAAAATGAATGGTTAGTATTGTTTCATTGGATTGAGGATCTATGTCAACATTTGCACCAAAAGTTGTCGCAACGATGTTTGCTCCTAAGAGTAGACCTATTAAACGAAAACAAATAAATGATTAGCAAACAATTAGAAAGTTGGATAATTGCCATTTCTACTAAAAACTAACGTTGTTGATATGAGAATTTATTCACTCACTTAAGCATGTCATGACTTTAATATATTAAGATTATAAGTTAACATATGCATGTAGTCCTTCCATTCGAAAAGTGAAATCGTCTGGACGGTTACACCCTGTATTAAAGTAACCCGCTTTGACCTTGTACACATCCCGCGTGACCTGCCCATCCTTTCAATTTTCACCTCTACATATCCGCGCTGTGTCGCAGACTCAGATTGGTAAAATATGTTACACTATTGATCTCTAATCATCTAAGACAATAACACTTCACAAAATAGAAGCGACTACATTTTTTTGATAAGAAAAACTTTTATACACAGTCAGAACGTCCCAACTATTAATGGTAAAAATAAGAGCGTGATGGAAATTTTTTTGCCAAATCTTTGGGCATGGAAAGAATCGTGAGAATCAACTGTCTGGATTATTGCTACTAAGGGTGTAAGTAGCTGATACTTTACAGCAGGGAAATGCATCACAACGCTCTTCTGTTGCCACCTTCTCCACCATATCTATTATGTGATGCCAACACCAAACATATACTTGTATTGAAAGTGTGATGGGAAATGCAGGACAACATCCTTTTGTTGCCCTTTTGTCGCAACCCCTACCAAAGGGGTGTTATTTAAGCTTACTTACTGGAAACATAAGCCTATTTATTTCGAAACTTGTGGGCTTGTAAGAAATCATAAGCTAATACGTACCATAAACTAATTATACCATAATAAGCTTATGAGCTAATTTTGGACTTATTCTTGGTGTATCAAAGAGCTGTAAGAGCTTATAAACACGAACTAACCTGCATCCTGTTTAACTTTTTCATCGTTAATTGTCCCTCCTCAAAAAAAAGCTTTCGACCCAGATGTTGGATCCCCATGAAACGACTCAAGAAACTCGCTACATAAACAGGCTGTTTCAGAAATTGCCATCAACATAAAGGTCGTACCTTTTTCTCAACGATGTTTCTGAAAGGCGTTTGCTTCAATGGAATTGAGAAAGAACTAATCTTTTCCCCAAATGTACGCATAGAAATAGAAAAACTCCCTGCTGGTACATAACTGTGCAACCATCATCTTCCAAACACACCGGTAGCCGCAAATATTTGTTGTTTTGTCCATTAGTTTCCGATTACTCTCGTGGCTGGCCTAAAATATATGCATAGCAACACCTATAAGCAAGAGAAAACCAATCCACTGACAAAATAACCAGCTCAAAAAATCATATAAACAACACGTTCGTCCAAACAGGAAAGCAGAGGCCTCATGGTACATAAAATATTTACTTAATCTAAAAACAGAAGCTGCATTATGATGTACTTTAATATATCTTAATCCGCAACCAATATACATTTTTTAACAGCATTAGACTGATTGCACAACAAATATGGCATACAATACATATGTTTAAACCAAGACTAGTACCTTAAACCATGTTGTATTTAATATCATATTCGTTCACATCTAGCAAGCCTGGCTAGAATCTTTCGATGAATTGAGCATAAGCTATATCTACCTGCAAACAAAATAACCACACATACAATGTAAATATTTAATATCTCATAACATTAAGTAATTAAGAAATCCCATACCAAAACACGAAGTAATTAAGAAAGCCCATAATTTCTTACATAAACCCTAAAGGCTATCTATATACTCGGCTCTGGTTGCAAGACTTTCGCTTTGGGCTTCACGCATCATTCCTGATACATTCCTTCAGCCGCATCCCTGAAATTTACATATAAAAAGTATTGATTTTGTAGCAGCAAGCATCCTATTTGTCCAAAACCGATTATATGATCAAAAGACCACTTTCAACTAGAAAATACCAAACACACCTAATATTAAGAAAACTGTTGGGAATACGTGTAACAAGTATAAAGTCTTGGTCATTAATTTATGTAATAGATTTTGTTTTTAATGGTTCGGCCCTTGTAGAAGGTCCATGGGCCGTGGCCTTGTTTTAGCTTCTAGAAAGATGCACAAGAGTGTTACTCTAACACTCTTGTCCTATAAATACTACATGTATACCTCACTTTGAGGTATTGGTTATTTCATATCTATACTAAACCTTTGTCAATTTATGTGTGTGAAGTAATCGACCACTCTCTGTACCTTATCTCTTTCTCTCATCTCTATCTTACTTATATTATTGTGTGATAACTATTTTGGTGACCTAACAAGTGGTATCAATCGCCAAAGAATCGTTGTGAAGTGTGTTTCAAGTCATACGTACCATTTACTTTTCTTACGGTTTGGTTTTGTGTTTAATTTGGTGACGAAATCGCATTTCTAGCACTCATTCTTCACGCTTGTAAAGTGTTAAGAACTCTATAGTGTTTAGAAGTTTGATTAATAGTCGAAAGTTTGCATCTTTTTTATTTACATTTGCTTTATATCGTTGTATAACTTTTGGTACTATATCGTAATTGCTCAAATTTCCTTTAAAACATTAAAGCTTTGAACTTTATTATTGTTTAGGAGTTTTTAAAGGTTTTTAATCATACTAAACAGTTTTAAAAGTAGTTTTTCATTGAAAAAATGAGTCTTTTGGAAACTGTACTCTTATCGGAATTGGACTAAGGGTTTATTGGAATTGGACTTAAGGGTTTATCGAAATTGCCACACAAGGTTCTATCGGAATTGAACTTTAGGGTTTATCGGAATTGCCACACAAGGGTTTATCGGATTTGAACTTCAGGATTCATCGGAATTGATACTCAGTAGATTCCTTGCTTGTACAAGCTTGTGAAAATACTTTGACTTTGTGGAAATCTCCTATCTTGTATAAGTTAGTGAGATATCATCGGAATTGCAAAGATCCATCGCAATTCAGATACATTATCTAAACTGCAAAGTCTATCACAATTTAGATACCTTATTGAAATTGAAAAATCTATCGCAATTCAGATACCTTATCGAAATTGCAAATTCTATCGCAATTTAGATACCTTATCGAAATTGCAAAGTCTATCGCAATTCGGCTATCTTATCAGAATTGACCAAGTTCTGTCGCAATTTACTTAATCTATAGCAATTAGATCAACAGTCATCGCAATTCAGTTAACTTGTCGCAATTGGTAACCTGTGAACAGTGTTTGTCGAAATTGGATGTGAACAGTGTTTGTCGAAATTGGACGTGAACATAATCATCTTTATTCAAACTTAACCAAAACCAAACTTCATAAACACACCTCTCAATTGTCTACAAGATCCATAACAACACAAGTAAACTAATCACAATCATGTCTCAACCACCTTATTTCAACTACTTTCAACAGCAGTATCCTCAGCAACCGCAGTATCCTCAACAACAACTATTCATGCAACAACATCAATTATTTCCACAGCAACAATCCCCTCAACAACAACCAATGCAATCCTTCCCACTTCCTGCAAAACAACCACATTGGTTTGATCAAATGTGTAAGGCCATCAATAGCCAACAATCTAGACATGAAGCTGGATCACTTGACACACCAATACTCACCTAGAAATTATGTTCAATGGGCAAGTCGATTCTTAAGGTTCGTAGAACTCAAGAAACCTCATGGCAAATATCTAAAAAAGGTTATACTTGAAGGTCCTTTCCAAACGCCAACTACAACGGTTCCAGGTGATGCAACCGATGTTCCTCCAAGAGAAGCAACTGTGAACCCCATTACTAAGACTAAACTTACTGCAGAGCAAATACTTCAACGTGAGGCAAATGAACATGCAATGTGATACATTCTTCAAGGAATACCTAATCCGATTTTTTGAAGCATTGATGCTCAGAAAACTACTAAGGATATGTGGGAACACGTTCATCTCTTAACGGAAGGCACTGAACTGAACAAAGAAGACATGGTATCTAAACTTTACCTCGAATATACAATGTTCATGATTGAATCAGGGGAGTCACTAAAGTCTTATTACCATCGGTTCACAAACATCATCAATGACTTGGACAGAGACAACATTGTTTTACCAAGTGTAACAACCCAACCCGACAAGGGTCAAAATGTCAAATTATGGTGTTAACAGAACAAATGCAAGCGGAAGACTTTTATAAATACTAAGGTTACAAAAGTTCAAAATGAAACTAAGGACATAATAAGTCTAAATCATAATGACTATCAAACTAGAATACAAATCTGAATCAAATCTAAATGGTAGATAACTCCAAAGTCTAATCCAAATGCAAATGGGATCTATCGTCAGGGAGGTCCAGTAAGAGCTCCTATGCACACTTCACTCAATCCCCAGCTTCCAACCTAAAACTTGCCGCAGGAAAAGAAATGCGGCTGAGCTTAAAAAGCCCAGCGAACAGATATAACGAAACAAATAACTGAAAATATGATAATCAAGCGAATAACAAATCAAATGATGCCAAATCAGAGAAAAACAAAGAGCCTGCTGAAAAATGTCAGATGAAACAGAACACGAAACAATACAGAATCAGAGTGCATAACAAATATCAATCAATATAGGATCGGAGTGGATTGCCCAACTGCCTAAGCATGATACATAAATAGGCCAAATAATCATATCACAAATCATATACCGTCAATTCCAAAGTTGTACATGGAGTAGCTAGCTCATAATGCACCTGAATGTGATGGGTTGTAGGAACACACACCAACCAATCACCAGATACAGATATAGATTCCCTAGGATGCATCCATACGCTCTCTGCAAAACAATGTAGTACATACACTAGCTCAAGGCTATCATACATACTCAGATAATCATAATGGTCAAAGTACTATATAGCATATATAGAAATGGGAATGCCGGGGACTAATCACACCGCCCCAGATAGTGTCATGCCACCGGTGCCTCAATGACATGGCCATGGTACCTCCATGGCTAGGAATACAGATACAAAAGCTGGGCACTACAAGAGCAATCATAATCATATCAAATCAATCATATCAAATACTGAACTGAAGCATATCAATTGGATAACCAACGAATATCAAAATGAGATAGCAATTCGATTATCAGAACGAATAACAAAACGGATATCAAAGGTAATAACGGATAATCATATCAATGGATGCCCTTACTGAAAAAGGATGGAATATATGTACCTTAGCAAACGAAATGAAAGCAAACAGAAAAGTTATCACAAGGAAACAACGTCACGTCTTCTTCAACGAATCTACACGGATTAGAGTTCATATTATACTTAATAGCTCATTAAATGTCATAACGGATTTATTGCTAATTATTAATCACGTTCTTAATTTATGGTTTACAGATTAGGTCAGATTCATAATTATTCCAAGTTCTTAGTGTTAATAATGATAATTAATTAGACATAGGTTTTATATGTTTTTCATATCCTTAGTTAACTTAATTAGGGTTTCTATGTGCCAAAACAGATTTCTAGGTTTAGACTGCAAATCTGACTCAGTATCTTATGAATTTATAGACTTATCTAATTAGCTCCTGAGGTTCTACCAATTTTATCTGAGACTTCCACATGAGTTAAGAACCTCTTCAAATTTTCCCAGATTTTATTACAAAGTGAAAGTACCATTTCAAAAATCGTTTTCCCAAACCTATCTAGAAAGTGCACTGCAGGTATACCCCGAAAGTTTGTATTTAATTAACCCATTTGAACCTTTCAGAAAAATCCACAAAAATTCCAGGAAGTCATATACATCTTAAACATTCTCCTTGTCAAATAAGACCTCTTAATTCCTTATTTTTTTAAAACTAAAAATCAAAAACACCAACTGATTTTTAGACATCTAAAATACAGTTTTGACACTTAATCTAGTAAAAATCAAAAGACTACTCTCCCTACCTCCAATGACCATGAAATTTATATATTCTGAAAGTAGGCAACTTAAAATTAATTTTAGACTCAAGAATCATACAAAAACACGTTGGCATCATCAAATTAGACCCCTTTAATTCTGACCTAAATTCTGGACAGAATCTTATTGTGATAGATAACAAACCCCAATTCTATCCCTTGTCATTAATTGTGTACACCCTTTAATTAAATAGATATAGGGTTTCCAAGTTTTAGGTTATAATTAATGTGTGATTAATGATTATGTTAGGGCTTGTTTCAATCTGATTCGAATGGAAAAACACAAACAAAAGTCGATACACATATATAACAAGGTCTATGATTTCATGTGGCATATGAGAGTGAAAACAAAAGGGATCATGAGTACCTTTAGGGAAGATTAACGAGACAAGAAACAAGAGCAAACGAGGAGAACAAGGCTGCTACACACTTCAACCAATCACCAAAGTTTGATCCCTTCGACCCTTCTTGATTCTTGAGAGAAACAAAGAGGTTTATGGCTGATTTAGGGTTTGCAGAATTTCGGTATGGAGAGGGAAAATAGATGCCGAGTCTAGTGGGGATGAGGAGACTATTTCTCTTCTAAAATTTTCAAAATAATATTCGGTATATACATATATAATATTGTGTACCAAATTTAATAACTATTTGGCCCTTTAATGACCTCCATAACGTGTGATACTAAAAAAAAAAAAAAAAGTGTGCAAAAATTTATATTTACTTAGGTCATGGATTCGTATCTCGTGGTTTTAATTTTATTACATATAGCTCAAATTCTAGGTTATATTCGTATCATATGTTCAAATGTTATTCGGAATTTTCAGGTCGTTATAATTCTTCCCCTCTAAAAAAGAAAATTTCGTCCACGAAATTGAAGTCGCGGAAGTTAGACGTAGACGTACCAAATCACGAAAGAAATGACCATAAATAGCCTCACGCTCGGAGAGGTTTTTCCAAAAGATTTTAACGACCGAAATTGTTTTATTTCTCATGACCCGATCCTGACGCTCCAAAATAGCCTCAGGATCTCAAATAGAACACAAACCATAACTAATCAGATCTAACGTATACGAAAAAATATGTAACAACTGATAGTTGTAATCTCACAAGGAGATACACGAAACACATATACACACGATGCAATTTCAGAGGTAGTGCTAAACGATAGGAAAACTTCATCAACTCTACCCAGATTTAGAACAGACCAAGGAACTTGCTAATGATCAGAGAAGCACATATCGAATCATTAAACATATCAAGAGTTCATGAAGAGATGGATAACGTATTCGTACTAACGATCAACTAAGCACATATTGGAGTATCAAAACGTATCCGAAGGCATAATGAATAGGTAGGATAATCGTACGGATAAGAACGAACCTAAAGACTAACGTATCGCACACTAAATCTCCCTTATATGCAAAAACATCTAACACTACTGTAGGAAACATCATATGGAACACACAACTCCTGGTCTAAATTTCAAAATTTCTCTTCCACAATGATAACTATTCCATTAGTCACTGTAATCAACTCCGGAACTTCAATAAGTAACTATCCGACTTAATTCAACCAAAAGATGCTCCACGTCTCCATCATACAAAACTCCAAAAGGAAAACCCTTGTTACTTGCATGCCATCAATCTTAGTGAGCAAACACAAACATACCAAACACTAGTCGAATTTTCCGCTCAACATGTCCTGTAAGTTCGAATAGTTGTTCTGCTTATCCATCAGTCTGGAGGTGCAAAGCATTACTAAACTTGAGTCTGGTTCCTCAAGCCTTCAGTAGTTCTTCCTAGGAACGTGAAGTAAAAACGTGAATTTCTGACACGACCACTACAGGTGCACTGGGTAACTTGAATAATCTTCGGCAAAAAGAAATCTCTGCCAATCTCCCAAGTGAGCCGGCCTAGTCAAATGATCTACTACAACCCAATTCGTGTTGTCCTTCCTAAATGTGTGCGAAAATTCCGTTACAAGGTCCATGAAGGTTTAAATCCCACTTCCCCCTAAAATGTAGTCACAATCATCTTCATATCATTCCATCAAGGTTCTACTTCAAGTCACTATACATATTAGTACAACTAAGATAGATAGAGCAAATAAGACTGCGTGGTTTAATCAAAACGGCTTCCTTCAAATCAGCCACAATCACTCCCAAGTCATGCGTCTGATAGTTCACCTCCTACGGTTCTTGTTATATTGATGCATAACCCATAGTCATCCCGTGTTGCATAACGACATAACTAAGTCCCCTTTTTTAGTTGAAACAAACCTCTTTTTAGCTTTTCAAAATTCTTCTCTCGTTCTTTATCCCAACCAAAATTTACTCTTCAAGAATATTACGTAGAGCTTCTTCTAAAGTAGAGATTTCAACACAAATTATGAAGATGACCCCCATGTTTCTCTTTCGTCTCTGAATTTACCAATATGTCATACTATAACAAATTGTCCAAGTATTCATGAAAGACACGATTCATCATATTCATAGAAACAGTCGGATCAGTAGCCAATACAATTGGCATCACAACGCTCATAGACATCATAACTGTAAGATCAGCCCTAGATAGATCTTTGAGCCTTAGGGAATCGGTAGAATGCTTATGTAATCACAAACAAACTACAAGAGAATCTCTAACTGTAAACTTATGTTTAAGCGGAATATAGGCACAAGAGTTAAAGAAGAAAATACTAATAAACACTTTGATCCTATATGGATCTATATTAACTAATAATATTGTTTTTCAAGTCGTACAATGTTCATAGCCGTGAGTTTCTTTTATACTCCAAGAAACCCTAATTCGGCATTCACTACAAAACGTGTAAAAGAGATATGCAATATCTATTCCTAATATATCTCATGCATATCATAATCTCTAACAAACTTCTAAATATACGGGTTAACTATTAACTATTACCCGTAGTAACAATACTAGCAGCAGGAACTATATCCTACTAACAGCAGGAACCATACCAGCAGGAACTACATACCTGCCAGCAGGAACCACTACTACACTACCAGCAGTAATGAAATAAAACTAAATATACTAATTCCTAACAATCCTCCCCTAAACTTGAATTTGACTAGGTTAACTTCAAGTTTCCAGATAGATCTTTGACGTCCAAAGGATGAGGATTGAACTTTAGCAGCATCAGTTGGTAACCAGCAGCAACATGGTAGAACCAGCAGCAACAAGTAACCAACAGTAAAGACCAAGGATCCAGCAGCAACTCCGAAGTATCAGCAGCAACATGAGTAGATTTGATGAGCCTTTACCAAGTAGCTACTCACTCTTGGGCTAGCTAGTCCTTTGGTGGAATCATGGCATCACCCTGGTGAACTAGTAACCAGTCCAACACTTAGAACGTGAATCAATGGTGTGTTGGAATACCCTAATTATTTTTGGCAAATCATCACAGCCATAAACGGATTTGAAATGTCTTTACCTGTAACCGTTTGCTCAGGACTAGCCAATTCTTGGTTCATTACATGACCTTGGTGAATTGATTACCAAATATGGTTTGCCACTGCCTTTACCACAAGCCATATTCTTGTGGGCTAGCCAATTCTTTGGAACCCCAAAGGGTAAGATCCATGGCGAATTGAGAACCATTTCAACTCTCAGTAATGAAACATGGGTGAGTTGAATACCCAATAGTTTTTAGCAAACTATTACAGCTGTCAACGGATTTGATGATCACACCAGAGCCGTACCCTCATGGTGAGTCAACTCTTTCTTGTCTGTGAGACATGGTGAGTTGATTACCGTTTATTGTGTGGTAATTAACGAAAACTCAAACCTGAAAATGGTGTACTCAAATATACAAGTTAGTAGACAAGCTATACATAATATTTTATTATTATTATTTTGAACTAATAAAGAAAGAAAGAAATAAAAAGTAAGAACAATATACAACAATAGATAAGATATACCATCAATGAGCAGTAGGAACCTGAGCAGTAGCAAGTTGGTTTTTGATGAACCTAACCAATTGTTCAGCAGTAGTCAAATCATTTCCCACCACAGTCTTTCCAAGCTCCAACTTATGCCTGAGCATTCTTTCCATGAGTTGGACAGATAAAGGATATGGCACATCCACAAACATGTATAACACCTCTCCAGTCATGGTCTCCAACACATGAACATTGGAAGGTGTATACAATCTCCAACTTCGCACTTGCCAAGACTGTTGATTAGCCCATACTGAATAACCATCTCCACCTTTAGCAGAATCCATCAACACCTTCAAATCACCCCAAAGATGAAGACCAACCCCAGTAGCCTTATGAGATGCGTAATGTTGAACCACCATACCATAAAGTTGAATCAAGTCTTGCCTATCCACCATATGCAAAATTTCCCGAAGGAAAGTAAAATACTTGGTGACATAATCAACTCGGTACAAGGCATTGATTTCCACTAGAGGCATAGAAAGAACCTCCTAACCAGCAATAGCAGCCCAAGGATGAGGATCATCTTCAGGTTCACTCTACGAATCAAACTGAATTAACTCCTGATCTTCCAATTTTGTAAGAGGCCTAGAAGCACGCTTTTTAGCAACACTCTTCTTCCTGTTGCCTGGAGTAGAAGAAGGTGAAGAACCACCAATGATGTTGGCAGCAGCATTGGATGGATCAGCAGGAACAGAAGATGGTACACCAGCAGAATCCACTGGTGTGTCAGCAGGAACAGTAAATTCCTTGAGTGTGTCCTCAGAAGGAACTGATGAATCCTTAGTTGTTGTGTCCAGGGGTGTTGTGTCAGGGGGTGTTGTGGGCTCCTCAACTAGAACAGATGCTTCCTGAGAGGTGTCCTCATGAGAAACAGACTTAAGCCTCTTAGAAGAAGGTTCTTCTAAAGCAGGTTGAGATCTGGGCAAAGACTTGTTAATGGAGGTCATAATCTTGTCATAGTAACCCTTTAACTCCTCATCAGAGAACCTCTTAACCTGTGCCATACTCCATCCAGTAGTATAAAGAACAGTACTCTGATTCTTGACAACATGTCTCATATATTCTCTTTGTTGAGCTTGTGTCATAGGTCTTTCCCGTTTCTCCTTGGCTATCCTTTCTGCAGCAGCCTGCCTTCTCTGTTTCATCATGGCAACCATTCTTGGAGCAAAATCATCACCTGTCATATCATCCCCTAAGAGTTCCTTGGCAAGGGTAGGATTGGCAGCTATGTGAGACTGAATATTCATCCAATCAGTGTCAGAAAATCTTAGAGAATCAGCATCCAACTCTTGTTGTCTTTGAGGAGGTAAAGTTATTGCAAATGGTGTATTTTGCCTAGCAAAGTCTGCAGCAAACTCTGCATGTACCTTCTTTTCCAATTATTCTCCTCTTCTTTCATCTTCAATATTTTTAAGTAGTCTTGCTTGGTCAGCCCTTTCCTGCTCAGAGACAAGAGAGAAAAGATCCTCTTCCACCATTAGTTCTTTCCCTTTGTTGATAAGAACAGAGGAAACATCAGGAGTAACAGCAGGATCTGAAACATTAGGATCAGATGAAACACCAACTGCAACATGAATGGGACCAGGAGAACCACCAGAAGGAATGTCACCACCAGTAGAAATATCAGCTGGATCAGGAACAGCAGGAATAGCTTGACCAACAGAGGCAATGGTATCACTACCAGGAGCAATGAAAGAGCTATCAGCAGGAACACCAGAAGACTTAGGAACAGCAGAAACACCATCATTGCCAGCAGAATCAAATATAGTGTCAGCAGAAATGTCCTTGTCACCAGAAGGAGTAGCAGTAGCAACAGTAGAAAGAGTACCAGCAGGAATAGCTTCACTACCAGCTGCAACATTTGATTTGAACTTCTCAAAAGCTGATGTGGCTGAAAGCTGCTTGTTCCTTTTCCTACTGAAAGCTTGGAACCTGGCAGATGTTTGATGCTCAGACCCAGAAAAAGTATCCTGCTCTGTGTGGACACTAGCCATTGAAGCACTAGCCAGGACATGGAGTGCATCCAAATCAATCTCCTCATCCTCTGAGTCAGAAACCACAACCTTTCGTTTCTTTGTCTGTAGTTGAGCTTCCAAATGTTCAACTCTGCTTACTAACGTAAGGATAGCACCACCAAGAGTCTGTTTGGTGTCCATGAGCTCTGCCTCCAAAGCATCCACCTTTTTCATATACCTGTGAAGCAAAGTAGAGATAGGGGTGAGTGCATCAGGATCCTCAGCTCCACCAGCAGAATTACCTGAGGTGTTGGGAGCCTTATAGGATCTGGGTAGAGAAACATAAAAATCTCCACTGATATTGACATCATCATTAAAAGGCTGCCTAGGTGGACTAGGAGTGGGTTGCCTCGTAAAGGGTGAAGGGACAACATTATGGTCAACAGTGGTGGTGACTGGCTCAATAAATGGCTCAGCACCAGAGGTTGTAGACCTTGGGGATGGTGGTGTGGAAGGTCTAGGAGATGTGGGTAATTGGACATCAGCAGCAACTGATGCACTTGAACCAGCAGCATCAGAAGGCCTAACACCAGTAGCAATTGGTGCACTGGCACCAGCAACATCAGGTGTAGGTGGTATATTACCACCAGCAGCATCATTTGCACCAGCAGCATCATTGCCATTTCGAAACACAGCTGGCAAAAGAGGCAGATGTGCCTCTGCAAAGTTCATCCTCATGGTGGCAAAAAGTTTAGTAGTAAGCCTAACCATGTTCTTAGGTGTATGGTCAGTAGTCTGAACACCTAATATCATTTGCAAAAACCTAGGGTACATGAGAAATTTATGTTTAGCATTCCCTAGGTTCCCAACCATACCATCAAAAATAAACCTAGACCAGTTATAAACCCTCCCATCAGATAGGCAAATGAGTCCAGAAGTAAGAGGGCTTGAGAATTGATCCTATCCTCCTGTCTTGGGACTAAGACATTGAAGCAGGGTGTGGACTAGAAATCTCCATTAAGGAGAGAGCCTATTCTTATTAAAGGTAAATGAGCCATCAACTGGATAACCAATTGTGGCCATACCATCCAGAATGTCTTGTTCATAAAAACCATATAAACCAGCCTCATCATGCAATTGAAGGTGAGTCCTAATGGAGGACTCAGTGATAACATACTCATGCCCATCAATGGTAGACACAATCTCCTGGGGGTTACCCTCAATAGTTCGTGAAGTGGCAGTAGCCCAAAATTGTTTAACTAAGTAGTCATAAACAACAGTCGGACAATGGGTCAAAGTATACCTAATTGGGGACCACCGTAAGAAGGTAAGTATTTCATCATACCCTACACTGCATTTAGATGTTTCCAAATACGCTACTTTGTTATGATCTTCTTTGTATTGAAGCGCCGCCATTGTGAAGAATCAGCGAATGAGTTGTTAAAATGAGGAGGTTTATGAGGAAAATCGTTCTTTTGGACGTGGGATGTACAAGTTAGGTTACTTATACGGTTACCCAAAATAAATACCCAATTATATCAAGACCAGCAGCAACCACCAGTCAACCAGCAGGAACAGTTGGTCAACCAGCAGGAACAAAGTACCCTTGACCAAAATTCATAATTATACATCGAATTTGGTCAACTCCTCAAAAATTACCATAATTAAACTTATTCCTGCAAAGAATTAATTCCTAATACCAACCCAACATTCAATGGCTTTTGATTGCGTGGTTTTGTAACCTTACAACAGGTTTTACCTCTCGAGGGATCTCAAGAGGCTTACAACCCCACCAGGCAGTGTACCTGACCGATGTAGTATAGTGTAGTGGTAAGTACGGGGGATTGATCGTTCTCCACAGGGAATAGTGTTCGTTAGGTGTGAAAGGCTACTCTAATTAGGTCTAAGGGTTGAGGAAGATTCTTTTTATGTTTTTATAATTTTATGAAAGCAAGTAAAATCTCAGGTTTGAAGGAGTGGGCGGAATTAGTTGCTAGTCAACTAACCCAAATGACTACGAATGCAAATAAAATAAAATAACAAAAATGAAAAGTGGTGAGAAACTTATGTGTAGAGAAATGTGTTTACTTAGATTTCCTTACTCCCTAACTATCTTTTACCGGTTAATTAGTGTGTATTAGTCGCGTGGATGACGGGTGTATTCCTTAATACCATTCGTGGGGTGGCGTACTTACTTCCCCAACTCTACAAGCTCCTACTTCACTCCTATGTCGAGCCGGCTAGGAAGCTCCTAACATGGGATCACTAGAATTCGCTTGTGCATTAAATACAACCATAAAAACCTTTAGTACGCATTTGGTTCATGTTTCTTAAGACGTTCAAGCAAGTTACCGAATAGGAAGTTAGCCAGTTTTCTTAAGCCTAACATAGATAAACAATCATCCAATACAACTAACAACACACTAACAACCAATAATCAATAGCTAAGTTTCATTAGATCTAAGCAAACACAAGATAAAATTAGCCTAACATGTTAAACAAAAGACAAGCATAAGATAGAATCAAACAACACATAGACATATTGAATGATTAATTGATAACTTATCTTTCAATGAAACATGGAAGATCTCAAGGCAAAAAGCCCTGAAAAAGTAGCTAAAATCGTCTTAGGGTTTTATCCCAAAATTCCACACACTAAGCTCTCCTTAATGACAAAAGATTAGAAAACTATATATAGATTTTTGGATCTGACGGCGTCACCTTATGCATTGTGACGCCATCACCTCGCCGCTTTTAGGGTTCCCGGGTGACCTTCTTGACGCCGTCCCTCTTTAGCTCTTCAAAAATCCATTCTGGCCTATCAAGGCTTGACGCCGTCGAACATTGAACGTGACGCCGTCCCCTTATGATTTAAGCCGTGACGCCCTTGATTTAGTTAAAGCGTGACGCCGTCAGAATTCTCATGCTAACTCACTGGCCCGTCATGAGTAAATTTCACATCCAACTTTTCTTGCCAAGGCATGACGCCGTCAAGAGATGATTCTGACGCCGTCAAAGGTAAATTTCAGCCGATTTTGAGACTTTGTCGTATTCTTCACTTTAATGCTCCAAAAACGTCCAAAATGCCTCCTTTTCCAGATTTCTCCTCAAAAGTACCTAAAATGACAAAAGGAACGATTTAGGGCAATATTTGATCAAATAAATACGATTTCGGGCTTAAATGACCCCTTAAAAGCAGTACACTTTTCGCCTCATCAAATACCCTTACACTTGAGATTTGCTTGTCCTCAAGCAAATGCGCTTTTATTCTAATCAAAATACAAGTTAGGGGTCATTTAATGCAAACATAAAAGTAATTACAACAAATAATCGTTCCACTTCAATCATAATAAGCACGGAGATTACATACTAGCACCTCACAAGCAGTGTTTAGATACTCACATCTCTCAAGTGTCATCAAAATAAATCTCATAAATGAAAACGGAAAATATCTCTCACTACCTGTCATAGCAAATAGATTACCATAGGCTTGGGAAAGGATCGAAAACCTCCTCCACTAGGCGTAAGCACCTAAGATAAACTATCAAAGAGGGCTTTTAAATGGGTTATAATGTTAGGTGTAGGGAAAAGGAAAACACGGTTTTGTTGGATAAAGGATATTTTACTGGTGGCTAGTTAAAGATCTTGATCAATTACATGTACTATACAATGTTGCTAAGCCAAGACTAGACTCAATTTTAAGCTAGAAACAAAATAACAAAATAACAAAAACATAAAGATAAACATAAAATGAAACGGGATGGTAGTCCGTATGTTTTTTCTATTTTTCATTTTCTCATTTTTTTGTGTTTTTCTTGATTTTTTTGATTTTTTTTTTTTTTTTTTTTTTTTTTTTTTTTTTTTTTTTTTTTTTTTGACATACATTTTTACCCTACCATCCAAAATAATACATCATAGGGGCGTTGCATTCCCCTTACACTTGAATTTTTACATAACTTTACAAATACTAATCTAATGACTCGAATTAAGATAATTGAAACACTTGGAGTACTTTTAAAACATTTAGCACATATGGGGGTAATAAATGATGTTCTTCCCCGATACTCCATTATACTAGTACTTTACCCATGAGTCCCAATCGTCCCAAAACAATATGTACAAGGATATGACTCGACTTAGCAACCATGTAATCAATTAGATAATTAACTTGGGTTTAAACAAATGTTGTAACAATAATGCACTAAAGATGAGTGCATACAAGGTAGGCTAAGGCGATTTGGGTGTACATTTTAGTGGGGTGTAACAAATTCTTCCTTTAAGTAAAATGCTTAAAGGTCGAAACGAAAAGATAGGCTCTGAGGGTGTACTAGGGGTATCGTGTACTAAAAATGAGTACAACGCAAAGGGTGTGGGAGAATTACTTGACCAATGTAGCCAATGTAATTATAACAAAAACACAGGTGTAAAACAATGGGTTAATCCTAATGCCTCTTATCATGTAGTAAATCTAACTACACGAATGTAGTCTCACTTGTGGCCTTGGAATGGTCCTAACGTAAGTTCTAGAATCTAAGTGCTACCGGTACACACATCATAGCATAAATGCTTTTCCTACCAATTCTAGGGGCGAACCTCACATATTTGGGGGTGGAAAATTTTTTAGTGGTACGGTTTTTGTGCTAGTCATATAACTCCTATCCATGAGACGCTCATTAAGATCAAAGTTTCACTCCTATATGTTGTAAAAAATTTTAAATTTGGCACTAAAATTACCCTAATCAAGTATTTCTCTCAGTTTTATTACACATCTACTATTAAACAAACAAAAATCAAGCGCAATTGTATTCTCTAAAATCGTACTTTTACCCTCCCTTTACACTTAAGATGAACATTGTCCCCAATGTTCAAATAACAAGATGTAAAAGCAAAAAGTAAAAGAATGAAATCAAATACTCCCCTGATTCGCTCGTTGGATAGTGAAATTACACGGTTAGATCTTCCTCCAAAGAGAATGTTGAAGCTCCATGACTAATGCATCGCCACAAGCTTGATCCCATAAACATTTCCTTGTCCAAAATAACCTGTTAAACCTGAGAAAACAAACACGAGAACCTGCATAACATCGGCGGGATAAAATCTATATATAAGGATATAATGCTTGTGGAATGATAATTTTGCAGATTCCTGGAGATTATAAGTTGGAGATTTAATAAAAACTTTTTATGAAAACAAAACTTTCAAAAATTTCTGAAATTAAATCTGACGCCGTCAGGTTATAACCCCTGACGCCGTCAGAAATGACCTGACAAAAATTTTCATTTTAAGTTTCCGGAAAATTTCTGGAAAAACCTTTACCTTACTTCCTGGAAATCCTGCAAAACATCATTATGACTCGATACAAGCATTTGACTCAAACAAATACTAATATGTATGCTAATTTATTATTATTACGATTCATGTTCATTTGTGTTCTAATAAACCGATTTAGATTTCCCTTACACTTATCTTTTGCAAAATACCTTTATATGTAGTTAAGACGAAGTTAAAAACAACATAAAGCATTTTCACAATTTAGTTTTTAACATGAATCAATACTAATAAAAATTAAACACACATACGGAAACAAATAAAATCAAACAAACAAATAAATAAACACACAAAGCAAATAAAGCATGGGCTGCCTCCCAAGAGCGCTTGTTTTTGTTTGAGTCACGAGCCTGACTCTACCCTTATTTAACGGAAATAGGGGAGGTTTTCCCTACACTTAGGATTAAGTGCGGGTGATAGTAGCGATACACACCAGCTCGGTAGGAGTATGCCACGTGAAAAAAGAGTGGTGGATGAATTATATGCTCAAAGGGGTGTGCTCCTTTCATCATAACCTTGCCTAGTTCACTTTGGTCAATGGGTGATTTTGAGTTTCCTCCTAAAAAGGGATCATCTTCTATCAACTTTGAGAGATTCCTAGTTGGGAATCCATCTTGACCTAATAAACCCGGTTTAAACCCATAGTGTTTCTTGTGATCAATCATGAATGGGTGATGTAAGTATGAAAGGTTATGGTTCACTCCTATGTTGTCTTCCTCACTACAAGGCTCAGAGTCTACTACCTTAATCTTAAGACTACCCGGACTATATGTTTTGATGGGTGGATCGGGACCTAATTCAATTCCTAAATTTTCATCCAAGGATGGAAGATTAGGTAACGGTTTTGGTTGAGGCTCCGGCTCATCAAAACTAGGAACTTCCATAGGACTAAAAGAAAGGTTGTGATCACTAAAAGCATTCAAACCTATTTCTTCTAGTTGTGTTTGGTCCAAGGGCTCTACCTCTATTGGGGTTCCTATAGTCTCCCCAACTTCTTCCGGGTAAGTCACGGGCGGTGTGTGTGCCTCAATTGATGGTAGGACTTGTGGGGTACTTGGTGGGCTTATGTTACTTACCTCATCATTCCTTGTGTCAAGATCACCTATATCCTCATCATAGGTTTTGGTAGAATTTAAACCTAACATTTTCCCTAGTATCTCAAGTGCTTCTCTAGGCATCTCAACTTCTATATCCGAATCATAAGGATCATCCTCAATATTCTGACTGCTATATTCAAATTGCCCAAAAGATTCATCATGTGTTTCTTGAGATTCATCGTCATCGATCATAAAACCTAGGTCTTTTTGATCAATGTGATCATGCTCGGCTAGATCCTTCATCACATCAAGGTCACCTATGTGTTCGTTTTGTACTATGGCATTACATGACAACCACTTAGGTATCTCAACACTAATGTATTCATCCCCAAACAAACTTGTTTCATGATCCAGAAAATTTATATTCAATTGACTTGTACTAACGTTTGTTGGGTTGTCTACCCTATAATAATATTGGGCACAATCTTCTATGGCATCCCATGCTTCTTCAGCACTTAATTCCCTAAAGTCCCCATTGGCAAAATCCTCAATGCGCATTTGGTCATATTGGCCAACACGATAGTAAAAGGTTCGGGTTAGGGATGCTAAAGCGAAACTATGATGAGGGAATTTTCGGAGTAAATTTCTAAAACGAGTCCATGCATCATATATGGGTTCATCTCGATATTGTTTGAAATTCGAGATGTCAATAGGGTAGAATGGCCTTTGTGGTTGGTGGTATAGTGGATTCGCGTACTCCATAATGGTGAACGGAAGAGTCAATGGAAATTTCTTTTACGAACAAAGACACAAAGAAAAAGATAGACTAAAGAAAATCCTAGAAAAAGAAAATAAAAATCTCACTAGAAAGGAATCTAGCGAGTAGACCTAATAAAACAAAAATTCAAACCTAAACAATAACTATTCCCCGGCAGCGGCGCCAAAAACTTGATTGCGTGGTTTTGTAACCTTACAACAGGTTTTACCTCTCGAGGGATCTCAAGAGGCTTACAACCCCACCAGGCAGTGTACCTGACCGATGTAGTATAGTGTAGTGGTAAGTACGGGGGATTGATCGTTCTCCACAGGGAATAGTGTTCGTTAGGTGTGAAAGGCTACTCTAATTAGGTCTAAGGGTTGAGGAAGATTCTTTTTATGTTTTTATAATTTTATGAAAGCAAGTAAAATCTCGGGTTTGAAGGAGTGGGCGGAATTAGTTGCTAGTCAACTAACCCAAATGACTACGAATGCAAATAAAATAAAATAACAAAAATGAAAAGTGGTGAGAAACTTATGTGTAGAGAAATGTGTTTACTTAGATTTCCTTACTCCCTAACTATCTTTTACCGGTTAATTAGTGTGTATTAGTCGCGTGGATGACGGGTGTATTCCTTAATACCATTCGTGGGGTGGCGTACTTACTTCCCCAACTCTACAAGCTCCTACTTCACTCCTATGTCGAGCCGGCTAGGAAGCTCCTAACATGGGATCACTAGAATTCGCTTGTGCATTAAATACAACCATAAAAACCTTTAGTACGCATTTGGTTCATGTTTCTTAAGACGTTCAAGCAAGTTACCGAATAGGAAGTTAGCCAGTTTTCTTAAGCCTAACATAGATAAACAATCATCCAATACAACTAACAACACACTAACAACCAATAATCAATAGCTAAGTTTCATTAGATCTAAGCAAACACAAGATAAAATTAGCCTAACATGTTAAACAAAAGACAAGCATAAGATAGAATCAAACAACACATAGACATATTGAATGATTAATTGATAACTTATCTTTCAATGAAACATGGAAGATCTCAAGGCAAAAAGCCCTGAAAAAGTAGCTAAAATCGTCTTAGGGTTTTATCCCAAAATTCCACACACTAAGCTCTCCTTAATGACAAAAGATTAGAAAACTATATATAGATTTTTGGATCTGACGGCGTCACCTTATGCATTGTGACGCCGTCACCTCGCCGCTTTTAGGGTTCCCGGGTGACCTTCTTGACGCCGTCCCTCTTTAGCTCTTCAAAAATCCATTCTGGCCTATCAAGGCTTGACGCCGTCGAACATTGAACGTGACGCCGTCCCCTTATGATTTAAGCCGTGACGCCCTTGATTTAGTTAAAGCGTGACGCCGTCAGAATTCTCATGCTAACTCACTGGCCCGTCATGAGTAAATTTCACATCCAACTTTTCTTGCCAAGGCATGACGCCGTCAAGAGATGATTCTGACGCCGTCAAAGGTAAATTTCAGCCGATTTTGAGACTTTGTCGTATTCTTCACTTTAATGCTCCAAAAACGTCCAAAATGCCTCCTTTTCCAGATTTCTCCTCAAAAGTACCTAAAATGACAAAAGGAACGATTTAGGGCAATATTTGATCAAATAAATACGATTTCGGGCTTAAATGACCCCTTAAAAGCGGTACACTTTTCGCCTCATCAGCTTTAAACCTCCATTGGTTCTATAAAAGACCTTGAATTTTCACCACAAACCCATCACATACATCAACCCAGAACACAACTACCCAGAGACAATGAGTTCCTCTAACCCGAACATTGTAGAGATATCTTCGGATTCATCTTCTGGCTCATCAAATGAAGGATGGAACAACTACTTTCCACCACATTACACAAATATAAACTCAAAGAAAAAGGTGGAACCAATCTCCTCTGATGAGCTCCCAACTCCACCATCATATGTGGATGACTCATCAAGTGACACCTCGGATGATGAGCAAACGCAGCCACCTCCACTATCAGAAATACTAACACGTGAAATCGACAAGGTTGTGGCAGCAATGAGGAACCGAGCATGTCCAAAGCCAGACAAACAAGTTTTGGGGCTCCCTAGTCCAAAGGTGTGGAGTTCAATCAAGGACAAAGGAGTCCACACGTCCATGCCTGACTTCAAGGATAAAGGGAAAAATAAGCTGGAGTAGTGGTGTAGGTGTTAGGTTTGTGTGTTGTGAGTAAGCTTGGTTGTTGGTTGTGTTGACTTTGAATCCTGGATTGTAACAGAACCCTACTTTTGTAGTGGTGCATCTTTGAATGCACCTGTTTATAATGAATAAATTTTATGGTCCTTGTGTACATGTGATTGTTTGCTGATGATGTGTGCGTTTAATTCCTGCAAAATGGTTAGTAGACACAATATACAAAGTATACATAATTATACAAAATATACAACATTAAGCCTCCCCTTAGGCTTATGCTTCCCCTCAATCACAGCAATCAGGGATTGATCATCCCAATATGAACCACCAAATAGTTAAATCTAGGTCCATCAAAAGCTTTTGTTAACAAATCAGCCACATTTTCATCTGTGTGGATTTTAAGCACTTGAATTAGATATTTTTCATTAGCATCTCTTATAAAATAGTGCCTAATCTCAATGTGCTTTGTTCTTTGGTGAAAAACTAAGTTTTTAACAATGTAAATTGTGCTTTGGTTATCAATAAAGATTTTGGTGTTCATAAAATTGAACCCATAGTCTAACAACTGATTTTGTATCCAAAGTACCTGACCACAACAATTAGTAGCAGCAACATACTTTGCTTCAGTAGATGAGGTGGCCACAATAGTCTGCTTCTTACATTGCCAAGAGATCAATCTCCTTCCCAGAAACTGACAACCCCCAGTAGTAGACTTCCTATCAAAGTTAGCACCAGCATAATCACTGTCACTATAGGCTTTCAACACAAATGGATAATCTCTAGGATACCAAAGGCCCAGCTTAGGTTGGCATTTTAGATACTTGAAGATTTTCTTGACTGCATTCAGGTTGGAAGTCAGAGGTGTAACTTGATGTCTTGAACAAGCACTGACTGCAAACATTATATCAGGTCTAGAAGCTGTCAAATACATAAGTGAACCTATCATTGATCTGTAGAGGTGAACATTAACAGCATCATCAGGTTCATTTATTAGATTTTGGCTTTGGAGCTTCTTAAGGTGTTGTTGCAGTTCTTACAGATTCGAAATTAAACTTCTTAAGTATGTCTTGCACATACTTTTCTTAGCTGATAAGAATCCCATCAGGCTTTTGTTTGACCTGTAAGCCCAAGAAAAATGTAAGCTCACCCATAACACTCATCTCAAATTCTCCCTTCATTAGCACCTCAAATTCCCTACACCAAGCTTCCTTAGTAGAACCAAAAATGATGTCATCCACATAAACCTGAACAAGAATGATATCTCTTGAATTCTTCTTGATGAATAGGGTTTTGTCCATTGTACCTCTTCTGTAACCATGCTTCAGCAGAAAAGTAGACAATCTAGCATACCATGCCCTTGGTGCTTGATGAAGTCCATAGAGTGCTTTCACCACCTTGTAAACCAAATCAGGATTCTGAGGGTCCACAAAACCCTTAGGTTGTGTCACATACACCTCCTCTTCAATCTCACCATAGAGAAATGCACTCTTTACATCCATCTGATAAACCATAAATCCCATGTATGAGGCAAAAGCCAAAAATAATCTAATAGCTTCAACTCTTGCTACTGGAGCAAACACCTCATCATAGTCAATACCCTCTTCTTGCCTATGACCTTGAGCTACCAATCTAGCTTTATTCCTCACCACAATACCTCTAGCATCCCTTTTGTTCTTTAGAATCCATTTTGTCCCAATTACATTCTTTCCTTCAGGTAAAGGCACAAGCTTCCATACATTTTGATTAAGAAATTGTTGCATTTCTTCTTGCATAGCCTCCACCCAAGCTAAATCTTCAAGAGCATGTGATACACTGCTTGGTTCAACTTGTGAAAGAAAACAAGCATAGAGGCAATGGAGATAATATGTGTGATTATTCCTTAGCTGATCTTGAATATAACTGACATAAGCAGTTTCTCCATACATTGGTTGTTTCAACTTGCTTCTTGTCTGAACAGCTGAATTGGGATCTCCAAGAATCAAAGACTGAGGATGAATAGTGTTTATCCTCTTAGTAGCATTAGGATTCACATCAATGGTTAAGGCTTGATTGGTGATAGAAGGATTGAAGTCATCATCATATGAGGAGGAAGTGAAGATGCATGTTCTTGATTGATGATGAAGATCCTCCAACTCAGATCTTGAAGAGAGTGAGTTACCAAGATCAGATGGACTTGGATATCTTGTGGGAGGTTCATTGAAACCCAATGAGTCAACAGAAGGAGTAGATATAGGAGGAGCAGGAGTGGAGACACCAGCAGGAGCATTAGAGCTACTAGCAGAATTGGGAGAACCAGCAGTAACAGGAACACTACCAGCAGGAATAGCAGAACTACCAGCAGAATCCATATTCCTGCAGGCTTCAACTGCAGCTTGTCTTAAGAGCTCTTCTGTTTCTTTTGAAAATTCAAAACCAAACTTTTCAGCTGCTTCCTTTGCATCATGCTCTTGTCTTTGAAGCTTAGCTAGTTCTTCTGCATAAATTGAATCACCTTCAGCCATACCAGAAGAATCTTGGAGCTCAGTACCTGAAAAGTGTTTAGAGGGAAAAGAAGGAACAACAATAGTTTGTTCATCACACTTAGATTCTGAATCATCATCTGAGGTACCTGCATTGTTAGTTTGACAATCCTGTGTACCTGCAGATTGATTAGCTTTGAATCTAGAATATCCTAATGTATCAGTCATATAATCAAGGTCAAAATACCACTCATGACCTGCACCTTGTATATTAGGTTTATCCTCAAGATATCTCAGATTGAGTGTCTCTTCTATCCTCTTAGCAAATAAATTATAAACCCTATAGGCCTTACTATGAGCAGAATAACCTACAATAAACCCCTCATCTGCTTTCCCTTCAAATTTACCTAGGTGATCACTGGTGTTCAAAATAGTCACATGACATCCAAAAGGTTTAAAATAACTAATGTTAGGAACCTTCCCAGACAAAAGTTCATAAGGTGTTTTGTTGTGAGGACTAGTAATCAATACCCTGTTCAAAACATAACAAGCAGTGCTAACTGCTTCAGTCCAAAACATAGTAGGCAACTTAGAGTCAGCCAGCATTGATCTAGCTGCTTCTATAAGGGTTCTATTCTTTCTTTCAGCAACCCCATTTTATTGTGGGGTTCTGTCATTACTATAGTCCCTTTTAATCCCCTTTTTCCCACAGAGTTCAATTAAGTTAGATTTTTTAAACTCTATTCTATTGTCACACCTTATTCTCTTAACCTTTTTATTTAGCTGGTTTTCAATTAAAGCCAGAAAGTCCCTAATCACATGAAAGGCTTCATCCTTAGTACCTAAAAAGAAGGTCCAACAAAACCTGCTAAAGTCATCTGTAATCACCAGGCAATAGTACTTATGGTCAATACTTTTGATGGAAGTAGGACCACAAATATCCATATGAAGTAACTGGAGAGGCTCAGTGATGGTGCTCACAGCTGTGATGGCCTTGTAAGAAGCTTTGTGTTGCTTTCCTTTGTTGCAGGCAACACAATTGTGTTTATATGTGAAGGACTTGGGAGGAAGCCCTTTTACCAATCCATTCTTTGCAAGCATGTTGATGGTTTTGAAGTTCACATGTGCTGTAAAACCCTAAATTTTGAATACCTAATTTTACGTTTAATTTGAAATTTTCCTAAGTTATGGATGCGATTAATTATAAAACCGAAAGTAACTAAACGAATTTACCGTTAATCCAAATAATTAGAACAAAAAATCATCATGGAGTTTTTGAACATAATAGAAATCCAAAAATATTTTTGAAACATAAAAATAAATACGAGGCACCAATTACGTTACATGAAATATAGTTTCGGGCCATATATCTTTTGTTATGCTTCAACAACCCAACCCAAGACCCATGTTACTTAAGCCCATAATCCTCTTGGCCCAATACACAAACCACAAGACCGGTTTTGGTTCTCCTCCCTCCCATATCATACGACAAAAAAAAAAAAAAAAAAAAAAAAAAAAAAAAAAAGAGAAAAACCCTAGCAACAAAAGTGGCGGCTTCTCCATTTTCTTCTTCCTATTTCGATTCAAAGAACAAGGCAAAGGAAGTTCGTTGTGGATTCTACTAGGTGTTCATACGTGGGTGTGTTCGTGGAGAGGTGATCGTGGTTGCTCTAGTCGAAGGTTGTAAGATTCGTGAGGTGTTTTGGTTTCTTGTTCTTGTCTATCGATTCAAGTACCAAGGTATCGAGTTTTCTGTTTTGTTTCCTCATCTTTTGATCCTTCTTTGATCATATAATATGTCATCTAAGATTTCATGAATCGGTTGCATCATTGAACAAGTATACGAATTAAAACTCAAATAAAATCATAAGAATTCACATAAAATAACGAATTTGGAATTAGAGTTTGGATGGAATTTTCGTGGGTGATCTTGTGGAATTTTGTGAACATGTTAATTGATGTCTAAAATAAAGATCTTATGAATTATGAAGGTCGTGTTTGTGTTTGGATGCGTAATTAGGTGTTGTAATGGTCAAATTGAAAACCCTAAGATGCTGTCAGGAATTTAAGTCGAATTGAAGGGTGTATATTTTAATGATATCAACGTATTTTTGAACGATTCTTGGGTCTAAAATCAAGTTCAAGAAAAAAGCTTTCTGAATATGTAAGCCTTGTAATTTTTAGAGGTCGGGAAAATACTTTTTCTGATTTTACAAGTTCAAGTGTCAAAACTGAATTCGGGATTTTGAAAATCAGTCCATTTGGTCGATTTTTCATTTTCAAACCATGAGGAGTTAGGTCATGAAATTCTCCAGTATGTAACTACTATATGAGTAGCAGTGTCATGAATTTTTGTAGATTTTTCCTGGAGGTATTGGTGTGTAAACCAAGTGGATACTTTTTGGGTACTGCAGCAGATACGTTTTCTGGGTAGTCTGACTTGGAACATTTTTCTTGTAAGGTTAAACTAATTAATAAATTCTGGAAAAATTCGTGTGAGTTCTAAAGACATGAAAGTACCTGTGTGAATTTTTGTGGATTTTATTTTGGAGTCCTAATGTGGTATAGAAATTCGTATAATTGTGACCTGTTAATGATTAAAAGCTGATAAAAGTCTAAAAGGGCTAAATCAGAGTTTTAAACCTAATTGTTACTAATTTGCTTTAACCTAAAGGTACCTTATCATTAATATGACCTTTAAATGTGTAATTAAGATACCTTAATACTTCATAACCTAAATTGGCCTATGACATGATTTATACATGTATTAAAAGTTAAATCTATGATTAAAACCCTAATTAAGATGAAAGTAACCCTAATATACTAATTATGGAAACCTACTAATTTTGGAAACTTACTAATTCGGGAAATATGCTAAAAATAGAAAGTTACTTAAAATGGGTTAACTACTTAAAGAGGAAACTTACTATTTTTGGAAAGTTACTATTTTTGGAAAGCTGCTATAAAAGGAAAGTTACTAAAAATGGAAGAGCCGACTAAAATAAGTAATCTGATTTAAAATAAGTTATTAATCAGACGATCATAAATTCGTGTAGATTCGCTGAAGATGGAGTTTACTTCCGATCTTTTCGTTTCTAGTTGTGTTTTCACTTGCGGTCTAAGGTACAGATATTCTACCCTTTTCCAGTAAAGGTGCTTTCATCCTCATGACTCGATCTTGATTATTAATTCGTTATTCTGATATGATCCCCTTTAGCCATTGCTATGATCCCATGTACTTTGATTCATTCGTTTGATATGCTTCGTTGTTATGATGATCCATTTGACATTCGTTCATTATGATACTTGACATAATTCATTCGTAACCCTATGACATGAGTATTCGAATCACTTGATGCTTTGAAGGTTCATTTGATATTGTAACTGGATGTGAAAACCTTTCTTAATTGTATCATGGAAATGTTTTTAGAAAAACTATTTTTTTAAAACGACGTTATGAGCATGATGCGCTACCATTTTCATATAGAAACTTGCTAACTTGTATGAAAACTACTTTTAAAGACTACCTTTATGAAAACCATTTTAAAGATCATTTTTATGAAAACCACTATTAAAAGATTTCTTTAAATGAACCTTTGATAGAAACCTTTGAATTGAACCTTGCTATGAACCATTTGATTTCGAACCTTTGATTATGAACCCTTGAGATCCTATGCATGATATGATTCCCTTATTTGATTAATGAGTTTCATTGTATGATTGTCATTCTTATTTATTCATTCTGACATTTATTTAAATGTATCTGCTATGCTATGCTTATGTTTTGCCATGCTAGTATGTTATTGTTGTATGCTATGATATGATAGATCTGTGCCTGAGCTTAACTAGTTGTGGAGGTACCATGAGCATGTCTTTGATGGTACCTTAGACATGACACTCCCGTAGAGGTGTGATAGATCTACGGCGTTCCCCCTTATGATATGATATGATTTTGTGTACACTATTGGCCAACTTTATATATGCGTGACCAGTCCAGTACTCGCATTCATATTTTGTTAGGGAGTGTATGGATGCATCCTAGGTTTATGTATGTGTATGTATGGTGACCAGGTGGTGTGTGCCTTACACCCCTTCTCACACTCTTGTTACTTAGAGGTCTCCCCTCTTCGTATACTTGTTATGCTTTAGTATGATTTGACGGATTATGTATGGAGTTCCTATGGCACATCCTTATATGAACTTTTCCATTATTTCATTATTTCTCTCGATTCATTATTATTCAGTTCTCATGCATTCTTGATTCTTAGTTCTCCTTTGAATTCGTATGACTTTCATGTTTATGCTTTCGTTTTGTATGCTTATTCCTTCGTTGCTTATGCTTATTTACCGTTAGGTTATGTTATCTATATCTGTTCACTGGGCTTTTTAAGCTCAGCCGCATTTCTTTCCATGCGGCAGGTTTTAGATGGAAGCTGGGTTATGAGTGGAGAGTACTTTGGACTTAGAAGACTACACCTTGATAGCTATTCTGGATTAGAGATGGCTAGAAGTGGTTATATTTTAGACTTAGTATTTAATGAAATTTTCATTTGTAACCTTGTAGTTTCAGATTTTCCCTTTGTAACCTTTGAAGTTCATTTGTATTATTTAAGTCTTATGCTTATGTTTGCTTTGATATGTCACCATAACGTAATACTTCTACCCTTATCTGGTTGGGGTGTTACATGTGCCATCCTCCTATGCCATTTGGTAGATTCATCCAGAGATGCTTTTACCACCAAGCAAGCTAAATCACCATTAGGCTGGACATCATTCAAGTTGAAGCTGTAAAGGTTTTGTCTTTTTGGAACTTTAAGTACAACCTGGCTCTCATCAGGCAACTTGAAGTCTTTGGACAGCATAAGACAGTCAGTCTCAGTGAAGAGAACACTGTTCTTCTTGTCACAAATTTGAGAGACAAAGAACAAATTAAAGTTCTGTAGTTCTTTCACATAATAGACATTTTCAAAATCTAGCTTGGAAGTCCTAATAGTTCTTTTCCCTGTTATCTTGCCATCTCCTCCTCTAAAGGTCACAGTGCCTCCATTAATGGTTACAAAATCATGCAATCTTTCTTTGTTTTCTGTCATACTTCTAGAACACCCACTATCAACTATACCTAAGTCTTTACTTCTATGAGGATTTTCCTACAACAAATAGAAAATACAACAACATTAGTTACAAAGAGAGACTCAAGCTATTACTGACTTGAGCCTGCCTAGTGGATCAGTAAGAAGTAAACCATGTAGATTGATGAGATCCATCATTGTTCTTGGACCCCTTTCTCAAATATTGGTCATTATGTCTCCAAGAACAACCTGCTGAGGACTTAACAGCAGTTTTTCATCTTTCCCACCCTTTTTGCATTGGGTCATAATAAACAGGCTAATAATCATTTTGAAAGTAAGAGCTTGTAGGTCTGAAGAAGGGTCTTGCAGCATTTCTTTTCCAACCAGCAGGAACAGGTTTACCATCTCGAACTGGTTTTCCTGCTGGAAATGGTTTGCCAGCAGAAACTGGTTTACCAGCAAGAAAAGGAGCTCTGCCAGAGCTCATTTGTGCTGCTTGAGGAACAAACGGGGGGTATATTTTCAACATTATTCCACAAAGGTCTAGATTGCTGTTGTCCAGCACATACACCCATTCTATTCTCATAAAAATCATGATCTTTAATAAGATGAGAATAACTACCACAAACAAAACATGATTTCTTTCTAAAAGATTTGTTCTTAATATGACTTCTCTTATTACACACAAACTTATCACTACCAAAACTAGAAATAGAAATTTTTTTAACACAATGAAAAGAAATGTCTTCAAAAGAAGTTGTCTTTGAATTGGATTCATCATCAGCTACTCTTGATGAGAAGTCATCAGACTTGGGTGTGGAAGACTTGTCACTTGAATCACATGAGGCAAATTCATTGGTCTTGGGTTATGAGGACTTGTCACTGTTAGAACAAGAGACAAAGTCATTATATTTACAATCAAATTCAGGCAAGTCATTGGACTTTTTGCCATAGGTCATATGTGATTCATCAAAGTCTGTGTCAAGGACTGTGTGGGTAGAGGTAGGCTTAAACACTCCTCTTATAGGTGGAGGAACAGCATTCATTCCTCCTTCTCTAACATACTTAATAGGAATTTGATAATTTACTTCCTTAGGGGTAGGGTCAAAACTTCTTGACTCATTAAGGTCATCTACTTTATGATACCCCAACCCTCTCTTAGACTTTCCAGACTGAGTGCTATCATTTAACTTAACTACGTGATTAGATGATTCTTGCCATGAATTAAACCTGGCCACTTCACTATCTAACTTAGCCTGCAAGTCCTGTTTCTCTAAATTCACCTTAGCATTTTCACTTTCAGAATATTTTAACAAATTAGTAGTGTTTTCCAAATCTCTTTCTAAAACCCTAATATTTTCTTCATATGCTAACTGATTATTTTGGTACCAATCCTTTTTTTCTAAAGTTTTAAGTGTACTTTTATATGCTTGAACTTGTACAAACAATTCTTTATTTTGAGACTCGACATCATCAAACTCTTTCTTAAGTTCAGCATACTTATCGTCACATCCAAAAGGACAAGTTTGTACCTGAGATGAGATACCCATCAAAGCAAATTCCTCAGCCACATCTGCCTCATCTTTTGTTCCAGCAAGCAGTCCATAAACTTGAGCAGCACCTCTTTCTGCATCATCTACCTCATGTTGTGACCAGTCCACCATACAATCAACAGACAGCAAGGCTTTAGGCTCCTCTGAGTCTAATTCTTTGATCTTGAATGCAGAGTATCTGGTCTTATCATCTGCCTTCTTTTCTTTGCATTCTCTTGCAAAGTGACCCAATTGTGAGCAGTTGTAACATCTAACCTTGCTTTTATCAAACCTTGCTCCATCCTTCCTATTGAATTGGATCTTCCTGCCAGCCTTCTTTTCAAATCTGTTGACCTTCAATGAAAGCATAGCCATCTGCCACTTGATATCTAATTCTTCCAAGTCCATCTTATCAATCTGGTCAAAGTCTTCATATGCAAGTTGCTGTTGTGGTTTACTTTCAGCAACAAAAGAATGAAGCACATCTGCAATCACATTCCCAGAATTTTAATGTGTTCTTGGTGTAGAGGTTGATGAAGATGATAAGGTTGGGCTATCAGCACATGACATCTTGTTATTAGTACTGGTAGTACTAACAAATGCTGAGTGAGTTGGAGTATGTGAATAGCTTGAACCTCCTTTAATATCAATCTCAAGTGTCTTGAGTTTGTTATAGAGGTCATCAAAAGTCAAGTAATCAAGTCCACCTCTTGCTTTGAGAGTGATGGATACCTGCGACCAGGAAGGAGGCAATGCCCTCAAGAACTTGGTATTGCAATCTTCATTATCTGGCCTTGCCTGCAGCTGATTAAGTTGACTTAAAATCTTCTGGAACCTATCATAGCCTTTATGCAATCCTTCTGCTTCAGAGATCTTGAATTCTTGGAACTCCTGCTTCAGCATCGACTTCCTCATCTTCTTAGATTCATCATTACCTTCAAATCTGGCTTTAACAGCTAACCAGATGTCCCTTGCATCATCTAGGTGATGAAAATCACCCATTTGGTCTTCTGGGAGAGACTGTAGTAGCAAACTCCTTGCTTTTGTTTCCCTTTGAACAGCAACATGTTCTTCTGCAGATACAGGGGGAAGAATAATGATGTTCCCTTTTGAATCTCTTCCTGTTTTCTTTTTACTATTTCCATTCAGGATGATGTTCTTGAGGTTATGATCAGTATTTGAAATCTAGTACTCCATCTTCATGGCCCATATCTCATATTCATCCTTCTTGAGGTAAGGAAATTATGCATTGTTGTTAGAGACAGTGGTTGTGAGAATTTGTTGTTGGACATTCTGTGTTTCAGGTTTTTCACTGTTGACAGTAGAATCATCTGTTCCGGATGCAGTCATTTTGAAATGGTTTAAGAGATTTGTTTGAAAAGGTTTCTTCTTGACAGAGACTCTCACCAGGCTCTGATACCACTTGTAGGATCAACCCTAGATAGATCTTTGAGCCTTAGGGAGTCGGTAGAATGCTTATGTAATCACAAACAAACTACAAGAGAATCTCTAACTATAAACTAATATTTACGCGGAATATAAACACAAGAGTTAAAGAAGAAAATACTAATAAACACTTTGATCCTCTATGGATCTATATTAACTAATAATATTGTTTTTCAAGTCGTACAATGTTCATAGCCGTGAGTTTCTTTTATACTCCAAGAAACCCTAATTCGGCATCCATACAAAACGTGTAAAAGAGATATGCAATATCTATTCCTAATATATCTCATGCATATCGTAATCTCTAACAAACTTCTAAATATATGGGTTAACTATTAACTATTACCCGCAGTAACAATACTAGCAGCAGGAACTATATCCTACTAACAGCAGGAACCATACCAGCAGGAACTACATACCTGCCAGCAGGAACCACTACTACACTACCAGCAGTAATGAAATAAAACTAAATATACTAATTCCTAACAATAACGAATACGAAAAGCAATTCTAGAAACATCTTGCATGTAACTGAAGATAATCAGATCATAAATCAATCATAAAGAAAACTTCACACCTGACTTTGATTAAACAAATCGTCGATTCGAGGCAACGGATAATGGTTCAAACTGTAATACGATTTAGCTTCCGGAAATCAACACACAACCTCATGCTATCACCATTCTTCTTCACGAATTAAACTGGAGCATAACACGGAGACACACTCGGACAGATAAAACAACTTCCTAAAAGTTGGTCCTTCAATTCTTTCCCTTCAACTGATGTCGTTCAATACGGGGTTCAAAACTAGGCAAAACCTCGCTCTTATACAGATAGAATTCTAATTCAACCAACTTACTGTTCTCAGGCACTTCTCAAGACATCCTATGATCCCAATAAGTTCAAGTTATATGATGTAACTATTATTACGTTGGCCAGGCGTCATAATACTTGCATCATATACACATGCCTTTATTGCAATCACATTTTACCTCGAGTCGTGACTAAACAAATTCTCATAACCAGATCAAAACAACCTCACATTCATATGGTAATCTTCGTAGTTCATTAAGGAAAACATCGTGGATATTTCAAACAACCGAATAACTCTCGATGCGAGTTTCATTAAACAAAGTATCTTCACAACTACGAGGTATTAATGTACGAGTTTTCAAAACAGAGGTGATCATAATTGTTTACCAGTTTGGAAACCATGGTACAGAATTTTGAGCTTCTCAAATCGCCAAATATGACAAATCTAATATGACCGTTGTTAGCATCTCGATGCTTAGTCAACAAATCCATATCCAGAATAATATCGAATCAAACAATCTCAAAGGAGACAAATTAGCAGAACGAAACTTATCCTCAAATATCTTCAAAACGTACTGGAAAATTCCGATACTCGTGACGGATAATCACAAAATTCTTCATAGAGATGGAACTAGGTATAGCAAATTCTAATAGTGCAGAGGGGACCTTAATATGCTTAGCAATAGCAAGAGAAACCACAGAATGTGTCGAACACATCGGATTCATACATATACGAATTCTCTGAATGGACGAAAAGGTATCTAAAGAAATAACAAAGGGATCAAAGATCGAAGTTCGAAAGAAGGTGATAACCTCAGAAAGTGAAACTTGTAAGGTGTAACTACAAAATTCTCAAAGCATTCTAAACTTATGTTGTGTATCCTGATAAATTTTCTAAATCTCCGGAATTCCCTAGGATGATACATGAATAGGCCAAATAATCATATCACAATCATATCACAAATCATATACCGTCAATTCCAAAGTTGTACATGGAGTAGCTAGCTCACAATGAACCAGAATATGATGGGGTTAAGGAACACACACCAACCAATCACCAGATACAGATACAGATTCCCTAGGATGCATCCATACGCTCCCTGCAAAACAATGTAGTACACACACTAGCTCAAGGCTAGCATACATACTCAGATAATCATAATTGTCAAAGTGCTATATAGCATATACAGAAATGGGAACGCCGGGGACTAATCACACCGCCCAAGATAGTGTCATACCACCGGTGCCTCAATGACATGGCCATGGTACCTCCATGGCTAGGAATACAGATACAGAAACTGGGCAATACAAGAGCAATCATAATCATATCAAATACTGAACTGAAGCATATCAAATGGATAACCAACGAATATCAAAATGAGATGGCAATTCAATTATCAGAACGAATAACAAAACAGATATCAAAGGTAATAACGGATAATCATATCAATGGATGCCCTTACTGAAAAAGGACGGAATATCTGTACCTTAGCAAATGAAATGAAAACAAACAGAAAAGTGATCACAAGGAAACAACGTCACGTCTTCTTAAACGAATCTACACGGATTAGGGTTCATATTACACTAAATAGCTCATTAAATGTCATAACGGATTTATTGCTTATTATTAATCACGTTCTCAACTTAGGGTTTACAGATCACATCAGATTCATAATTATTCTATGTTCTTAAGGTAAATAATGATAATTAAAAAGACAGAGATTTTATATGTATTTCAAATCCTTAGTTATACTTAATTAGGATTTATATGTGCCAAAACAGATTTCTAGGTTTAGAATGCGAATCTGACTTAGTTTCTTATGAATCTATCAAATTAGCTCCTGAGGTTCTACCAATTTTTTCTGAGACTTCCACATGAGTTAAGAACCTTTCCAAAATTTCCAAGATTTTATTACTAAGTGAAAGTACCATTTAAAAAATCATTTTCCCAAACCTGTCCAGAAAGTGCACTGCAGGTATACCCCGAAAGTTTGTATTTAATTAACCCATTTGAGCCTTTCAGAAAAATCCACAAAAATTTCAGTAAGTCATATACATCTTAAACATTCTCCCTGTCAAATGAGACCTCTTAATTCCGTATTTTTCTAAAACTAAAAATCAAAAACAACAACTGATTTTCAGACATCCAAAATACAGTTTTGACACTTAATCTAGTAAAAATCAAAAGACTACCCTCCCTACCTCCAATGACCACGAAATTTATATATTCCGAAAGTAGGCAAGTTAAACTTAATTTTAGACTCAAGAATCATACAAAGACACGTAGGCATCATCAAATTAGATCCCTTTAAATGTGACCCAAATTCTGGACAGCATCTTATTGTGACAGAAAACAAACCCCAATTCTATCCCTTGTCATTAATTGTGTACGCCCTTTAATTAAATAGATCTAGGGTTTCCAAGTTTTAGGTGATAATTAATGTGTGATTAGTGATCATGTTAGAGCTTGTTTCAATCTGATTCGATTGGAAAAATACAAACAAAAGTCGATACACATATATAAAAAGGTCTATGATTTCATGTTTCGTATGAGAGTGTGATGCGTGGTTTTGCAACCTTACAACAGGTTTAACTCTCGAGGGATCTCAAGAGGCTTACAACCCCACCAGGCAGTGTACCTGACCGATGTAGTATAGTGTAGTGGTAAGTACGGGGGATTGATCGTTCTCCACAGGGAATAGTGTTCGTTAGGTATGAAAAACTACTCTAATAGGTCTAAGGGTGAGAGAAGATTCTTTTTGTGTTTTTATATTTTGATGAAAGCAAGTAAAATCTCGGGTTTGAAAGAGTGGGCGGAATTAGTTGCAACTCAACTAACCCAAATTACTACGAATGCAAATAAAATAAAATAACAAAAATGAAAATGTTGGTGAAAACTTATGTGGAGGGAAATGTGTTTACTTAGATTTCCTTACTCCCTAACTATCTTTTACCGGTTGATTAGTGTGTACTAGTTGTGTGGATGACGGATGTATTCCTTAATACCATTCGTGGGGTGGCGTACGTACTTCCCCAACTCTACAAGCTCCTACTTCACTCCTATGTCGAGCCGGCTAGGAAGCTCCTAACATGGGATCACTAGAATTCGCTTGTGCATTAAATACAACCATAAAAACCTTTAGTATGCATTGGTTCATGTTTCTTAAGACGTTCAAGCAAGTTACCGAATAGGAAGTTAGCCAGTTTTCTTAAGCCTAACATAGATAAACAATCATCCAATACAACTAATAACACACTAATAACCAATAATCAATAGCTAGGTTTCATTAGATCTAAGCAAACACAAGATAAATCTAGCCTAGCATGTTAAACAAAAGACAAGAACAAGATAGAATCAAACAACACATAGACATATTGAATGATTAATTGATAACTTATCTTCAATGTAACATGGAAGATCTCAAGGCAAAAAGCCTTGAAAGAGCTGCCAAATTCGTCCTAGGGTTTTCACACACATAAAGTTCCCCAATAAGTTCCACACTAATGACAAAGAATTGCAAAACTATATATAGATTTTTAGATCTGACGGCGTCACGTTATGGAGTGTGACGCCGTCACCTCGCCGCTTTTAGGGTTCCCGGATGACCTTCTTGACGCCGTCCCTCTTTAACTCTCCAAAATCCGTTCTGGCCTATCAAGGCTTGACGCCCTCAGACTATGAACGTGACGCCGTCCCTCTTTAAATTATAACGTGACGACCTTGATCAAATTAAAGGGTGACGCCGTCAGAATTCCCATGCAATTTTCACTGGCTTATCATGAGTAAATTTCACATCCACCACTTTTGCCAAGCCATGACGCCGTCCAGGCATAATCCTGACACCGTCAAAGGTAATTTCCAGCATGATTTTGAGACTTTGTCGTTTTCTTAACTTTTATGCTCCAAAAACGTCCAAAATGCCTCCTTTTCCAGATTTCTTCTCAAAAGTACCTAAAATGACAAAAGGAACGATTTAGGGCAATATTTGATCAAATAAATACGATTTAGGGCTTAAATGACCCCTTAAAAGCGGTACACTTTTCGCTTCATCAAATACCCTTACACTTGAGATTTGCTTGTCCTCAAGCAAATGCGTTTTTATTCTAATCAAAATACAAGTTAGGGGTCATTTAATGCTAACATAAAAGTAATTACAACAAATATTCGTTCCACTTTAATCATAATAAGCACAGAGATTACAAACTAGCACCTCACAAGTAGTGTTTAGATACTCACATCTCTCAAGTGTCATCAAAATAAATCTCATAAATGAAAACGGATAATATCTCTCACTACCTGTCATAGCAAATAGATTACCATAGGCTTGGGAAAGGATCGAAAACCTCCTCCACTAGGCGTAAGCACCTAAGATAAACTATCAAAGAGGGATTTTAAATGGGTTATAACGTTAGGTGTAGGGAAAAGGAAAACACGGTTTTGTTGGATAAAGGATATTTTACTGGTGGCGAGTTAAAGATCTTGATCAATTACATGTACTATACAATGTTGCTAAGCCAAGACTCGACTCGATCTTAAGCTAAAAACAAAATAACAAAAACATAAAATAAACATAAAATGAAACGGGATGGTAGTCCGTATGTTTTTTTCTACTTTTCTTTTTCTCATTTTTTTTGTATTTTTCTTGATTTTTTTTTTTTTTTTTTTTTTTTTTTTTTTTTTTTTTTTTTTTTTTGCATACACTTTTGCCCTACCATCCAAAATAATACATCATAGGGGCGTTGCATCCCCCTTACACTTGAACTTTTACATCACTTTATCAAAAAAACTATTCTAATGACTCGAATTAAGATAATCAAAACACTTGGAGTACTTTTAAAATATTTAGCACATATGGGGGTAATAAATGATGTTCTTCCCCATTACTTCATTACACTAGTACTTTACCCATGAGTCCCAATCGTCCCAAAACAATATGTACAAGGATATGACTCGACTTAGCAACCATGTAATCAACTAGATAATTAACTTGGGTTTAAACAAATGTTGTAACAATAATGCACTAAAAATGAGTGCATACAAGGTAGGCTAAGGCGATTTGGGTGTACATTTAAGTGGGGTGTAAACAAATTCTTCCTTTAAGTAAAATGCTTAAAGGTCGAAACGAAAAGATAGGCTCTGAGGGGTGTACTAGGGGTATCGTGTACTAAAAATGAGTACAACGCAAAGGGTGTGGGAGAATTACTTGACCAATGTAGCCAATGTAATTATAACAAAAACACAGGTGTAAAACAATGGGTTAATCCTAATGCCTCTTATCATGTAGTAAATCTAACTACACGAATGTAGTCTCACTTGTGGCCTTGGAATGGTCCTAACGCAAGTTCTAGAATCTAAGTGCTACCGGTACACACATCATAGCAAAATGCTTTTCCTACCAATTCTAGGGGCGAACCTCACATTTTTGGGGGTGGAAAATTTTTTAGTGGTACGGTTTTTTGTGCTAGTCATATAACTCCTACCCGTGAGACACTCATTAAGATCAAAGTTTCACTCCTATATGTTGTAAAAAATTTTAAATTTGGCCCTAAAATTGCCCTAACAGGTATTTATCTCAGTTTTATTACACATCTACTATTAAACAAACAAAAATCAAGCGTAATAGCATTCTCTAAAATCGTACTTTTACCCCCCCCCCCCCTTACACTTAAGATGAACATTGTCCCCAATGTTCAAACAACAAGATGTAAAAGTAAATAAGGTAAAAGAATGAAATCAAATACTCCCCTGATTCGTTCGGTGGATAATGAAGTAACACGGTTAGATCTTCTTCCAAAGAGAATGTTGAAGCTCCATGACTAATGCATCGCCATAAGCTTGATCCAAAAACATTTCCTTGTCCAAAATAACCTGTTAAACCTGAGAAAACAAACACGAAAACCTGCATAACATCGACGGGATAAACTCTATATATAAGGATATAATGCTTGTGGAATGATAATTTTGCAGATTCCTGGAGATTATAAGTTATAGATTTAATAAAAACTTTTTAAGAAAACAAAACTTTCAAAAAATTCCAGAAAATTAAACCTGACGCCGTCAGGTTGTAAATCCTGACGCCGTCAGATATGATCTGACAGAATTCTCATGTTACGTTTCCGGAAAAATTTTGGAAAAACCTATACCTTACTTCCTGGAAATCCTGCAAAACATCATTATGACTCGATACAAGCATTTGACTCAAACAAATACTAATATTTATGTTAATTTATTACTATTACGATTCATGTTCATTTGTGTTCTAATAAACCGAATTAGATTTCCCTTACACTTAACTTTTGCAAAATACCTTTATATGTAGTTAAGACGAAGTTAAAAACAAAATAAAGCATTTTTACAAGTTACTTTTGAACATGAATCAATAAGAATAAAAATTAAACACACATACGGAAATAAATAAAAACAAACAAACAAACAAATAAACACACAAAGCAAATAAAGCTTGGGTTGCCTCCCAAGAAGCGCTTTTCTTTATTAACGAGTCTTGTAGCTAGACTCAAAGTCACGTGTTCTACGTTTTTCCGTTTTGCTTCTCAATTGCCCCTCTAATCATCCTAACAACCTCCATATCAATTTTGTATTTAGGTCCAAGGTTTAAGCAATCTTTATAATAAAGGCTTGTCTTATTCCAAACATAGTCCATGCCTTTTTCTTTATCCTCTTCATTGATGTCCTCAATCGCACCAATGTTGTCCATGTCAAATCGAGGCACAAAACGAAATTCATTTACCCGATAAGGCATCCTATATGTGATTCTATCTATGTGATTAGAAAACTGAACCGTGCCTTTCAAACGATCATACCTTAAATTGGATGCTTCAATAAATGGCTTACCTAACACCACGCGAGATAGGCGGCAGTCAACAACACTTGCCAAATCTTCTAAGATCATGAAGTTGGTGACAAAGGTAAAATTCCCAACAAGGATATGCATATCCTTAATCCTTCCAACGAAGTTGCAAACTCCGCCTGGACACTTGGGGTCCATCCTAGGCTCAAGTGGTGTGTTTATGATCTGGCTATAAAGGCCTGAGGACATCACATTGATTGGGGATTCACAGTCAATGTAAGCATGCTCAACGTATTGGTACCCAATCATACATGGTATCTTCACATTCCCGGGATCACCTCTCTTAATCTTTGGGTCAATTCTAACAAAAGGTGGTCGAGGGTTATCAACTAGGTTGTTATAGTAAGCAATCTCCTCCTTAGTGGGGTATTCATTGAAACAATCATCCAACCTAGGATCTACCTTCACTTCATCAATTTTCTCAATCAACTTATCAACGGTAAGATTATTACGCTCTAAGTAATTATCTGAGTATATGGCGGTCCCTAAGTTGTTCAAGGCATAATCAAGCTCTATATCAATCATTCTACTGAGCTCCCTGAGCTCACTAATCTCATTCTCAAGTTGGCTACGCAACAAAGCCACTTCGCCAGGTGTAAGGGGTGGATTCGCGTTTTCCATAATGGCAAACTGAATAGTCAATGAAAATCTGTTACGAACAAAAGCACAAAGAAAATAGATAGACTAAAGAAAACCTAGAAAAAGAAAATAAAAATCTCACTAGAAAGGAATCTAGTGAGTAGACCTATAAAATAAAAATTCAACCTAAACAATAACTATTCCCCGGCAGCGGCGCCAAAAACTTGATGCGTGGTTTTGCAACCTTACAATAGGTTTTACCTCACGAGGGATCTCAAGAGGCTTACAACCCCACCAGGCAGTGTACCTGACCGATGTAGTATAGTGTAGTGGTAAGTACGGGGGATTGATCGTTCTCCACAGGGAATAGTGTTCGTTAGGTATGAAAAACTACTCTAATAGGTCTAAGGGTGAGAGATGATTCTTTTTGTGTTTTTATATTTTTATGAAAGCAAGTAAAATCTCGGGTTTGAAAGAGTGGGCGGAATTAGTTGCTAGTCAACTAACCCAAATTACTACGAATGCAAATAAAATAAAATAACAAAAATGAAAATGTTGGTGAAAACTTATGTGGAGGGAAATGTGTTTACTTAGATTTCCTTACTCCCTAACTATCTTTTACCGGTTGATTAGTGTGTATTAGTTGCGTGGATGACGGGTGTATTCCTTAATACCATTCGTGGGGTGGCGTACGTACTTCCCCAACTCTACAAGCTCCTACTTCACTCCTATGTCGAGCCGGCTAGGAAGCTCCTAACATGGGATCACTAGAATTCGCTTGTGCATTAAATACAACCATGAAAACCTTTAGTACGCATTGGTTCATGTTTCTTAAGACGTTCAAGCAAGTTACCGAATAGGAAGTTAGCCAATTTTCTTAAGCCTAACATAGATAAACAATCATCCAATACAACTAATAACACACTAATAACCAATAATCAATAGCTAGGTTTCATTAGATCTAAGCAAACACAAGATAAATCTAGCCTAGCATGTTAAACAAAAGACAAGAACAAGATAGAATCAAACAACACATAGACATATTGAATGATTAATTGATAACTTATCTTCAATGTAACATGGAAGATCTCAAGGCAAAAAGCCTTGAAAGAGCTGCCAAATTCGTCCTAGGGTTTTCACACACAAAGTTCCCCAATAAGTTCCACACTAATGACAAAGAATTGTAAAACTATATATAGATTTTTAGATCTGACGGCGTCACGTTATGGAGTGTGACGCCGTCACCTCGCCGCTTTTAAGGTTCCCGGATGACCTTCTTGACGCCGTCCCTCTTTAGCTCTCCAAAATCCGTTCTGGTCTATCAAGGCTTGACGCCCTCAGACTATGAACGTGACGCCGTCCCTCTTTAAATTATAACGTGACGACCTTGATAAAATTAAAGGGTGACGCCGTCAGAATTCCCATGCAATTTTCACTGGCTTATCATGAGTAAATTTCACATCCACCACTTTTGCCAAGCCATGACGCCGTCCAGGCATAATCCTGACGCCGTCAAAGGTAATTTCCAGCATGATTTTGAGACTTTGTCGTTTTCTTCACTTTTATGCTCCAAAAACGTCCAAAATGCCTCCTTTTCCAGATTTCTTCTCAAAAGTACCTAAAATGACAAAAGGAACGATTTAGGGCAATATTTGATCAAATAAATACGATTTAGGGCTTAAATGACCCCTTAAAAGCGGTACACTTTTCGCTTCATCAGAGTGAAAACAAAAGGGATCATGAGTACCTTTAGGGCAGATTAACAAGACAAGAAACAAGAGCAAACGAGGAGAAAAAGGTTGCTACACACTTCAATCAATCACCAAAGTTTAATCCCTTCGACCCTTCTTGATTCTTGAGAGAAACAAAGAGGTTTATGGCTGATTTAGGGTTTGCAGAATTTCGGTATAGAGAGGGAAAATAGATGCCGAGTCTTGTGGGGATGAGGAGACTATTTCACTTCTAAAATTTTCAAAATAATATTCGGTATATACATATATAATGTTGTGTACAAAATTTAATAACTATTTGGCCCTTTAATGACCTCCATAATTTACTTAGGTCATGGATTCGTATCTCGTGGTTTTAATTTTATTACATATAGCTCAAATTCTAGGTTATATTCGTATCATATGTTCAAATGTTATTTGGATTTTTCAGGTCGTTATAATTCTTCCTCTCTAAAAAAGAAAATTTCGTCCTCGAAATTGAAGTCGCGGAAGTTAGACGAAGACGTACCAAATCATGAAAGAAATGACCATAAATAGCCTCTTGCTCGGAGAGGTCTTCCAAAAGATTTTAACCATAATGAATAGGTAGGATAATCGTACAGATAAGAACGAACCTAAGGACTAACGTATCGCAAACTAAATCTCCCTTATATGCAAAAACATCTAACACTACTGTACGGAAACATCATACGGAACACACAACTCCCGGTCTAAATTTCAAAATTTCTCTTCCACAATGATAACTAATCCATTAGTCACTGTAATCAACTCCGAAACTTCAATAAGTAACTCTCCGACTTAATTCAACCAAAAGATGCTCCACATCTCCTTCATACAAAACTCCGAAAGGAAAACCCTTGTTACTTGCATGCCATCAATCTTAGTGAGCAAACACAAATAGACCAAACACTCGTCGAATTTTCCGTTCAACACGTCCTCTAAGTTCGAATAGTTGTTCTGATTATCCATCAGTCTGGAGGTGTAAAGCATTACTAAACTTGAGTCTGGTTCCACAAGCCTTCAGTAGTTCTTCCTTGGAATGTGAATTAAAAACGTAAATTTCTGACACTGTTGGCTTTTGAGATGCTGCTGCTTAGATTAGATACAACTGCTTATGGTTCATAATGGAAAATTGTCTAAGTGTTATACTACTGCTGGTTACAATGATACTACTGCTAGTGTATTCATACTACTGCTGGAGTTGCTGAAAAGATCAAGGAAATACACTAAGTAGATACTACTGCTAGGCTTATGGATTCTACTGCTAGAGTTAGTATTCTACTACTTATGTGATAATGATGTATAGTCGGTTAGATAAGTATGGAAAGGATTTTGTATATATCCTATTTAGTTAGACTTATTCATTTCTTGTAAAGAACTCCTTAGACTATAAAAGTAGCTTCTAGGGTTAGAATTACGTATGTATCATTGTTAGAGTCGATTCACTTCAAGGTTGTAAAACCTTAATACTTTTGAGTATTCATATTAATATATTGAAGTGTTTGTTGAGAGAATTCTACTGTTCTATTCATTGTTCTTCTTAAGATTAAACATTAGATTCTGCATAGTGTTTAATATTGTTTCATGAACAGTTTCTAAACTTCTTGTTTTAGATTTATATCTATGATAACTAACAAGATCATAGCTCAACTGGGATTAACAAGTGGTATCAGAGCTTGTGATCTAGAAACTGATATCAAGAAGAATTTGTGATCTGTTTTGATTAACATCTACTGAAGTAATGGAATCCAAATCAACTCATATGGTGATTGCATCAAAAGTGCCCATGCTCAAGCCTGGTGAGTATAAGCTGTGGAAGATGAGAATTAAGCAATACATCAAGATGCTTGACTACTCCATGTGGGAAGTCATTCTGAATGGTGATACTTTACCAGCAAAAGCTGCTGATGGGACAATTTTACCCATTAAATCTGCTGATGACAAGGCTCAAAGAAGATTAGAGATCAAGACTCACAGTATTCTCATGATGGGGATACCTAATGAGTATCAATTTAGCTTTAGTCACATACAGGGTGCTAAGTCCTTGATGGAAGCCATTGAACTAAGAATTGGTGGGAATGCAGCTACAAAGAAGTCAAGGAAGAACTTATTGGAGCATCAATTTGAGACCTTTGTGGCCTCAAGTTCTGAAAGCATTGATGCTACTTATGACAGACTTTAGAAGTTGGTAAGTCAGTTGGCACTTATGTAGGTTCCAGTGCCTCAAGAAGACATTAATCTCAAGTTTCTCAGAAGCTTATCATCTGAATGGAGCTTGCATACTGTGGTCTGGAGAAACAAGGAGGATTTTGAAAAGACGAGTTTGGTTGATTTATATAACAACCTAAAAGTGTATGAATCTGAAGTCAATGGATCATCCAGTTCATCTTCTAGCGCACAAAACCTAGCTTTTGTGTCCTCAAACAACAAGGGTCCTAGCATCTCTCAAGAAAATTATTCTGCGGCTGGTCATGTAGTTTCTGTTGTTAGCACAAATGGTTCTGCTGCTAGTTCAACCAACAGTGATAACATCAGTGATGCTGCTATTTGTGCCTTCTTGGCTGATCTTACCACAAGTACTACTGTTATGGATCAGGATTTGGAACAGATTGATCATGATGATCTTGAGGAGATTGACTTGAAGTGGCAAATGGCTATGCTAACCATGAGAGCTAGGAGATTTCTGAAGAAGACAGGTAGGGAGCTCAAATACAAAGGACAAAACACCATGGGGTTTGGTAAGTCCAAGGTTGAGTGCTACAACTGCCAGAGGAAGGGCCATTTTGCAAGGGAATGCAGAGCATCCAAGAAGAATAGAGAGAATACAAGGAAAGTTCCTATTGAGGAAACCAAGTCTACTACTGCTTTGATGTCCTGTGAAGGCTTGGGAGAGTATGATTGGAGTGACCAAGCTGAGGAAGGACCCAACTTTGCTTTGATGGCTTATTCTTCTTCATTATCTGGTTCAAACTCTAAGGGATCTAATGAGTCCAGTTGTTCATTTAAATCATGTTAGATACTGTAGAAGAGCTTAAGTGGAAAAACAGTAGAGGAATGAGAGTCAAAGAGCTAAAGTGGAAAAACTAAAACTAGATAACTTAGGTTATAAAGTTGGTTTAAAATCAGTAGAGGAAAGACTTGAATTTCTTAGGCAAAATGAGTTAAAGTATGTTGATAGGATCCATATTCTAGAAGGCCAGCTTTTTCTTAAAAACAGTGAGATAAATGTGCTTAATAAAAAGTTAGAAGATGTTGAACAAGAAAAGGATGTTGCTTTAACTGACAAAGAAAAACATGTAGTTAGAGTTGAAAAACAACAATTTGCATCTGATCTTGTGAATAAGTCTATTGAGAGTCAGTTAATGAGAAAAGGGAGTGGCATAGGGTACAATGATGTAGCTCCTCCAGTTAAGAGTGCCTTTGCACCCCCTAAGAGAGAATTATCCTTTATAACTGAACTTGATAGCACACCTGTAGGTGAATCTAGTGAGGCTAATAAAGATACACCTACGGTAGAAAAGAAGTTGTGTGATGCTCCAATCATTGAAGATTGGGTGTCCGATAGTGAAGATGAACAGGTTGAGTCAACACCTAAGGTTAAGAAGGAAGAAATTCCTAAAACAGTTGAATCTAAAGTTAAACAAGTTGAGTTTATAAAACCTGTGTTAGGTAATAGGATATCTAGAAAAATGATTGAATATAATGAGGAACCTAGAGAACAACCTAAAAGAAGGTATAACTGGCCTAGAGGAAATCAAAGGAATTGGAACAACCTAATTTCTCATAAGTTAGGTAGTGATTTTCAGTTACTTAAAAAGGTTTGTTATCAATGTGGTAGTTTTGAGCATTTACAGGAAGATTGTTATTACTACCAAAAACCTGTTTGGAACCAAAACAGAAGGGTGAACCACAAAAACTTTTCTAAAAAGACTCACCCTCATGCTAACAAGAACATGGTTCCAAGGGCAGTATTAATGAGATCTGGTGCAACTAGGTCAATTACTACTGCTCCGTCACAAAGACATTTTCAAAATCATACAGATGTTTCTACTGCTAAGGCAAAAATAGTTTCTACTGCTGAGCCAAATGTGATAACGGACACTGTTTTGGCAACCATTTTTATGCTATAAAGGCCTCAGCTTGCTGGGTCTGGAAAACAAAAATAAAGGTTTTAGATCATGTTCTTAGACACAGCAATGCATCAATGGATTTAAAGAGATTTGACTATGTTGATGCACAAGGCAGATCCAAGTCAGTAATGGCTTGGGTCCCCAAGAGAAACTGATTCTCTTACTTTATGTGTAGGGCAATCTACAAGAGGAATTAAAGGACAAATGCATATTTGATAGTGGATGCTCTGGACATATGACAGGAGACATGTCCAACCTTGAAGATTTTGAAGCTATGGATGGTGGATATATAGCCTTTGGTAATGATCCTAAAGGAGGTAAAATTGTTGGTAAAGGTACAATAAGAACAGGCAAAATGGATTTTGAAAAAGTGTACTTTGTAAAAGGGCTTAAGTTCAACCTCTTTAGTGTCTCACAAATGTGTGACAAAAAGAACTTTGTTCTTTTTACAGATACTGAATGTCTTGTCTTATCTCCTGATTTTAAGTTACCTGATGATAAATTAGTGCTACTTAGAGTCCCTAGAACTGACAACATATACAGTGTTGACATAAAGAACATAGTTCCCAAAAGAGCTTTAACTTGCCTATTTGCAAAGGACACAAATAAGGAATCCAAACTTTGGCATAGAATACTTGGCCATTTAAATTTCAACACTATTAATAAATTGGTTAAGGGAAACCTTGTGAGAAGTTTACCTTCCAAAGTTTTTGAAAATCCTGAAACCTGTGTTGCTTGTCAGATGGGAAAACAACACAGAGATTCTTGTAAGTCCAAAGCTGTGAACACTGTTTCTTAGCCTTTGTATATGTTGCATATGGATTTGTTTGGGCCAACATATGTGAAAAGTTTGAACAAGAAGATGTACTGCCTAGTTATCACAGATGACTATAGTAGATTCACTTGGGTTTTCTTTTTAGCAACTAAGGATGAGACTTCTAGCATTCTTAAGGCTTTTATAACAAGAATAGAAAACCTAGTTAATCACAAAGTTAAGGTAATAAGATGTGACAATGGAACTGAGTTTAAGAATAGTGTTATGAACCAGTTTTATGTGGAAAAATGTATTTTAAGACAGTTTAGTGTAGCTAGAACTCCTCAACAAAATGATGTTACTGAGAGGAGGAATAGGACACTTATTGAGGCTGCATGGACTATGATGTCTGAATCAAAATTACCTACTACTTTTTGGGCTGAAGCAGTTAATAATACTTGTTTTGTTCAAAATAGGAGTAAAGTAGTTAAGCCTCATAACAAGACCCCTTATGAACTTTTACATGGTAGGAAACCTATGATAGATTTCTTAAAACCATTTGGGTGTCTTGTTACTATCTTGAATACCAATGATCACCTAGGCAAGTTTGATGAGAAGGCTGATGAAGGATTCTTTGTTGGATACTCTACCAATAGTAAAGCTTTTAGGGTATTTAATAAAAGAACTAGGCATGTGGAAGAAAACTTGCATGTTAGGTTTAATGAAGTCACTCCTAATGAAGAAAACTAGGCATGTGGAAATAACTCTAGCAGCAGTATCCATGATTCTCCTTCTAGGCCAAAAGTTTCTACTGCTAAGTCTAGCAGCAGTAATCATGATTCTACTGCTGCACCAAAAGTTCCTACTGTTGACAAAGATGGAAGATCTTTTGCTGATGATGACTATCCTGATGATCCTAATATTCCTGGTTTGGTGAATATCTATGAAGATACTGATGATGAAGCTTTGGATGGGTTTGGTGCAGAGGCTGACTTAACAAATATGGAGAATGCAATCCCTGTCAATCCTATTCCAACCACCAGAGTTCACAAAAATCATCCAAAAGAGCAGATCATTGGAGATGTTGAATCTGCTATTCAAACAAAAAGTAAAACAAAAGGTTTGAGAGATTTGTTTAGTCAAGGTTTATTTACTCAATCTCTTCATCAAAGAAATAGCCACAAAGACCTTCAGAATTGCGTGTTTGCTTGTTTTCTGTCACAATTGGAACCCAAGAGTGCTTACTAAGCATTACAAGATGAATGTTGGGTGGAAGCTATGCAAGAAGAGTTGTTGCAGTTTAAGCTTCAAGAAGTATGGACCTTGGTTGATTTGCCTAAGGGAACAAGGGCAATTGGTACAAAATGGGTCTTTAGATGCAAAAGAGATGAAAGAGGCATTGTGATCAGGAACAAAGCAAGATTAGTGGCTCAAGGATACACTCAGGAAGAGGGCATTAATAATGATGAAGTGTTTGCACCTATTGCAAGGATAGAAGCTATCATATTATTTTTGGCTTATGCTTCATATAAGAACTTCACAAAGTATCAAATGGATGTCAAGAGTGCTTTCTTATATGGGAAAATTGATGAAGAAGTTTATGTGACCCAACCACCTGGTTTTGAAGATCCTGATTATCCTGATAGAGTATACAAGGTGGAGAAAGCATTATACGGTTTGCATCAAGCTCCTAGAGCTTGGTATGACACCTTATCAAAGTACTTGTTGAACAATGGCTTCAGTAGAGGAAGAATTGACAAGACTTTGTTCATAAAAAGAGACAAAAATGATATCTTATTGGTTCAAGTGTATGTTGATGATATCATTTTTGGGTCAACCAACAAGGTGTTAGGTGATGATTTTGAGAAGCTGATGCACAACAGGTTTCAAATGAGTTCTATGGGTGAACTCACATTCTTTTTAGGACTTCAAGTCAAACAAAAAGATGATGGCATATTTATCAGCCAAGATAAGTATGTGGTTGATATCTTGAAGAAGTTTGGATTTTCTGATGTGAAGCCTGCTAAAACAACCATGGAGTCCAACAAGCCTCTGGTCAATGATTGGTTCATTGATGTATCTTACAGCTTCCAGGCCAGATATTATGTTTGCTGTGTGTGCTTGTGCCAGATTTCAAGTTTCCCCTAAAGTATCTCACTTGAATGCTATAAAGAGAATTTTTAGGTACTTAAGGAGTCAACCTAGGTTGGGCCTTTGGTATCCAAAAGATTCACCTTTTGATCTGGTGGCATACTCAGATAGTGAATATGCTGGAGCATGTTTAGATAGGAAATCAACCACTGGAGGATGTCCATTTCTTGGACATAGGTTGATTTCATGGCAATGCAAGCAACAGACTGTGGTGGCAAATTCTACAACGGAAGCTGAGTATGTAGCTGCTTCAAGTTGTCCAACTATTCATGAAAGAAATGATTCAACATATTCATAGAAACTGTCGGAGCAGTAGCCAATACAATTGGCATCACTATGCTCATAGAGATCATAACGAATACGAAAAGTAATTCTAGGAACATCTTGCATGTAACTGAAGATAATCAGATCATAAATCAATCATAAAGAAAACTTCACACCTGACTTTGATTAAACAAATTGTCGATTCGAGGCAACGGATAACGGTTCAAACTGTAATACGATTCAGCTTTCGGAATTCAACACACAACCTCATGCTATCATCATTCTTCTTCAAGAATTAAACCAGAGCATAACACGGAGACACACTCGGACAGATAAAACCACTTCCTAGAAGTTGGTCTTTCAATTCTTTCCCTTCAACTGATGTCTTTTAATACGGAGTTTCAAAACTAGGCAAAACCTCGCTCTTATACAGATATAGTTCTAATTCAACCAACTTACTGTTCTCAGGCACTTCTCAAGACATCCTATGATCCCAATAAGTTCAAGTTATATGATGTAACTATTATTACGTTGGCCATGAGTCAGAATACTTGCATCATATACACATGCCTTTATTGCAATCACATTTTACCTCGAGTCGTGACTAAACAAATTGTCATAACCAGATCAAAACAACCTCACATTCATATGGTAATCTTCGTAGTTCATTAACGAAAACATCGTGGATATTTAAACAACCGAATAACTCTCGAGGCGAGTTTCATCAAACAAAGTATCTTCACAACTGCGAGGTATTAATGCACGAGTTTTCAAAACAGAGGTGATCATAATTGTTTACCAGTTTGGAAACCATGGTACAGAATTTTGAGCTTCTCAAATCGCCAAATATGACAAATCTAATATGACCGTTCTTAGAATCTTGATGCTCAGTCAACAAATCCATATCCAGAATAATATCGAATCAAACAATCTCAAAGGAGACAGATTAGCAGAACGAAACTTATCCCCAAATATCATCAAAATGTACTGGAAAATTCCGATACTCGTGACAGATAATCACAAAATTCCTCATAGAGATGGAACTAGGTATAGCAAATTATAATAGTGCAGAGGGGACCTTAATATGCTTAGCAATAGCAAGAGAAACCACAGAATGTGTCGAACACATCGGATTCATACATATATGAATTCTCTGAATGGACGAAAAGGTATCTAAAGAAATAACAAACGGATCAAAGATCGAAGTTTGAAAGAAGGTGATAACCTCAGAAAGTGAAACTTGTAAGGCATAACTACAAAATTCTCAAAGCATTCTAAACTTATGTTGCGTATCCTGATAAATTTTCTAAATCTCCGAAACGAATGATCTTATAAAGGCTTAAATGAAAGCAGAGGCACAAATTAGAGTGATGCGGAAGAAAGATAGTTAACTAATGCCTTATCATATAATCTACCCAATCCTCATCGGTTATAACTGAAGTTCCTAAGGGGAGAAACCTAAAGCAAATCCTTCAAAGGTTATTCCGTAAGCTTCTATAGTGCAAACATAAGGGTCCAAATCATCACAGGCCATAACTTATGTGCTACAAGTCAAAGCCTGAGCTCTGATACTATAGTTGTAACACCCTAACCCGACAAGGGTCAAAATGCCACATTATGGTTTCAACAGAACAAACGCAAGCGGAAGACTTTTATGAATACTAAGGTTACAAAAGTTCAAAATGAAACTAAGGACATAATAAGTCTAAATCATACTGACCATCAAACTAGAATACAAATCTGAATCAAATCTAAATGGTAGATAACTCCAAAGTCTACAAATCTAAATCAAATCTAAATGGTAGATAACTTCAAAGTCTTAACCAAATGCAAATGGGATTTATCGTCACGGTGGTCCACTAAGAGCTCCTATGCACACTTCACTCAATCATCAGCTTCCAACCTAAAACCTGCCGCAGGAAAAGAAATGCGGCTGAGCTTAAAAAGCCTAGTGAATAGATATAACGAAACAAATAACTGAAAATACGATAATTAAGCGAATAACGAATCAAATGATGCCAAATCAGAGAAAGAGAAAGAGCCTGCTGAGAAGATGTCAGATGAAATAGAACACGAAACAATACAGAATTAGTATGCAAAACAAATATCAATCAATATAGGATCGGAGTGGATTGCCCAACTGCCTAAGCATGATACATGAATAGGCCAAATAATCATATCACAAATCATATACCGTCAATTCCAAAGTTGTACATGGAGTAGCTAGTTCACAATGCACCAGAATGTGATGGGGTGTAGGAACACACATCAACTAATCACCAGATACAGATACAGATTCCCTAGGATGCATCCATACGCTCCCTGCAAAACAATGTAGTACATACACTAGCTCAAGGCTAGCATACATACTCAGATAATCATAATGGTCAAAGTGCTATATAGCATATACAGAAATGGGAACGCCGGGGACTAATCACACCGCCTAAGATAGTGTCATACCACCGGTGCCTCAATGACATGGCCATGGTACCTCCATGGCTAGGAATAGATATACAGAAACTGGGTAATACAAGAGCAATCATAATTATATCAAATAAATCATATCAAATACTGAACTAAAGCATATCAAACAGATAACCAATGAATATCAAAATGAGATGGCAATTAAATTATCAGAACGAATAACAAAACGGATATCAAAGGTAATAACGGATAATCATATCAATGGATGCCCTTACTGAAAAAGGACGGAATATCTGTACCTTAGCAAATGAAATGAAAGCAAACGGAAAAGTAATCACAAGGAAACAACGTCACATCTTCTTCAACGAATCTACACGGATTAGGGTTCATATTATACTTAATAGTTCATTAAATGTCATAACGGATTTATTGCTTATTATTAATCACGTTCTCAACTTAGGGTTTACATATCACGTCAAATTCATAATTATTCCAAGTTCTTAGGGTAAATAATGATAATTAATTAGACATAGATTTTATATGTGTTTCAAATCTTTGTTAACTTAATTAGGGTTTATATGTGCCAAAACAGATTTCTAGGTTTAGAATGCAAATCTGACTTAGTTTCTTATGAATTTATAGACCTATCAAATTAGCGCCTGAGGTTCTACCAATTTTATCTGAGACTTCCACATGAGTTAAGAACCTCTCTAAATTTTCCCAGCTTTTATTACTACGTGAAAGTACCATTTAAAAAATCGTTTTCCCAAACCTGTCTAGAAAGTGCACTGCAGGTATACCTCGAAAGTGTGTATTTAATTAACCCATTTGAACCTTTCATAAAAATCCACAAAAATTCCAGTAAGTCATATACGTTTTAAACATTCTCCTTGTCAAATGAGACCTATTAATTCCTTATTTTTCTAAAACTAAAAATCAAAAACACCAACTGATTTTCAGACATCCAAAATACAGTTTTGACACTTAATCTAGTAAAAATCAAAAGACTACCCTCCCTACCTCCAATGACCACCAAATTTATATATTCCGAAAGTAGGCAACTTAAACTTAATTTTTGACTCTAGAATCATACAAAGACATGTTGGCATCATCAAATTAGATCCCTTTAAATCTGACCTAAGTTTTGGACAACATCTTATTGTGACAGAAAACAAACCCCAATTCTATCCCTTGTCATTAATTTTGTACGCCCTTTAATTAAATAGATCTAGGGTTTTCAAGTTTTAGGTTATAATTAATGTGTGATTAGTGATCATGTTAGGGCTTGTTTCAATCTGATTCGAATGGAAAAACACAAACAAAAGTCGATACGCATATATAACAAGGTCTATGATTTCATGTGGCGTATGAGAGTGAAAACAAAAGGGATTATGAGTACCTTTAGGGCAGATTAACGAGACAAGAAATAAGAGCAAAAGAGGAGAACAAGGTTGCCAAACACTTCAATCAATCACCAAAGTTTAATCCCTTCGATCCTTCTTGATTCTTGAGAGAAACAAAGAGGTTTATGGCTGATTTAGGGTTTGCAGAATTTCGGTATGGAGAGGGAAAATAGATGCCGAGTCTTGTGGGGATGAGGAGACTATTTCTCTTCTAAAATTTTCAAAACAATGTATATACATATATAATGTTGTGTACAAAATTTAATAACCATTTGGCCCTTTAATGACCTCCATAAAGTGTGATAATAAAAAAAAAAAAAAAAAAAAAAAAAAAAAAACAAAGAATAGTGCGCCAAAATTTATATTTACTTAGGTCATGGATTCGTATCTCGTGGTTTTAATTTTATTACATATAGCTCAAATTATAGGTTATATTCGTATCATATGTTCAAATGTTATTTGGATTTTTCAGGTCGTTATAATTCTTCCCCTCTAAAAAAGAAAATTTCGTCCTCAAAATTGAAGTCGCGGAAGTTAGACGATGACGTACCAAATCACGAAAGAAATGACCGTAAATAGCCTCACGCTCGGAGAGGTCTTCCAAAAGATTTTAACGAACGGAATTGTTTTATTTCTCATGACCCGTTCCTGACACTCAAAAATAGCCTCAGGCTCTCAAATAGACACAAACCATAACAAATCAGATCCAACGGATACGAAACAAATACGTAACAACTGATAGTTGTAATCTCACAAGGAGATACACGAAACACATATACACACGATGCAATTTCGGAGGTAGAGCTAAACGATAGGAAAACTTCATCAACTCTATCCAGATTTAGAACAGACCAAGGAACTTGCTAATGATCAGAGAAGCACATATCGAATCATCAAACGTATCAAGAGTTCATAAAGAGATGGGTAACGTATTCGTACTAACGATCAACTAAGCACATATTGGAGTATCAAAACGTATCAGAAGGCATAATGAATAGGTAGGATAATCGTACGGATAAGAACGAACCTAAGGACTAACGTATCGCAAACTAAATCTCCCTTATATGCAAAAACATCTAACACTACTGTACGGAAACATCATACGGAACATACAACTCCCGGTCTAAATTTCAAAATTTCTCTTCCACAATGATAACTAATCCATTAGTCACTGTAATCAACTCCGGAACTTCAATAAGTAACTCTCCGACTTAATTCAACCAAAAGATGCTCCACATCTCCTTCATACAAAACTCCAAAAGGAAAACCCTTGTTACTTGCATGCCATCAATCTTAGTGAGCAAACACAAACAGACCAAACACTCGTCGAATTTTCCGCTCAACACGTCCTCTAAGTTCGAATAGTTGTTATGCTTATCCATCAGCCTGGAGGTGCAAAGCAATAATAAACTTGAGTCTGGTTCCTCAAGCCTTCAGTAGTTCTTCCTAGGAATGTGAAGTAAAAATGTGAATTTCTGACACTGTTGGGTTTTGAGATGCTGCTGCTTAGATTAGATACAACTGCTTATGGTTCATAATGGAAAATTGTCTAAGTGTTATACTACTGCTGGTTACAATGATACTACTGCTAGTGTATTCATACTACTGCTGGAGTTGCTGAAAAGATCAAGGAAATACACTAAGTAGATACTACTGCTAGGCTTATGGATTCTACTGCTAGAGTTAGTATTCTACTGCTTATGTGATAATGATGTATAGTCGGTTAGATAAGTATGGAAAGGATTTTGTATATATCCTATTTAGTTAGACTTTTACGTTTCTTGTAAAGAACTCCTTAGACTATAAAAGTAGCTTCTAGGGTTAGAATTACGTATGTATCATTGTTAAAGTTGATTCACTTCAAGGTTGTAAAACCTTAATACTTTTGAGTATTCGTATTAATATATTGAAGTGTTTGTTGAGAGAATTCTACTGTTCTATTCATTGTTCTTCTTAAGATTAAACATTAGATTCCGCATAGTGTTAAATATTGTTTCAAGAACAGTTTCTATACTTGTTGTTTTAGATTTACATCTAAGATAACTAATAAGATCATTGCTCTACTGGGATCAACAAGTGGTATCAGAGCTTGTGATCTAGAAACTAATATCAAAAAGAATTTGTGATCTGTTTTGATTAACATCTACTAAACTAATGGAATCTGAATCAACTCATATGGTGACTGCATCAAAAGTGCCCATGCTCAAGCCTGGTGAGTATGAGCTGTGGAAGATGAGAATTCAGCAATACATCAAGATGCTTGACTACTCCATGTGGGAAGTCATTCTGAATGGTGATACTTTACCAGCAAAAGCTGCTGATGGGACAATTTTACCCATTAAATCTGCTCATGACAAGGCTCAAAGAAGATTAGAGATCAAGACTCACAGTATTCTCATGATGGGGATACCTAATGAGTATCAATTAAGCTTTAGTCACATACAGGATGCTAAGTCCTTGATGGAAGCCATTGAACTAAGATTTGGTGGGAATGCAGCTACAAAGAAGTCAAGGAAGAACTTATTGAAGCATCAATTTGAGACCTTTATGGCCTCAAGTTCTGAAAGCATTGATGCTACTTATGACAGACTTCAGAAATTGGTAAGTCAGTTGGCACTTATGCAGGTTCCAGTGCCTCAAGAAGACATTAATCTCAAGTTTCTCAGAAGCTTATCATCTAAATGGAGCATGCGTACTGTGGTCTGGAGAAACAAGGAGGATTTTGAAAAGATGAGTTTAGATGATTTATATAACAACCTAAAGGTGTATGAATCTGAAGTCAAAGGATCATCCAGTTCAACTTCTAGCGCACAAAACCTAGCTTTTCTGTCCTCAAACAACAAGGGTTCTGGCAGCTCTCAAGAAAATTATTCTGCTGCTGGTCATGTAGTTTCTGCTGTTTGCACAAATGGTTCTGCTGCTTGTTCAACCAACAGTGATAACATCAGTGATGCTGCTATTTATGCCTTCTTGGCTGATCTTACCACAAGTACTACTGTTATGGATCAGGATTTGGAACAGATTGATCCTGATGATCTTGAGGAGATTGACTTGAAGTGGCAAATGGCTATGCTAACCATGAGAGATAGGAGATTTTTGAAGAAGACAGGTAGGGAGCTCAAGTACAAAGGACAAAACACCATGGGCTTTGATAAGTCCAAGGTTGAGTGCTACAACTGCCAGAGGAAGGGCCATTTTGCAAGGGAATGCAGAACACCCAAGAAGAATAGAGAGAATACAAGGAATGTTCCTATTGAGGAAACCAAGACTACTACTGCTTTGATGTCCTGTGATGGCTTGGGAGAGTATGATTGGAGTGACCAAGCTGAGGAAGGACCCAACTTTGCTTTGATGGCTTATTCTTCTTCATCATCTGGTTCAGACTCTAAAGTATCTAATGAGTCTAGTTGTTCATTTAAATCATGTTTAGATACTGTAAAAGAGCTTAAGTCTAGGAATAAGAGTCTAAGAGCTGAAGTGGAAAAACTAAAACTAGATAACTTAGGTTATAAAGTTGGTTTAAAATCAGTAGAAGAAAGACTTGAATTTCTTAGGCAAAATGAGTTAGAGTATGTTAATAGGATCCATATTCTAGAAGGTCAGCTTTTTCTTAAAAACAGTGAGATAAATGTGCTTAATAAAAAGTTAAAAGAGGCTGAACAAGAAAAGGATGTTGCTTTTACTGACAAAGAAAAACAAGTAGTTAGAGTTGAAAAACAACAATTTGCATCTGATCTTGTGAATAAGTCTATTGAGAGTCAGTTAATGAGAAAAGGGAGTGGCATAAGGTACAATGATGTAGTACCTCCAGTTAAGAGTGCCTTTGCACCCCCTAAGAGAGAATTGTCCTTTATAACTGAACTTGATAGCAAACCTGTAGGTGAATCTAGTGAGGCTAATAATGAAACACCTAAGGTAGAAAAGAAGTTGTCTGATGCTCCAATCATTGAAGATTGGGTGTCAGATAGTGAAGATGAACAGGTTGAGTCAACACCTAAGGCTAAGAAGGAAGAAATTCCTAAAACAGTTGAATCTAAAGTTAAACAAGTTTAGTTTATAAAACCTGTGTTAGATAATAGGATCTCTAGAAAAATGGTTGAATATAATGAGGAACCTAGAGAACAACCTAAAAGAAGGTATAACTGGCCTAGAGGAAATCAAAGGAATTGGAACAACCTAATTTCTCATAAGTTAGGAAGTGATTTTTAGTTACTTAAAAAGGCTTGTTATCAATGTGGTAGTTTTGAGCATTTACAGAAAGATTGTTATTACTACCAAAAACCTGTTTGGAACCAAAACAGAAGGGTGAACCAAAAAAACTTTTCTAAAAAGTCTCACCCTAATGCTAATAAAAACATGGTTCCAAGGGCAGTATTAATGAGATCTGGTGCAACTAGGTCAATTACTACTGCTCCATCACAAAGGCCTTTTCAAAATAATACAGATGTTTCTATTGCTAAGGCAAAAGCAGTTTCTACTGCTGAGCCAAAAGTGATAACAGACACTGTTTTGGGCAACCATTTTTATGCAGTAAAAGCCTCAGCTTGCTAGGTCTGGAAACCAAAAATAAAGGTTTTAGATCATGTTCTCAGACACAGCAGTGCATCAATGGATTTAAAGAGATTTGACTATGTTGATGCACAAGGCAGATCCAAGTCAGTAATGGCATGGGTCCCCAAGAGAAACTGATTCTCTTACTTTATGTATAGGGCAATCTACAAGAGGAATTAAAGGACAAATGCATATTTGATAGTGGATGCTCTGGCCATATGACAGGAGACATGTCCAACCTTGAAGATTTTGAAGCTATGGGTGGTGGATATGTAGCCTTTGGTAATGATCCTAAAGGAGGTAAAATTGTTGGTAAAGGTACAATAAGAACAGGCAAAAAGGATTTTGAAAAAGTGTACTTTGTAAAAGGGCTTAAGTTCAACCTCTTTAGTGTCTCACAAATGTATGACAAAAAGAACTTTGTTCTTTTTACAGATACTGAATATCTTGTCTTTTCTCCTGATTTTAAGTTGCTTGGTGATAAATTAGTGCTACTTAGAGTCCCTAGAACAGATAACATATACAGTGTTGACAAAAAGAACATAGTTCCCAAAAGAGCTTTAACTTGCCTATTTGAAAAGGCCACAAATGAGGAATCCAAACTTTGGCATAGAATACTTGGCCATTTAAATTTCAAAACTATTAATAAATTGGTTAAGGGAAACCTTGTAAGAGGTTTACCTTCAAAAGTTTTTGAAAATCCTGAAACCTGTGTTGCTTGTCAGATGGGAAAACAACACAGAGCTTCTTGTAAGTCCAAAGTGGTGAACACTGTTTCTGAGCCTTTGTATATGTTGCATTTGAATTTGTTTGGGCCAACATATATGAAAAGTTTGAATAAGAAGATGTACTGCCTAGTTGTCATCGATGACTATAGTAGATTCACTTGGGTTTTCTTTTTAGCAACTAAGGATGAGACTTCTAGCATTCCTAAGGCTTTTATAACAAAAATAGAAAACCTAGTTAATCACAAAGTTAAGGTAATAAGATGTGACAATGGAACTGAGTTTAAGAATAGTGTTATGAACCAGTTTTATGTGGAAAAAGGTATTTTAAGACAGTTTAGTGTAGCTAGAACTCCTCAACAAAATGGTATTACTGAGAGGAGGAATATGACACTTATTGAGGCTGCAAGGTCTATCTTTTCTGAATCAAAATTACCTACTACTTTTTGGGCTGAAGCAGTTAATAATACTTTTTTTGTGCAAAATAGGAGTAAAGTAGTTATGCCTCATAACAAGACCCCTTATGAACTTTTACATGGTAGGAAACCTATGATAGATTTCTTAAAACCATTTGGGTGTCCTGTTACAATCTTGAATACCAATGATCACCTAGGCAAGTTTGATGAGAAGGCTGATGAAGGATTCTTTGTTAGATACTCTACCAATAGTAAAGCTTTTAAGGTATTTAATAAAAGAACTAGGCATGTGGAAGAAAACTTGCATGTTCGGTTTAATGAAGTCACACCTAATGTTGAAGGAAGTGGACCTGAATGGCTGTTTGATATTGATTCACTAACCAAAAGTATGAATTATGAGCCAGTAATTACAGGTTCAACTAACAAATTTGCAGGTATAAAAAATGATTCTAATGCAGGTACACAAGCTAAGGAGAATGAATCTGCAAAGGAGTTTGTTTTGATTGAGAAATGGAAGCTTGATCCAACTTTCACAGCCAAAGAGAAAGAGAAAAAGAGTTCACAGGATGATGCTATTCATGATGTACCAAAAGGAGATACAGAAGGTGGGGATAAATCTTCTGATGTTGGAAAAGTGGTTAATGAAGGACCACAAATTGTTGATGAAGAGCAAAATGTTGAAAATAGAGGAAATAACTCTAGCAGCAGTATCCATGATTCTACTGCTAGGCCAAAAGTTTCTACTGCTAAGTCTAGCAGCAGCAATCATGATTCTACTGCAGCACCAAAAGTTCCTACTGTTGACAAAGATGGAAGATCTTTTGCTAATGATAACTATCCTGATGATCCTAATATTCCTGGTTTGGTGAATATCTATAAAGATACTAATGATCAAGCTTTAGATGGGTTTGGTGCAGAGGCTGACTTAACAAATATGGAGAATGCAATCCATGTCACTCCTATTCCAACCACCAGAGTTCACAAAAATCATCCAGATGAGCAGATCATTGGAGATGTTGAATCTGTTGTTCAAACAAGAGGTAAAACAAAAGGTTTGAGAGATTTGGTTTAGTCAAGGTTTATTTGCTCAATCTCTTCATCAAAGAAATAGCAAAAAAGACATTCAGAATTGCATGTTTGCTTGTTTTCTGTCACAATTGGAACCCAAGAGTGCTTATAAAGCTTTACAAGATGAAAGTTAGGTGGAAGCTATGCAAGAAGAGTTGTTGCAGTTTAAGCTTCAAGAAGTATGGACCTTGGTTGATTTGCCTAAGGGAAAAAGGGCAATTGGTACAAAATGGGTCTTTTGATGTAAAAGAGATGAAAGAGGCATTGTGATCAGGAACAAAGTAAGATTAGTGGCTCAAGGATACACTCAGGAAGAGGGCATTGATAATGATGAAGTGTTTGCACCTATTGCAAGGATAGAAGCTATCAGATTGTTTTTGGCTTATGCTTCATATAAGAACTTCACAGTGTATCAAATGGATGTCAAGAGTGCTTTCTTATATGGGAAAATTGATGAAAAAGTTTATGTGACCCAACCACCTGGTTTTGAAGATCCTGATTATCCTGATAGAGTATACAAGGTGGAGAAAGCATTGTATGGTTTGCATCAAGCTCCTAGAGCTTGGTATGACACCTTATCAAAGTACTTGTTGAACAATGCCTTCAGTAGAGGAAGAATTGACATGACTTTGTTCATAAAAAGAGACAAAAATGATATCTTATTGGTTCAAGTGTATGCTGATGATATCATTTTTGGGTCAAGCAACAAGGTGTTAGGTGATGATTTTGAGAAGCTGATGCACAACATGTTTCAAATGAGTTCTATGGGTGAACTCACATTCTTTTTAGGACTTTAAGTAAAACAAAAAGATGATGGCATATTTATCAGCCAAGATAAGTATGTGGTTGATATCTTGAAGAAGTTTGGATTTTCTGATGTGAAGCCTGCTAAAACAACCATGGAGTCCAACAAGCCTCTGGTCAAGGATGAAGATGGAGAAGAAGTTGATGTGCATTTATACAGATCAATGATTGGTTCATTGATGTATCTTACAGCTTCCAGGCCAGATATTATGTTTGTTGTGTGTGCTTGTGCCAGATTTCAAGTTTCCCCTAAAGTATCTCACTTGAATGCTATAAAGAGAATTTTTAGGTACTTAAGGAGTCAACCTAGGTTGGGCCTTTGGTATCCAAAAGATTCACCTTTTGATCTGGTGGCATACTCAGATAGTGATTATGCTGGAGCATGTTTAGATAGGAAATCAACCACTAGAGGATGTCCATTTCTTGGACATAGGTTGATTTCATGGCAATGCAAGAAACAAATTGTGGTGGCAAATTCTACAATGGATGCTGAGTATGTAGCTGCTTTAAGTTGTTGTGGTCAAGTGCTTTGGATTCAGAACCAATTACTGGACTATCGGTATAATTTTATGCACACGAAAATTTATATTGATAATAACAGTACAATGTGTATTATTAAAAATCATGTTTTTCATTCTAAAACAAAACATATTCAGATAAGGCATCACTTTATAAGAGATTGTTTTGAGAAAAAGTTAATTTAAATTGTTAAAATCCATACTGACAATAATGTTGCAGATTTGCTCGCAAAAGGTTTTAATGTGGGTAGATTTCAATTCTTAATTGCTATTATTGGAATGATAAATCTTTGAAAACTCTTATCTCATTGTGTTTTTGAAATGCTTTGTAAGGATTTGTACTGTTATTAGTCAATAAGTTGTTTCTGCTGTTGCTAAGTTCTGCTGTTAGTTGTATTTAGTTCTGCTGCTTGTTGCTTGTACAACTAGTAAGTACAACTCTGAATTGTGATTATTGTGGTATCTTTTTTCTTTTGTTTTTTTGATTTTGGACTAATCTTTTGCAGGAAAAGTCTAAGGGGAATGCTTGTCTGATGAGTAAAAGGTGTTTGGAAAGTTTAGCAGACATTCTACTGCTAGTTACAAAGTTTCTACGGTTAGGTAAAACTTTCTACTGCTGGGGTTCTGATGCACGCTTTGTAACTTCTGGGATTCTACTGCTCTTTTTGAAAGTGTAGGGTTGGTTTTGTAAATTTGGCGCCAATTAAAACCTAATTCGATCCTAACGGCTTAAAAACCTAATTCGATCTCATAATTAGCTTTGTGCACCCAAAATCATTCTAATTCAAACCCTAACACACTTTTTAACATCTAATTTTAGAAACCCCCAAAATCAAAACCCAAATTAACAATGTCGACAAGAATCTTTTCAGATAATCACAATCAAGTCGCTTTTATTTAAAAGCCTAAAGAAGCTGATGGATTTGCTGAGGTAATTGATTTCCTTAATGCTACTACAATTAAGTATGCATTAACAGCAAACCCACTATATTTGTTTCCCACATTGATCAGTTTTGGTCTACTGTTAAGATCAGAACTAAAAATGGGGAAGAACATTTAAAGGCTAAGGTAGATGGCCACAAGATAATTATTTCTGAATCCTCTGTGAGAGAAGCTCTTCACTTTGCAGATGATGAGGAAATGACTTGTCTTGAAAAT